>CM022391.1:25249173-26449173 GCA_011833715.1 Carcinoscorpius rotundicauda
CTGTATTGTGAGATTGAGTAGTAAAACAAAAACGTTTAGAATTTATATTTGCATACATGAATAGGCCTATATTTACTTTGATTTATCAAAACTAAATAATTCACAAACATTTCAATTAAAATACAGTTCGTTGCAGTAAGATTAGTTTAGGACTAGCTAATGATATTTATTCATAATCAACATTCATTTCACTAAAGATAAATATATATACTACACATCCTTATTACTAAGGTAAATCATGGCCTATTAACAAAGTATAAACTTCTGTCACGACAGCTGATTTGGCAAAACGTATACTCAGTATCTTTTACATCTAATTTTGGCATCTACATAAATAGTAGAAAACTGACATGAATATATGATTAAATCTTCCTAGTTCAGAGAAAAGTATGACATGTTTTATGAAAACTCCAACTCACAAGCATCCATTACAATCATAGAATTAAACTACAACAAGAATGTGCACAACTCTGTTCATCATAGTACTAAACAGATTTCACCCAGATTTAGTCAGTAAAAGAACAGCATTGTAACAAATGTGATCTAGTCTTGTTGCACCACCTATATCATGTAATTACATAAGAAAAACAAATGTTGAATAAAAAAATTAATTAATTTTATTAATTATACAAACTTAAAAACAAATCAATGTAAAAAAAACTTCCTTACACATGCAAACAAATCTTCCAGTACTGAAAGATGCCTTTTAACAGAAGTATTAAATGGCATCAGAAATACAGTATTTTGTTGAAAAGTTCACTTTATTCTTTGTAATTAACTTCTCAGTGAGAGTCCTATTTTACTTACACGTATTATAATTATGGAGCACACACAACAATCGGCTTATACGTACAAAAAGGTCATCGTACTTTTGAAAGGTTAATAGCACCACTATTTTTTTGCCTTTCTCTCTTTACTTCTCAACTGTTGCTTTAACTATTGTTACACTTCTCACACGGAAGGATACGTCACGGCTATTAATCCCTTATAATGTTGGATACAATAAATCTGCTCATTTGTCCATGCATGAATTCTCAAAAATTATGGAGTTCACAATTTTATACTGTTCTGTTACACAACAAATATTACATTATATTCACCAAAGACTAAAAGTAAAAGAGAATATGCCACAAAGCAGCTATTCGTTTACATTTACCCATCATGAGAATGTACGTCATAATATTTTTTTAGAGAACGTCACAAATAAAAACTAATTAATAAGTTTTACGCTTACAAGCCAAAAACTTCTTTTTCTAACGAAATCGGAAAGAGAGAATAAAAATGTATATAATGTACGTTTCTCAAGTTTACAGGTATCTGAAACAGTCAGATGGTTGGTTTGTCTTGTGTAATTTAAAACGTATCATTTCTCCAGTACCCAATTCGTTCGTACCCGATACTGCTAAAAGAGGTCGATTGAAATACCATTTCAACAGAGCGTTATCGAAAAACACTACACGTTAGTTAATTAAGCCCTTTTTCCAGACACTTGGATGACCGTGTGAGAAGAAGACGGATGTGCTATACACTAACAGGTTATATCATTACCAACGGAACCATGACCACTGACCCTGCCTGGTTCCACACTTACCTGTGTGTTAACATATTCAACTGTATTTAAATTTTATTGTAATTGCTAAGAAACACAACGTAATAGTTGTGAAATTTATTCTAATTTCCGCATTTAATGCTAAAAGATAGATATATTTTGTTACTATAATACCTAGTCAAACATTTTTCGTTGATACAATCCATTGAATCAACTCATACTTTCTATGTAACTGTTTCATTCCCACTACTTTTCTTCAGCTTACATAATTAAGTAACGGTTTAATGATTTCCTTGAATTACTTCTTTGATTCAAAGGTCGAGGAAACAGAGAGGTTGAAATAAATAATTATTTAAAGAAGTAACAGTGGTAGAGACGTCTGTTCATATATTTTACATTTACCCTAATAACATTTTGTGGGGATAAGTTATTTATCTTGAAATTCGTCAACGCAAAAGAAAATTTAATAGCCTTGGAAAGCGTTTTATTTCTTTTTTGTTTGTGAATGCCACTTTGTTTTAAAGAGTATTCATCTAACAGTCAACATTTACTGTTGCACAATTATCGAACACCAAAGATGCTCATTATGAACAAAAATATAATTATATGCGAGTGTAACAGTTTGTCTACGTCTGCGAAAGCCTGATGACCCTCTCAGGCTGCAATGTCTAGCTAGAAAGAAAGAAGAGTTTGATGAACCTATGACGTCATACTTAAATGGAAGAGAATCAATGCCAGCCACGTGATTTATAAGTCCAGGTTAACTAGTATATTGTAAACTGAACTAAAGCGACACGGTGAGCATCCAAGCGTGTTATTCTCCTGTACAACGTCAGCTGTTATTACCACTACTCTATTTTGTATTGACCTCATCTATTTTCATGCATAACAAATAAAGAAACGAACCTTAAGTTATCTACGCTAGGAAAGAAATAAATTATTAAAATTAAAGGTAGTACAAAAAGTCTATCTGGCACTCGTTAATCATAACAATGATACCATTTGAGAAATAAATGTTTTTCTTTCACTGTTTTAAGTACTTCATAAATTAAACTTGATACTGCCTGGACGAAGATTGTTGTTTTGATCAACATCTAAATTTACTGTTGTCTAAAAAGAGTTATTATTTTAATAAGCATCTAAACTTAATATTTTCTGGGCAAAGATTACTGTTTTATTCAAGAACTAAACTTACTATTATCCAGGCAAATATTATTGTTTTAATAAAGAGTTATATTAAAACTGTCTGACTGAAGAATCCCCTGCTGGGACAGTCTATGGATTTACAAAGCTAAAATCAGGGGTTAGATTACCCTCGGTGGACACAGCAGATGGTCATATGGCTTTGCTATAAGAAAAACATACACTGACTGAAGATTATTCATTTAATCAAGAAATAAACTTAATAGTGTCTGGATAAAGTTATTGTACTGATCAAAAATGAACTTACAACTATACTGTGAATGCCATTTTTTCAAGTGGGCAAAGTATGATTATAATTAATTATACTGTACTAAGACATTACTATTCGAGCCTATTATATTTCTTGATGTTACATTTTTACCTAGTCTCTCAAGGATTTTCAAGAACTAGAAGAAAGTGCAATAATAATTTTTAAACCACACTATGTTCACCACATCCACTGCCAATAAGCAATTTTGCTCAATCCAGAGCTCATTAGGCCAACTGGAACACAATGTACACAGGTGTGATGAGAATACTATTTATATACACTATTTGATAAAACAATTTTTCCAAATTAGCTGGGCATGATTATTATGTTAAGCTCTGGATATGGCAAACAAATATTCTTTAATAAACAACTAAACTTACAAATGATGAATGAAGCTTAAAAAAATAATAAAAAACACAATAAAACTCACTACTTTCTGGATTTTGACAATTTCTTTCATGCTGTTTTTGTTTAGCCTCTTGTTCCATATTGAGTGATCTGGAAAAAAAGAAACTATATAATAAGGTTTTGATTCACCCTATATGTGAACTAATTATTGAAGAAATAACATTCATTTCTCTGAATCCTCAAGCTATCATGATGAAGTTAAAATGGTATTGCGATACATATCTTCTTATTTAATAGTACATTTAATCTAATAGAAATTACAGATTTATAATTCTTAGAGGGATAATTATTTTACTTCATTTCTAACCTATTCTCTTTGTCCACATATATTCAAGAAAGCTTCATTTCATACATTACTAATTAACTTTGCTTACGCAGAGAAATATGAAACACTCGTAATTCAATTTGTGAAAGTTTTGTTGTCAAAATATTAAAAGGAACTTTCACTTATTTTTATTTTCATTGGGGGTTGCCTCTACTTCTTTTAGTGATTGATTCTAATTTTTATAATGAAGATCAGTAAACTCCTCATTTCAAATTTTGTTGGAAAAGTGTTTACAAATTTACATTTTCCTATATATACACATACATGTGAAAGAAAGTTAATTTTACATGAACTTTTTGGAGTAAAATGGGTAGACTTTGTTGTTACCTGCTACAATTTGCTTCAGAAACTGATATATTTTATTGAATTGTAACAGTAATATAATATTCTTATGCAAATAACATCTGAATGCTATACTTTAAAAACAACATTGTATGAACACTTTCAAAGATAGCCTATCATAACAAGTAATATTTTAAACTGTCACATATTCTATGTATCACAAAATATTTGAAGCCTAAGTTTGTTATTGTCTGGATGATGTTATTACATTAAACATCTAAACTTACTATTGTCTGAACAAAAATTACTGTTTTAACCAATAATTAAATTTAATATTGTCTGGATGAAGTTATAATTTTGCTCAATAAAGCAAAGAGTAAAAGAATAAATCTGTTTCTAATGTATCATTTCACCACCATGTGCCGTATTACATTATTTCAATAAACTTTTTAACAAGTCTTTTATTTTTGTTACACAATGAAGATAAAAGAAATAAGGATCCCAGATAAAGCCATGCTATAATGAGCACTTTTAGATAAAGTGAAATAGTACTTATGAGTACTAGGGCTTCTATTCTGAACTAAAAATTCAACATTTGAACAATCTAAAGACTACTGAAATTACTACAGTGTATATAATAATGCAAAAAATAAATTAAATTGTAAACATTCTCATTTAGTAATAACAGAAAAGTATTATAAAACTACAATTTAAAACAATAAAATTAAATGAGCAACATTAAGAACTTTCTTTAATTCACTTGAGATGTGCCACTTTTAACTGTTAGAGAGATAAAGAAACTGATGTACAGTAGATATTAATCTATTGTGCAATATATAGAAAATCTAATGCTCCAAATAACATGCAACTTTGACCTTTAATGTACAATGGAGAGTAATTCATATTAACAAACAAAAAACAAGTGTTCCTTTACAATTAAATTACAGTGGTTAAACATTTCTTTACCACATAAAAGTAGTGTTCTGTGTTAACACAAAGAATGGTACTCTTACTCCTTCCATGTTTACTTATATTTATGAGGTCAGATAAACCTACAAATAGTGCAACTAACACAGTAGCATTATAGACCTAAACATACACATTATTATGGAAATGCATATTAAATGAGAGAATGAGAGATAAACAAGTTATCTTCTGAGCAAAACCATCCAATATGATATGAAGGAACAGGCTTTATCATACTCACTGTTATGTTAAAGTGTATATAAACATCAAGTTTCTTCATTTCCTTTATACACAAATGTGTATTCAATGAGTAATGACAGTTATGCCAAAATATAAATTATAGTTCATCATCATTGTTGTTTCTTAGTCATTGCTACTAATTCCAGTTCCTGGTTCTCAATACAGCAAAACTGTTCACCTTCAAGGTCACAACAAGTCATATGTAATCTCAGATTAAGGCATGGGCTTACAAGGCTCAAGCCCAGGACCTCAAGTTATGACTATAAATATACTGAATGTAGAGATTCTGTCTCTAGAAGGCCTTTATAAATTGAAAAACCTAAAGCCAATAAAACCTTTAATCTGACCTTCATCACATGGACAATTATTTGAAATGGTTATACAATGATAATGAGGAAATAACAACCATATTCAAACATTTTCTCCATTTTAGAAATAGTTCATTGGGTCCACATCCTATATAATGGCACTACATTGGAATGAAAAATTTTATTTTCTACATAATTTTAATTTATCTCATTTGTAAGTTATGTCTTTCAAATGTTAGTTTTGACATGTTTCTTAAAATTCATGGAAACTGCAAGTAGGCAAACTGTGACAAATTATAATTAATATCTTTTGAAGGAGAGCAGTTCTCTCATTGCAACTTCTTTTAGATTATCAGGTGGAAGTAATTAAATCAATGTTCAATCAATGTAAAAATAATATTTTTCTATTCCTTCATTTAATATGTCTTCAAACTCGAACACTTGGATAACATCATAATTTGCTGTATGCTTTTGTTACAAATTACAATAATTAATGTCAAACAAAGTGATTTAATTGTACAAAATAACCAGGAAAACCATTACTTTAACAGGACCACTCTCTATTTTGAAAACTATTTTCTCAAACCAACTCACTATTAAAAGTAATGATACTTCATTGACCACTGTTATCACAATCTACATTCAAAAATGTTAAGGCAGAATTTAATGTCTGCTATTTGAAATTTCTAGAGGTTCTATGCCTTATAACTAATACACTACAAAGTTAAAAATACAGCTGAAATCACCACCCTTCCTGAATTGTGATGTCTTCTAGACAACCATAATATAAAAACACGTAAATAAAATAACAAAACACTACACTAATTTGTTCATTCATTAAGCATTTTAGTGGTTTTTTCTTCTGAGGCCTATAGTACACATATGCAATGGCATCTTGAATCTTGTTAGGTGAGTTCCTTATGGGTAGGAGATCAAGTAATTCTTCTGGTGACTTCAATTTTCATGATCCTCTGATAGTAGTCTTGATAGGAACTCAGGGCTCCGAAATTAATTGAATTTCCATTGAGAAGTTCTTGTTAGAAATTACCCAGCTGGCCATTTATCACCAACCAGTTCCAAAAGCAATCATGACGGAAGACCTTTGGCTTGGACCACATCTCTCCTGAACATCTACTTAACCTTAGTGTGTGTCCTATTTTGTGATAAGAACTGTTCAGACACACCATGTCACTTCTATAGTATCCAGTTTTATTAGTACTTTATCACAAGATGTTTTAAGTCTTTCCTGTGCAGTTATGTAAGCCATTTTTGTTCTTCATATTCAGAACTCTTTTTATTACCACTCTCTCATAACACACTAGAGCATTTGGTTCCTCTGTGTCAGTCACCAGATGAAGAATTACTGCAATTAATACCTGATATAAGCATCTCGTTTTTTTGTAGCACAATGACCAGTCCTTGTTTTTTCTGTAAATTCAACCTCTGGTGTGGTTATTTCCACATAATTCACAAGGGTTTCCTGATCATAAACTGTGAAGCTAGCCTAGCCATATCTTCATGTGAAGTCAGTTCCTAAAATGTACTCTTCTTCAATGTCAAAAACCCAAACATCATGAAGCATGCGGAAACTTTAAAGTTAACTTTAAACTTCCCTTTTGCTGACCTTTATTTACCCACATGCTGTTTGTATCAATACGTCTTCTATCTCTGGAGGCAATTTACCATTTTTCATTAATTAACACATCAAAGCAAATAATTGTAGCTATGGAACCAGTGCCAATCAACAAATTGCATGTTTTTCCATCACTAAGACTATGAACTTGTCAATAAATTTCTGCAAATAATAAAATTCTCTTCTAGTTGACAGATGGAGCATATCTAGTCCAATGGTTCTTAACCTGGGTTCAACAGAACCCCAGGGTTCGGTGTGTCAGTCTCAGTGGTTCGGCGTAGGTCAAGACACACACACTTTGTGTGTCTCCATTACATTCACCCCACTTGTACGATTCATAACGTCATGCTCCACTTGGCCATCATTAGCTGCGGCTGATCACGTCACATCACTTGGCCTTAATATCTGTACTGCAGGAAACATTATGACCTTAGCAGTCGACTTGTGACTGTAGTAATCGTGCATCATTTGTGGTTTTTTTCCTAATCATTCAATCCCTTCATACTAACTATGTTGCAAAAAAACAGAAAGTGGTCGGATGAATACATACAATATGGGTTCACGTGTATAACACTGGAAGTCAGCATCCTCAATACGTGATTTCCCATGCCAAGTTGGGCAGTTCTAATCTAGCACCAGCAAAACTAAGAGAATATTCCCTACAGCTGCATGGAGATGGAAAACACAAGAACGCAATGCTTGCTGAATTCAAGGTAGAGAGAGCCAAGTTCAATTAAAAGGCTACTTTGTCTGTTCCTGGCTTTGTACCCATCGACAAACTGATCCTCACAGCATCATACGAAGTTGCGTACTTGATCGCAAAGCAGGGCAAACTACACACCATTGGTGAAGCACTCGTAAAACCAGCTGCATTGAATATGGAGAATATCATGCTAGAAAAAGCTGCTGAAAATAAGTTATCCTAAATTCCTCTTTCAAATGACACCATCAGTAGCAGAATAGATGACATGAGCAATGACATCTTGGTTCAAGTAGTTGCAGATCTGATTTCAAGACCAGCAAAATTCAGCCTTCAACTCGAGGAGATCATCGACATTTCCAATCTAAGCCAGCTTGTTGTATTTGTGCGCTATGTGAAGAACGATGAGATAAAAGAAAATTTTTATTTTGTAACCCTCTTACAACAACAACTAAAGCAGCCGACATGAAGAAACTTGTGGATAACTTCTTTGGAGACAATGATCTTTCATGGGATATGGTTTCTGCAGTTTGTTCGGATGGAGCTCCAGTCATGCTGGGATGAAACTTTGGTTTTGGTGCACTGATAAAAGCCAATACACCACACATCATTGTAACACACTGTGTTCTGCATAGGCATGCATTGGCAACAAAAACTTTGCCTTCAAAACTGGCAGAAGTATTAAAAATTGCAGTGGAATGTGTGACATTTGTGCAAAATAGTGCCCTAAAGCATCGCATCTTCAAAGAACTGTGTAATGAAATGGGCTCTAAATTCGAGGTACTTCTGTACCATTCTAACGTTCGGTGGTTATCCAAGGGAAAGGTGCTGAATTATGTTCTTGCCATGCATGTGGAATTAGCCCTGTTTTTGCGAGAGCAACAACACTGTCATGCAGATTGCTTCGAAAAATCTGAGTTCATTCTAATTTTGATGTTCATGGCCGATATCTTTAATGCTCTCAATCATTTCAATCAACAGATGCAGGGCAGTGGAGTCAACATCATCAAAGCAGAAGGAAACCTGAAGGGTTTTCAAAAAAAGCTTCCTTTATGGAAATGACGAATAAAGAATGATAACTTCACAAACTTTCCCCTGCTGGATGACTGTGCAAGTAAGATCGAAAATGTGTCTCTGAAATCAGAGACATTTCTGTACTCGGGGAACTGAAGCAAGCTATTGCCAAGCACTTAGATGAGCTCGCAAAGTCTCTCAACGGATACTTCCCCACCAGAGAGTCATATCCAGTATGGGTGAAACAGCCGTTCACGTTTAGTGTTGCAACAGCAGATGTCAATGATGAATACCTTGACAAAATCATTGAACTTCAGCAGAGCCAGGTTCAACAGCAACTTTTCAGAACAACACTCTCAATGTTTTGGTGTCACCAAGTCATAGCGTACCCTCTTATTGCTACGAAAGCCCTTGAGATACTCATACCATTTGTTACAATGTATCTTTGCGAGCAATCCTTTTTGAGGACAGTAGACATAAAAACAAAGAAAATGAACAGACTTTGTTGCAAAAATTATATGAATGGCACTTGCCAAGGTTAAACCACACGTTTCTGAGCTTGTCTCTGAAAGACAACAGCAAAAGTCACACTGATTTGCAGTAAATATTCATTGAGTTATGTTTTTGTTTTTGTTTGAAATTCATGTTTTGTTGGTTTTGTTCTTTGAATACAGTGATATTGTGTGCAACTGATGCATGGTTCATTTTGTGCACTAATAAAATATCTACTTATATTTTGAATTTGAAAAAAATCATATTTTATTTTTCCAATTCCAAAGGGTTCAGTGAATGCAAGTACAAAACTTGACTAATAACCACTAATCTAGCCAAATTATACCTCTAAAGTCCAACTAACCTCTATTATCTTGATGTCTCATCAGTTTTGTGTTACATTTTAATCAGAATAGCCCATATCTCCTTGGCTTGATAACATCTGTTGATTTCTTACATTCTCAGGTATAATGACCAGGTTTTCCAAAATTATATCACTTTCCACTTTCCAGCCTTTGGGAGCTTTTATGTTACACAGGGTTTTGTGTGGTAACATGTCTATTCAAGTTGCACTTAAAACATCTATTGTTTTATGGTTTATTTCCCCTATTATGTTTAACTATATGTTTGATTAATTTTTTCCATTTCCTTTTACACCACTGGTAGGAAAAATGGATATTTCAATACTGCAGGATCTGGTACCCCTATCAGGCCTTGATGATAGCCTTATATTAGTTTTCCTGCAACTTAAGAAATTCTAGTTTTATCATCATTTACAGAGCTTTGCTCAAAAATGCACATATTTGCTTCAGCCTAATTTTCATATTCTCATCTTTTTATAATGTCTATGAATTTGTCATGTGCCCACAGTCCATTACCTCACAAAATATGTTGAGTAAGCTAACTTTGTAAGCCCTTCAACATTTTCTGCAAATTCAGCTGAGATCTCTTCTTCTCCCCATACTCTATTCCAAAAATTTGCTCTGAATATTTATAGTGTAACAGTCTAAACTTGTTGGGCAAGGTTTTAAATTGGTAAGTTACTCAATATTGTGAAAGCTGATCCTTTTAGATAGGCATCAAGATGAATGGCTTGCTGACCAAAACTTGTGAGATATTATTGGAATTACAGCAATGGTAACCAAGTGATAAATCAATGCATTCTAATTGGAACTTTAATTATTATTACATTTCTTACTTCTATTAGACTGTTAAATTATTTACTTTATGCACTATGTTATATTTCAGTTGTGATCTATGTAAATAGTTTATTTGACTGAAAGTTATTAATAATAACTAAAATAAAATAAGTACACTATTAGTAATTCAATAACACCAATAACCTATGTACATATCTAATTCTGTGCTTGTGTTGAGAAAAATAAAATATGTCTAAAATTTGCCTACACTTATTTAAAACATGCCCTTAGTGTAAAATCATTTATCACACAAACCATCTTACATTTGGGCTTGAACCAGATATGACTGGCTTTGGTAAAATATGTTTATAAAACAAAAATATAAATGACTATTCTACTTCAACAGAAGTCACTTAATCACCAGTATTAAACAAACACAGAAACTGTCAATTGTCCTTAGCCATTCACAGAGATCCCAGTAGAATATATTTTGCACTTACACGCATCTTCCTTAAATTCTGTTGAAAAATCAGGTAATTGGATAAAAAGATGATTTTTCTACTTATCAATCAGTAATTTTTTTTTGCTTTTTTTTCACAACAACTCATCTATTTTGCTTTTTAATAAACCTTTTGCATAATAAGTCTCTTGTATCCTTAGAACATTAACAATATATATTTAGGCATAGAAATACATTAAGGAGAGCTGACAGTTATTTGTTTGTAATATAACATCTTTTATACATGATCCACAGACTTAAAGATGTTGAAAATCATTGCATATTTAGTTTCATTTTCTGTTTTTTATCAACATTACTTGATGCTTCAGATCTAGAAAAAAACCAAAATCAACAAATCTAAAGATTTAAAACTACAAGCTGATGATACATGACATTCAAGCTATAAGCAATAACAGTTTGAAAATTACACAGAGAATAAAATACATGTAATAAAATAAAATGTAAAACAACTTTCACACTGTTTGTTACCAGGAAATAATGTTATAAATCTTATATATAGGTAGATTATGTTTGGGTCAATTTTAGTTAAAACTCAAAAAGACAATACTACACTAAACATCTCAAGCCTCATTGAGATATATACCAATGGATCACTTAAAAAAAGTGTTATAATAATTCTGGGCTGAAAACAATCCATGAAAATGAGGTGTTGCCTCTTCAACATGAGAAAACATGTAGTTTGGAAATGTTAATAGTTTTCAAAGGCAATAATGGATAGCCAGTTTCTGCATATTACAATAGCAAAATACTTTGTTAAGTGATTTGTTTTGCTGTGAAGCAAATAGCTACAAAAATGGGCTATCTGTGCTGTGTCTTCCAAAGGTATCAAAACCATTTTTAGTGATATAAGCCTTCAGACTTCCCACCGAGTCAGTGGGGGCTGTTAAGTGGTATATTAATCAAAAGTCATTTGTAAATAATTATTGTTATATATTCCATACATAATAAAATATACATAACTTTTTACATGAAACATTTATTCTGACTTCAACCCTATATCCCATCCTTTAAAGAAAAAATATTTTATCTTTTTTATTTGTGCTTAGTTACAAGTATGTTCAAAATTATATATATATTACCTTTAATCCTTTTGGCGTAGTTGGTGACCATAGTCAACTTGAAGGCTCAGCGCAACAGAAGACCTTCCTTTATTCCTCTTACTTTTATATACTGAATTTAACATGTATAGTATTACGTACAATCACTGAATATTTCAGGGACTTTTGTAAAGTTTTTGCCAAGATATACTTTTGGTACCGATACTGTAATTAGTTGAAGTATCAAACATATATTCAGCACCATGGAAAACATTAAAAGTTGTTATTAAGTGCTGAAAGGGTTAAGCACAAGCTTTTTTTTTTTAAGCTTTTACTCTTAGTATGGTCAAATCAATCCAAAATTTCAATTTATTTCAAAATATGCAAAAGTTGTGCAAGTAGAAAGTTTAACCTATAAAATGTCAAATCAAATCATAAAACCATGTTCAACAAATAAAAATATATAAAATACAGTGATACTCCTGCATTAAAATAGAATAATAATTTACTTCAAGCTGCGCCATATTTTGACTCAAGTTCCCTAACCACCTGGAAGTGCCAAAAATAGAAATATCCTAAAACTTAAAAATGAATGAGCACCATTCACATTCTGTTCTTTGTTTCTACAGGGCAATGTATGTTATAACAAAATTATTTTGAATGAGAGCAAGTCACACAACTCACAGCTAATGTAAAAGTGTAGTGAAACAGAATGTATCAAAACTAAATTCTAACACTGTTACTTTTTGTAAGTAATGTGATACCACTAAAAATAACTTTTAAGAAGGGTATGTAATAGCTCTTTCTGATGCAAAATATTTAGATCAGGAATTTAGAACTTCCAAGACAGAAAAATCTCTTGTGCATAATATCAGTGGACAATAAAGGAGAATGGATCAATTTGAGAAAGCAAAGCCATCCAGAGAAAAAGGCCAACAACAAGCCATACTCCAGCTGTGCTAAGCAAACTGCTAACATCTTGTACGAGTAAGTGATACAAAATAGGTTGATGGTATGGAGCACTCTTTTATCATATCAAGTCTGCAATAAGCCTAAAATAGAAAGTTATACAGACACATTCTATATGTAAAAAAACAATTTGGTTATAGAGGTTCCACAATTATGCTTATAGAATACAAGTTTATGACTTAATAAAAAATCACTTAAAATGGATAAGTTCACCTAAGTTCTTAAGCATACATCATTTGTTCTTCCCATAATTTTGAATAAAATGGCAATATTTTAACATATGAAACAAAATAAACAATAAACTCTTAAAAGATGAGAGGAAACCATTCTGATCCTGCCTAACGAATCTCAACTTGAATGTAGACTGATAAAGGTCCTGATAAGTAATAAAATTGAATTGGGTATACGTGTGCCCGATACATGTATTGTTAGCACACTAAAATATAGCTAATAAAAAGGTTTCACAGATTAATTTACTCTAATCCTGCCTAAAATGTTTCAAGTGCCATGGCTATTGAAGAGTCTCTCTTGTTTATTGTATTATACTATACAAATGCTTTGACATGCTCCGTATTACCACAAGTTTTGTTACTCCTGCAGTGGCATTTTAACAGATCAAATAGAAAAATACATATTTTAGAAACTGTATAAAAGTACTTCTGATATAGTGTCTCTTTCTCAGTTTCTATGAATTTTTTTGAAAATGAATACTTTCTGCATAACCCCATGGTAAAGCACATAATTACAATTCTAAACAATTACTGTTCTCAAACAAGTTTCTCTTTGTAATGATTTTTTCTGAGAGTTTGTAATTTCACAATTTATAAACATTATAAAAGTAAGGTTCTAATAAAATATTTTTAACTGATTAAATAATATTTACGTAGTGAGCAATGATTATTCTGCATAGTGCAATACATCTCATCTACCTATAATAGGGTAGAGACAATATTTTGAGCAATCAGCACAATTTTTTATCTGATAAAGCTCTGCAGCAGGAGTAAAAAAAAAATTCATACTATCAAATGTAGATGAACTGTGTTTCATAGCCAAATTCTTTAACCACAAGTTCATGGGCTGGAGTTAAAGTATACACATCATAACCTTTCAGAAAGTGCCATTCAATATGTTAAGTATTTGATGTCAGAATTATTAACTACTCATTTTACCTTACATTGCTGATTTAGTGAAAGTTTTTGGTAGAAAAGGGTAAATACCTGATAAAATATACAGGGATTGTAAACAACTGCATACATTTTGGTGATTTCAGATGTTATGTAAATGTAATATGTAAACTGTACAATGTATAAAAGTATTTTTATTCTTCACATGAATACATCTTACATTTTGACTTGTCAGACAGACTGACAGCACAGTTCACAGAGATATCTAAGATTGGTTGGTTGATTTAGTGTTTCATGGCACAAAGCAGCTAGGCTATGTGTGCCAAACGTCCAGTAAAAAGGTAAAAATAAAGTAAATGTAGCAAAATACAGAAAAAGAAATGAAGGTAGATCAAAACAGCATTGAAAAACAGAAAAAGCATAAAACCAATGTTGACACCTAGTCTACAATGTTTAGAGAGAAAGCAGAGTAAGAGAAATTGTAAAGGACTTTCTCTAGCAAAATGGTAATGATCATAACCTGCCAGGAAGACTGACAGGTAAGTACAAGAAGTATCGTCAGTAACCTGAAGTTGACCTTTCAAGTCCTGGTTCCGGACTATGTGTCATAACAGCCATTACCAAAAGGTAAAGTACTAAAAGTTTTAAAAGACATATAACAAAATTGTAACAAAAATTAGCCAAATGTCCTATAAAAAGGTAAAAGTAAAGTAAATGTAGTAAAATTCATAAAAGGAAACAAAGGTAAAAACAAAACAGCAATTAAAACAGAAAATGGCATAAAACCAATGTTGACATCCAGCCTACAAAGTTGTAAAGCACTTCCTGTAGCAGAATGGTAATAATCATAACTTGCCAGCAAGACCAACAGGTAAGTATAAAAAACACCGTCAGTCACCTGAAGTTGGTCTTTCCAGTCCTGATTCCAGGTAATGTGTCATTATGGCCAGTACCAAAGGGAAAAGTAATAAAAGTGTTAAAAGACATGCAGCAAAATTGTAATAACAACTCACTAGGACAACTAACAGGTAGTTCAAACAGCAGTGTTAGTCACCTGAAGTTGGCCTTTCCAGTCCTGGTGTCGAGTTATATAATGTTCTGGCCATTTTCCAATTTCAAACCGAATTAGAGAGATCGAACTCTTAAAAGGGAACCAGAATTAAAAAGGTGTAATGAATAAATATCAAACACTTAAATGAGATTAAAAAAATTAATGGCCATTAAAAAACTAAAAACTTTATCAAGGTGGACAGTGTAATCATCACCAATAACACTGTCCAATGTTACAGACAAACCTTGGGACAGAACATGTTTAAAATAGTGCCATCGTTGAGAGTTGTAACAATGACAAGAAAGTAAAATGTGGCTGACAGAGATTTGAGTGTTACATAAACTACATACTGGTGCAACAGTTCCAGATAAAAGAAAACAATGAGTTAAAAACTGTGACCAATGCATAGTCTAGTTAGAACAAATTCCTACTTCCAAACCTTATGGAAGCTAGATGGCCAAAGTCCAAAAAGGGGTTTGATTTGGATTCTTTCTTTTTTTTCACGTTGCTCACTCCAAGCCAACAACTGCCAAATGGCACGGAGCCTAGCCTTGAATACATGACCATAGTCCATGTACAGAATAGACACAGTGGTGAAAGTTTCAAAGCAGATAGATTTAGCTGCAATGTCTGCAAGCTTGTTCTCTCAAATATCAATGTGGCCTGGTACTCAGAAAAACTGGATAGAAGCAAATGTTAATGAGAAATGGACCAGGCAAGTTTGAATATCAGTCAGAACAGGGTGTGACGCCAACATGAAGTGATTCCAGAGCCAGTAGAGAACTAAGTGAGTCCGTATAAATAGTGCAGTTAGAGTACTGCTTAGCTTCAATATGATCCAGGGCAAGAGATATGGTGAACAGTTCAGTAGTAAACAAAGAAGCTGGAGAGTGGATTCTGTACGCAACCATTGGAATGGAGAGATTGTTCAAAAGACTTTCAGTAAATAAAAGACGGTACTTCCAATCGGGAGTACCCGATTTTCTCAGATGACTTAAAGAAAGGTCACATTTGGGGACTGTAATAAGCCATGGATGGTGGGATGGGCTGACCAGTGGATTCTGCAATGTTATTCAAGGACAGACCCAATTCATCGAATTGCATCTGGATGGGAAGGCCAAAAGGAGCAATGGCAGATTATCTGTTCTAAAAAAAGTATGGCCCACTGAGAAAGGAAAACACATCCCCAGGTGAGATGCTTTGGTAAGGAATAGAGTTTCGAAGAATATAGTAAAGACAATTGCAAACAGCGAAGGTGCAGAGAAGGTTCATGAGATTCTACGCATAAGCTCTGAACTGGGGAGGTGTGGAAAGCCCCAGTACAGAATCAAAGTCCTTGATGATGAATGGGGTCCAGCATCTTTAAGGCCAAGTTTCTGGCAGAACCACAGACCATTGATCCATAGTCGATTTTCAATCGACTAAGAGCACGATATATCTTTAACATAGAACATCGATCCGCTCCACAACTGGTAGGAGAGAGGACACAGATGATGTTCAGTGCTCTTGTACTTTTGACCTGTAGCGGTTTAATCTGTGGTACAAAGATCAGCTTACAATCAAAGATAAGCCTCCAGAACTTGGTCTCAAGGACCACAGGCAGCAAAACTTCACCAATAAGGAGTTCAGGATCAGGGTGAATACCCTGTTGGAGGCAAAACTGCATGCAAACGGTTTAAGAGAGAAATTAAAGCAGTTTGCTGTGCTCCACTTCAGTACACGATCAAGGGGAGTTTGTAGTTGCCATTCAATATATCTCATGTTCGATGACTGACATGAGATGTGAAAGTCGTTGACATAAAGCCCATTTACAACAGTGAGAGAGCATTGATCTTTATACTGAAAAGTGTGACACTCAAAACACAGCCATGAGGGACCCCAAGTTCCTGTAGAAAAGAACTGGAAAGTGTCAAACCCACACAAACTTGGAATCTCCTGTCCATTAAAAATTTTTTAATAAACATGGTTAATGGCCACATAACCCATATATATGGAGGTTTCACAACATGCCACACCTCCACGTTGTATCAAAAGCCTTCTCAAAGCTAAAGAATACTGCTTTAAGATGTTATCATTTGAGAAAAGCTCTGACTGATGTTTCAAGTCAAATTAGGTGGTCCGTGGTGAAGTGCTGTCGTCGGAACCCACACTGTGTGGGCAAGAGGAGGTTATTTGATGCAAGGAACCAAACAAGATGAGCATTAACCATCCTCTCTAAGGTCTTACAGGGACAGCTCGTTAAAGCAATTGGACAGTAGTTTGAAGGAATCTTGGGATCTTTTGCAGGCTTAGAGAAAGGTAATGCCTGGTGCCAGGCATTAGGGAAAACATTCTACTGCCAGATCTGTTTGAAAACAATCAGAGAAGAGACAGTGCAGCATGTCATGGTGTACCTCATCAAGTCCAACAGATGTACTGCCACACTGATGAAGGGCCATTTTCAGTTCCTTCAGTGTAAAGAGATGATTATAGTCATAGAGACGGTCAGTTCTGATGGAAAGAGGTGAACGCTCTGCCTGAGTCTTGATGGTCAAGAAGGTGGAGGAACAAGCAGAAGTGCTACATATCTGGCAAAAGCTTTCCCCTTGAGTACCTTTCAAATTTTGTCCCATATGACCTTGGAACTGGTAGTAGAAAATATGCTGGTTGTGAACTTAATCCAAGATTCCTTCTGGGATTGTCATAGTGCACCTCATCGGGTCCAACAGATGTACTGCCAGACTGATGAAGGGCCATTTTCAGTTCTACCAGTGTAAAGGGATGATTACAGTCAAAGAGACAGTCAGTTCAGATGGAACGAGGTGAATGCTCTGCCTGAGCCTTGATGGCCAAAAAGGTGGAGGAACAAGAAAAAGTGCTAGATACCTGGCAAAAGTTTTCACCTAGAGTATTGGTGATGCTCCAGACATCAGCTACCTCTTGACCATCAGAGAGCAAGATCGAAAGGAGGACAGAATTGTAGTGTCCATTGACCTTTCAATTCTTGTCCCATATGACCTTGGAACTGGTAGTAGAAGATATGCTAGTTGTGAACTTAATCCAAGATTCCTTCTGGCATTGACATCTTACCCACCTAGCATGTGCATGGCCCTGTTGGAAAGCGATGCGGTTTGAAAGTGTGGGATATCTATGGAGAGTATCCTAGGCCTGTTTTTGAACTTTCCGTGCCATGTGACAGGCAGGATTCCACCACAGACGAGGATATCATGGAAAACGTGTTGAGGTGTTAGGAATATACTGAGCAGCTGCTTGTATAACACAGTCAGTTACCACTGCCACACAGTCATCTATTGATAGCTGACTCGTGATGGCAAGATCAGGTTCTGTGAGAGATGTGAAGGTGGGCCAGTCTGCCTGATCCAGCTTCCACTGAGCCACGTGGATAGGGTGGCGTCGACCATGGCCAGTCTCTCTCAAAAGTACAGGAAAATGATCACTGCCCAGTGGATTATTGTCAACCTTCCATGAAAAATGGGAGAATAATGAAAAGGAGCAAACTGAGAGATCAATAGCAGTAAAGGACTGACCAGGTGCATGAAAATAAGGGGAAGAACCAGTATTGAAAAGAGAAAGATTGTGATCAGAGAGCATATGCTCTACACAGCAACCCCTCCTACCATTAAAGTCCCTCAGGATTAGAAAGGGAGACAGTAACAGTTCAACAAGAGCATCAAGGTCTGATTGATCATATGTCTTTCCAAGAGACAGGTAGAGAGAACAATGATAGCGTTACCTAAGGCAACACGAATGGCTACGGCCTCCAAGGGTGTGTTGAGTGACAAAGTCAGGGTGGGAACATGCTGATCAACCGACAGTGCCACCCCTCAATGTACTTGTCCATCACACAGCCTGTCATTTCTGTACAGAGAAAGCTGACAAAAGGTGACTGTATTGGCAGGTTTCAGAAATGTTTCTTGTAAGAAAAGACATACACGATGGTAGAAAGCAATCAGTGTTTTGATGTCATCTAGATTAAAATGTAAACCTTGAGAGTTCCATTGTCTCAAGGTGGCCATTTTTTATGACGAGTAGGTGAAGTGACTGGAGAACCCTTCTGTTTATGACCATGTCTTTTTCCTTACTGTCCTTAATCGGAGGAGGTCTATTGACCTCCATGGATCCTGCCCTGAGTCAATTGGGCAGGTCTTTGTTGTTGGAAGGAGATTCCAGTGACTGAAGACACGAATAAATGATTGTTTTGCATCTTGAAGTGGGAGAAAAAGATGTAACTGAAGAAATGCCTGTATTTGAAACCAAAGGATGTGGATCTTGGGGTTTGTTGGAATGCATGGGAGGAACAGAGATGGGTGTAGAAGTTGATTCATCAACCTTTTTAACCACGAGGGCAAAAGCCTTTTCACATGTTTTGAAAATGATTCCCTTGGAGTCACAGAGAGATCTGTCTGCACTCCCACTGTAGTTGTGGAACAAAGTGCAGCAGCATATGTCAGAAATGAAGTGTAGGGCAGCAACTTCTAAGCTTCAGGATAACTAATGTTATAAATCGTTTACAAACACTGCACCTCTTTTTCCTCCAACCATTTTGGGCAAGAACGAAAGTAGGAAGGGTTAGAACCATTGCAGTTAACACAATGTGGGTTTATGCGGCATTGTGGTCCTTGCCACCACAACGAGCACATGTCAGGGAACCACAACATCATGTCTTTAAGTGGTTGAACTTCTGACATTGGAAACATTGGAGAAGGTTTGAAATGTACAGCTGTACCCTGCAATTTAGATAATCTGCCTTGATGGTAGCAGGTGCATGTGGTGATGTAAATGTCAAAACAAGGATATGTGTCGGCAGTGTAATTCCATCTTTGCAAGTGTAAATGAACCTCACTGCAGAAACTCCTTGAACAGAGAAACCAGTGAGAATATCCAACTGGGGGATGTTTTTAAATCCTTTTCAACAAAAACTCCTCATAATGAATTCGAGGTAACATGAGGGGTAATCTCAACAGGTGCATCCCCAATTGCCTTTGAATTCAAGAGTAGTTTACTGTGTTAGGACGTGAATGTTTCAACCAATGTCTCTAAATCGAAGCTTCTTTACTGACTTTGGAGAGCCAGCAAGTCCCTCTAGTCCCTTCTAAATAGAAAAGGGGCATTGGTCCTAAAGGTTTTTTTGAAAGGGAATGTAATATAAGAAAATGAGGTATGTGTGTTACAGATGTTGAAGATTGCTGCTTAAAGTCTTCAAGACATGGTCGTTTACCTATTGACTATTTTTTCACTATTTTATTTAAATTTTTCATGGGAGGATCCATAGGAAGAAGGAAAATTTCGATACCCACTGACCCCACCCACCACAGAGCCTTACAAGGGGATACACAACAATGTCATGCAAGGACATTGCAGCAACACCAGGGTTTCCTGAGCACTATATTCAAACACCAGCATCAGACAAAATGTCCAAAACACCCACTGAGAACTTCCAACACTAGTACTTAGATGACTAGAGCCCAAGTGGACCAGCCGACTGACTCAAGGGGAGCCATCCAAAAGCCGCCCGTCTACAGGAATTCAAGTCCAAAGTGGTGTGTTCAGGTCTAACCCCTCAATCACCAGGATCCTCTCCTCCCCTTCATGGGTCGCCACACATGGCAAACACGTGGGTGGATGTTTAGATCCAAGAGGATGTAACCAGAAAGAACAGAACCTTCCCTGGGAGGTCCCCTCACCACATACAGGAATCCACACCAAGGGGCAAATCTAGAAAACAAATGCTTTTGTAACACATTAGAGTTTGTGTACACAACAGACACACACAGTTTATTAAACATGTGCTGCATTTTGTACAAATACAAAGAGCAAGTTCAGAATTACAATGAGTATTTCATCTCCAGTACACTGGATTGATTCTGTACATATACAATTAATTGTTTTTCACTGTTTGGTTTTGAAACAAAATTTTAATCTCAAATTACACAACACAGTACTGATGTACAAAATCTTTATATTAATTTAATCTACTTTCTTTTCCAGCATACCTTCTTCCAGTATTTTATACAAGCTAGAAAATATAATGACACTTAACAATTAAACATGCACATACTTATAGTTCTGAATAAGTGAACAACCCATCTTTAATTAACATCTGCTCTCTGTCTATAATACAATGAAAGTAATTGTAAATTCTATCCAACTGAAAGCTGAAAGGGTTTAACTGTTGAAGCATTAGAATATTAAAAATAAAAAGTGTTTGCACCTACATTTTATGATCCAGTTTATTTTTATATTCTCCTAAAATGATTATTTTGTAAAATGTTATTGTGCTACATTAGAGTTTACAGCGTTTACATTGCTCTCAAAGCTGTTATTGTTACACGAGGGTACAAGTAAATACAAATCAATTTGAAACACTACTCAGACCTGTAAAACAGTCATATGCATACTGTTTAGAAAATACTTTAACAATCTGAAACAACTGAAAAGCAATTTACTTTGAGTGAAATTTGGATTAAGTACCCTCTAGTTTGCATTAGTCTTGAAATCATTGCTTTACCTACTGAGCTCCCACGACTTCAAATTCCAAGTACACAACTTCCAGAACTAGTCAATTACAATATCATGTGTAGATTTGACACGTTAAATACAATAATAACAGATTTTAACCTTTACTGATGATTAACATCAAATTCAAATTGAGCACAAAAAAGAAAGATGTAATGTGTGACTTTTTAAACATTAACTACAGAATGAATGAATACATGCAAACCCCATAAAAATATTAAAGATTATCCAATATTTTCAGAATATTTCACACTTCATTTTTCTTTCAAATCAAAATTTGTTGAGCTACTAAAAAAAATGAGAAACAAATGTATGTTATATTAGTGGAAGAGATTGGGTTTCACTCACATGAAAGGATGGGAATGAATATACAACCAGAGTTTTCATCAAGAAGTGTTAGTCCATAATGTTCATTATTTCAATAACATGATACAAAATAAATTTGAATAATGTTTACTTTTGTATGTTTTCTGATAAATACTGTTATATATATATTCAAATATGCACAGACACACAAATACTTATTTCAGCAGATATACGTACTCTAACCTGACTAGATATAAGAAGAAAAGGTACTGTTTTATTTGATTGATATTTGAAACCATTGATACTTAATGAAACTTCATAATTACAAAACTGAGGAAATACAAGATAACTGTACGTTTCACAAATATATTATCTATTCATGACCATGGTTTTCCCAGTAAAGACAATACAGGTACATACTGAAAAATTTTGTACTTGTTTATGTACATTTAAGACAGAGAATTGGAAGTGACATCGACACTCATCTAGGGACAAGTGGTGAAGTGTTTAAGTTGGTTTTGTTATTTAAAATGTTTTTAGACTTTTATTTATTTCTAGAACTTCCAAACTGTCTAATGTTTTACCTTTTTCACAGATATGTAAAATCTGTTTGTTTTCAGTTTTGATTGATTGATTTAGTGTTTTATGACACAAAGCAACGAGGCTATCTGCGCCAAACAACTGGTAAAAATGTAGTAAAAGACATAAATGGAAATGAAGGTAAAACAAAAAAAAGTATAAAACCAATGTTGACACCTAGTCTTCAAGGTTAAGACAGAAGGCAGAGTGTAAAAAGTTGTAAGGTATTTACTCTATCAAAAAGGTATAATCATAACCCGCCAGGAAGACTAACAGGCAGGTACAAGACCCACCGTCGGTCACCTGAGTTGATCTTTCCAGTCCTGGTTCTGGGTTATGTGTCACAGCAACCAGTATCAAAATGTAAAATAATAGAAGTATTATAAGACACACAGTAAAATCGCAACAATGAGTAGCCAAATGTTCAGTAAAAAGAGAAAAGTCACGTAAATGGAGTAAAACTTGTAAAAGAAAATGAAGGTAATAACAAAACAGCAATTAAAACAGAAAATGGTGTAAAAACCAATGGTGACATTCAGTCTTCAAAGTTATAAACTATTTACTCATAGCATAATAATAATGATCATAACCCGCCAGGAAGACTAACGAATAAGTTCAAGAACCACCGTCAGTCACCTGAAGTTGGCCTTTCCAGTCCTGGTTCCGGGTTATGTGTCATAGTAGTTATTATCAAAATGTAATGGAATAAAAGTTTTAAAAGACACTCAGCAAAATCGAAATAAAGAGTAGCCAAATGTCCAGTAAAAAGATAAAAGTCAAGTAAATGGAGTAAAATGTGTAAAGGTAATTGAAGATAAAAGCAAAATGGCAATTAAAACAGGAAATGGTGCAAAAACCAATGACGACATCCAGTCAACAAAGTTGTAAAGGACAACCTGTAGCAGAATGGGAATGATCATAACCCGCCAGGAAGACTAACAGGTAGTATATAAACCACTGTCAGTCACCTGAAGTTGGTCTTTCCGTCCTGGTTCCGGGTTATGAGTCAATATGGCCAGTACAAAAAGGTTGTAAATGTGTGAAATGATATGCAGCAAAAATATAATAGTACTCGCCTGGAGTTGGCCTTTCCAGTCCTGGTGTCGAGTTATTTAATGTTCTGGCCATTGTTTAATGTCACATTGAATGAGAGAGAATAAAACTGTAAAAAAGGAGCCACAATTAAAAAGGTGTAATAAATAAATATACCACACTTAAATGAGATTAAAAAGATTAATGGCCATTAAAAAATTAAAAACGTTATTAAGGTAGACAGAGTCACCATCACCAATAACTCTGTCCAATGTTACAGACTGACGCTGGGAAAAAATATGTTTAAAGTATTGCCGTCGTTGAGAATTGTAACGATGGCAAGAAAGTAAAACATGGCTGATAGTGATTTGAGTGTTACACAAACTAAACATTGGTGCATCAGTTCCAGATAAAAGAAAATGATGAGTTAAAAAACTGTGACCAATGCGTAGCCTAGTGAGAACAACTTCTTCCCTCCGAACTTTACAGAAGCAAGATGGCCAAACTCCAATTTTGGGTTTGATTTGAAAAAGTTTATTGTTGTATTGATCACTCCAAGTGGACTGCCAACTGGCACGGAGCCGAGCTTTGAAGACAACACCATAGTCCATGTACGGAATAGGCATAGGGGTGATGGTGCTGAGGCAGACATATTTAGCTGCCATGTCTGCAAGCTCGTTCCCATGAATACCAACATGGCCTGGTATCCAGAAAAACTGGATTGAAGTAGCTGCTAATGAAAAATGGGCCAGTCGGTTTCGAATATCTGCGAGAATAGGATGTGAGCTAATGTGAAGTGATTCCAAGGCAAGTATAGAACTAAGCGAGTCAGTATAAATAGTGCAGTTGGAGTATTGCTCAGCTGCAATATGATCAAGGTCAAGAGATATGGCATACAGTTCAGCAGTGAACACAGAAGCTGTAGAGGGGATTCTGCGTGCAACTACTGACCCATAGCAAACCATAGCAGAGCCCACTGAATTACCTGATTTGGAACCATCTGTATCAATGGGAACTGAATGATTGTTTGAAAGATATTCATTGAACAAAATACGGTACTTCCAGTCTGGAGTATCTGCCTTTTTTAGGTGATTGAAAGAAAGGTCACACTTGGGGGCTGTAATAAGCCATGGTGGGATGTGTCGACCTGTGGAATCTGCAATGTTATCCAAGGACAGACCCAATTCATCCAATTGCGCCCGGATGCGAAGGCCAAACGGAGCAATGACAGATCGTCTGTTCTGAAAAAGCACTGCCCACCGAGGAAGGAAAACACATTCCCAGGTGGGATGCTTTGATAAGGAACGAAGTTTCGAATTATATTGTAAAGATAGTTGCAAACGGCGAAGATGTAGAGGAGGTTCATGAGATTCAATGTATATGCTTTGAACTGGAGAGGTTCGGAAAGCGCCAGTGCAGAGTCGAAGTCCTTGGTGATGAATGGGGTCCAGTATCTTTAAGGCCAAAAGTCTGGCAGAGCCATAGACCATTGATCCATAGTCGAGTTTCAATCTAATAAGTGCACGATATATCTTTAACATTGAACGGCGATCTGCCCCCCAACTGGTAGAAGAGAAAACACGGAGGATGTTCAGTTCTCTTGTGCATTTGACCCGAAGCTGCTTTAAGTGTGGTATAAAGGTCAGTTTACGATCAAAAATAAGCCCCAAGAACTTTGTCTCTGGGACCACTGGCAGCAAAACTTCACCGATATGAAGTTCAGGATCAGGGTGAATACCTCGTCGACAGCAAAAGTGCATGCATACAGTTTTGGAAAGAGAGAAATTAAAGCCATTCGCAAGAGTCCACTTCTGTACACGAATGAATGCAGTTTGTAGTTGCCGCTCAATATATCTCATGTTTGATGACTGACATGAGATGTGAAAGTCGTCAACATATAGCCCATTTGTAACAGTGAGAGGGAGTTGTTCAGTGATGGCATTTATCTTTATACTGAAGAGTGTGACACTCAATATACAGCCTTGAGGGACTCCAAGTTCCTGTACAAAAGAACGTGAAAGTGCCGAACCTACACAAACTTGGAATCTCCTGTCCATTAAAAATTTTTTTAATAAACATGGGTAGATGGCCACGTAACCCATATGTATGGAGGTCTTGCAAAACGCCATATCTCCATGTTGTGTTGTAAGCCTTCTCTATGTCAAAGAATATCGATACAAGGTGTTGGCGGTTGAGAAAGGCGTCTCTGATAGATGTTTCAAGATGAATTAGATGGTCTATGGTGGAGTGCTGTCGACGGAACCCATACTGGGTGGGCGAGAGGATGTTGTTTGATTCAAGGAACCAAACAAGATGAGCATTAACTATCCTTTCTAAGGTCTTACAGAGACAGCTCGTCAGAGCAATTGGACGATAGTTTGAAGGAATCTTCGGATCTATCCCTGGCATAGAGAAAGGTAAAATAATAGCCTGGAGCCAGGCATCAAGAAAAACATTCTCCTGCCAGATCCGGTTGAAGATAATCAGAAGGACAACAAGAGAATCAGGAGATAGATGGTGCAGCATGTCATAATGAATATCATCAGGTCCAACAGATGTACTGGCAGACTGATGAAGGGCCATTTTTAGTTCCACCAGGGTAAATGAACTATTATAGTCAAAGAAACAGTCAGTTTGAAAGGAAAGAGGTGATCGCTCTGCCCGAGTCTTGATGGCCAGGAAGATGGAGGAACAAGCAGAAGTGCTAGATACCCGGCAAAAGCTTTCACCTAGAGTGTTAGCGATGTTTCGGACATCAGTCACCTCCTGACCATCAGAGAGTAAGATCGAGAGGGGAACAGAATTGTAGTGCCCATTAACCTTTCGAATCTTGTCCCATATGATCTTGGAACTGGTGGTAGAAGATATGCTGGTAGAAGATTCCTTCTGGCTTTGATGTCTTACCCACCTAGCATGTGCTCGGGCCCGTTGGAAAGCAACCTGATTTGAAAGTGTGGGATATCTACGAAAAGTATCCCAGGCCCGTTTCTGAGCCTTCCGTGCTAAGTTGCAAGCAGAATTCCACCATGGACGAGGATATCGTGGGAAATGTGTCGAGGTTTTAGGAATACACTGAGCAGCTGCATGTATAATACAATCAGTTACCGCTGCAACACAGTCATCTATTGATGGCTGATTTACGATGGCAGGATCAAGTTCTGCAAGAGCAGTAAAAGTGGACCAGTCTGCCTGATCCAGCTTCCACCGGGGCACGCGGGTAGGGTGGCATCGACCACGGCCAGTCTCTCTCAAAACGATCGGAAAATGATCACTGCCTAGTGGATTACTGTCAACCCTCCATGAAAAATGGGAGAATAATGAAGGGGAGCAAACTGAGAGATCAATGGCGGTGAATGACTGACTTGGTGCATGAAAGTAAGTGGAAGAACCAGTATTGAAAAGAGAAAGATTGTGATCAGAGAGCATCTGCTCTACAGATCGACCCCTCCCGTCAATAACAGCACTTCCCCAGAGGGGATGGTGTCCATTAAAATCCCCCAGGATTAAAAATAGAGATGGCAACTGTTCAATGAGAGCATCCAGGTCTAATTGATCATATGTCTCTCCAGGGGACAGGTACAGAGAACAAACAGTGATGGTACGACCCAAGGAAATACAGATGGCCTCCAAGGGTGTGTTGAGTGACAAAGACAGGGTGGGCACATGTTGATCAACCAAAAGTGCCACCCCTCCATGTACTCAACCATCACACAACTTGTCATTTCTGTACAGAGAAAACTGCCGAATGGAGACTGTATCAGCAGGTTTGAGAAATGTTTCTTGTAGAGAAAGACAAACAGGCTGGTAGGAAGCAATCAGCATTTTGATATCATCCAGATTAGAACGTAAACCTCGACAGTTCCATTGTATCAAGGTGGCCATTTTTAAGGACGGGCAGGTGAAGTGGTTGAAGAACCCTTCGGTTTATGACCTCGTCTTTTTTCTTTACTGTCTTTCTTCGGAGGAGGTCTATCAACCTCCATGGATCCTGCTCTGGGTCGAGTGGGCAGGTTTTTGTTATTGGAAGAGGAATCAAGTGACTGAGGACGCGGACGAATAATTGTTTTGTTTATTGTGGTGGGAGAAAATGATGTATCAGAAGAAATGCCTGTATTTGAAACTGAAGGACATGGATATTGAGGTTTGTTGGAAGATATGGGAGGAACAGAGATGGGTGTGGAAGTCGATTCATCTACTTTTTTAACCACGGAGGTCAAAAGGCTTTTCATTTGTTTTGAAAACGATTCTCTTGTAGGCACAGAGAGATCTGTCTGCACTTCCACTGTAGTTGTGGAATGGAATGCAGAAGCATATGTCCGAGATGGGATTGTGGACAGCAATTTCCGAGCCTCAGGATAACTAATGTTATGTGTCGTTTTCAAACGTTGCACCTCTTTTTCCTCCAACCATTTTGGACAAGAATGAAAGTAAGAGGGGTGAGAACCATTGCAGTTGATGCAATATGGGTTTATGTCACAATCATAGGCATCGTGGTCCTTGCCTCCACAATGAGCACATCAGGGAACCAAGACAAGATGTCTTTGAGTGGCCGAATCTCTGACATTGAAAACATCGAAGAAGGTTTGGAATGTATGGCCAAACCCTGCAAATGAGATAACCTGCTTTGATGGTGGCGGGTGCACGTGGTGAAGTGAATGTTAAAACGAGGGTATTTGTTGGCAGTGTAACTCCATCTTTGCGAGTGGAGATGCGCCTCACTGCAGAAACTCCTTGAGTGGAGAGACCAGCGAGAATCTCCGATTCAGGAACATTCTTCAAATCCCTTTCAATAATAACTCCTCGTGAAGTATTCAAAGTAGCATGGGGTGTAACCTCAATAGGTATATCGCCAATTGCCTTTGATTTCAAGAGGAGTTCACTGTGTTGGGATGTGGATGTTTCAACCAATATGTCGCCAGATCGAAGCTTCTTTACTTTCTTTGGAGAACCAGCAAGTCCCTCTAGCCCATTTTGAATAAAAAAAGGGGACATTTGCCCTAAAGGTTTTTCTGAAAGAGAATGCAATATCAGAAAATGAGGTACGTGTGTTACTGATGTTGGAGATTGCTGTTCTGAGTATTCAAGATGTGGTCGCTTACCCATTGACTGTTTTTTTACAATTTTATTTAAATATTTTGTAGGATCCATAGGAAAGAGAAAAGTTTCCGTACTCACTGACCCCACCCACCATGGAGCCCTACAAGGGGACGCACTACAAAGTCATGCAAGGACAATGTAGCAACGCCAGGGTTTCGTGAGCACTATACCCAAACACCAGCATCAGGCACAATGTCCACAACACCCGTTGAGAACTTCCAACACTGGTATTTGGTTGGCTCTAGCCCAGGTGGACCAGCCGATTGACCCAAGGGGGGCCACCCAAGGGCCGCTCGTCTACAGGAATTCGAGGCCAAAGTGGTGTGTTAGGGTTGGACCCCTCAACCACCAGGATCCTCTCCTCCCCTTCACGGGTCGCCACGCACGGCAAACATGTGGGTGGATGTTTAGATCCCAGAGAAGGTAACCAGACAGAACAGAACCTTCCCTGGGAGGTCCCCTCACCACGTACAGGAATCCACTCCGAGGGGTTTGTTTTCAGATCAAACTGTGTTTCAATAAGGTGTGATGCAAAGGTTGAATCCACTTTCTTCAATTTCCAGGTTAAGAATGCTTTTTAAGTTTTGTTTCTATGGAACATTCTGTTTGACCTATATACTATTTAATTCTTGACACTGTTTCTGCACTTTTATTTTATTCTGTTTTTGTTGTTGAACAACATTTTTACTAGGGTGTTTTAGACTAGAAGGCAAGTCTGTAGATTTCTTTCTTCAATGTGTTATATATTTTGAAGCTAATCTTACACCATTTTTTTTGTTTGGTACAGCATATGGATATACTGATTTTAAATTTATGGCCTTCGATTTTTTAAACAATGTGTTAATTAACTTTATCGTATAACCACCGTTAATAGCAGTTTGTTTCATAGTTTTTTAAATTCAGTTTCATAATATTCAGATTACAAGGGTACAGTAATAAGTCTGTGTAACAAACTATGGAACATGGCAAGATTTTAAGATGTTGAATGTCTTGAAAAAGCTTGTATAACAGTGTCACTGCAAATCAGTTTTCTGAAGATTTGAAAATATGTGCCACTATTTATAACAATATTTAAGTAAAAAATTAATGTTTCCATTTTCACAAGATTTCATAGTATATGTCATAAATTTGTTTGTGAATTTAGAAAACTTACAAAATTGTTGAGGTGACATTGGATCCTGTCCACAAACAAATCATATCATTAACATGTCTACACCAACATTTAACATTTTTGTATTATTTTTGAAAACAAACAATTTGTTCTTTAAATTATCCATAAAGACTTCTGCAAGTAAAGGAGAGAAAGGAGAACCTGTAATTTTGTTTATATATTTGGTCATAAAATTAAGTAGTTCAGTTCTGATTTAGACAAGTGGTTATAATTGTTTTTAACTCCTTGGTTCAAATAGGGTTTATTTTTTCTGTATTTATTAAATCACAATTTGCTTACACTCACTAACAGGTATAATGGGAAACAGACTACAAACATAAAAAAAAAAAAAAAACAATTCTGGCATTATTTGGTATCTCCACTATTTAAATTTTTTCTACAAGCTCCAGAGAATTACTTGTACCAAACTTGAGTTTAAAAACAGATTTTTGAAAATATTTTGGGTATTCTGTGCTAGTTTGAAAGCAAAAGTATTAGTATAGGAAACAACAGGTCTGACAAGAATATTAATTTTATGTAGTTTAGAAAGTCCATATAAACATGGTAGGCAAGGATTTATAATGCTTAACAACTCAGCTTGGAGTTCATTAAGTAGGCTTTTGCTGTTTTTTAACAAAGAGTTAACAACATTATTGAAGGTTTAGGAGCATGGAACGGTTACAATCAAGAAAATCTTTGATTTTAATATGATAATCTTGTTTTTCAAGTGCAATGATCGTATTATCTTTGTCCACTTTTATGATTATAAACTATCATTATTTTATTTTAGATTTTACAGATATTTTCTGCTCAAACTCTTCCATTTTTAGCACAGTTCTCAAAAGAAGTTTGAATGGTTTAATAGTATATATTCTTTGTTACAGAGTTAAATTCAACATTAAGATTTTCAAAGTCTTTAACATTTAACTTGATTTTGAAAGAATATTTTAAACTTTTACAAAGTAGATTAGACTCAGTGTTTGTGAACTCAGATTTTGAGAAATTTACTAACTTAGAATGGAATTTAAAATGCTAACACTATTATATTTAAATTATTTTCACATTTAGTCAAATTATCCAGTTTTCTGTTTCATGCAGGAACTGTGTATGACTATCTCCAAAATATCAAATTTTGCTAGGAGAAAATAATTTTATTATGCTCATTTTTTTATAATCACTGTTCTATATTTGTTTTTAGCAACAAAGGAATTTTAAAAGTTTTTTTGTTCGTTTAGTTTTGACATGAACATGTGATCCTGAAAAATGATGAAATTGCCTTGATCCAGTTGCTTTTATGTATCTGTTCTATATAGTAGATAATATCTACTCTGCCCAAGGGAAAGTCGCAGTACTTCCACATTAAAAATGTCCATTGCTGGTTGAGTGGATGGTGAATGTATGTTACAGCTAATAGTATGTTGTAAAGTAATGGCCAGTTATGTGGTGATTCCCTCACAAGAGAAGATATACAAGCTTTCTTGCACGACTGAGGTATCTGTTATACTAGTTTACTTTCTAAAGTAGTTAATTCCAAGAGATGGAAAGCTGACTTGGTAGGAGTACTTGAATGAGTGCTTAGGCAAGCACAAATATTGTTTTTGCTTTTATTTGTGAAAAAATACTGTTCATTTTTTTTCATCACATTTGTCTAGTCTCCTTATCTTCATAGAAATTTAAAATCCACTCATTTTTTAAAACACAGTTACACCATGACTTTTCTGTTTGGCCCTGCTGTTATTAAGCAGACCTATCTCTTAATTGCTCAAAAATCCATTCTCCTATAAAAATCACAGATGATAAAATCAATATAACTGTTGCATGTTCCAATAACACTTGGATGTACACAGTCCAACAAACACACTTATAATTCTACTCATTAGAGGTGTAAGATAAACCACACAACCAATCAAATAATTATCTGGTAAATCAAAAACAAGAACTCACCTAAAGCTGCCATAAATAATCAAAAGAATTGATATTAAAAATGTAGATACCCGAGAAGAGTCCATCAATGAGTAGACCCTGAAAAACAGAAAGAAAACCAACCATTCACATGGATTTTAAGATCACATATACCTAAAAATGTATAATAAAATTGCAGCATTTGGATGTTCATCATTGTAATTACATTGTAATTGTAAATCATTCATAATAGAAATTAAATTACTAGTTATTGTAAGTGAAGAAGCTTAAAGTATGAAAGGAGGAGGAAAAATGGTGCACACTTAGATGGCATGATACATCTCCAGCAGGTGGTGGACATAAACAAATTACATATAATTTTCACAAGAACAAAATGTTATAAAGCAACTGAAAACTACCCAAAGATACAGTAGAAAATAAAGTACTAACAAATATTAAAATTGCTATACAGACAAATTTACTCCATAGGACATATGACGAAAAACCAAAAATTATATTTATCAGATCAAATATAATGAAACAACAACTACAAGTGTCTACTTGAATGCAAAAAAATTTTCTTTAATTTACCATTGGTATTCTGACACGGCAGCTCGAGATGTAATGGATGATGTCATTTTGTGATCAACTACCTCACAACTCCTTGAACAAATTACAGCTGCTCTTATAAAACTATGCTGTTTGCATAAAAGCTTTACTTTGTATTCAGCATAAAGTTCAAAAGCCCATCTGGGAGTTTTACATTTAGACATATGATCACAAGTTCATAAAAGTATTGTCTTGATAATATACCTTTCTGTGAGTCTGAAAAAGAAGAAAAAAAAAACATTATTTTAATACTTATTTAACTCGTGTATAAAATGTTCAAGGTCAAAAGACTACACTTTTGTATTTAAAAAAAGATTTAACATACAATTTTGAGCTTTCTGTAAACCTTTTGTGAACATTATTATAATTCTCTTTTAATTCCTTCCTTCACTGTAAAACTAAGATTATCAGTCATTGATATCAAACACACTAACTAGTCAGCAGTTTGTGAAGTTGAAATGCTGTTTCACATAATAGTACACACACTATTAAGATATTTTATGGAGTTTTATTACCATGATAATTCTAATTCCCAGAGTATTCACAAATCTTCTTCTTAAATTCCTATAGAAAACTCCAGTATCTACTAGAGTAAATGGCAATTTATTCTACAGATTTGCTACCCTATTGCATGCAGTGAACTTTATATAACAACATTGCATTTTGGTTGCTGATTCCAGTAGTCTTTTTCCCTATGTGTCAGAAGCAGTTAAGTCAGCATGACTAATCCAAATTCTTTCCTTATTTTAAGGCAGTGACTGTGTATAAACTGTTAAAAATGAGTTATAAATAATCAGAAACATATATAGTTATATAGTGTTTATTATTTTTTTTTCCTAATTAACCTGTGATTCCATGCAAAAGAATCAAGTGCTTGTACAAACTACTAACCAGTAAAACTTAATAAACAATATGATAGCATAAGAACTTGTTAATTTGAAAAAAAAAGTCCTTCATATAAAATGCACTTAACAAAAACTCAATGTGAAATATAAAAAAAAGACTGTTCAGTGGTTTTAAGCCAAAGATTAAGTCCTATCATAATATGTGTTAGCTAACATATTAAAAAGGTTTCTGGAATAAATGTAGTTGACCTAAATTAATTAAAGGTATTTCTTTTGTTTAAAACCCATGGAGCGTGATCATAAATAAACCAGAGCAAAGAGCAAATAATCTTTTCTAACTAACCAACATACAAATTAAATGCAAGGAGAAATAAATAAATTCATTAAAAACCATAAAACTTCTATTTCTATGATTACCTTAAAGTTTTTTCCTTCATAACCAACATGAATATTCTAAATAAATAATATCTACTCATCTTATGCTCTAAAGAGAAAATTCTGCACTAGCAATATAATGTGCATTTTTTAATCAAAAAATATTCTAGTGGCCATCTTGATTATTGTGACAAGTTGAGTGGAGAATTATTTGATTTGAAATGCTGATAATTCAAAACTACAGAAAAATCACTAATCTCATGCAAGCTGGTTAAGCCTCAGGTTCAAATTTGTTTTATTTACTGGGGTTTCAAGGTCTTCAAACATCAAAAATACTCCACTAAGCTCATTATAGTATCTTCAAACCTAATTATTTAAACTAACATGAAAGTTATCAGAACTCATAAGATCTATGTAAATATTATATATTTTTAAAAGTAAACATATTATTATTACTCAGAATTCTATTGTTACTGAACCTCAAGAATATGGTGTAAAGATCCAATATAATTTACTAAAGCAAGAATCCTCAATTAAATGCACTCAACTATTATGAAAGAGAATACAAAAAAAATTTCCTAAAACAACAAAAACAAAAAATATTGGATAAAAATCTCAGATGACCAAGACTGTTTTAAGTTGGACAAGTTGGTTTTAAACGGCTTCTAAACTGATAAAATGAATACAAAAAAAATTTAAATCAAAATACAGACTTGATCATATACAAATTTCAAAGCTTCACAAAACTGTCATGGACACAGAAAAAAATAAACACCAAATATACCTACACTACTATTATCAATAATATTTGAAACACTATTTTAATTATTCTATTTTTAATAATTCATAATGTAAAGTATAATTTAAATCATTATTTCTAGACATTACAATGTTTGTATTATTTCTTCACGTTAATAATTCATTTAGAACTGTATGAAATACCCTTTATCTAGGCTATTTTACTTTGATGTTTAACATCTTTAATTTTCAATATTTCTTTTGACTTTTTCCATAATACTGTATTTTGTGATAGGAGACATACGACGAATTAGTTAACAGCGCATCACACGTCACTGACATGTCAACTTTTAAAACAATGTAATTACTTTAAAATATCAGTACAGAATCTTACCGTAGCTTTTTATGTACTATAAACGCGGAACGATACGTAACCATTTAAGATGCTAGTTTACGATATACTACTAGTACTAATACCAGAAAAACGATAAGAAACCCAAGCGGCCTAACTACTTTTAAAACAGGAAAAATTAATAATAGTTTTTGTTATTGTTACTTAGTTTATCCAGAGTAGGCTTATGCTTATGGTCAATTAGGACTTACTTTTTAGTTTTATTGTTATGAGAGCATATATAAATATTACTGAGCATACACAAAATAGTATGAGATAATCGCTTTCATATTCCCGAGCTGAAACAATATTCAATTTAGTACTTTCAACAACAACACAACAACAATCTTCCTATCGTAACAGTCTAATAACATCACTACAGTTCTATACACTGTTACCTTTAGGCTTTACTATGAACACACAAGGCGCCCTCTATCACATTCTACAGAAATAGTCGTAGTTTTGTTCGCGCTCAAGTTTCCGGCAAACCTGACGATGAATACGATATAGCAATCAAAGCTCCTTTTCAGTCATTCCCAGTTATCTTTCAGTTACGTGACAATAAGAGCATTGCCCTTGTTCTATTCTGTTTTTAAAAAGTTTTTTTTGTTGCAACGTTTTCTTTCTTTCCTTTAAATAAAATCGAGGCATAGAGATATTATGCTTGAAGAAGCATTTTATACTGTAAGAATTTTTACGCAGCTGTTGTCAACGTCAACATGTATCTATTCGAATACACGCTTTTAATTTATAACAGTATGGGAAATAAACGTCAAACAAGACTAATTAGAGAAATATTTAGTTATTAAAAGTACTCAAACTTTCGAAGTATAAGAATTTTAGACATATTTTATTGTACAATAAACTTACATACTTTAATCATTTTACTATTAGTATGTTTTTGTTGTTAAGCGCAAAACTACATAATGGGCTATATGTACTTTGTTTACCACGACTATTAGAAACTCGATTTTTCACGTTATGAATCCTTAGGCTTGCAAATGAGACACTGCTGGGGTGGTCTCTCTCTCTCTAGTTATTTGGGTATACAAGTTTTGTATACCCGGGAGGGTCAAATTCACTAGACCTTCTTCCTCCTTCCTTTTCATTTTTAGGGTGGACTGCTTGGTATATCTGTAGTTAGTACTTGAGGGTCAGAGTGATGAACATTTTTCATGCCCTTTTAAGGGCAATGTCCATGGATATTGTACTATCAGATTATCTAAGTCTAGATCATAGGTGGCCTGATTTATTATAGCACTTATTATTAGCAGTAGTATTTTTATTATTATAATAATTATTTTTATTGTGATATTTATCATTATTATTTTTAATTAATACTATATATATATTAAACTAGTTTTAACGTAATGATCTAATGTATAGATTAAACGGGGAGAGGTACTTAGGACTCTCTTCATCATACACTGCTGGTCAAAATCTTAAGGTCAACGAACATAAAGAAAAATATGCATTTTGCGTTGTTATACTCAACCACTTATTTGAGTAGAGCTTCGAAAGATGAAAATAAGAAAAGGGGAAATGAAAAAAAAAAACTTTTCAGCGTTTAATAGAGAAAATGTGAACACTATGAAATAATCCAATGGTTACTGTGCCGGATGTGGAACTCAGGTTCTGAGTTTCGCCCTTCGTTACTGCCAAAAACGAAATAAATCCTGCTCTTCACTATAGGTGCATGGGTGCGTCGTTAGATTGACCGTCAAATCACACTCTTCAGGTCCGAAAAAGTAGCCGTATGGTTGGCTGTGAATAATGTTAAATAGCTGCCTTACCTCTAGCCTATCATGCCACCCAGTGCGGACTTACAATGGTAGAATTCGGGTTTCGATACCTGTGGTGGGCAGATTACAGTTAGTCCATTGTGTAGCTTTATGCTTAATTTAAAAAACCAAAACAGACAAACTTGTCTATCATTTCAAAAGTAAGAACGGATATCCACCATATTTCTCGAGTATATTTTTGCGAAATCCAAAAAATAAACAAATTAAACATAATTACTTGTATATTTGAGACACTTAATACTTCATTATATTGGATTGCTATTCGATCCACCTCAAATATTTCTGAAAACAACAAAAAATAACTTATGTCAGTTACTAGAGACAGCTATGAATGCTTATCTAGAGATAGCCAGAGAAAATATGTTCGCAAAGAAGGTCAAAGGTTGTTTTCGGTGAATACGTGTGTTCTGGCAAATAACGTTCGAATACAAAAGTTAGCTACTAAAAAGGAGAAAGAAGAAAGCATATGTAATCACTCGTTGAAATGAAGAAGTTAAACACCTTTAAAATTACGTGTTGTGGCAATTCTTACGTTTTCTCATGAAGTTTTATTTCATTAAAACTCACTGAAAGGAAAAAAAAACATTCTTCTCTCGCGTACTACAGCTAGGCAGCGTTAAGGCTACGTACGCTTAAATCTCTTTGTTTTGATTCTTCACGATCGACAGAGTAGAGAGCCTAATGTGGATTTTCTCAGAAAACAAACATCTTTTTCCTGTAGTTCTGGTTAAAAAGATATTAAATATATAGAGCAGAATGATTTTCAATGGTTGTAGATATTACTGAAAGTTTTATCACAATATTATTTCCGAATATGTACTTTTTTTTACACAAAGCTTTTCAGCAGCTTGTAGTTTAAAAACCAATATATTCACACAAGTCTTCTTAATAAAGAAAATCTGGTCGCATTGAATAAACCGATATGCTACACAGTCTGCATCAGGAGGCTAGACCTAATTTCTGTATTTCACTGAATCATACCTGAAGCACGTGAGTCATTCTTGCAGTAGATACGCCTATCATACTGTCCCTTGTGATGAATGCTCGTACCAGAGTGCCTTATAATAAAAGCCTAGCTAATGCAAGTCACTCGAAATAATTTAAACAAGTATTCCGCTTTCGAATCCCGATCATAAGTCACGGCAGGGATTAGTGTGCTACGTGGATAATGTCAAAGTGGCATAAGCGTAGCTGCATGCTCTACCAAATCAACGGTCGTGCCACAGCTTTGTGATCTTACTAATTTTGGAACAAACGAAAATTTCGGAAGCGAGAAAAGCCGCTACCATTTTATTTCAAGGATTTCAATTTAAATTAAGAAAATAAATTTAAAACGAAGACACGCGCTTAAGAATGCTATTAAGCAGTTCATTTAGTTTGATTTCCATATAGACGATGTGTATAATAAGTTTAATTATTAAGGGATATGTTATAAGTGACTATATTTGGCACGAGTATAACAAGATATATTTATTATGTAATTATTTTAGTCAATATCCACTTAATCACTAAATAATTAATATATACTTTATTTAAGAATTAACAGTAACGGTAAGTGAGAAACGAATTAAAACTTTCATTCATTAAACAAGATGAAATCTTCAAAAGTCGCTGTACTTGAAATTCATTTCGGCAGGGTTAGAGTAAATTAATCTGTGAAACCTTTTAAAAAAATTGATAGTGATATTTTGATGCACCAAAAATATCAAGAGTTGGGTGCTCGTGCACCCAGTTTGATTTTATTGTCCATCAGGACCTCTACCAAACTACCTTCAAATTGAAATTCTTTTAGACAAGATTAGAGGAAAGTAATCTATGAGATATATATTAATCGAAAGGATTTGACTTACAAAGTTTAAAGCTATAATTATATCACAAATAAAAGAAAAGAAAACACACACCTAAAAGAATTTCGTGTGCCACGGTTATCGAAAATTCCCTCTTGTTAAATAATTTAAGCTGGCAAATTATAAAACTTGAAAGTAAAATACCAAATGCTGTACGCATTTAAAGACTTGTGTCTGAGACATTCCTCTGATGTCTGCGTTCGTATCTTGTGGCTTTGCCCCCCAGTGGCTCAGCGGTATGTCTGCGGACTTACACGCTAAAATCCGGGTTTCGATACCCGTGGTGGGCAGAGCACAGATAGCCCATTGTGTAGCTTTGTGCTTAATTCAAAAAACAAACAAACAAAACAAACTTGTGGCTTTAGCTTTTCGTGAGAATACGCATACTAAATTAAATGTTATTTTTGTTCCATAACTAAAGATTTGGTTTGGTAAAGTTTATTTTGAAATTATTTTTATACTAACATTTCAATGCTTGCTGTTGCGTTATTAAGCTGTGATTCTAAAATATTATTTCATAAGACCATGTAAAGCTGATAGTGAAACGCCGGAAGCTGAAACTGCAATGCAACCTAAGAAAGGCTCTTGTTGATATGGCGAGAGTTGTGTGTGCATTATTGGTTCATCCACTGGGGCCAAAAGGTTGAAGAGTGGCTAAGGAAAATCTCAGCTATTACATCAGCCTGACCACTGTTTATTATTTATTTCATGCCAGAGTATAGACTGGTAAGGATAGATCACAATGGTCGTGATCTATCTGAACATTTTGAGGCCAAGTAATGTGGTCCCCCTCTATCATCTTAGGCACATATTGATAGCTTAGTTATATTCTGATGGTGGTAAAAGTAGCCTCTGACTAGTGAGGGAGGTAAGAAGCATATGGTGAAGGAAGCTGATCAGGAAAAGCTACAACACTACTAGGCACAGTGATAAACATCTTATTGTCATTTAGTCGATTCTTGGAGTAGTTAAAAACATTCCAGACTAGCTGTGGCAAACTGGCAATGTCTAGTGACTGCACCTTGTGACTGGGGTTGATGCAAAACACGGTTATGATGCATATTACCACCTTATTCTGTCACTAATTTTATTTAGGGGAACTATTTTCTTCAAGATGTAAGGATCTTCAGACTTTTGGACACAATCTTGTGTTGTCAGTGCTTGTTTTATAACAGAACCAATACACCAAACACTATTAGCTATATAGAGATCTGTCCATGTCTGGTGTTAATCTGTAACCATGGACACTTGGTTGTTTAGATAAAGTTAGTATAAATTATACAGGCCAGCTTGTTTAGTTGGTAACACTGCAGGTATGTATTGCGCAAGAGTAAATATAACATGACTTTCTGAGTACCTTAGACAAGTGGACATTGAAGAACAGAATACTAAAACTTTGGTATAGTGTTCCATTTATCCAGTTGTAATTATAAGGATAAATAAAAAAACACAAGGAATAGAGGAATTACCTGGAATTAGTTAGCCGAATGGAGTTAAGTACATTAACGTTTTTCTTTATTGCAGACAGATGATTTTTTGGGCTTGTTTGAGGACACACTAGTTTAATACCTTTGATATGACTTCTTGGTACTGGTAATCCAAACTACATGACGAAACTAAGTCTATTGTTATTCTCAGCATTTGGAAATAAGTGTAAGCATTTTATTCGTACAGTTCAACCTCTTTAAAACACCTTTTTGGAGAGCTGACTGAGCCCATATATGAGAAGTTTCTAATGGAATACATATCTATGTAAATGACATGTAGACTTTTAGCTGCGCTTTTCAGGTTGCTGCTGAATACCTGTGAAGACTGGATGCAGCAGAATTTGTTCTGTACCATTTAAAACGAGTGGAAGTATTTTCGCTGGATATATACATCTGAAAACATTCAGAGACATTGTAAAGACGTTCTCCAATTGGATTACCCAGGGCTAAAAATGGTTGTTGTACGAGTTATTGCAGGTCTATTTTTCGATGGTTTTGGTACTCCAGGATGGTCCTTATTCCTGTGTTTTCCAAAGTCATTACCTATAAAAGATATTTCTGTCTTAGAAGAGCTGAATCTCCGATATGTACACTTATTACAAAATATCAAACCACGTCTAAAGTAATTTTGATAGTGCCATTTGATCATAACTTTATATCTGCTTGGTTGTTACGTGTTTTACTGATTTTCCATTCAAAATAATTTTAAAAGAATGCACTAAATTCTCTGCATTTGTTGGTTTTGGAAATTTATATTTATAACACGAAATAAAGATGTTACGTGTCACGATTTATCTCGTACTAGTCTCCAATTTATTTCATAACAAATTGGGATTTTGAATTGCCTGAAACTTAATTAAATGATACTTTAAATTTAGAAGTTCAAAATGTCAATATGTATTCAATTTATGATACTTGCCAAAAAATAGATAACGTAGTTTTATCTTTTAATAGAAATATATTTTAATATACTTTTTTGTTGTTTTGAATTAAGCATAAAGCTACACAATGGGCTATCTGTGCTCTGCCCACCAAGGGTATCGAAACCCGGATTTTAACGTGTAAGTCCGCAGACTTAATGGGTACTGTTGATTAGCTCATTTTCTCTAGTATATCTCTTCTAAATTTGAGATAGCTAGTGCAGATAGCTTTGCGTAAATTTTAATATACAAACAACAACATAATTTAGAATAATGGTTATTACAAATAATGATCTATATACAAAATTTTCACAAATTTACAAACAATACTGAGTCTTCTATTTGGTCTGAAACTTCCTCGATATCTTATCGAGGGTTCACGGTGAGTGAGTTAATTTAAAGTTGATGTTGATACAATTCACTTGACAAGAAGCTAATTCGTTTTGTATTTTTTCTTCGTCGGCCACATATTCAGCGGTGTAATTCTACTGCTGAAGTTGAATAATATTTTTGTCAAAATAAATCTATAAAGGTTCTTGGTTAAATATTTGAAGTTCCCGATTATTAAGCGTTATAAAGACAATGTTATAGCTTGCAAAGGTTATAACATCCCAACTGTAATAAACCAATAATATATACTTTTGATGATGAGAAACCCACTTGAAATAAAAATGTGTCTCAGAACGGCTGGTATAGGTATTATCACTTGTATTGATAAACATAGAACAACGTTCGACCTTCCTAGGTCATCATCAGGTTAATATATACAATCTCTTGGCACGTCGCGTAGGTTATGTTTATAGTTATGGTTATTTTTAACCTAAAAATGACCTAAGAAGGTCGAAACGTTGTTATGTACTTTATTGTAATTAAAGTTTTAATACCCATACCAGCCGTCTGAGAGTAAATTGTTGATTCTTAAACTTTCAGAATAATTATCACCTCAAGATTTTTTCTATAGAAAAGAAAACGAAAAACGATAAAGATTAGCCATTCGTATGAAATAAATCCAGTTAGGTTTTTGGAAGTTTCTTGTCTTCTCTGTGAGTTAGGATAGGATGCATATCTTGGTTTTAGTTATTGTTTTAGGTTGTCTCCTTTTACCCTTATTGTTTATCTTCCCTTGTATTATTATTGTTCAATATTTCATTATAAATAAAATAATTTCCGATTTTTAACTATTATGCTTGATGTTATTCCAACAATGTAAATTTTCTTTTCTGCATATTTTGCGTAGGGGATGGGAGAAGGATACCCGACTCTTATTTAAGGGATCGAATCCACTAACCAAAAATGCTTAGCCGTTAATACGTTATAATACGATGATGTGTGTGTTTTCTTATAGCAAAGCCCCATCAGGCTATCTGCTGAGCCCACCAACTATGAAACATATCTGGAGTTGACAGAAGCTTACCGAAGCATAACTGTTCGTGTTGTAAAAAAAATTTATGAAAATTTTCCTGTTTTAGAATGTCCAAGGTCATACACAAATTTAAGGATAAATTATGGAACTAGTACCGGTTCATTTCCTTTATGTAGACCAACCTCATTACAAACCTACTTAATCTACGTTTGAGTTACTTTTCTGTGTCAACATACATTGTAACGTCACATAAATAAGAGACTGTCATCGACGTATTTTGCAAAGTTTTCGAAACGTCTTTGGAAAGGTACATATTACAAGAATAATATTCATTATACAGTTTATACGTATGCAAAAAATAATTTTGTATGTTAAAAGTTATTGCTTAATTTTCTATCACAATAAAAAATTTAGTAAAATGCCATCTTTGCAGAATAATGTCGTGTTATCTTTCATTTAGCTTAGACATAAGACCAAATTTATCACTCGTTTTCCATCGTATTCAATTGCACCTTGTTCACCTTCAGACCTCAACTATGCCAAATTACAACTTAGACCTTTATGAAATAGTTCTACACGATCCATGGCTGCGCAGCGTGATGCCAGTTTAGATTACAATTTTTTATTTTTTGAATTTCACGCAAAGTTACACAAGGGCTATCAGTGCTAGTTGTCCCTAATTTAGCAGTGTAAGAATAGAGGAAGGGCAGTAAGTTATTACCACCCCCTGCCAACTATTGAGCTACTCTTTTACCACTGAATAGCGGACGAGCATGTCTGGTGTGACGAAGATTCGAACCCGCCATTCTCAGATTGCGAGGCGAGAGCCTTAACCATCTGGTCATTCCAGGCTTTTGAAAACTATCAGTTTCTTAATGCTTCTTTAGTGGTACCATCAAAATATTTTAAAAACAGAAAAGTCTAAAGCATCATTAAACAATTTTTGTTTTGATTTGTTTTGAACTAAGCACAAAGTGACACAATGGGCTATCTGTGCTCTGCCCACCATGGATATCGAAACCCGGATTTTAGCGTGTAAGTCCGCAGACATACCGCTGAGCCACTGGGGGGCATCATCAAACAAATTGAAGTTACTGATTATATAAATTTATGAAGCTTTGTTTGTTTGTTTTGAATCACCACCCACCGCCAACTCTTGGGATATTCTTTTACCAACGAATAGTGGGATTGACTGTCACATTATAACGCCTACACGACTGAAAGGGCGAGCATGTTTAGCGCAACGGGGATGTGAACCCGCGTCCCTCAGATTACGAGTCGTACGTGTTAACACGCTTGGCCATGCCGAGCCATATTTATGAAGCCTTGTAAAAACAAATCAGAATACGAAGTCTTTTCAAATGTTTTTTTTTTTGGTAAAACTAATTTTAATCGTTAACATTTACAGAATCGTACTTACATTATACATTGCAAAGCAATCCCGTATGACTGTGTGCCCATAATGAAACATAAATGTTACAAAAAGGTGGAAGGACAGTAATTTTTCTCCAAAAGTACATTAAGTACAAATTAATAGCAGACATTGCTTTTAAAAGTAATTTAACAGAAATGTTTTATGGGTTTGGTTTGAATTTCGCGCAAAGCTACTCGAGGGCTATCTGCGCTAGCTGTCCCTAATTTAGGAGTGTAAGACTAAAGGGAAAGCAGCTAGTCATCACCACCCATTGCTAACTCTTTGGCTACTCTTTTACCAACGAATAGTAGGATTGGCCATCACATTATAATGCCCCCACGGCTGAAAGGGTGAGCATGTTTGGTGCCACAGGGATTCGAACCCGCCACCCTCAGATGACAAGTCTAGTGCCTTAACCACTTGGCCTAGTTCTTAATTGAATATTCACACTAACCAACATTGATCTTAATATTTCAATTTGACTGATACTCTACTGACGGGAAACTGATTTAACACTTCACCCACACTCGTATTTGATCTTGTTTGAAGACAACGAAGTACTACGCTGTACAACGTTTTATACTCCTTTAAAAGTTAACTTTACAAAATGTTGCTGATTTTATGTAGTCGAACCATGGAATTGCTCAAGCAAGTTTCTAGCTATAACTTTCTCCAGGGGCTAATTGTATCAAGTGGAAATTAGGTGCTTTCTTGTCCGATTTTCTTGCACGGATAATAATATATTTTTTAATGAGCAATTTCGAATTTTTCTCTTCAGTTTATCAAAAAGTAGTTTCAGGTTGACTTCCCTATCATTTTCAGTACTCATTAGCCAACTGATCTAGCAGGTGTTAATTACTCTTTTGTTATGTCAGAGTTAATATTAAGATATCGTTGTGACCAAAATAACATATTTTCAGTAGAGTTTTAGTGTATTTTTCAGATATTTTATTTTATTTTGCACAGATTTTAGAAGGATTTTGACCTTTGTTGATTTTAACATATCTTGCAACAGTTTTTACTTAAGAGTTCCACCAGACTGTAAACATAATTCTACATAGCATAATGCAGTTTTCTAACATATATTTTATTTAAATTTAATATTTTATTGCATTTAAAAGAAATCATAACATTCTTTTCATCCACTGTACTCATAGATCAGTATATTGTTTCTGTATACTTTTGCTAATAGAAAACTCCATATGGATTATTGTAGAGTTAACTTTCGTTTTGAATTGCGCCGACATTAGAAGTACGCCACGTGGGTTAGTAAATAGTGATGTAAATTCGGCTGGAAGTGAACTTTGTGTTAAATTAAAATTTTCAATAATATTGTAATGATTAAATCCGAGTTGGAACTTTGTTTCGTGTGTTTATTTGGGAACATTTCCTTTCAGTAGTTCTGTTTGATATGTTAATCTGCGTAATAGGTCGAAGAATACATACTAAAAAGACTTTTGTTCAATAAAGTCTTCGGCAATTTAACTGGTCAGATTGCGGGTCGCGGGCTGAAATCTCTGTCCCACTAAACATGCTCGCCTGAACTAACAGTTCAGTTAAATTAGGGATGGCTAGCAAAAATTGTTCTCGTGTAGCTTTATGCAAAATGCATAACATAACCACCATCACAGTTCTTAGCTTCTGCAATGCATTAAGCGAAGTTGTAAAAATTACCTGCGATAACATAATTGCATCTCATAGTAATTGCACGGTGACCTCAAAGTTACATTTTTTTTCTTCGCTAGCAGCTCACTGATTTAATTAAATCATTCGTTTTCTTTACGAGTTTGTTGTAATAATAAAGAAATATACCACTGACACTTTGACCCATTGATGATTTGGATGAAATGAGTTAAGATTTGATCCAGTTTACATTGTCGAAGAAGAATTGCAAAAGTATGAGACAGAAATTGTACAGTAGATGTGGTATTTTGATGAAGAACGTTGGATGACATATATGCATTTTACTCAGTTTATGACATGTTTTGATCTCATTATTATCCAGTTTTAAAAGAGTTTCCAAAGGCTTTACATTGACAACAGATCCATAAGTTAACTGAAGCCCTGTGTTTAACAGCTATTTATGAATTTAAAGTGATGTGAGTCAGAAGCAAAACAATAGATCTGGCTTATCTTGCCCTTTAGATTATTGAACTAATATTACCTGCCTCACACACTTTAGCTTTTTTTGCCTTGACATTGGGACCATACATATTAGAAATGGCCTATTATTTGACCTTCTTGAACATTTTATTCATACTATTTCTTCGTCTTTATGTGGTCGATCTGAAGTACACTTTTTCACTTATCCAACGTTAAAACTATTTATCTTCATCTATATAGAACACCAAAAAGTATACCCTATTTTACACTAGCCAAAGAATATGACATTGAGAAACACGTCAATGAAAATAAAGTTTTATTCGCAAATAAATGTAACTTATTTTCCTCAAGTAATGCAGGATACATGTAAATACTATAAATATTTATTAATTACTTCAGTTGTGGGCAGAGCACAGATAGACCAATGTGTAACTTTAGGCTTAACTTCAAAGAGTCAATTAAACATTTCTACCAACAAGATATCCGCTTAGTTTTTGTACAAAATGTTACCTTTAAGCGGACAGTTTTTCCCATATTCTGGATTACCCTCTTCATTTGTTAGATATTAAGCTCGCTTGGTCGTTGGATGGTCTCGTAATTCTATAACTTAACATGAAGTTTCTAACTTTCTTTTACTGTCTCGAAAAGGTTCTTTTTTAATTTTCTCTTTGTTTAAGCTTCTGTTCTAAAGAGTTGATAATTTCGTAATGAATGATGTTGCCCTTTCCTTAAATACTTTAGTTATTTTTAGGCTATTTCAAAAAGTTTTGCAATAACTCTTGCACTATTTTCTCTTTATCCCATCATTGTCTTGATTTACACCCATTGATACTTTTATCTTCCCAACACATTGAGGCATATTTAGATTATAATAATTAGATTATATATTGGATCGAAATTTTCGTAAATAGATAGCAGTTGCTTTTAGTGTTATTTTAGTTGGTCAGAAGTGTTTTTTGTTTTTTTTTGTAAATATCTTCCATGATCTTCAGATAGGAAATGTCAAGGACATGATGTTGAAAGCTATATTTTTAATGTATTAATTTAAATTTTCATTTGCTACAGGGAGTTAATCATTGTCACAGAACAACATATTTCTAATGAAAAAACATAAAAGTAAATTTACGTGGAATATAGGAATTTCTTCTGGTATGTAGAACCAAGGATGGATTATAAATATGAGATTCGATAAAGCAGTGAATCTTTTGCAATCTAGCTGATCAGGTTGCGGGTCTCGTCCTCAAATCCTTGTTCCACTAAGGTAGAGCATTATAATGTGATAGTTAATTATACTATTCGTTGGTAGAAGATAGCCCAAAAATTGATGGTGATAACTAGTTGCCTACCTTCTAGTCTTACACTAGCGTCAACTTAAACCTTTATGAAATAATTCTAAACAAACTATGGCCACCCTATGTAACTTCCTACGCTTATGTATTTCAGTAAAACTTGCTCTCTAGTACCATTTCACCCCTGTGATAATGTGTGTTTGTCTTTTCTTATAGCAAAACCACATTGGGCTATCTGCTGTGTCCACCGAGGGGAAGCAAACGTCTGATTGCAGCGCTGCAAATCCGAAGACTTGCTGCTGTGATATTAAAAACACAGGTACAAAATAAAATTAGGTTTAAATTAATGCAATTAATAATCGTAGTTATGTAGATAAATCAAACACATAACTCAATATGCTTAAAAACTCAACATACATGTAAAATATATGTGACGGACAAAAAACCAAACATCCGTAATAGATACATACACGTATTTATAAAGCCTAACTGAGGATTATACAATGGAATTATACTATCATACAGAATTATCATTGTGCATTTCTAACTATTTAACGCCAGTTCCGAATATCTTAGTGTTACGTATTTTTTAATATTTTATATACTTCGTGGATTAAACGCAACAGAAAAACACAGATAACAGCTTGTATAATTTATTATGCTAAACTGTTAACAAATATAACAGATATAACATAAATTGTATAATAATAGTGACAGATATTAAGTTACGACATTCGAAATTAATTACAAAACAAAATAATATTAATTTCAAACTTCAGAATAAATCACAATACAAAACGGTACTGGCCTGTATCTAATGTAATGATCTAAAATTAAAGTCTCAAATTCCTGTCTAGGGTGTGAATTTGGTCCCACGAAGTAATTCCGAAATAGTTCACAGTTCAATAAATTCGCCGTCTCTCAGCACAAGCAGTAATTCAGATGTATCGTAGAGATTGACGGAATAAAATCACAGCTTCCGTAGATCTAACTTCAATCACAAAACCAAGTTGAATATTCACAGCAAACACTTAATCTTTCTCAAATAACTAACTCTCTCTTTTTTTAAAATAAAAACTGATGACTGAATCCCTCACTTGTTCTTCGAATAAAACTAATGACTGACTCCGCGCCTCTTATCTCCGTCTGTTTATATATATTATTAGGATTCATTTTCTCGAACATTCACCGGAAATTCGACAGAGTAATCTGCGCATGTATGTTTTTGCACGAGACTCTACGTCTAGACGCTAGGCCAAACATTTCCATTTATAGTCATATATTTGATCTACCTAATTCTAGAAAATTCTAAAATGTTACCCTAAATAAATAACAAAATATTAGTTTAAACTTCGAAACAATAATATCAATATGGAAAAATGATTAATGCGAATGAAAATTCAAACACAACACGACATGTTGTCGTTTACAAAATATTTACACATATACATAACACTTAGTAATGCAAAATACCATTTATAAAAGAAGAAAGTAAAAACAATGATCATAATATACTAAAATACCGTTTGCCTATGCTCAAAATAAAGTTTTTTTAACTTACCGATTTCACTGTTAGTAATGAGTTGTCACGACTAATTCAGTTACTCGGTGAATTAGAACGTTATTTATCGACAGATATTAACATAGCGAGAGAATTTTAGAAGCAACTTAACACTCCTACGAAAATTGGGGCCTAATAGGCCCCAGAGCAACTTGAAAGGTTATTAATATTAGGCTAATAATTTTGTATTTAAATGAAATTGCCATTAACTGACCCTATCCCTTTATATTTTAAGGAGTAATAATATTTTGACTTTTCAGACATTTGCGAAATAATATTTAAAATTTTTTTTAAAACATCCACTCAGGGTATTTTGGGGCCTCAGATCAAATAACATAAAAATGACTTTATTTATTTCCTGAATAATTCTAGAACAGACCTGGGCAACCGAAAAAAGAAAATTATGGTAAAAATATATTAATTTTACAACTTCTTTTCAAAAGATGGATATTTAGGATAATAACTCTACTCCAACAGTAATTTTAGACGGTCCTGATTATTGCCTAGTTTGCCCACGCCTGTTCTAGAACATTCTAGAAACTTTACAGAAGTATTTAGAATGTTCTAGAAGAATCCACAAATCCTATATATATATATATAGGAGCTGAAATCTTCAAACCGTGTCCCTGACCGTCAAAATGTAGTTTAAATTTTAGAGGTTCTTTACTACCGATGATGCCTTAGCAAAACCCATAAACTCAGTGCCGGGGTATAATTTCTTGACAAATATCTGTTTGAAAGTTTTTTAAACCTTTGACTGACGTAATAACAGCATTGTTTCCCACTAGCCTCAATCCAAACTTTAGAATTCCTCCTCACTACCCGAGAGCTAGAATCAGTTATTTTTATACAGAAATAGAACACTGATGATGATGAGCTTGATGAAGCTCTACATTTACCGACAAAACCATCCGACGATGAAAGTGAACATGATAATGTCGAAGACTACTCTGAAAGTTGTGATGATAATTCTTCTGAAGCCGAAAATGATGAACAAATCGCGCCGTACCCTTCTGAAAGAGAAGAAAGTAATCAAAAAGATCTTACTACGATGCCAGTGAAAAAACCTTTGTCCAAAGATAAGAATCTTAGTTATTCAACAACACCTTCAAGGATCAACAGGAGAACCGCAGCTCTCAATGTATTCAATGGGAACCCAGGCATTACAAGGCAAGCTGCTCCAAGAGTCTCTACACCATTCGAAATATTCAAAATTTTCATTTCTGATAATATGATGGAACAGATCATTCACTCAACAAAAACCGTCATGAAAGAACCAATTTTTGAAGAAGACCTCTGGAAATGGATTGCAGCTAATCTTTTCCTTGGAATAAGCAAATCCAAAAATGCATCGATAGACAAAATGTTTTTAACCGAATTCGGTTTGCCATTTTTGCGAAAACTGATTACACAAGACAAATTCAAAAAAATGTGCTTAAAAATCAGATTTGACATCCACTCTCAAAGAAATAGAGAAATCAAAGATGCCGCCATCTCTGGAGTATGGATTTTTTTCATTGAAAATCGCAAAAACAGTTAAAATCCAAGCGAATACCTGACAGTGGATGAACAACTATGTAACTTCAAATGAAGAGTTAGCTTTAGAACATACATTCCGACAAAGCCAGGCAAATACGAAATATAGATTTGGTGCTTAACAGATGCAAAGACAAGTTACCTTCTCAACGCTCAAATTTATACTGGAAAGGTTGGAAATACGACAGAAACAAATCAAGGATAAAGAATAGTCATAGAACTGACTCAGCCATTTCTTGGAAAAGGAAGGACAATAACAACAGATAATTTCTTCACAACAATGACACTTGCCAAGTACCTACGAACAAAAAGAACAGGACTTGTTGAAACCATACGGAAATCAAGAACCTTCCTGCCTCCTGAAATAAATGCAAAATCTAGAGAGTTATCACCAAAGTTTTTCTACCATGACGACATCTCTCTTCTCAGGCACTCAGACAAACCAGGAAAATATGTGCTACTACTGAGTTCTCAGCATCAGTCTGATGAAGTAGAAGAGAATGGAAAGCCCAAAATCGTCAATCTTTACAATGCAACGAAGGCAGGTGTCGACACTCTCGATCAACTGGTGAGATATTATACAACAAAAAGGTGATCAAAGCGCTGGTCAGTCTGCATGTTCTATAACATTCTAGATCTTGCTGTGTACAATGCTTTCGTTCTATACTCGACAAAACATCCAAAATTTTTTCGTCAACATAAATCCAGAGCCAGAAGAGAATTTATTCGGCAATTTGATGCCATTTGTGCGGTAGATCAAAAGATAGACAGTCGAAAATTGTTTGCTCAAATTGTAAAACAAATGCTTGTCAGAGCCATTTTAAAGGTGTTTGTAATGAATGTTGCTAAATCACTGTGTTTCTATTGGAAAAATATATGGGGCCTGACAGGCCCCAAAATCACTTTAGTGGATGTAAATATTTTTTTCGTAGGAGTGTTAAGTGTAGAATATCTACAGAAACGTAGGTCGTGGAATTAAGCCTACAACTTGTGTCCAAGTGAATATAGTTTACAAAAAGCATCTTCAAAGAAAACCTTAATTCCTTTAGTAGTGTAACTGGCATTATTTTATCTGAAAAATTCAAAATAACCAACCCAATGATTAAACACGTTATAACAATACATAATAAGAATTAGGATTTAATTTTCCATCTTGATGGTATCTTTGAAACCACTATTGCCTTATTTTCTTCGAGGTCTGTTCAAAAAATACGCGGACTGTTTGAATTGCGTGGCCCCAGTTAATTCCAGAGGAATCCGCTTGGTGTCGCTAGGCTCGTACAGATCAGCTGATTACAACGCCATTTCCCGATTGCAGATATCTTCGTTTGCGTATTAGCTATGCGGTTTTAAGTGAAGTACGATTTTTTCGTTTGGCGGATTTCCGAATGAATGACCTGAAGGAGCAACGACTTGCTGTGAAATTTTGTGTTAAACTTGGAAAATCTGCGACTGAAACTTTTGCTATGCTTAACACGGCTTACGGTGATGTTTCTATGAAGCGTGCGGCATGTTTCAAGTGGCATGAACGTTTTAAGGATGGTCAACAGTCCATTGAAGATGATGAGCGTCTTGGACGTCCTTCCACGTCAACAAAATCAACACCCTAGTGCGGGCAAATCGACGTCTGACTGTCAGAGAGCTTGCTGAAGAGTGTGGGATATCAGTTGAATCTTGTTACGAGATTTTGACCAAAAAATTGAAGATGCACCGCGTTGCTGCGAAATTTGTGCCTCAGATGTTAGGCAATTTTGATGTCATAATGGGATGCACATCTAAAGTTTGTTGGAATAATCAAAGAATAACTATTTGACATTAAGAGTTCAACCCTAGGAAACGTTACAGTAAACATAATGAAAAGGTCATATTCAGAAAGGGTACGAATGGAATGTTTCGTTTAATAACAAGTAAAGGAGGCTGTTTTTAGAAAAAAAAATAAGTTGACTTTTATTAAAACAATTGTGATGGATTTTTATTTCGTAAAAAAAATTGACAACTGAAAGTCAGGAAAATCTTGTGTAAAATCAATTTATGCGAAAAACAGGAACTTACGGAATTGACAATATGCATGAAATCCTGTTTTATAGTGTGCAAAAAACATTCCAAACAGAGTGGGCCTGGCATGGCCGAGCGCGTTAAGGCGTGCACTCGTAATCCGAGGGTCGCGGGTTCGCGCCTGCGTCGCGCTAAACATGCTCGCCCTCCCAGCCGTGGGGGTGTATAATGTGACGGTCAATCTCACTTTTCGTTAGTAAAAGAGTAGCCCAAGAGTTGGCGGTGGGTGGTGATGACTAGCTGCCTTCCCTCTAGTCTTACACTGCTAAATTAGGGACGGCTAGCACAGATAGCCCCCGAGTAGCTTTGTGCGAAATTCCAAAAACAAACAAACAAACAAACCAAACAGAGTGTAAATAATTTTAGTCATTGACATACGAAATTAAGTATTTATATGTGTAAGCTTTAATGGACTGTTTTCGCCATAAATATGTTAAAACATAGCTGGGAATTTCTTCGTTTTACGACGTATTTTGCCCTGAGTGGCGTCTTGGTAAGAATGAAGACTTATAATGGTAAAAATCAGGTTTCGATTACCGTTGTTGGAACAGCACAGATAACCCATTGAGCAATTTGCGCTTATCAACAAACAAACAAAATAAAGTAACAAAACACTATCTTGAAATAATCTCAGTGTAGTGACAGCTTGTCACGTGCTACTTACTAAATGCACATATATCTTTATAAAATAAACGAAGAAATAATTTTGCAATGTCTACAGGTACAGAGTTACATTAATGTTAAAAAGTTACTCAGTAGTTTCTGATTAACAGTGAATGAAATAGTTTTGCAGTACAACTTCTATACAAATTAAAAATGAATAAAAAATACTCACTGTGTCGATTCAATTTCCAGGTAAATAAATTATAATGGGTTCTTGAGGAAACACGACATGTCTATCTAAAACACAGATACAACTTAAAATTAGGTTTAAATGAATGTAATTAATAATCATAGTTATGTAGATAAATAGAACACATAACTCAATACGTCTGAATACTCAGCATACATATGTAATATAAGTGACGGACAAAAGCAGACACCTTTAATAAATATATATTTGTAAAGCCTAGCTGAGGATTATACACTAGAATTACACTTTCATACAGTATTATCACTGTGAACTTCTAACTAATTAGCGCCAATTCCGAATACTTTAGTTGGTTTGGTTTGTTTTGAATTTCATGCAAAGCTACACAAGGGCTATCTGCACTAGCCGTCCTAAGTTTAGCAGTGCAAGGCTAGAGGGGAGGCATCACCACCCACCGCCAACTCTCGGGCTACTCTTTTATCAACGAATAGTGGGATTGACCTTCACATTATAATGCTCCCATGGATGAAAAGGCGAGCATATCTGCTGTGACGGGGATTCAAACCCGTTACCCTAGGATCTCAAGTCCTGTGCCTTAACCACCTCACCATTCCTAACTCGATTGTAACAGGCTGTGAAATACTTAATGCTTCACCGTATATCATAGAGGTAGAACATGGATATGTATGAGGTAAATTACTTGTAGTATTTTTATTGTTATTTGACAAATTTATTTTCAAAATATAAAAGTAATAATGAAGTTGTAAAAATAATACATTGCAGTCTGTATTATAGATCCCCCTTTTTGGTTGTTATAAAGTTTACAATAGTAGTGTAAATGTTATTGTAATCATTATTACAATTCGAACTTGTCCTCAGCTAAGCGATCTTAGTTGTAAGCGCGTCAAAATGTGTGCTTAAGTAATTTTCATATGATGAAGTTTTTGAAATTTGTTTGATTATAAAAATATTTTTCACAGGTTTCTAGATGGTATAAAATATTTTGTTTTTTTTTTTTCGTTGTTACAAACCAAAGTATGAATATGATTTTGGCGTAATAAGCCCCAAAGATTGTAGTTTCTAACCGTTTAGCCAAAGCTTACAGAAATACTGTCGCTCACATTCACCAGTTTCCAATATGATTTCTAAAAGCTTTATTGTTACAAGTGAGATCACGAATACAAGAAAATGTTTTTCGTTGTTCAATTTCCATCTTCAGAACACATTAAATGTTCGCCATTTGTTGATTCTAAACACATTATTCTAGAAAACTAATTTGAATTTTTTTTTTCGAATTTTGCCCAAATCTCTTCGAAAGCTATCAGCGCTACCCATCACTAATTTTGAAGTGATAGAATTAGGGGAAATAAACTAATCAACACGCTACCCATCACCAACACTTGAGTTACTCTTCACCCGTGAATAGTAGCATAATAGTGGAGTTAATCGTACATTATAACACTCGCAAGGCTGAAAAGGCGAGCATTTTTTTATGACTGGATTAACCTAACATAATGTTTAGAGGCATCTCGATTATCTTATCTCCTAAACTCAGCTAAAATTTTCAAATAATTTAACGTAAGAAAATCTTAAAGACAGTCCTTATCATTTATGTGGTATCAAGCTTTCTTTTGAACGCACTTAATTTACTTCTTCCACAAAATTTGAAAGCAATCCATTCTAAAGGCCAGCTATTCTATTAGAAAAATAAAATTGTTTTTGCTAAAGATGTCTCTTACCTTGCCAAAATTTATGTGTCACCTTGTACCTTGTCCTACTATTGTTATCATGAAGTGTGAAAAAAAAATTATACATTGACATTATCATTAAAATCTCAAATACTTCAATCAGACCTAACTCTCCATTAATTTCCAATATAAAAAAAAAAATGTAAATCTTATTCTCTCCTCATATGACAATCCCTACATCCCATACACCATTCTAGTAATTCTCTTCTGAATCGTTTCCAACAATTAAATGTCCTTTGAAAACTGAACGTGATACTTAAAATGTTGCCTAACCAGTGACCTTTACAATGAAATTATAACCTCTTTAGACTGATATTCAATATTTCTTTAGATACAGCCTAAAAATCTGTTTATTCTACCATTAGCAAAAGCAAACTGCTTGCATGGATTAAGAAAGAGATCAATCATCACTCAAAGATTTTTTTCTTTAATGACACTGTTAAGGTTATTCTTGTCAAAATTACACTTATATTATAAACTGTGATAACCTACATGTATTATCTTGAATATATTTTAATTAAAACACATCTGCCATTTATTTTCTCAACTTACTAAATGATCTAAATCCTTTTGTAAAGCAGTAGCATCTCTTCACAATTAGCAACATCCAAAGACCTTAATACCATAAGCAAATTTAAGTGATTTATTGACCATTTCTTATCTATGTCATTGATGTAAATTAAAATTTGCAAAGGTCCTAACACAGAGCCCTAAGGTATCCCATTTGTAACAATATTTCAGTTTGACTGAACTCCAGTTTTAACATTCCTGTGTTTTCTTCCATCCAAATAGATGATTTATTTCCTATACATAAAAATATATTTTTATAAGCATTTTATGTGGCACTTTGTCAAAGGCTTCTTGAAAATCCAGATATTAAATGTACACTCTCACCATTATCTGCATAAGCAGTAACCTTTTCAAAGAATATCAAAATATTTATAAGGCAAGATTTTCCTTTAGTGAAACCATGTTAACTATTTAGTAAAATTCTAAACTTTATTAAATAAATTTGCAAGGCATCTTTTATTAGACCTTCCAAAACTTTTCCTACAATTCATGTAAGACTAATAGGCACAATTTTTTTTATCTTCTTTAAAAAGAGAAGTGACATTAGCTAATGTCCCCTGCTTGTACAGCAGTATGTATTCACTTTTACAATGCTAAAATTAAGGGTTTGATTCCCCTTGGCAGACTCAGCAAATAGCCCAATGTGGCTTTACTATAAGAAAACATGCACATACATACATTAACTAACTTTCAATCCTCTAATACTTGCCCACTATTCAAGGAATTTCAAAAAATAGAAGCAAGTAGCTAATATATATCCAATCTTTAAACTCCTTCAAAATCCTTGGGGAAACGTTATCTGGCCCAGGAGCTTTATTATTTTGTAAAATTTCCATTTTTTTTAACAACTATGAGTTAATAGAACAATATTTTCTGACCCTATTGCCATCAATCAACTGTTCAAGATACAAAGGCATTGACAATGTTTAAATATTCATTGTTGAAAACTAAAGAAAAAGTATAATTTAAAAATCCAATAATCTCATAATTGTCAGATACAAGCCTTTTTTTACCATCCTTCAATAGTCCTATTCCAATACTAACACTTTGTTTTCTTTTAATTACTTAAAAAATTCTTACAGTTGATTTTTACATTTTTAGCCAACTCTTTTATACATCCATTTTAATTTAGTGTTTGACCAACTTTCTTAACCTTCTATAATCTTTCATCATACTAGTCAATTTAAATTTCTGATGCCTTTATTTAGTTTTATTCCTTATTCCTTTTGTTAGCCAACCTGGTCTTTTACTTGCAGCCACTCTTTTCTGTTCTATAAGGAATATGTTAATCTTTAGTATGTATAAAGTTATCCTTAAAAATTTCTCACACCTCATCAGTGTTTCCAAATAACTCAGCTGCCCAACTGACAACAGATAATTCCTTTTGCATTCCTTTAAAATTTGTAACTTAAACTATCGTTATTTTTTATCTCCATGTGCATCAAAACATCAAACCTAATAGAGCAATGATAACTTTCACCCAGATGTTCTTCAATTTCCACTCTCTCAACTCCATACCCATAATTGATTTTCCATGACAGCTGCCTAGTTTCACATTAGCATTTGAATTTTGTCCAGAAGATGAGATATGGGAGATACTATCATAGACATTATTTGTTATGACTTTAAGATGACAACTGGGATTGACAATGGATTCTTTACTAAAATATTCTAAATTCTTATGTTAAATTCATTATTGTTTTATAGTGCTAATTTTAATTGTCTGCTAACAATTAATGTGATTAATAATATTGGAGTAATTTATTTCATTATATATATATAATAAGGTTTCATATACACTTCAACAGGCAACTACATATTGTATTACTACATAATGTATCCCACTTCCACCTTTGGTGTTGAGTAATGTATTGCTCCAGAGCTATTGACTGAAGATTTCTCATAATGATGTATAAGAAATACTAAGTATTAAACCATTTACTTATTAAAATGTTTCATATTTAAAATAATACATAAAACAGTAAACATAAGACAAACAAAGACTTGTTATAAGACTCATATTTTGAGCACATCAACTTCTTTCAGAATTTATTGATTCATACCATATTTGACATTTACAGAGAAATAAAAACCTAAACATTAATACTATAAAACAGGAAAAATACGTTGTGTCTTTGAGGTTTATATGCTGGGCAGATTGGGAGCCTAAAATGGCCTAGAAGCAGGGGCGTAGATCCTGGGGGATGGGGGATACATCCCCCCTTCATTTTAGGTGGTGCATACAATCATCTCCCCTACAGTTGGGTCTGTTGAATTGTTTTATTGCATCAAAGGCCTACAAATTGTGTTTGTTCTTGAGATTCTCGTGTTCTTACCAATCAAATTACATATTAAGCCTAGATGTACGCCTTTTCAGTAGCTAAAATGTACATCTTTAATATAGGTGTGCTTCTAAGTTTTTCGATCTAAGCGATAGTTTGTAAGTATCAGTCAGTAGGCCTAAGTATCGTGGCAACAAGATTACTCTGTGACTACATGTTTAGAGCTTTCAGGTTTATGTAATCAGAGATTGCCAGTTTGCAAATTGAACAGTCCACATAAGTGGTTGCAAAAATCATCCCCCCCCCATCGGGTGTAAAAAAATCTATGCCCCTGCCAAGAAGAATACTTTATCAGGTTGATGTATGTATATATATACATGGTTATAGTAAGCTAGTAAGTAGCACTGGAAGAGTATAACCAGGTTATCATCCCATTGGCTCAGGGGTCACAAATCCAATAGAATTTTTGTCTGGTGGCCAAGCAGCTCAATCCACCTCTGTTTATATGTGTGCAGATGTAATAAACTATTTTTACTCCAGGAATCTTCAAATATACACATTTTTGCATATAAGGAACGAATTAAACAGGAATAGATCTTACAATTAGAATTAGTTGGCCAAGAGAATTATTAGATTATAATTAGTATTAGGTATGCATAGGTTTCAAGCCTGGTGAACATGAAAGCACATGTTTGTAGTTTTCATGAAATGCAACATAAATAGAAGTATTGTTTTAGTATTTCTTGTAAATTATGAGATTATACATATTTGAAATTACTAATATTTATAGTAAAGAGCTTTACACCATAAACTTTTATCAGTATAAAGTGTATCCTGTTTCATCATTTTGTTTTCAATGGCTGTAACTAACAAAGTCACATGTGACAAAAGCTGACCCAGTAATAGCAAGCTGCTAAAACACAACCTACATACCACATATAAATTTTGCTAGCTATCACTGTGCAGTTTAGTATAAGTTATGCAGAGAAACTTTATGTTAAATTATCCATCATGAAAAATACTATTACGCATGACAATAAAAACATAATTCTAACATAATCTTCTTACTGAAACTTTGAGCTAAATTCTAAAACATAGCATCCACATCTTCAAGAATATGAATAACATCTGTGTATAAAACATTGCTACACATAAGCCTCCTAGATACCCTATTGTTTTAGAGCAGATGTGGTCAAATGTTTGGCAATAAATATGTTAAATATAAACAAAGATAATGTGTAAAAACATTAGGTTATACATTTAACATACTCAGGCAGTGATGAAAAGAGGATAAAATAAGATCACCATTTATAATTCTACAAGTTTTTCTTCTGATACATGTACAATAACAAAAAAATTAAAAATACTATGCACCACTAAAACAAGGTAATACCATTACCACAAGTCATACATATACACACACACACACTTTAAATTCTTATAAACTAACAAATTCTAAAATTTTCAGTTGTTTTCCAAGTTAAAAATTAAAACAAAAACATTCCTAATTACCTGAAATAATTCATTAAAATATTATGCACTAAATATTATTTAAATTTGCTTTGTTGAAAAGAAAATCATACAGATATATGTACAGTGTTTGTGTCAGTATCACAACAATAAAATTATTCAAGAGTTACAGAAAGATAATGTTATTGCAATTTTAGACATATATTATGACTGTTTCTTACTTTTGTGTTGGCAATATACATAGAACAACAGAAGAAACATGGTTGCTTGTATAGGACTCAGAGAACTTATTTTTAAAAAGTTGACTTTAACATAGCTATTATGGACATTAGTAAAACTACTGCTTACCGTTAATGAAACAAATAACAGAATATAATAATTTTTAATTACTTTTATAATTACTTGTATCACATTTCTTAGTCATATAGTTAAACAAAAGTTTTGTAAGTTCCTTGTTTAAAAGAAAAGTTTTTTCTCTTTTGCAAGTTATGTAATGTGAAATCAGTAATGTTATTTTGTGAACAGACTTTACTATTTGTGATATTAATAACAAGAGATGAGTAATCTTTTAAAAACATAAATACCACAATCTGTTAACATTTTTAAGGATAAAGAAGGTTATTAAAACAATGGTAGAATTCCAAATTGTTGATGTACATTGTAAGCTCATAATATGGGATTGAAATTTTAAACAACATGCACATAAAACAGGTCAGTCATTCATATTAATGTTATTTTCTTAATAATGGAGGTTTGCATAAGTTGATTAAACAAATGTAGTAGTAGTAGTCCAATTACATTAAAGTACACATCTTCACCTGCCATGTCCAAAGACAGCTTAAGAAAAATGAAAGCATGCACACATGAAAAACAAAAACATTATATACATGATAATCCAAATAATATGAAAAATTCTTTTATGGATAGATTCAGTTTTATTGAAAAAATTATATATGCAATGCTTATAACTTTATAAATAATTTAATAAAAGGTGAATTTTTATGCAGGACTAAGACATCAAGCTCTTTTATATGAAAAAATAATACTTCATGAAAAAGAAAACATTTTCATTGCACTACCACATATATCAAATCAGCTAAATAGAAAAAATAATGTAGAAGTTTTATTAGGTCCTGATGCATACATACTAAACCTTTTAAATAAAATAAGAGCAATTTAACTTGGCTCAAGCAAAATAATTGAGTAAGAATGAGTCAGATAATACTTTTAATCAATTACGCTATGGTACGAGTTTAAGAGTTTCTTTAACAATAGTTATTATTGTTCCCAAACACTTTTTAATACATCTACACAAAATGTTCCTTCTTGCTCACATGTATCACTTACTGGTATAATTTTTCAATATATTAAAAAAAACACCCAAAAAACTTGAGTTTTCTCAAGCTTTCTTTGAAAGCACTAATGTCTTTGGTTATAAATCAGTTTTCAAAAAGTTGTTTGAGCTTATGGGTTTATTTTCATACTTTTTGGTTATTTCTTTGAAAGTGCTATAACTTCTGTGTCATTTTCCAGAGAAATTTTTAAAAAGTGCTTTATCTTTTGGATCATTTCACAGAGTTCACTTGTTGAAAGTGCTTTACATTCTGAATGGTTCTAAGCAAACCACTTATCAAAAGACTATAGATTTTGAGCCATGTTTTGGAATAAATAATTGTTATTTTGTGTTTCAAAGTGTTACCTTACAAAATGATACTTTTTATTATTAGATCACAAACAGTTTTTTGTTATTAAATATTTTTGCTTTAACAAACTTTTGAGTAAAAAAATTTTTTAGGGGCAACATAATGCTATTTAAGTTAAAATTTACAAACGATTAAAAAATTAGGGTAAATGCTCAGTTCAACAAAGTCGCTGACATATAATATCAATAATGATATTTTAAGGTGCTTGTTAGTAACCATCAAGGTTTTTAAAATATGCTTACTATATAATTTGTTTCAGATTGTTTGTACAAAGGTGCACAAAGGCTATCTGCACAAAGTCATTTCTAATTTTAAACTGAAAGACTAGATGGGAGGCAACTAGTCAGCAGTGGTTATAGCCATAAAGTTAGGAGTATGTTTTTGTGGCAAAAAATCTTTAAAATCTCACAGTCCAAGCACCTAACCACCAAGTTGACCCTGGCCCTTTACCATATCAAAATCTTAAATTTTCTTCACCAAATAAGAACAGATTAGTCTATGATATCTCAATCTTACATCTGATAGTTTTGTTCTCTGTAATTCTGTTATAAGAAATATAAGTTGTTGCTTAAATGATTTCTTGTTCAGTTGACATCATTGAAGCCCCCTGTTTATAACAATATGCCAAAGATGACATCATTAGCGTTACATCCAAAGAAAATCAGAACAGATTTTATTTTTATCTTAGGGAATACTGAAATAATTATGAATTCTGGACTTCTGAATATATTGATTGAAGATTCCTCATACTGTAACTCGGGAGAGATTAAGTATTAAACCAAATAGTGTTTAAAATTGTATTTAAAATATTGTACACATGGTAAACACAAGATAAACAAGAAGTACTGTTAAAACCTCATACTGTGAGTGCATCAAGTACTTCTCTTATTAGTTTTACATACATTTCACTTTTGACTTTTGAATTATCTGAAAAATTACAAAAAGATAATACTAAAAGCATTCAAAGAAAACCCACAAGTTCTAGATTTTTAGATTAAAAAATATTAGGCTGTTCAGAAATAAATGTTGGAGTTTTCACATTGACATTTAGAACTTAAATATTGAGTAACTTATCATTGGCTGGTTGATTTAACCCAATGTTTGTTTCTTGCAAGGTGTCTTAATTGTTTGCTGTTTCAACTCTACTTAGGGTAAGTTTTGCAACCCCCAAGGCAACATAGATAAGGACTTTCATCTAATTTTCCTCTATCACTTGAAACTTGGACGAAAAGTTAAGAAAACTACATGGAACATCAACCAGCCATTTTGCCATGGAGGTGAAAGTCTTGAAGACCATGACGGTTGTGGAAGAAAGCCATCCTTAGATGAAAACACATTAAAAGAAGCAGTTGAGATAGACCCTTGCACAACAGTACATGAGCTTTTAGAAAAGCTAGACACAAGCAAATCAAGCATTGTAAATCACCTGAGTGTGATTGGAAAGACAAAAAAATTAGATAAGTGGGTTCTGCATGAGCTGACTGAAGATCAACAAAATCTGCATCATGAAATCTGCTCTGCGCTGCTATTGCAGAACCAAAATGATCCATTTCTTGAACAGATAGTGATATACGATGAAAAGTAATTCTGTAGACAATTGGAAATTACCTGTACAATGACTCAATTGCAAAACAACCCCAAAGCATTTTCCAAAGCCCAAGTTTCATCAAAGAAAGGTCATGGTGGACAGCAACTGGCATCATTCAATACAACTTTTTGGATCCAGAGGAAACAGTCACAGCAGACAAATACTGTCAAGAATTGACTGAAATGCATCAGAAGTTGCACAAGAAACAACCAGCTCTGGTCAACTGAAGGAGCCATATTCTTCTTCATGACAATACTTGCCCCTATGTGTCAAGGATGATGCTCCAAAAATTGAATAAATTGGAAATTGAGGTTCTGCCTCATCCACCTTATTCCCCAGATATTTCCCTTACAGAATTTCATTTTTTCAAGCATTTTGATAACTTTTTGAACAATAAATGCTTTTGAAACCAGGCAGTTGCAGAAAAAGCTTTAAGGAAGTTCACTGACCATAGAAGCTCTGACTTCTACAGCAGGGGCATAAACAGCATCATTACACATTGGCAAAAGTGTATTGAAGCAAATAGTGTTTACTTTGATTAAAGCTTATTTTACAACACTGGCTTATACTTTTACAAACTTTACAGTTAAAAAACAACATTTAATTCTGGACAACCTAATAATTTACGTGTGCATTACAGATGTAAATTTACATGAGAAATATTATTTTGAAATGGAAGTTTATTAAAATATGATTTCTTTTGCCTAATATTTGAAGCTTGTAATATTCTGATAAAACCTAAAACTATTTAGAGTGCAATAAAAACCCTTAAAAATTAGCACCAAAATAACACACCATTAAATATGGCATATCTTGTTCTCTTGTATTTTTAAGATGGAATACAAATTGAGTTTTTTATTTTTAAAATAAAAACTCACAAAAGCCTTGTTTATAATCCTAACCACAAAGTTAGCTTTTTCCAGTTAAAATGTAACTTTCAATGGTGATTAAGTCTTCTGAACAAATGGCAAGTACTTATACTTGTAACTAAGACTGCTTGTCTTTGACAGATAAACTGGTAGTACATGAAATCCAATTTTTATCACCATTTTTTTTAAACAACAGATAATTATTTTAGTACCAATGGCACATCTTTAAAGAGATGGATAAAAGCTTGACAAAATTATTTTGATTTGAGGATAGAAGCAATCCTTTATATTGTAGTCCATTTATTTTGGGTCACTGACCATTAAATAGGTAAACAGGAGATGCTGGATAATGAAGGCCACTAGAAAGTTTTTAAATTGTTAATATTTTAAGAATGTTAGTTGGATTGTGTTTGTGACTTTATAAACACTTTGGCTGATCAAATTCTTTTATCACAAAACTAAATGTTTAAAATATACATATCCTTTCCCTCTACAGAAATTAATATCATGATGGCTTTTGATTATGGTTTCAATGATTTTAACTGATATTACAACCACTATTATTCAACTTGGACAATAATTTTTATTCACTTCAGAATATCTGTCTTTCAATATAAATATCTTTACAATCAGTGTAGTATGTAGATCAAAGAAATTAGAGTTGGCATTCTTTAAATGACTACATTATTGGTAAGAGTTATTAGATTCACAACTGTAGTGGCTACAATGGTAATTACAGTGAAAAAAAAAAGAGAGTCATATTTATAATTAATGCAAGCCAAGACAGAACGTTTTCTGGTGCAATAACTTATAACTTTAAAAATAAAAAAAAATAATATGTATTGAATATAATAGTTTGAGTTTTGCAGGTAGTTTACGAGAAATATAGGACAATTTCTTTCCATTCTCATGCTCAAAGTCACACTTTTATAGGATGTAATTTCATCACTACTAGCCTGTTCCTCTTGCTGTTGGATAAGATCTTTATCTTCTTCCTCCTCTTCTTCAGTCACATATAATGAGAACATAATCACAGTGCTTCAAATATAACTATCAGTAAAAAGTATAAATTGCATAAATACTCAAGCATCATGTACTCTTTGTTCTTGATTCCTTAACACAATAAAAACTGTAAAAACAATGTAACAGTAAACAACCACCAAACCAAATTATTAGTTTTCAATAACACAGGATCAACTGAATTTCCATCAAGAGACAATTGTGGATTAGTTCTAGGACAACCAAACCAAGCCTCAGAGATCTGTTGCTGCTTTGGATCAGCTACATTCATCTTTTGATCATTAAAAGTCCAAAAGAACTTACTTTTAAAAAAGTAAGTTTTACCTGAAAAAATCAAATGAACAATAAATTAGATAAATAATAAGATAAAGTTTATTTCCTAAAATTCAGTGCTTTATATTAAAACATTTTTCAAGTAATCTATTTTAATTATATGAATATGAGTTATTTATGAACACTTCAATATATGTACCTGTGGCTATAAAGTCATCTTCTTACAATTTTTTCATATATTTGTATTCTGTATATTTGATTGAAGATTAAAATGTGATTAAAGCAGTTCTTTTGTTGCTTATGCGACTTTGAAAAAACTGAGAGAGAGAAAACAGCAATATTTGGAATAGAAATATTTGTAAGCATATTTATCAACTAATAAAATATAAGCAACTCACCAATACTGAAATTAAATCATTGAAAAAGTTTTCATCCTATATGATTTACATTTTTATCTGCAACTGTGTGTTTGTGACCCCCATTTCTGGTGTAGGAATTGAAATTTTGTGAAATACATTTATTTTAAAGACATAAATGTAACTAGTTTTGATCTTTAAACTTTTTAAAATAAGTTTGTTGTTTACCATCACTATATTGAAAGGTTGCATCAATATTATAGGGGATGCCCCTCCATGTTTTAATATCTCTGGGATAATCTAGTTCTACTACTCCTTCAGTTTCACTGTAACGCCAGTATTGTTCCCCACTGAACAGATATGTTTTTCCATTGTGGCCCCACACCATGGCTCCATCAATCTTCTGCAAACTTGTTGGCAGACCAAGATCCGTTAATGGTCGAGGATATCCTGCCTCTGGTTTGTTTCCATTATATAGCCAGTACTGATTTCCTATGGAGGAAAAGTTAGATGAACATTTATAGCTCATGGTTAAGAAATTATCTTATCCCTAAGTGAAAATGAAATGTAGAAATAGAATACTTGTTTCCATATTAACAGTGCTTCATTAAAAACATGTATACGTGCACCAATAATTACATCTTTGTTAAAAAGATGTGAAATTTTTAATCACTGTGCAAAAACAATATATTATACAATACAGTGGAAGAGTATTAGGACAAGAGAGTATTTTGACATTATTTCTATTTAGTGGTACTAATTTTTCCATACCATTACATAATGTAAACTTCAACACTATGGTAATGCTTCACTGATCCCTATTGACAACTGAATGAGGGTAAGTGAGAATACCTATCATTCTTGAGAATTTCCATATACTTGTAATAAGGGCATGCCATACATTCTGCTTGAATGAATATAGTGATCAAATTTAAGGTCTGAAATAATTGTCATGGTACCCCATGCAGTGTCTTAACTATATAGAAAGAAGCTAATAAGGAGGTATTGCATAATATTGGTATTTGCAATAAGAAATCAATTTAATAGCACTTCACAAATAAGCCTTGATATGAGCATTATTTAACACTATATATTAACACTATATTGCTGTGGCTAAAAAAGTAGAGAATTGTCAGTAGAGCAGAGAGTTTACATAAAAGCTTTATGTGATGCTGGTTGGTCTCCAACAAATTACTGCAGACTTGAAATACTCCCCAAACGCTATCAAGTACATCCTTGATCATGAGACAGATGAATTTAAGAATATAAAAGGAAGAGACAGAACACCTAAACTCAGTGATACTGATGTTCATTATCTCTGTTTATGCAGCCTTCGGGACAGATGGAAGACTGCCACTGACATGAAGCATGAGACAAATTACCATCTATTGAATAACAAAAACGTGTCCAGATCTAAAATATCAAAAAGACTCAGAAAGAATGGAAAGCAGTTAAAAAAAACTTCATTTTTCACATACTACAAAAACTGGACTGTTGATGATTAAAAAAGGTTATTATGGATGGATGAGTCCAAGTTTTAAATATATGGTTCAAAGTGTAGGTTGTATGTCCAGCAGAAAAAGGAGAAGGATGCTTATCTCAATACATGTTACCTACTGTGAAGCACTGGGGAAGTAGTGTAATGGTTTGGGGATATATTTCTGCTGAGATTATAGAGAGTATTTGCAAGTACCATCAAACACTGATCTACCATGGTATGCCCAGTGGTTTACATTTGTTAGTAAAGAACACTACTACCAAGAAGATAATGATCCCAAACACTCATCCAACCTCTGCAAATATTACGTAGTTAAGACAGAAAATACTGGAATCATTCAACTGAAGCAATGGTCCTCACATAACCCTACTCTCAACCAAACTGAGCAGATTGGAATTTGATAGATCAAAATTTGATAATCAAAAGTTACCTACAAAGAAACTTTAAGGAATGATATTAGAAACATTTAGAATAAAAATCCAAAGGAGACACTTTGATTAAATGTGTAACAATAATGCCTGAAAGATTAGTTTGTAGTTATTAAAGCAAATGGGGGACATATAAAATATTAACTATTTGCTAAAGGCAAGCACTTCAATTGAGTTTCTGTTCTACTAAATATATTGTACTTTATAACATTTAATGTTTTACGTTTAATTTACCTTTAACTTCTATTGTTCTTTGAAAGTAGCCTGAAATATAATTTTTTACTTTTACCCTCTACTTCTGCACAGTACTATATTCACTCTGTTTAGATGTGGTGATTAAAGCTGAAAGTGCAAACTTAAATATAAAAAGGTAATGAGTGCAAAATTTTGTTTTGACTTATTAGAAAAATTATTAGTCTTGTGAAGTGGTCTGTATGGAAATACTGTGTGTTGCTATTAATTTTAAATGGATTTAAATTTCATTTAGATAGTATTCAGATGCAAAACAAAAGCAACATGTTAGTTGTTTTTGGTTTGAAGCACTGACAATTTACACAACAAAACTAATGTAGACTACAGAATACACAATAGATTAACTAAATGCTGGTTAAAACTAATATCAAGCTTACTGTGAAGTAAACAAAAAAATGAAATAAAAATAAAAGTAAATACCTATTGTTAGACTACAGAATTACATGCATCTTAGTTTGAAAAACTAAAAAAAAAAAAAAAATATTCATGTTAGTCTTAGGTTTTCCCAATTTTTTGCTTGTATACTTTGCTTTATTAGAAATATCTGTGCAAGAAATTTCAGTATTCCAATCCTACAATTATGAAAATTATAAGTTTGAATGTTAATCTTACTTAAGTTCAAATTGAAGCTGAGAGAACAACTTTCACTACACATTTTTAGGAAAAATACATAGATAACTAGGCCAGAAAACAAGCTTTTTTTTTTAGGAGGAGGAATTTTTTTTTATAAATAATATAAGGAATTCAAAGTCCAATATTTCAGTAACAAACTCATTCAACAAATTGAAATTTAAGAAGGTCTGTGATGGTTTTATTGTCTTGAAATATTTACATGTTCTACAGTAATGCCTATATGCTGAATCAAAAACAATATCCATTTCTCTCCATAACTCCATAAGTTTTTTTTACCAAATATCATATGTACTTTAGCATACATGAATCATTTTGTCGCATTTTGTTAAGTTTAAAATGTTGACAACCACTGGCTAGAGAATTCTTTGGACCAATTGTGACAGGAGAAACATATCAATCATTCTAGGTTGCATTATGTGTCATTTCTGGATTGTATTTATTTATGCATGCACTTTGATGTTATTTTTTCTATTCAATACTACTTGTTTGTTACTATGGCAAAAAAGAGGTTTTGTAAATGACCCATATATGTTCTATTTGTGGTATATTTATTGTAAAGAAACAGAGGCAAAACATTACAGAATTTATCAAAAACATATTAAACATGTTTTTGAATAAAATTTAAGGAGCAAGACAAATCATGGGCTCTGCACAAAGTTTGTACTGTTTGTGTCAAACAGTTGAGATAACAGACTAAAGGTAAAAACAAAGTCTTTGCCTTTTTGAATTACAGCAGTTTGTTGTTACCTTAAACACCACAGAGATGACTGCTAGTTTTGCTCATGTAACATCCAAAGCTACAGCATTTGAAATAAAAATAAAATTTCCTTTCAGCACCTTTGGTCTGCTATAACACCAGTTGCTCAGGAACCATTGATGTACTGTACCTCTTCCACGAGAGACTTTTGATACAGTTCACCAAATTCTAAACCTGATGTCAATAAAAATAATGGCAGGGATTACTCTGAAAATTTTGGTATTGTCAGCAAAGAACAAGGGAAAAGGTTTCATCAAGACATCAGGGAAATGGAAAACAGGTATCAGGGAAGGTGGAGCATCAGCATGATGAGCAGTTACTGTTGGTCATTCAAACAAAATGCTTCAGATGCAATACTTAAAAGAAATCCACAATATAAAGTTTTAAGACTAAAAGATATAAGTTTCACAAAATATCAGAATGAATGAGGATGCATATTTGTTTAACATCAATGACCTTTTTCTTCATATTGTTTATATTTTTCTTAAGAAAGAAAATAATGAAAAATATTAATTGTGATAAATGAATAAATAATTTGATCTAAGTAAGAGTTGTTTTCTTCTTTAGTTGTAAAATATCCTTACATAACACAAACAAAATAATATTACTTTCAAGGTCTGTGTAGCTGATTTATGGAAAAATCTGTTTTTAAAACCATAATAACTTTTATAAAGTTCAAGTTTGTGTTTCTGTGTTATTAGACATCTGTAGATTAATAATGACTTTAATATTCTGATCAAAATAAAAATTGGTTAATTTCTTGTATACAAATGATTAATTATGATGTATAAAAATCATTTTTGAATAAACAACTTAGCAAGTCATGCAACAGTCAGAGCCAGTTTAACGTCAAGGTGCAAGGATACGTGTCGCAACTAGTTTTTGACATTGTTTGTTATGTCACAGGTAGTGTGATGCCAACAAAAACTGATTGCTTTTGAGAAGGGGATGTAATAGCCATTTCCATGGTAAAATATTGAAATATTCAGATCATAAAGATGTGTTCAGGTCGGAGGTTTAGAATTTCCAAGATGGGGACATCTCTTGTATTTAATAGTATTGGAAAACAAAAGAATATCAAGAAAGACCCCTGCAACAAGCCATATCTCAGCCATAGTAAGCAAAGGGTGATGTCTTTGTAACAGGTGAAAATCAAAATAGGCAATAGTCAGTGGGGAATATCATTCACATACCCCAGGCAACATAACACAACATAATAAAGAAGAATCTCCATATGGAAAAGCAGCACAAGTTACTTCCACTATGTATCTGTTAATTGTTGCATACCTTAATCTAGTGGAGAATGAAATGAGTATTGATGCTATTTAAAACAAAAACATACCACTGTATGCAGCATCTAGAGATTTCTATACAACTTAGTTATTAAAATGGACACTTGGAAACTATTGTTCTTGTACACTAAATGGATTAAAGGCGCATTTTAGATATGTAAACTATGCTGCATGGCTACAGTCATGATGGATGGTTATTAGATGAAACATACATAAATTGGTATATGAACTGTAGCAACAAAGTGAGACTCCAAAATAGTTTTCATATAAAGTATTCAATTTGTGTGTGTGTATGAAAAAAGTAATAAATTATAAATCTATATTATTCAATTTAAAAAGAGCTTTTGTGGCATGATCTTATTTGATCTTGAGTGATTTGCGAAGAACAAAAATTGAATAATGTAACACTTACAAGGTTCTGATAAAATATTTTCTGGAAACCATCTGAATGAAGTTTCAATAGCCTGTAAACTTAATGATTTGAATTTGTACTGTATCCCAATATTGGCAGTTGATGGTTCTAGGACTTTGCACAAAACATATTTAAGTAAATGACAAGCTTCATCACTTCTGTGTCATGGAAAAATAAATAAGATTAATCTTGATCTCATATATTTGACAAATTAATTATGGGATTTGCCTAAATTTTCAAGAATAACCCTAATGTTAATTTCTGTTGTGTACTACATCAAGATAACTACCAGGCTACATAACTAGTCTTAGAGTTAGAATACCACTATAAGCAGCAAATAGAACAAGCAATGTTTCTAAGGCACCAGTCATCCAACATTGGCTAATATATGACTAATTTTGAGTTTTTTGGTACTTACTGGTGTGAAATATCATAGAACTCTAACTTGATGTATTCATGGTTTTTTTACATGAAATACAAATGCAAGAGTACAAAAATAAAGTAAAATCCAAAAAGAGTGAAATTACAAAATAAAACTGAAAATTTATCAGCATCAAATTCCAGCCATTCATTCTTGAAAATAAATTTTTAAAAATATCCTGGACATGTAATGAATGCATGCATGGAGAATTACTTGAATAAGTTGATTTTGTTTTTAAAATATTGAATGTTATACACTTCAGTAAAAATTAAAGTTTGTAGAACAAATATTTCTTTTTAATATCCACTGTTTTTGGATATATAAAATTAACATATTATTTAATTTAAAAAGCCCATACATTTGTAGCAAAAGGTTTAGGATGCTTAAGTTTTGCACAGTTGCTATTAATAACAAAGAACAAGTATGTAAGTAAAACTTAACAGTGTGTACCATGGGCCACTAGATGAGTTGACATAGAATTATTTAAAAACTAAAGGGATATTTCACTATTATATCAACAATATATTAGTTGAATACTCTTCTAGTAAGACCAAATGGATATAATAACATTTTCTAGCTGACTGCTGTTATATTTGTATTAATCAAAATTTAACTACCTAGTGTTAAACAAATGTTTTTATCTAAATAACAGTTAAAAATGTTTAGTTTTTTTAATTAGTAAATTGCAGAAATTACTTTTTATATAACAGACGATGCAACATCACATAAGGTCAAAAAGGGTTCAAATGGTTCTTTAAAGCTGTTCCTACACGCCTACCCTTGAGAAAAGTAGAATCTTCAATCCACCTTTTACTTCTAAGGAAATTATCAATTTCTACTTTAAACTTGTGTCACAAAGTAGTCTCCACTACTGTCAAGTGTGTCATTCACAAACATTACTTGTGTCTTTTCATCCTATTGTCTTTAGAATATAGCACAGAGCAATCAGAGGTTTTTATCCTACTGATCATCCAGATAATTTTGTAAACTTCAATAAAGTTACCTCTTAGCCTCCTTTTCTCCAAATAAACTACACATAACGTTCTTGGTTCATCCCTATAACATAATTTTTCTTTTCTCAGCATCATTCTAATTTCCCTTTTCTAAATTATTTCCAGTAATTCAATATTCTTTCTAAAATAATGTACCCAAAACTACAATGTATTTGAAATTAAGCTAAACTAGTAATTTCCATAAACATGTATTTATCTAAAATATAATAAAAATCAGTACGTATACAAATGAACCCTGAAATTTCTTCTATCATTTTTACTAGTACTAGCAAAAAACACTGATTTGATGGGTTGAGTGATTTATTCACCACTGCCCTAAATTTTTTCTTCAGTCATGTTGTTGAGTGGCTTCTAATATACACAAATAGCAAATGTGATAAAAATTATGATTATCCAAATGCACAGTTCTGTACTTACTATAACCAAGGTTGTTTACCAAATATATGTTTACCTAAATACTTGATCAAAATCATTCTGTAATACTTCAACATTGCCTTATACAGCTAAAAATAGCCAAGAGTTTAATTTTATCCACAAACTTGATAAATTTAATAATTATGCCCTATAATATCTCTAATGTAGACAAAAAAAAGGCAAAAGCATGACCTCTTGAGATATTCCACTAACAGTAGTAATAGTTACAAAGGTCCATCTGACTTGACTTCATAATTAGCAACATTTTGCTTTATCTCATTCAACCATCCTGTAACAAACTAATTTACTAATCTCCCCCAAATATCAATGATGTTTTAACTGATGTTTTGTGTAACACCACACGAAGAAATTTTTGAAAATCATAGTACACATATCTGTACTTTTTTAACATTCAGACAACAAAACAAATTTTTAAAAAGTCAGCAAAATAGTGTGTGTGTGTGTGTGTGTGTGTGTGTGATTTTATTGGGCTATTTGCTGAGTCCACTGAGGGGAATCAAACTCCTGATTTTAGCATTGTATATCCGTACACTTACTGCTGTACTAATGGAAGAAAACAACAAATTAGTAAGGAAGGATTTCCCTTCAGTATACTGATACAATTTTTATATCTTATTTAACTAGATGATTTTTGTAAAGCTTCGTTTGTTTAGAGCTTTTCCTACTACAGGAACAAGACTACTCTTATTAACCCTTTTGAAAAAAGGAATAACATATTAGCAATTTTCAAGCCCCCAGTGGCTCAGCGGTATGTTTGCAGACTTACACGCTAAAATCCGGGTTTCGATACCTGTGGTGGGCAGAGCACAGATAGCCCATTGTGTAGCTTTGTGCTTAATTCAAAACAAGAACAAGAACAAGCAATTTTCAAGTCCTCAACTACCTATCCACTGTTTATTGACCTACCAAAAATGAATGAAAGAGGTTTGCATATCTGAGTTTTCATCTTCTTTAACATTCATGGAACTTTATATACTTTTAATCTCTCAATCTTTTATTGATATTATTCTCAGTGTATTGATTTCTACATGATGCAGATAAATCCCAATGTTTCCCATAGAATTCTCAGGGTCAGAAATACTACTAACATCCTCTCTTGTAAAAGAAAATAAAAACAAATGAATATATTTAAAAACTCAACTATCACAGTTTTCAAGAAAATCTCATCAACATAATTCTTTAAAGACCCAATCTTCATTTTATATTTTATTTCTTTTAATACGCTCCAAGAAATTATTAGGATTAGTTTTAACATTATCAGAGAACTGTTCTCGTGTACTCTTCTGTATTTCCTAATTTTTATTTTTGCCACATCCATAGCTTCCTATAGTTTTGCAAGTCTTGAAATCTGTCTGCCAATTTAAACTTTAAACATATGGCATATATATATATATTCTTGACACTTTCTTTTAAATGGTTGGTCAACTAGTTAGATTTGATATTTGCTGTTATGATTTTCTTATTGTTTAGGAACATTTCTATTTTGAATTAAAATTACAGTCAGAGTGCCAAAAACTTCAGCTATGCATTAAACATCACCATCTTTATCTTCAACTAAAACTATTTTCACATTAATATAAGTCAAAAATTACAAAAGTTAAAGAAACCAGAATGCCTTCACAGTATTAACAGTACTATAATTAGTTCAAATAATTATTTAGAACAGATGGGAAAAGAATATCTATATTCTGATGGAAGAAAAATAGACTTCAATAAAGAATCAGTGTAGTTTAAAATTTTAAGTTATTTTCTTTTATTTTATGTTTCTATTTTATCTTTAAAGCATAGACTTTTAGAAAATTATTAATACATAAAATATGAAATAACAATCACACCAACTCAAAATTTCTCAGCAAAAAATTTTACAGAAGATATGTTTCAGCTTACCACTAAAGAAAACAATTTTTCCATCATTGGTCCTCTCATATACTGCATCAACTTTCTTCAAGCCACCATACCAAAACTTATCAATTTCTGTCGGATAGTAATTAGCCCATTTTATGGAACCTTTTTTATCCAGACGCCAAAAGTACTATAAACGAAAATAACATCAAGTTTTAGTGAAGGAATGAAGTAAGCAAGGCAGTTTTCATTCTCAACAATTAAATGGTCATTTAGTAAAATCTGGTCTTTAGTCTTGAAAATTTAACAAGAATCAAGAAATGAATTTCATCACATGCAAAAACATTTGGTAAGAATTTTCTCAATGGATTATTATTTGTCATTTCATTATATTTCCCAAAATTTTTCTAAGTGCTCTTTTATTATTTGCAGTTGAAAATTTTGCAAATGCATTAGGAACTGAGAAGCAAGCTTAAACTTTTATTGATTAGTAAGGGGTTTATCAAATGCAATACTATTTGGAAATAAAAAACTTTGTACTCTCTTGATATCTAGTATCTTTTTATTTATTTTTGATATTAATCTAGCAACATCGATTATACTGAAGAACTCTTCAGAACTATTTCAAGCTTCTGAAAATCCACAAACTAAACATAATTTGACCTTAACATGTGAAGTTTGTTGTAATGACTCAAATGAGAAATTATTTGGCAAAAACAAACTTCACAGTTATATATCATGTTATATTTGCCTTTCCCATATGACATAGTCTTTCCATTCTGTTTATTAACCAACAAAACTTAAGTGAATTAACATAAAAACCAATTAAATCTCATAAATTTCATGCAAGATATTTTACACCTTTTACTCAGGGCTGATGAATTTTAATATGAACCTCATGATCAAATACTGTTGTAATATATTATGCATTGAAAAATTCTTTATAAACCTTAGAAGAAAGTGAAATACATAAAATATGTATAGAGAAAGGATACACTCAATGCCACTACTTTAACCAAACAGTGTATATGAAAGATGTTTAAATAGTTTTTAGATTTTAGGATGATCCAGACACACTCATAAAAAATAATTAACACAGTTTAATAGTGATTTATTAAGATAATTATTGAAGGTTCTTCTGTAATATGTATGATTCAAAGATGCAGATAACTTGATGGCGCCTTATCAACTGGATGTTATTAAAGCCAGGACAGATCAGATTTTAAAAACTATGGTAATTAATTTCATTCTTGTACACTGGAATGTGGAAATGTTTGTCAGAAGCTAATAACTTGTAGGGGTGTTGTGTTCTCCTTTAATCTGACCTAGAATAATCTTAAGACAGTTCCTCAGACATTTGTATATATTAATATATTTATTATTTCACCAGGTTCATCAATCAAAACAAGGAAAAGTTAAAAAAAAGGAAGGAATGTAAGTTATTGCAGACAGTTAGGGCAAGCATAAAACTGTATAATATTGGCAGTGATGGTCAACAAATGCTGGATTTCTGAGAAAAACAATTGAAACAACATGATATACATAATATATGAGAAGGGTATGTTCTTTCCTTATCTTACAGATGTGCAAGTTCATATTATTATTGTTAAAGAATAAAATTTAATAATACGATCTTCTATGAATAGAAGAACAATGATAATAAATAAAGAATTTGCGAGTTAATGGAGAAATGGGAATCATTCGTAACATACCACCAGATCAGACCCATTGTGCTTTAATACATTGCATCATAAATAAGAGATTGGTTTCAAGTAAACTTAAAGTAAATAAAATAAAGAATATGAAAAGTATACGGTTTCTGTAAAGGTACATTTGGTAATTTCTTCAAAATTCCACACACATTTTAAAACTTTTTACAGCCAGTAGTTGTTTTTACCTTTTTGTTGTAATTGTAGAATCACACTAAAAATTGGGGAATGAAATGGATACTTATTTTCTTAAAGATGTTTACTTTCCTGTTTTCAAAATAAATTTTTAATTAAAAATGATTTTTATTAACATATTTAAGAAACACATTCTTATGGTTATAGAAAAAGCATATTTTGTTACACTTTATAAAGACATAAAGGCAAAGGCCTGAATTGCCACTAACATTAAATTGTGTTTAGTTAATCAGATCAAGTTTTGACTTCAATTACTTGTATTTTGTACAACAGTTAAATGACTTTGTACAATTTCTACATATTTAAAAATTCTAGTATAATTTAAACCTACTGTGGAAATTATTGGTTTAATAACACTTCACAGAACTCACTTCATCTTTAAAGAAAAATATTTCGTTGCGAATAATTGAAATAGCATCAATATGCATGTCACAAGCATCGGGTTTCTTGGGTTTAGGAGGGGGTGTTGGCTTGGGTTCCTCTGGTACAGCGGTATAAGGAGGAGGATGAAGAGGCCGTTGAGTTTTTGGGTTCCAAACTGGCTTCTTTGTTGTTGTAGGTTTTGGCGGACGAACTTTAGGAGGCTGTGTCAGTGGTGGTATAGGAGCCCAAGTTTTAGGATTCTTAGAACCTGAAAGAAATGGTTTTGATAGTTAGTGGTTTCAAAATTTTTAATATACCGAAGATCTAAACTTTAATAGGTTAAAGCGTATGTAAACGCTTAACAGGTATACTATTTTGTACGTTCACGAGCACATGATGTATGCAATTCTACCTTTAAAAACACAAACTTCCATGTGTTTTTTTTTTTTTTCAACATATAACCAGTCGTGGGCAACTCGGGGCTTTTCACGAACAGAAAAGCTGCATAGTTTACGCTTTCACAAACTTTCCGTGATGACGAGAAAACTCACTTGTAGAGAAAAATATATTTGTAAAAACGGCTGGTACGAGCATAGAAAGCACTATGTAGAAGAACGAACAACGTTTCGACCTTCTTCGGTCATCGTAAGGTTCACAGAGAAAGAAAGAAGGCCTTCAAACATGTGGTCAGCTTTCGGTCAGTTACCTCTTTTTCTTTGTGAACCTGATGATGACCGAAGGTCTAAATGTTGTTCGTTCTTCTACATAGTGCTTTCTCTATCCATACCAGCCATTTATACATATATATTTTAGCAAACTTTATATATCTATAAATAAACATGCACACACAAAACCTATCATTTTTACAAATATAATACAAACCTAACTTAATACTTTCCCATATAAAAGTTAATACTTTCCCACTCAAAAAATGTATCTGCAGCATTCAATAAAAGCATAATGATCATGTAGCTTGATAATAGCTGCAAATTTTCTAAATTTTACAAAAGTAACACATAAAATATTTACTTAAAAAAACACCATTTGATGTAGACTTCTGAACTTTCACAAACACAAAATCAATGTGTAAGTCAATAAAATTGTAGATATAACGTGTGTGTCACCGTGCTTTTCAAACACGACACGTTTGTGCCACAGGCGTATAACCGCAGAGGTAGAAGGTGCACGTGCCATTCCACTTTGAATATTTTTTCAGCTAAAACTTTTCTCGCCCCATTCATTCACCAGTTCTTCCGTATACGTGCCTCTACTATTTTAAAAATTTTAGCGCACGTGCTCTAGGCAGGCTATAAACTATTAATTAGGATCACTAAGATAACATGGAACTCTTCACGCTCAGAAACTAACAAACATATGCACTTCTAATGTCATAAAATTAAACTTTAAGCTTATACAAATTTCTAAATAAGTCTATACTTTAAAAAAATTACAACATGTGTGCCCTTCTACTCTTTCACAAAAATGTAATATACAACTATAATATACTTTCAAAAATTTCGGTTTCATAAACAGTACCTTCAACTTATTCCCGCCTCTCCATATATATTTCTTGAATTGCAATTAACAATGCTGTAATTCACCCATTTAATACATTTAGATAAACTCACAACTCTCTGTATCTCTCTTAATTAATTTTTAAAACTTGTATTATTCGAAGGGTGTATTACTTCGAGCCTCACTAAGATTTGCGTGTTTGTTGTTAAGCGCAAGGCCCTGTGCCCGCCATAGGTATCAAAACCTGATTTTTAGGTTTTAAATTTACCGCTGACGCAATGGGGATTCCAACTGCAGTTCCTGTAAAACAACAATGACGAATGTAATAAATTATAACAATAACAGGTAGATTTTCTTTGTGTAGTTTTATAAATGTTTTTAAACGTTATGTTATAGTAAGCTCAACGCATGACAGACATTAGAAAATTACAAGTATTTTCAAGTTGTGAACCGAAAAACAACAGTGCTTATTTAACACATTAGGACAAGGGACTTCCATAAAATAAAGGTAACAGTGTTTATTCTAATTTTGACGCTAGTTCTTAATTATTTTTTAGTTTTCTTGCAACAAATGTTTCTTTTGTCAAAGCAACACATTAGTTCTGACAGCAATAATATCAATATATTCAGTTGTAGAAGTCTCATATATGTATAACAAAGATATATATTGTATTTCAAACACCAGCACTTACCATACAGCTGCTGAATACCAATCATATCATCATAAGGTAACTGGAAATGTTCCTTTATTTCTTGGTAGTAAGGGAACATAAGAGATCCTTGTACCGAACTGTGAGATAAACCAAGAGAATGGCCAAATTCGTGGGCTGCTACACCAAAAAGGTTTACTTCATCTAAAAGAGAATGAAGAATTATATTACCATAAAACTATGAGTCTGTTTTCATTTATATCTGGCAGTATTTAGGTTAACACGAGTTTCACAAAAATTATAGCTTGGCGTAAAATGATATAACTATATCTCAATTTTATTTTTAAAAAACATTAACATGAACAGTGTTTTGAGTGCGTGCGTGTGTGTTTTTTTATAGCATAGGAACATCGGGTTATTTGCTGTGTCCACTGTTATAAATTGTAATGTTTTTATCTTTATTAACAACCCTTAGTGGCACAGCAACATGTCTGTAGACTCACTTCGCTAGAATCCCGGTTTCAATACCCGTAGTGGGCAGAGCACAAGTAGCCCATAGTGCAGCTTTGTGCTTAATTTCACATTATCAAACAAATCCTTTATTGAGTAAATGACAGTTACTAAAATCTCCTGTTTTTAGTACTATTTTTACAAAGTGCTTCACTAAAGATATAGGCCTGGCATGGCCTAGCGTGTTAAGACGTGGGCTTTGTAATCTGAGGGTCGCGGGTTCGCGCCCGAGTCGCGCCAAACATGCTCGCCCTCCCAGCCGTGGGGCGTTATAAAGTGACGGTCAATCCCACTTTTCGTTGGTAAAAGAGTAGCCCAAGAGTTGGCGGTGGGTGGTGATGACTAGCTGCCTTCCCTCTAGTCTTACACTGCTAAATTATGGACGGCTAGCACAGATAGCCCTCGAGTCGCTTTGTGCAAAATTCCAAAACAAACAAACAAACAAACACTAAAGATATAAACAAACCGTCACGCACAGTCCTACTGAAAGTCGTGTTCTTGTTACGTAGGGGAACACTTTTATTTAAAATTATGTAATGTGATTGGTTTGGTTTATTTTGAATTTCGCACAAAGCTACACGAGGGCTATCTCTGATAGCCGTCCCTAATGTAGCAGTGTAAGGCTAGAGGGGAGGTAGCTAGTTATCAGCATCCACCACCAACTCTTGAGCTACTCTTTTGCTGACGAATAGTGGGATTGAATTACAAATTATAGCGTCCAATGACTAAAAGAGCGAGTATGTTTGTTGTGACGGGGATTCGAACTCGCGACCCTCGGATTACGAGTCGAGTGCCTTAAATGTGTGATAAACAATCGTTGAACACACTGTACTTATTTTTCTAATTGCTTCATTCTTGAATACTCAAAGTGTGAAATATTTTATAGTTTTTGCTTGTGGTACCATTTAATAGATAGCACCGCAGTATGTTTATTATTTAAGTCATATACATATATACACTATAGTAAGATAGAGATCAGCCAATAACTGAAGGCCCAATTATGGAAATATTAAGGGTAGCAAACCGTCCTATGTTGTTAAAATTAAGTTAAATAAGCGAAAACTAAGAGCAGATGTGATCCAAACTCGTAACTACGTGTGTTTTCCAAGGAGAAGTCGTAGGTTCAATTTCAATGGCTAGGCATTACCAGATAACCGGCTAGAGAGCTTGACTCGCAATCTGCAGGTCGTAGGTTCAAATCTTCGTCCCACCAAACATGCCCACTCTTTCAGCCGTGGGGCATTACAACATGACAGTTAATCCCAATAATCGTTGATAAAAGAGTAGCCCATGAGTTAGTGAAGGGTGGTGATGACTAGCTGCATTCCCTCTAGTTTTTCACTGATAAATTTGGAACGGCTAGGGTAGGTAGCACTTGTGTAGCTTTGCGAGAAATTCAAAACCAACCAACCACCTGTCTCAGTTTTCATTATTGAAATAGATTTTAAACTGAAGATCAAGTGTCAATTTGATTATGTAACACTGGCCATCCTCAATATAGAAAATTTGACTTATGCCCTCGTTAAGCCTAACTTTTTCATTATTTATATTTTTGTTGAGTTGAAAGCAGCTTTTTAAGCCACTCTATTGGGGTATAAATAATAGGTGTATACGAGATATTGATAAAGTCTTGACTAAATGTTCCTTACCATTTCAAGACACATTGACCGATTTGATGCTATATCTGTTTTGTTGAAACTAGATGCAGGCTAGAACATCGTTATGAATTTCCCAAAATAAAACTCTCAGAATGCCTGCTTGTGAGGGCTTGATTCTAAATTTGAGTAGAATGATAACTGCCACGTTGATAAAGGCTTTGGAGAAATATTAATATATTAGAAAATAAGTACAGATATCAATGCTCTCTTACATTACAACGACCTTAAGCTTTTACCGGATCTTTCCTTAACCTTGCATATTTTAAACGTATTTTTACAGCAGAACACTGGCTGAATATGTAACGTTACACGTATGTTATTGGTGGTCTTCTTAGTGTGTAACTATACAATGGGCTATTTGTACTCATTTCACCAAGGTGATCGAACCTCTGATATTAGCGTTGTAAATCTGTCAGCTTGTTACTGATAAGAAGTGTTTCAAGTATTAGATTATTGCAACAAAAGTTGCGTTATAAGAAACTTATAGTTCTGAAATAATTATATTAAACTTTACAGTTACAATATTTAAATGTTACAAAACATTAGTGGAAAATGTATTAAACCTTAACTTAATGATTGCTGTTAGAAGCAGCTTGTTTTTGTTTGAAACCTACTAAAGAAACCTTATGGTTCAGACTATACTTTTGCCTTTAAGATAGCCATTTTAGTTTTTTAAAATTTATTTTTAATGTTATAATTATAAACTCCAGCACGTTATAAATAAAGTGAAATTATGTGACTGACTGCAACACGTATAGTACATATTTAGGAGTAAGAGGTACTTAAGGCTCATTTCCATCATGTATGATATAGATGTAGGTCGTTGTGGGCTTGAGCACTCACATCTCGTTCTCCTAATTTCTATTTCTTTTTATTATTCTTCATGTGAGACTTGTGAATGGAGGTTAAGACTGATAAATGGTGTATCCTCACTGCAATATGGATCCTACATTTTCAGTCATCTCCAAAACCTAGGGTACATTTTATATCCTGCATAATAACTTACGTACAACAAAACTGCTTATCGTTTTCTGTGTGATCATGTTAATATAATTTTTCTAAAAAATTCTATGTTACGTTACATAAAAGGTTATACTTACTTACATGCCAAAATTAATTCTGTGAGAGTTTCGAAAAAGTCGCGTACCCAAGGTTTACATATGCTAAATGTCCCTACTGTTGAAGAAATATACCAAATGGAAAACACGTGTCAAAATCACTCATCGCCAACTCTTAGACTACTCTTCCCCAATGAATAGCAGGATTGACCATTACTTGATAACATCCCAGAGCTGAAAGAGCGAGCAGCTTCTCAACTCGCAGATTAAGAGTAGAGCGTCCTAATAAGGAGGTCATGACGACGGCTATCCAACGCCCGTTTTAAAAGTTCGTCAACTTGACCAGTATAAAACAACATTAATATCTGTTTTATTCTGCAGCTGCTTAAGGTATGATAAGACCTAATAAGAGGTATAATATGACTGTAAATCTTATCTTGATTAACTTATACTTTGTTAGCCTCGTTTCCAGATGGACAGCCTTTTTTATTCAGTTGCGTATTATGTCTTGGAGCATGTAGATGGAGCTTACCACTAAATTTTGTTTTAACAAATTCTAATCTGTTACAAGATGCTTCACTTTGTTTACCATGGATAACGTACGACATGTCTTTCTAATTCCATTATTTTGCTTACCACTGCCAATAGCAATAAGTAGAAGGGTACTTAGAAGTTGTAAAGCCTCGGTCTGATAACATTTTTTATCATGTGAATGTATTAATATTTGGGGTCTGTATCCCATTTTTAAAAGCGATCAGTTTCTGATGGCGCCAGGCTACCTATAAAACGTCAAGCAATGTGAAAATATAGTTCTGATACACGCTATTCCCTCGCGACTTCGTATCGGTTGCCACGTTACGTGACTTAGAGCAATTTAAAATCATTTTAACAGATAGAATTCTAGCCACAAAAATTACGGGCAATATAGAGGGTAAACAGCAATGTAAAGAAGGTAGAAATCTACTCTAAAATTCTAAAATGGACTCATAAAGAATAAAAGATCGTGCCACTCTTACTTATTTAACAGAACAGGAAAAGGAAGAAAACAAATCGATCCGACTGTTCAAAGTGTACTGTTTGTTGTTTAGCATAAAGCCTCACCATGGACATTCTGTGAAGTTTGGCATAATTAATACCTCGTTTTTGTGTGATAATTTCTCCGTATTGTTCAGATAAATGACGTAACAACTATATATCAGATTGTCACTACAAGTATTTCATTTTATTTTTTGCATGTATCTTTAAAAACATTGATTATAAGTAGGAATATAAGTGTACATATATAATGTGTTAAGTGGTTTTTACGGTAGAAGAAATGTTTATGGAGTATAGAAATACAAACATTTAACGAACATTTGTTTTCTCAGATATTTTTTATTGTTGTTAGTGCTAAAAAATTACCATTGCTTTTCGTTTTGTCTTTAAAGTTACTTAAAATGTTACCAGCCGTTTTGTGCTTAGGTTAAACGTATCAGTTTTGTATTATACGATCATTGTTTAACGTAAACACCACATTCAGCAGTAGAGATGTAGTTCCTTCAGAATGTTTTATTAGTTGTGTATCAGACAGTAAATATGGAGGTCCATATCTTTTTTGTTTTTCTCATGGTTTATTAGTACATCCGCTGATTGACTCTTTACTTATTTGTACTTTGTTTAAGTAGTTCTTATCTCTTCAATAATTAGCACAATCTTCTAGAAAAAAAAATGCTAATCGAAGGCTTATCTCTGAATTTGTGGAGGCAGAGCGTGTCCATCTTCTCAACCAAAATTCGAATTTTTTCCCAACACTTCTCAGCATGAATGTTGTATTTCCGTTACTCGAGCAAAACAAGGAAATTAGCAAAAGCTACGAGATGATACATTGAGATTGTCAGCCTAACTCATTCCCATCAGGAAAGCTTGAACCCATATAGGGAAAAAACAACAACATGCATGCGATATTTTTATATAGATAAATTAATAACTAGGGGTTGTTGCCCGTATATTTCAGTGTAAACAGAATAACTAGGATACTGTGAAACACCATATTGGTTTGGAAACACCAGCACTACCTATACAAACGTCGTTGAAACGTGTAGGTTTCAACAATATAAAGTGATGTTGAAGTATTATTGGGGTTAATTACTATAACTTATTAATTCCTGTCTTCATATTCGTATGATGAAATATTGTGTATTTAAGGGGTATGTTACACATTATGTATATAAAGAACTTACTAGTTTCAGCAAAGTAAACTTACGATATATATATTTTAGTGATATTAAATAATTATATCTAAATGAAGTTGAATGAATAAACAAAATCATGATGTAGGACTGCGTTGAAAACAGTAAATCCAAACCTTTGATAAAACAAAGGATTTTGATTTTCCAATTTATGGTTTACCCTCTTTACATATTAATGCGCTATATCCATCTATAATGAACATTATAACTTCGCAGTTAATCAAATATTATAAAATTTGCAAAAAATTACAGCATTTTTTTATAATGTTCATATACTGATACGAAAATTAATAGCTAATTGATTTAATAAAATAATATTAGATAAAATTCTTAAATTATTCTGTAATAACTACACAAATGTATTAATAAAGTACAAAGAAAATAAAATCAGAGAAATTCTATTAAAAATTACTAAAAATTTTTAGTTAAAATGAGGCCATCTAAGAACTTGGCACTACTTTATGCGGATGTATATTTTAAGCTGCATATATAAGCACAACAGTCAAAGTGCGCTACCACTTTGTTGATGTCGTGTTACTTGGTGCTTCTACCATACTAGGGACAGGAATGCTAATTTCAAGAGGAAAGTTTTACCTTACTTGTTTCCAAATAGCAGTACCTTATTTTTATTCATTTATATTTTCTTTCTCTCTTTTTTTCCATATTTTTTATTCTAACTTGGGAAACCAGTTACCTTCATACAAATGTCTGCAGTAGATGTGGGACATTGTGGACTTGAGCACCCACATCTCGCCCTCCTAATTTCTAATTTTCTTATGTGAGAATAGCGAATTGAAGGTTAAGACTACTAGATTTTGTATCCCCACTGCAATGTGGGTCCTACTTCTATCGTCACTTCCAAAAACCTAAGATATATTTTATAATCCCACGCTGTAGCTTCTACTATAGGATACTTTTTTTAAAAAAAAATGTTCAGTGTATTAAAAAAAATTCTAAAAGAAATTTGGATAAAATTTTAGGTTAATGTGTTTAGGTTTATGACATACAAACACGTGTTATTTGTGTGTGTTAAAAGAAATACGAAAAATGAAATATAACAAGGCTGTTATACATACTACGAGTTTTCATGTGTTTATTCAAAATAATAAAAAAGTATCAAGACCGATATTATTATAAAATATTAAAATATTTTCTCTTACACGTACATTTTCTCGTACTTTTTTGTACTTTGTTGAAGCACACACTGGAGCAGTAGATTAAAAAATAGTAGACATCCGATTAACAAATTCGCGAACTGAATAATCATATTTAATACATCCTAATTCGCTTTCTATAAGACTCAAATTGTTACGAATGAATGTTTTAGTGGTTAAAGCCACGCTCATCACTTTATGTCAAACTCCCTCGAGACTTAAAATGATACAAACAACCGACAACTCCAAGATGACCTGTAAAGCAGAGGTTAAAGGTTGTTATCCGAGATTTAAAAGCTATAATACTCCGTGCAGTTTGTTCTTTCGATCCTTTGCTCTAATCTTTTGGTGAACTTCTATAAAAAGTTTGACTTTTTAAAGATTTTGAATACTCGTATGTCTCCTCATTAAAAATATTCCTCCATTTTTTACATATGAAAATGTTTTTATGATGATGTAATCCGCCTACTTGTTCTTACCATATTAACATATAACACTGGTCACCATGCGCGATGTGTATTAGTCACAGAGGTGGACAGTTTTGTTTCAAAACACAGTTGCGAGAAGAAAATTCAAGTTTATCAATAACTAGCTCATTACACGTAGCAAATTACCGAATACAAGTTCAAGATCTGTTCTAAACTGTGCTGAATAAACTTTTAACAAAGGGTGTGTGTGTGTGTGTTATTCTTTTTAAATAAAGTCACATCAGGATATCTGCTGTGTCCACCAAGGGAAATTGAACCCTTCATTTTAGCGTTGTAAATCCGAAGACTTGCTGCTGTCTCAGTGTGGAACTTTAATAAGAAAACGCTGTGAACTAGAAATAACGCTACTCGTTGGAACTAGAGGCCAATGCTGTAAATCATACATATATGATAATTTATATATTATGACTTTAATAAGAGGGCGTGTGCCACAATATATTTTCGAATGTCGTTCTTATAAATATTAATCGGTCGGGCATTGTAAATATAATTATTTAAATTGACATAACATGTAGCAACCTTTTTTATTATTATTTAGTAGCGTTTCATTAACTATTCGGCCCAGTATGGCCATGTGGTTAGGGTGCCCGACTCGCAGTCTGAAAGTATACGGTTCCAATCCCTGTCACACAAAACATGCTTGTCCTATTAGTCGTGGAGATTTTATAATGTGACAGTCAATCCCACTATTCGTTGATAAAAGAGTAGCCCAAGAGTTGGCGGTGGGTGGTAATGACTAACTGCCTTTCCTTTAGTCTTATACTGGTAAATTAAGGACGAATAGCACAGATAACCTCTGTGTAGCTTTGCTCGAAATTCAAAAACAAACAAATCGGTAACTATCTAATTCATTCACATCAGATAATTACAACATGATCGTATTTAACAACGTAACTAATAAAGGACAACAATTAGACTAGTTATTTCAAAGATAAGAAGACTGCAAGAAAATTACATTTAATACTAAATACAAGGCAAGATATGGCATTTCTCTTATGTATTAAATTATAGAACTATTGGTTCACCAGTTCTTCTGAATAATGAACAGATTAAATCATGACAAAAATTACATATGGTGCTAAAGCAGGTAAATAACATATTATCAAATAGACCTTACCTTTATTCTGATGTATGTTGACATGTCTAAAATTGACAAAGAATTATATTTAACCACTTCAACCCATCTAAGAGTTGTTATTAGCCGTTACTATCTTAGCCGGCAATAGCAATGTTGGTATGAGGTCAATAGCCTTGTTGACTCTCGATATAGTAGATAAGTAGATAAAGTGTGGTGTATGTATTACTATAAATTCTTCTTTACTTTCACTCAGAGGTTTTTATTAGTATTTGTTAATTTTTTTCGTCTGTAAATCATATTTAGTGAAATACTGGGTGTATGAAAATGGATGACAGAATAAAATAATTCATTTTTTTATGTTATTCACATTGAACAAAACGTCTCCCTCCTGTAACCCATGGGAGAGTTACTGTTATATGTCCTTGGACACTGTTGTTATACAGGACAACGCTTTCTTTGTGATTCGAGCCATATATTCAATATCAACTGTTGTCGTCAGTTGCTTTGATACCTTCATTTGCAAAGTCACCGAAATATACGTAAATAAAAAAAATAGTTACTTACCATGGTTAGTGGCAATAGTAATAATTTTCTAATTTGAATATTTTAGTCATGAACTATCTAATTGCAAACTGTGACATGGGATCCATATTATATTTACTGAAAACATAAAAATGAATTATGTTTTGAATTAGTTTTGTTATAGATTAGTTCTAAACCTACGTGCCGAGCCAAGAATCCAAAATTGGTTAATATTATTAAATATTATAACCAATAGGATTTCAAGAAATTCCTGAGGGAAAAAAACAACTTTCATTACAAAGACAAACAGATATACAAAAAGACAGTTGACATGATAAGTGTGTAAAATTGAAAATGGTGTTATTAACTGTAACCATTTTAATTATTTTTATTACAAAACTGCAACATTGGACGTCAACAAATCATCGTACATGCATGAAGATGTTTCTAGTACACGAGTACTGAAGATAAATCTTCATCGTCATGACGATGACTTTTTAAACGTACTACGTTTCGAATAACTGAAACCTAGAAGCTGGTGTCAGGTTTAATAGTATTTATTTCTTATAAAGTTGGTTTCCAATTGTGGTAATTTGAACGTACGCGCTTGGTTCAGAGTTGCTGTTGCTCTCACTTTAGAGTTGAGTGACACTTAATTGATGACCGCCTTCTGTAATGGAGATCGGTGGTCGCCCTTAACCTCACTTTCTGTGTCAATAACCACGCAACGCCTCTCTTGCCTTTGACCTTACTTTTATCTGTTAATACATGTATTATGACGAGATAGTTCTCGTGTTGGAGAATTTAAAGTGTTTTGTAATTAGTACTTAAGTATAGACAATACTATTGAATAAAGATCCAATACCTGTAATTGGTGTATCAACAATTCTTTTAAAAATGCTATTGGTCTTTTAGACTTATTCTTATGAACTTTCATAAACAGATGGCGCTTACACTACTTTCTACATTGTTTGTTGTTGTTTTTTGAATTAAGCACAAAGTTACACAATCTGTGCTCTGCCCATCACAGGTATCGAAACCCGGTTTTTAGCATCGTAAGTCAGCAGACATGTCACTGCTGAGCCACTTGGTGGCAATACAAAATGTGAAAGTGTAAGCATTCAAGTAAGAAATACTATGGAAGTTAATTTCTCTTCGAAGTAGTTTTTTTAGATAAACAAAGTAACAAATTCATAACGGTTTCGTAGAAATGGTCCAAAGGTTTTGTAGGATTTTATGAAAAATTTCATACTGATTTATAAGGGTACAGCAGAAACAGTTCTGACTTAGATTAATTTTCATTTTGGAAACATAAATTTTATATCAATTTCATCTTCTCGACGACAGCCATTGAACTGCCAAAGGTATCGGTACTGTTATAAACATGTTCTTCACCAACCCTCTACTTAGAATCAATAAATAACCAGATGTTGAACAGATGGGCACTTTCAAGAATGTTGATATATTAAACATACTCCCAGATTTTTCAAAAACACAAGTAAACAACAATTTCGCTAAACATTTGAACAACTTTCAATAAAAATACTAAATGATTGGGATAAAAAGGGATTCTTTAATATTTGACAGCTTTATATTGGTAAGAAGGCAAAACAAACCCCTTAACAGCGACAATAATGACGCTTAATAACACTAACATGGGCGGATGACGAAACATTATAAGTCTGTTGTCATCACTCACTTTTTTAGGAAGATAAATAGCAGTAATTGAGTTTACAAAACTCTTTACGAATCAGGAAAACTAAATGCAGTATGCAGCATCGTATTGTGTAGTATGTACTAATGTAATTAGATGAAACAAAGCAGTAATTGGATACAGTTTATTTTATCGTCCAAGTACATGTGATATTTGTAACTGAAAAGATTTTCTAACTTGTGATCTCATGGCGATTCAAAGTACATGTGAATTTTATCTCCTACAGTATACTAAGAGTATACATTGAACTAACCGTCATAAATGTCATGTAGGAAAGTTGGTGCGTTTATTATAGTTTGTAATAGAGATTATGATGAGGAAGGTGTTTGAGGACGGCATTTATTGCATTTATTTGACGCCAATGTTCCTGTTAACGTCAGAGTGGTCATTGACTTACAAGTTTATCTTATTTTGATCCAGGTGCCTGATGACTGGGATTGAAATCCCCAAACGATAAAAAGGGATATGTCAGGACATTTTCAGTAAAATTTATGATATACAGACGAGTTCAGAAGATAAATTTTCAATACAGGGTGAGGTCACACTTCCATCGTGTTTCAAACGATGTTTTTTGTGTTTGATAAATGCAGGATTAGGTAATACAACACGATTCAGATATACTGTGTATTGAGTTTGATAAAAGTAGAGTAAAGTAACACTTTTAAGATGTTTCAGACACTGTGCAGTGATCGTGGGGTTTAAAAAGGAAAAGGGAAAGATAAAAAAAAAAAAGAGATGTGCCTAGTATACTGCTGGCAATTATGAATGCCTATATTTAAAATTTATTTTAATTTACTTAAAATACCAATAACCTGTTTAAATTTATAGTCACTGTGTTGTTTTAAAGTTAGGTTTTGGTTTAATTTCCACTTTCAAAACCACGTGCATTACTCATGTGCATTATACATAAAATAAAACTTGTGTCTATTTACAATTCATAAGATAAAACATAATATTTGTACGTTATCGTAAAGCAGCATTTATAGCAATATAAGAATATTCCACAGTTAGGAAATAGGGGTGACATCATGACTTGTGTACTTACTTTTATTGTATGCACGTAACTCACTACCTTCAGATTATAAAACCCTCAAGTGTTTAACATTTAATGATAGGTAATCTAGTAACCATCTCAGTCATTAGAGGAACGTGTTATAAAACGTCTTAAAAAAATTTGCTCTGTTGAAGGACAATGCGCTAATGTGTTCTCAAGACTGCTGGTGTGGGTATTAAAACCTGATGAATTAACCTGAAGATGACCTAAAAAGCTCGAAAAGTTGTTCTGTATTTTATTTTAATTAAAATTTTAATATTCATACCTGTCATCTTGAGAATACATTTTTTCTTCAAATGAGTTTCTCGTCATTGCGGGAAGCGCTAGTGTAACATTCTGATCTATTCAATTTGCAGATGTTGACATCAGATGACAATTGTAAAAATAGTGGATAAAGATATATACATGTTTTTGGTTAATCTTAGTAAAACATAAAAGATGATTTACATTACATAGCACATTAGGGGTTACAGGATATTTATGATAAATATAGGACGGTTGATAACCCTAGACAAAACGTATGCAAAAATGTAATTCGCGTATCAGTTAAAACTCGGATTTTTTTATTTTTTTTAATTTCGAGCAAAGATGCACGAGAGTTAACTGTGCTATCTGTTCCTAATTTACCAGGATTAGATCACCCACTGCCAACTTTTGGACTTCTCTTTTACCAACGTATACTGAAATTGACCTTAAGTTATAACTCCCTACGACTGACTGGTATTCGAACCTACGCTCCTCAGATGAGGAGTCGAAAACCCTAACCACTTGGCCATGCCGAGCCAAAGAGTTGTATGTCATCTTCTAAACTAACTCTTTTGTAATGATACACAAACTTTCATGTACCTACGACTTAATTAAGATAAATGAGATTATTTTAAACATATTACTATAGACGGCATCGTAAAGGTCAGTGCATAATATTTACACACATTTATCAATGCTCAGTAACACTGTTGAAATAATCTACAAAAGAAATGAGAAGATCAGAGTTAATTCTTTTAGTGTTTGAACATGAATTGAGTTTTGATACCCTATAGAAACCGCATCATTTTCGTGTTTCTATGTAGGGTATAAGGGCCTTACTTATTTGTATATGTCTTGTTTGTGCGTGTGTAAGGAACTTGATTGTTGTTAGTAGATATGCCTGTGTGTGTAGGTGTTTTAGGGATCCACTCTTCATGTATTACGGATAGATATAATGTATGTAGGTGCTTAAGGAATTCTCTTCTTACAGACAGATATGTCTGTGGTTATGAGTATGTAAGTTTTTATATATTAACGTATCTTTAATTTCACGAAAATTATAAGCTATTATCTATACAAAGCCACCTATAAGAAAACTGTGATGTAAGTTCCTATGTGATTGAATTACACACACTCAGAACAATATATACAAAATAAGGCTTTACACTAAATTACAGATTTTTTTAGTGCTTCAGTTAACTTCAAATATTTATGCGACTTCAAGCACATTAAAATATCATTTAAGTGACCATTAAATTCACTAAATAATTTACATAATTACATACAAATTAGTGGACGTTTGATTAATTCACAGTGTATGTGTTAAGGTCTTTGTTTACTTCGTTTCTTTCTAAAACCGTCCCTGTGAAACAGGACCCATGTTGAACTACCACGACGTTGTTAATTTGATATACAAAAATAAAATAATTGAAACTTCAGTCATTGTTAATGACTTTATCTAGGAAGCTTTTGAACGACGTTTCGACATGTTTGTGCAGATCTTTATCAATTCAAAACATTGTCCAAAAACTTCATCGACGACAGATGCAGCTCATTAACAACGTCTTTTAACTATACCCTCTTCTGTCTTAACCTTCCCTCAAGCAAGAATATCTGAACTTTATTACGCACTGGGTTCATGATAGAGCTAGCTTCTGTTTTCTTAACTACACTTATACATATGCTGTAAACCAAATTCATTTTTGTATATTTTCTGTTTTTAACTCTGTAATAACGTCAGTTTAATTCTTGTATGTCACTACTAACTAAATTACAACTACACAGTATTTCTTGGACGTTTACAAACAACTTAACGTTTCGGTTGCTGTTAGGTGAGCTGTAATTTACAGATTTCCCATTTGAGATATCACATAAAATACAAAACAAGGGATCATTCGTGACTCTATAGTTACGTAACAAGTCTCACAGTACGATGTATGTATACTATATTAACCAAGCTTGAAACTAAACTGTAACAGTGTTTGTGTGTTGTTACGTCAGAATGTTAACAAGCGTCTCTCGAACGAGATCGAACCTACGTTTCTATTTAATTGAGAAAGTGTCTTTATTTTATTTTTGTGAGAAATTTAGCTAGCAGAACTTAAGTATAAGTCAACCAGTGTGCATGTTTTAAAATATGGACCGTTTAACAATCTTTCAAACACTTTATACTTCAGTTTCTCCAACAGTGCTCTCAAGATACATTTACGTCGTTTGGTTAGAGCTTTAGAAACTTGGGTTTGATTTCCAGTCATCACTTTAAAAGTTAAAAGCTTAGTGTTAACCAAATGTTCGCGAAAATAATACGAAATTTAGTAATTCACTAGTAGTAAGGTAAATTGATAATACTTGTTATTATTGTGATATAACACATGGTGGAAGCTTTTACTTATGATATATCTACGAACAGATATTGAGTGTGAACGTCACACTTCAGTACTCATTCATCTAAGGCCTTAATGGGCAAGGTTCCACTAATTGATGTGATCAGGAATTAAGAAACAATTAGTAACCAGTCTGACCTAGAAGTAGAAGTTACTTAGTTTAATCATAAGTTAACATAACAGTAAGAGTACAGGTTGAGTGTTGATAATGCACTTTCGGGATCCTATTTATATATATTCTTTTTATCACTGCTACAATAAAGAAAAGTTAATTCTTTATCCACCAACAACTCTCTCCCTGTTAAAGACAAGAAAAAGGGGTTATTAATGAGGGGGTTTAATTGTTCATTGAATACAACAGATAACACAACTTAGTATACTGGCTACTTGTGAAAAAACAGCAAACAATGAATGGCACACTGTGCTTTTTAAATATGTAAGCTTTCTTTATAAATGAAATTTGAAACCGAGGAGGGTTAGAACCCTTGTCATTGTTTATTGAGAAAACGACTTAAGTATGCTATTAGATTACAAATTTTGCAAACCTCAGCCTTTATTTCAACGATTACTTTATCACAACAAAAGCTAGGAGATTTAAACTACGCTATTGTTTTCAGAAAATGTAACCACTGTGAGGCACTCCATTTAAAAATAAGTCGATCAATGAGTATATCGTATTCAGTTTATTTTTAAACATGCACGAATGTTTATATCATTACTTGTTCATCACCAAATTCTCGTCATGATATTGAACAGTTTTGCGGGTGTAAATAAAGGGGTGAAATGATGTGGGAGCGCACCCCTAAAATTGAATTTGAGTCCAGACAATTTAAAAATGTGGATATAAATAATAAGTTATTCAGCTTATAACCGAAATTAAGTGTCTTTCGTAACCTAACTCTCGGAGTACATTTTGCTGTTGGTGGTTCCTTGTGTTCACTGGTAAAACTATCTCAGGCTACCTTTCACACACATATCTTCCTAAAGTGCTGGCTGACGTTAGGCATCAAACAAGCGCTCCCGCTTGAGGACGGGCATCAGATTGTTAAGATGTTTTTATTGTCGTACGTATAGTTTTATTAAAACAGATGAATATAGTATTACAACGCAACAAAATAAACTTATACTATGTTATTGGAACGTATACACGTATAAATTTTGTTGTTGTTTTGAATGAAGCACAAAGACACACAATGGGCTATCTGTGCTCTGCCCACCACGGGCATCGAAACCCGGATTTTAGCGTGTAAGTCCGCAGACATACCGCTGAGCCACTGGGGGGCTACACGTATAAAAGGCTTATGACTTATATAATATACAACAAAGGTAGTTTATTAATTATTCATATTGGCAGGACATAAGGTGTGCAAGGCATTACAAAAGTTGTTAATACTGTAGTGCAGTAGAATAAATTAATAAGATGTGTGTTTTTACAATTTGTTATGTTACTGACTTCTATTTATTACCCACTTTTTTGCTTCCTGTTTGGCCTGGCATGGCCAAGCGCGTAAGGCATGCGACTGGTAATCCGAGGGTCGCGGGTTCGCGCCCGCGTCGCGCATAAACATGCTCGTTCTCCCAGCCGTGGGGGTGTATAATGTGACGGTCAATCCCACTATTCGTTGGTAAAAGAGTAGCCCAAGAGTTGGCGGTGGGTGGTGATGACCAGCTGCCTTCCCTCTAGTCCTTAACTGCTAAATTAGGGACGGCTAGCACAGATAGCTCTCGTGTAGCGAAATTCCAAAACAAATTGCTTCCTGTTTACTTTTAAGAAAGTTCAGTTCCTCATTTTTTTCTTGATAATATATTTGCATTCAATTTAGAATTTATGTAGTTTCAAATTGTTAGTGCTACATATGTTTTCTTTATTTACAAATGGAGTCACAAAAATATAGATTATCTTTGGAATATGAGATCTTTACCGTGATTGTGGCGTCACTCGCCTGCGCCTGATATATTCTGCCATGTTTCCGACACTACAATACTATCTGTATACATATATACTTATGTAAAAAAAGATGGAATATGAACTGCAATAGCTCCTCCCTCCCCCCCAAAAAAAATCCTGTCCGAAGGACGCCCATGTGATGTATAACTTCTATAACATAATGTCTTCGACCACCGCTCGAGGTCACCTTTTTAACCAATCGCAACACTATGTTGTTTGTTAGTCAGTCAGTCAGTAAACACTAATACGACGTCACATAAAGGCCGTTCAGTGTTGCAATTTGTAATGTTGTGACGTCAATAAAACATGCGCATGCCATGAATCATGAGATAAAATATACCCTTTGTAAGCTACAACACAACATGAGATATGGAATTTAAAAGAAGAAAATAACAATAATTGTTACTCTTAATTGTTGTTTTATTTAAACTTGAAACTTTCTGAGATCCGCGAAAGTATAAATAGTAGTATTTTATAATTCAGTTATGAACGTGAAATACATTTTGGTGATGGAGAGCGTATACTCACATTTTTTTGGGGTGTAGCACTTGTGCCAGTACTTCTCACCTATCACTTAAATCACGTTTTGTCTTTTTGTTTGGAATATTTCCATAAATGACTCGGGTGTGAAGAAAGAAAACGATCTGTTTATGTGTACGTTTCAAAGATAGCCATATATATATATATATCACATATCATCAGAAAAACCTCCAAAGATTTGTATTACTAGTAAAAAACAAAGTTGAACAAAATTTCTATAGATTGTCACACTAATTGTAGGCACTAGGAGTTACATTAACGTCGAAAGAAATGTTTGACGTAAAGTTTCATGTTTCTGTTCTAAGTGATTTTTTATCACGTTCCCATCAATTTTGTGATATGCAACAGGTTAGACAGTAGTTACTAAAATATCATTCTGTTGTTTGATAGCAAGCGATTAAATTTGCATGGTTGAAATGTAGTTTTGTTTTGTTGTTTATTAAGCGAAAAGCTAGACAAAGAACTGTTTGTGTTCTACGGACCGCAGGTTTTAGAGTTATATCCCTTTATACTTGTCGAGAGTGCGTGGACGAGTAGATGAAACGCAAACAAGACGCAACAAACTTAACAAGAAGACAACGTTCAAATAATTATAAAAAAAACAACAACATCAAACGTTACAAAAATATGTGAACGTTTTAGGAGTAATTTTTTAAAAACACACCCATTATATTGAGATTTACACTTCAGAGTAAAAATAAATATCAACTTACTATACATATACTTTCCTTAGGTTCCTGTTTATGAATATTAGAATGCCTTTTTTCATGAGGTGTCTCCTGATTGTTGAAGATACTTTCAGTCGTAAACCCAATAATATCCTGTCAGGTTCGGCCAGCCTAAGAGATTTAGGTTAATGCTAAGTCCACTGTAACAGATTTACTGTTGTAGATTTGTTGTACATTTACTGTTTGTTTCAGTATATTTATTTTTTATCCATGTGACGTATATTGTTGGATGCTCATTGCACAAACCCCACCTGTTCTCTAAATTTGCAAAAGCTTCTTGAGAGTAAGAATCAACAATATTTATTTTACGAAAACACTGGAGTGTTCAGTTTATAAGCGGCGTTCAGCCAACCGAACCAGCTAGCTTAAGCGAGGTGGACAATATCAATTCAGAATTAATTTTCTCTTTGTGGACCTTGATTGTGGATAGAACATTTAATTCTAGAACTGACATGAGGTCCATTATTGTTTGCAAGTTCGTTAAACTGTTGTACATAAATCACTATTTCTAATAACCGTTATTATAAATTGTTGTTTGTTTATTAAAATATATTTGTGTTAGAAAGAAAAGTATGTATCAATTTTCTAGGCAAATATTATACATTTAATATATATTAACATTTAATTAATTTCTAAATTAAAATTAAAATTTCAATTTATTTGAAATGTATATCGGAGACTCGTTCGAGAAAAAAATTATAATACGTAGCACCACGTGTAAGATAATAATGTAAAACAGTCTCTCTAATAAAAGTATAACGATAAATAATTAAAAATAATAAAACTAGATATTTTGAACATTCTATCCAATACTATTAATGAAAGCAATATCGGTGAAATAATAAAGCATTTCCTTTTAACATCATGTTAAATAAAAAATGTCTCTGCTGCGTTTCCTCATAGATATTATAAACAAATTATATTAACAAGAGTGAGTTAATTCTGAAAAGCCGTAAGTGGAAGGGAAGATAATTTCACTGCTTTCTTAATTTTTGTTTCCTTTATTTGGTAGCACAACATAAATTTTTATGGATTTGTTTGTTGCCAAAACAAGGCTACACTGTGGGTTATCTTTGTTCTTATCACTGCAGTTACTGAAGCTCCATTTTTAATTTTATAAATCTTCTAACTTTAATTAAAGAGTGGGTGAAATTTGGGTAGGAAAAAGCGTCATTTTTTATGACAGTAAATAAATAACAATTTTAAACAAAACACATAAAAATACTTACTGCTGGTTAAAACGTGTATTTTATATTAACTTGACTCAAACAACAGTATAAAAGTACCGCAGTAATGTTTTAACCATACTCTTAGTGGAACAAAAATATTGCCTGGATAACCAATGAACGAATATTTGCTGTAAAATGATTATCAAACTTAAAAGTGTAGTTATTAGTATGGCCGCCAGTTTTGATTTTATTCCTTTAAGTCGCACGCTCAATCTTTTTTTGGCCGCCATTTTTTCGCACATGTGGCGTTTTTGATTAAATAAGATTTACTTCGGTTGTGATATTATACACACGAAACAACAAGATGCTTAGAAAAATTTAAAAACGGTCAGTCTTCATAAAGTTATGGCAAGTAAAATATATCAAACTTAGGGAAGTTATTTGCCTTTTCTCTTATATTTCTTTCTTATATTTGATTAAGTAATTTCCTCTGGTTTCACAAAAACTTTTAGTAAGCTTTCGTTGTTTCATTGATAGACATATTTTCTTAGATTTAACTAGTGGATTGGGTAGGTTTTTTTTCCGGATTTCTTTCATAGACTAGTATTCTTTCTTCCTCTCTTCTGATTTCACCAACAGACAGGATAGGCTTTCTATGGTATCATTATACAGAGAGTAGTTTGTTTTTTTATTTTTTTGTTACACATACTACGTAGGTTGTCTCTGGTTAGACAAGAGGTGTCGCTAGGTGCTTAACAAATTTGGACCTCAGTCCATAAGCGAAGAAATTTTTAGCGTTCCAGTATGATATCGATCATGGTTTTCTATAGACCCTATGCACGTGATGTCACAGGCAAACACAAAAGTAAACATCGCCATTTTGCTGATATTGAAATTTGAGATCAAGAATATGAAATGACAATCAGCTGTATGGTATTTCGTGTACAAACAACCAGACAAAGAATCGAGAATGTGGTGTTATAGGTTTTCAAAAGATGTAGTACGTAGGCTTAATGAGATTGTGGCAATAAAATGTGCAGACGACCCAAACAATACTTTGAAACTATTGTCGTACCATAGACTATGCAGTTTCCATTTTATATCTGGTTAGTAATACTTTTATAAACAGTCCAACGTGTCACTATTTTCTTGCACAGATCTTGATAAAATTCATAGTTTGTGAATATATTTTGTTATTCATGTAATCTAAATATGATAGAGGCTCACACAAACAGTATATCAGGCTTGTCAAGACAGGTTATCTTTTGTGTAAAATATATGGTAATATATAGTGAAGAAAGTAGTCTAACAAGACAGGACTTAAAATGTAGTATATCTAGATTGTAAATTTACCACTGCTAGAAAAAAAATTAGTCTAGTCACTGAAAATTTCGACTATTTTAGTTGGACATCTTATACACTTTCTACAGTCTATTACCGTGCACCCAGCCATCCACAAAATACTTATTAGCATCAAAGTTTTTATTGGCCTTGAAATTCTTTCCTGTGTAAAAAGAGATGTTGTGAGGACTAAATACTTTATAATATTTGTATTTTCAGTCTGCGTAACTTTAACGTTGGTTTCTAGGCCGAACAAGGGTCCTCCCAGTGCAATGTCAACTGATTTACTGGCATCTTGTGCGATGTCATTGCTGACATAATGGAATATGAATCTGTCATGTTAAGAATGACTTTTCAACATTTTTCTCTATAGTGTGACTTGCACAAATTTTCTAATTTGCTAGTGGATTTGTAAAAGTTGAACGGAGAACTAATATAGAGATAATATAGCGAAGACAGTTGTTTTCACGAATAACGTTTACGTCCATATGACCGCAAAGTGTTACCTTGTTTACTTATGTCACGTGACTGTATAAGGTGTATTCTGAAACTTCACGACATTAACTGCGCTAATCCCTAGTGACGCCTCTAGCATATTAGGTAGTTTTCCACAAATAGGCTGGTTAGATTTTCTGTTGTTTTCACTCTTACAGTAAGTTCATTTTTCTGGTTTCATTCAACGATTGTGTAAATATTCTTTTGTTTCTGTAAAAGAATGGAGAGATTGTTTTTCTGGTTTCATTGAAGACTAGATATTTTTTTATTATTTTTTACTAATCCTACTAATATATAAATAATTACCAGTTTCTGGCAGTGTTAAGACAGTGTTTTACGCAGAGTAAGCGAGCAGCTGATGATATCTGTTCGGATTATCGTGGTACTATACTGGGTATTATACCATCCTTCTATTTACTTTTCATTGAAGAAATGGCATTTTTCATTTGAGAAACACTAGCGAAGTCATTTTATAATGCATCGTTCATCTGCTTCAACTTTAAAACTGCATCTATGGGCTATATTGTGCCTTTGGTTTTTATCTGTTATACTAACCTTTAAAAGATGATAATATTTATTGTGCCCACAATTTTTTGTTTCGCTGTCAATGCAGTAATAAATTGACAAATCTCCGATTCAACTGATATCTCAAATCGATTGGGATACATTCTAATAAGCTCTCCACTCATCCAATCGTGATCTATGGTTTAGCTCTAATGCTACACTTAAACTATCACATTCACAGCCACATCTAGAACATTTCAAGTATGTTTCATTGCTGCTTTGTTTTATCTTAAATTTACAAGTTAGCTTCTTCATGTTCGTTCTCATGGTGACAGGTGTGGTCCAGCGACTTGAAAATAATGCCAAACTTCTTGTGTTTGTTTAATCAAAACAAGTCCAGCTTTATGGGAATGATTCTTTTTTTTTTATTCCTATCAAGATACTAGTCTGGCTCGTGTGGGACATTGAGAAAAATTAGACATCATGGGCGACGTTACTTATTGGCCTGCCAATTAGCTTTTGGTGAAAATGTATGAAAGATGGAAATATAAAATTTCATAACATCTGAAGAGAAGGCTAATGGAGCTGCTATATTCTTGGGTGAATATTATATTCGCATTACGAGAAGTTTTGAAAGACTTTCTTTCGGAAAAATAAAATGAGCATATACAAAAAACAAAAGACTCAAACATACAAAATAGTATTAGCTTGGTGAGAAGGAATATATGAAGACTATGTACCAAACACTTTGCTAAATGTACTTCTTAAAAACTTATTAACTAAACATATAGTTAGCATATGCATAACTTCAATATTAATGCGTTTAAAATTTAACAAAACTGTTTTGATGCCATTTTACACATTTTAGTGTTAGATTTTAGCAATAAAAATACTACTTCATATTGTTCTATATTCTGTTTAATAAATTATGTAAAAAAATTCATTAAATCGTTATTGTAAACGTAAGTAACCCCTTGCATTAAAATAATTATGTTCAGTTTTTTAATGAACTGACTTATCATTACGACGACCGGTTATCAAAACATGTAAAACTCAATAGCTTATTTAAATAGCATGTTCATATTTTAATAACTTATATAACATGTTCGTAATTTAATAACTTATGTAGCATGCTCATATTTTAAATTTTAGATTCTGAGTTTCTGTATTTGTTTTGCGAAAATAAGTGTTATCGACACGTGTTACTTTACTGGGCGTAGTTAAGAGGGGGTATCAAAAGATTACCCCAATAATCTAAAAAGTCTACAAAGACCAGCGTCTTCTGATAATTTAAAATAAACACTTGACTTTCATATAAATCGCTTAAATTCGTTGTATAGAAGAAGAGGTCCACATTTTGTTTTTCATAAAGATAATTCTACCCATTCTTAACCGTTGGCTATGTTCTTTCTTTACAGGAACAATATCTATTTCTACCGCCCTTTGATTTGGTTGTAGAAGGCGAAATGCATTCGTTGCAGTCTCGAAAGGGGAATGAGCGGGCGACATAACTATCTATTTCTTCGAATAACGTTATTACACTGAAGAGCTGTATGTTTTTTTACAAGTGAATTCTGTGGTTTTCTTTTGTTTCGTATCCACGTGGTTATCTTCTCATTAAAGCCAGCTGACTAGTGTGCATGTTTTAAGTCCTAGGTATTTATGCTCTCTTTTACTTTAATCAAGTAAAGTTGGAATTACCAACTTTAAATTTTTATTTTACTTTACAATTTTGCGTCATAGATGAATATTTTAGCATTAATATTCTGCATGATAAAAACTCATATGTTGTACTTCTGGTACAGTCTTTTCAGGTTGTGTCTTACATCTTTCATTTCGCTCATGCTAACTAAATCGCCCCCCAGTGGCTCAGCGGTATGTCTGCGGACTTGCACGCTAAAATCCGGGTTTCGATACCCATGATGGGCAGAGCACAGATAGCCCATTGTGTAGCTTTGTGCTTAATTCGAAAACAACAACAGCTAGCTAAATCTTTTGAACTCTCGATTGTTTCGTTTGTTTAGTAGTAGCCATAACTTTGTGATGATTCTTCTCCAGCAATTCTAAAACGTAACTTACCGAATGCGTTAATTATTGAAATAAAAATAATACGTTTCTAGATCATTTCTTAAATTGTTGTGATTTATCGCTTCGAAAACAAAATACATCTTTGACACCTTTAACTAAACTTCTGATAAGGCATAAACAAAGCTAAAAGATATTAACCAATAAGAATGTTAATGGTTAATATTTCGTCTTCTTTGCTTCTTCAGCAACAATCTATACAATTCCTAAATATATCAAAATAGTGTAATATTGAATGCACTGAGTTGATTAACATGGTGGTGTTTTTTTTCTGTTTTATCTTCTGCTTTCTTTTCAAATTTGTAGATGCTCAACGAATATGCACAGATGTATGACGTAAATAGGCGTAACGTTTATGGTTTTTTTTCGAACAGAAATAGTCGAGGTGTAGGCTTTTAAAAAATACAAAAAATATTTTTCATTAATATTCCCTTAATGTTTCTGAGAAATTATATCTTTGATTTCACTTTACTGGGTCTTTCGAAAATATGTATTTCTATTCAAAGTTCCCAAATCTTCCACTTTTACTAATTTACGTTTTCAAATAAATTTATTCCAGCTTTAAATATATATTAATTCTGGAATAAATAAAAACCCTCTTTAAAATTTGCGAAAATTACATTTCTGATTAGCCTCTTACAAATTTATCCTTGAAATCTTTATGATAATTTTACACCATACGACATTTTAAGTTTTGTTTTGTATCATAAAAAAAACTCCTTATTTGATCATATTATAATTTTAGTAAATTATCATTTTTAAGCCTTTGATATTTTTCTCAAAATTTTGTTCACAATCCTTTCAAATGTACGAATTTATCGCTTCTACACAATGACATTATGTTATTAACAACTCGAGCCCGAGCCCGGTGTGGTCAGATAGTTAGGGTGCTTGACTCGTAATCTGAGGATCACGGGTTCAAACCCCCATTACACTACACATGCTTGCCCTTTCATCTGTGCGTGCACAAGTTGGCGGTGGGTGGTGATGACTAGTTGCCGTCCATCTCGTTTTACACTGCTAAATCAGGGACGGGTAACACAGATTGCCCTCGTGTTGTTTTAGGCGAAATAAAAACAACAACAAAAAACAATCACCCTGCTGGGTTTCAGAAATGAAACTTTTACCCGAGTCTGTAAAAAGTAACTATTGTTAGTCTGATACAAGTGTTAACAGTAAGTCGCTTGCTTACCCACGGTCAGATGGTTAAGGTACTCAACTCGTAATCCGAAGGTCGCGGGTTCGAATCCCCGTCACACCAAACATTTTAATATCCTGCTTAACAGTGATATCTTGATCTTAAAACACAAGTTACAAGAAAGTTTTCAAATTTAAGGTCAAGCATTGACAAAGTGTTGCATTAGCGTGTTACAAATAAAAGAAAAAAGTTTTGGTTTCTTTGAAATTAAGCACAAAGCTACATAATGGAGTTTGTGGTGCTCCTACCATGGGTATGAAACCCAGTTTATAGCTACGTGAGTCCGCAGACATGCCGCTCTGCCACTTAGGGGCAAAAGAAAAAAAATAACACTGACAAAGTTTTAAGTTAACCTGGAAGGAGTTAATGCTGGTTTTTTATTTAATAGGTAACATATTAAGCACCTAAGTGTATGAAAAAAAGGACTCGTGACTGTAGATTGATAAATAATATTTCTCGATAAGAGGTGTACCATCTTTAAGATTTAGTTTTCCTCTGCGTTTTAGAGGTAATCAAAATCAGTGAACTTATAAGTTTTAATAGTAACAAACGAGTGAATACACAAGGTAACAGGACGAGTTGTGTTTGTTTTAGAGTAAAGACACTCTGAGCTATCTGCTGTATTCACAGCACAGAATCGAACCCTGAATTTTAACATTGCAAATCCGTAAACTTATCCCTATTCCACGGGGAAGGACTCGCGAAAAGTTAAAATACTACATGGAAAAAAATATTTCAAGCATTTTTCTATTGTGTTGTTTTTCTGATTTGGTAAAACCTACAGTGGTTAATATATTCAGCGTGTGGGTGTAAATAACCACAATCACTTCACACAACACAATAGCAACACTTACTAAGATGGTAAAACTATCTCAGGAATCTTAACTATAGGTGCGACCAATAATATACTGTAATAGATGCCTTGCTTCCCACTAAGTGGTGCAAGTAAACTCGTTACTGTAACAGGTTAATAGCTTTTAAGACTTTTCTCGGTCATCCATATATTAAAAGCTGTAATAATTTTAAGTTAATTATAGTTATAGACATTACTGTTCTACCTAGAATATGCTAATTAGTGTGTACAGATAACAGTAAAATAGAACCTGATAATAGCAGGCTAGTCAAACTGTATAATTATCCTAACTATGACCAGCAACTTCATCAAACTGTATAATTACTACTCAAGCTGCCCAGCATTGTCAGGTGGTTTGGGCGCTCGAGGGTCGTCGGTTCGAATACCTGTTCCACCAAACATGCATGCCCTTTCAGTCGTGAAGCCGTTATAATGTTACTGTAAATCCTACTATTCGTTGGTAAAAGAGTAGCCCAAAAGTTGGCGATGGGTGGTGATGACTAGATGCTTTCCCTCTAGTCTTACACTGCTAAGTTAGGGACGGCGAGCCCTCCAGATAGCCCTCGTGTAGCTTTGGGCGAAATTCACAAACAGACAAAACCAATATATGTATTCTAGAACAGCCAAAATCAACATATTCACAGTTAATTGCGTAAAAAATATATAGCAGTACTCAACAGGTTTACAAATCTACATTGGAACGACGGTGCTCAGCAAGACAATGAAACTGTATAACTACCATAGAATGATTTATCAACACGATATTGTAATCAGCACGCTGATGCAGCTCTGACCCCTGTACACTGTAATTCCTTTGAGATAAATGCGAACAACAGTTTGCATAATGGATAATGCAAACAAGAAACCGGAATATTATGCGAATAATCATTCTTGAGCGTGCACACGTGACAACACCTGGTACCATTTAACACAGATAGATCTTATAATATTCGTTATTATTGTTTTATTTATTTCTCTTTGTCTTTTTACAAATTAGTAAATCCTTCGGAAACGTTTTGAACTTTTATTAATACACAAATAAGTTATTATAAATGTGTTATTTATATCTTCTTTCTCGTTTTTTAGTAGAATTGTTTCATTTAATAAAACTATGATGGCAGAAATCACAAATACCAATTTTTGAGACGAAATAAGAATTTATAAGATTAAAATTCAATGCAACAAAAATACGTTGGAATATACGGTTAAATTAAAACTTTATACATTCAAGACAAATATTATATTTTCTCGCTTAAATAAGTCACGTGAAAAAGATTTTTGTAAAAACGTGGCAACAAAACTTCTGATTAATTAACTCGCAATGTACTTATGTAGTGTATACAACAACGTATACAACGCATTTATGTATGTAACAAAAACATTTAGAAGAAAAGTGTCAAAAATCATACTTTTTTATTCTAACTCGAATTAGTAATGTGGAAAGCTATTGCGATTAGAAATTAATTTAGTATTTTGTAATGCTTCATGATATCATTTCCGGTTTTCAAGCAATCTGAACTTTAGTAAAATCTTCTTTTCCTAAAGCGCTGTTAAATGTTATATGTCTACTTTATTTTATTTAAACTAATTACCAGGGTACTGAAAAATTATATAAGCTTCATCATGCTGAATAATCTTTTGCTTGTTGGTGAGTTCGTATTGAGAAACAAGATCTCTTGCTCAGAGCGCGCTAGCTCCTTTTGAGAAGCGAAGAACCTTGTGAGTCATTGCTCGACGTCATCACTTAAATACAGGCAGCTGTTGATAGCTTTTCTCGCATTCAGAAGCCATAAATAGCTGTTTGCAACTAACAAGCCAACGGCTATTCACACCAGAAGCACCAAAGCCAAGTCGCATTTGAAATTCGAAGCTGAAACTAATAAAAATGCGCAGTCTTGTTGTTAAGTTCTTCTGATGCTAGTAGTGTTTTGTATTTTTATGAAAGATGAAATCATATTTGTGAGTTTTACGATATTTGAATATGTGAATAAACGAACTGTACGCTCGTAGTATTCATTTACCAGCTGGTTACTTTATACCTTTACAATAGATCAGGTCGTATTTACTGAATCACGTGGAAACCAATTCTTACGAAAAGCTAGCAAAAAACAACAACAATTGTTTGTACTTCTTAGCAATGACAAGTCATTTTGTGATACTAATAAACCTGCACTTCTTTGGCATATTAATGACTAAGCTAGCACGGTGGGTACAACTAGACTTGTTTGGCATGTTTGTTACTCGAGTAGCACGAACCACTCGTTGAATTTCGTAAATCTGGACTTTTCTGCTGTTTTCACTACTCGATTAGCTCGAGAAAAACAGCCAAACTTCATATAACTGAACTTGTTCGGTATTTTCATCACTTGAGTAGCACGGACCAATTGCTGAAATTCGTAAACATTGATTTATTTTGTGAAATCACATTTTATACTGCACATTTCTGTTTGCTACTCCTAAGTAACGTGTAGTTGAAAGGATATATGCTTTTCCAAGCAAAAACACCTACTGTTCTTACTAAAACAAAATATTAAATTATTACCAGTCTTACTGTAATGTCACATCTATCAGCATAACAGTAATCACATTTTCTCAATTTAGACGCTATACACCGTAAAATTAGATAGAAGCCTTACACATGATTTATATAAAAACATTTTAACTATTACTTTGTGTGTTTAAAAGTAACAAGTCGGTTTAATATTGAAATATATAGTTTCTAGTTCCCCTGCTGATACCTTTTTATTGCCTCTTGTACTTTTATTAGAAGTCATTAATGTAGTTTCTTAACCGTGTATGTTCGTTTTCCATTCATCATTTACTTGTTCCAATATTATGTTGTGTTTATATAGTGTGTTATTTCCATTAGGTTTTATTTATTTGCTGTCCGTCTATTCTTCCTTTTAATTCATATATGCCAATAAGCATATAAACATGTTCTTAGTTTATGAAATTCTGTTCAAGCTTTAATATATTTTTACGTACAAAAGTTTATAATCTCAAGAGCTTTTCCAACTGGTTGCTTTTGTAAAGCGTGAAAACGATACTGTTTTCCTGGAAAATGTTTAGTAAACATGCGCATGTCGTTGACCATTCATGACATCACTACTTGCATACAGTGTTCCAATTAGAGGGGGTGAAGTAACCGGCAAATTTTCTCAGAATTATGAATGATGATGATGTCATATTCAATGCGGTTGTTATTATGAAGAATTAAAACAAGATTTCTCTTAAGTTGGAGTCTTCCCCGAAGCTGTCTGGTGCTTACAAAGAAAATACCATTAATCACTTTTGTCTTAATTTACTAAACTGGAATTAAAAGGTATATAATAATTAGGTCCTAGTGCTCATCGTTTTTCCCACGAGGCAGTTAGAAAAGTTCCAAATGAGTCACCAGCCAGTCTCTGATTCTGATAACGATGGCGAAGGGAGCTTTTTTTTTTATGTGTATGTTTATGGTTCGTGAAAACGTTTATCCAATGAACATTATTATTTAATTTTGGTTGTGAATCCTATTAGGTTCTAAATATGTGCGGTGTTCTATTGATTGTTAAACTACCGGAGAGCATGTTAAGTTTCTTTTAGTCGATATCTGTAAATGTATTATGTTGTGTGGTTGCATCATCGTTGTCTTCTAATCACACGCAAAAAAGTATAAAATTCATTCGTATTGAACTCAACCAAACTGATCGTTATAGGCATGAAAAGATTTGAGTTTTCAACCAGTTTGTATAGTTTATTTATACTCATAAGGCCAGCCAAACCTATCAATCCTTTTGGTATCTGTGAGAACAACAAAAAAGAAATTTCTCTATGTTTTATACATATAAATATGGTTTGAGTACATGTCAGTGGTAGAAACTTTATAGGGCCGATGCCTAGAAAAACGGTTAATTAAAAGGGAGAATGAATTTCGCTTTTTAATCACCTCTTTGCATCTGTTTCGATTCCATCTACATAATATACCAGACTCGTTAGGTGTCGTATCATACAGTCTAATATATCAGACTCATTAGGTATGTTATCGAACAACCTAATGTGATACATCACACTCATTAGGTGTCTTATCGTACAATCTGTTGTAAACTACACTAGGCGTATACATTGTTTATTGATTTGATATAAAAGGCTTCCTAATAGCACAGCGATAATTCTGTAGATCTTTAACTGAAAACTGAGTTTTCAGTTGAGAGAATGTAATCTATATAACAACACATTTGTCAATCCAGCCAAAGACATGTGGTGACTTTTGGTCTATTTGATTCTACATCTATCTAACCAGATAAGAACATGTAGTCTATGCAATATTAAATGACTACCCAGTTAAAAGCATGTAACGTATATGAGACTATATCTGTCTTCCCGCTAATCTGTACCATACTACATTCATTTTCCCAGCTGAGAACACATTTTCTATATTATACTATATACTCTTCCGAGCTAAACTTGCTTATCTATATTTAATTCCTCTTCCTGCTTGTCTAACTAAGTGCTCATAATGAGAACTTTCACCTGTCTTTGCAGATGAAAAATGTGTTAACGACAATAAATAGAAATAAGTACAACATGTTTCAAAATAAACTATCAGCTTATATCACAAATATCAAGAAAACATACTACGATAGTATCTTACCTTCACAGAGTGATACAAAAAGTAGGTGAAACTACACTGATAATTATGATTGAATAAAACATCAGAAAAGCAGCCTATTTGGAATATTATTAATGGTAATTTATAATAACAAATCCACTAAGCAAAATTAATTTATTTATTTTGTTTTTCTTTGTTTGTTAATGAGCATAGCTATTTGTGAAACGTATTAATTACAAAAGTAATATATGTAGGTTTGATAACCAAAGAGATAATTTTATTTTATTTGTGAAGCGAATAACAACTAGTGATATAACTGATTCAGTAAAAATTTAAAGAACATTGAAGGAGTTGAACTTAAAAAAAATTATTTAGCAGTTTAAAAACAAATATAGTCCAGTTTGGTTATAATTTAAATTAAGTATTGAAAACAAATTGTTTTCCATTCTTTGAAAAATAAATACTGGCAAAATAAAGCCAGTATTGTAAAAGAGATTGTTTGTTTGATTTGGAGTTAAACATAAAGCTACACAATAGGCTATCAGTGCTCTGCCCACATGGGTATTAAAACCTGGTTTATAATGGTTTAAACCCACAGATTACTACCGTATCACTGGGGGGCTGTAAAAGACACGTGAGTAATTATAGACTGATGGTAACTGTATTGAACACGTTGCCAAAACTATTAGATAAGTAAACTTACATTAGATTTTGGAATTATGTTTATAAATTTGATTTATTTTCTGAATATAAATATGCATTTTATAAGGGCAAGTACACTCAACTTGTGATGGTTTAATTGTCTTTATTTTTTTTACGTTCTACAGGAGTTTGTGTACACTGAATCTGAAAATGATGTCCATTTCTTTCCATCATTTACAGATTTTTCACAAAACATCACATGTACTTTGATTTTCATTGAAATCAGGTTACATTTTACACTTAAAACGTTGAAAAATCCTAGACGAGTCATAATGTGATAATCTTATCAGTCATTCTAGAACCCAAACACTTACTGGGATCAGATTATTTTGTTTACCACATTGAATATTTTATTATTATTATGGATATTCTTTTCAAAATCCGCATAGCTGAATTACGAAAAATATGATATTAAAACCAAAACAACTTTTAAGAAGTTAAAATCTGCAGGTCTATGTTATTGTTGACAATATGAAGAAAAATGAATTTTTCAAAACAGTGTTATTAGACTTATCTAAAATATTAAATTGGGTAAGTCCATCAGTGCAACAGTGGTAAGTTTACTGACTTACTGTGCTCAAATGCAGGGCCTGATTTTCCACAGTGGACACAGCAAGTAATTTACTGTGACTGTATGCTATAAGAAACTAACAAAATATTGTGTAAATTGTACATTATTGTTAAAATAATACAAACCTGAATGAGAAGTAAATTGTATAACTGATTGATAAAAGCAACGTTTCAGAAGTTGTATCTCAGAACAGCTGGTATGAGTGTTAACACTTTTATTGATAAGCAGAGGGCAACGCTTTAACCGTCCTAGGTCATCTTCAGGTTAAGAAAGGGAGAGTTTGACGGACACGTATCTAAGGGACGAGAGTGTTTTGTTATAATTTGTTGTTTTAAGAAAACACAACATTCCAGTAAACACCAAATTTATTCAAAAACCAGGAACAAAACTAAAGTCCATACTATGTAAAAACTATACTGTCAAACACAACACCAACATAATTTATAAAATACAATGCAACAGCTGCCATGACATCTACATTGGAGAAACAAGCAGAGAAATGGAAACTAGGTTCAAAGAACACAAAAAACACCTTAACACTTTGAACACTGCAAATCAAATAAATACAACCACATAAAACACCCAGATATTAAATGAGAAAACAAATATAAACAAACGCAAAATCAAAGAAGTCCTACTTATACAGCAACTAAAACCAAAATTAAACCACTCTCAAAGAACACCTTCAAAGCTACATCAATTGATAACCTAACATCCACCTGCAACGTCCCCTACAATCTCGTACCCGTTTCTACTCTCGTTCCTAAGACGTGTGTGTTAACGGTCACATTCAAACTCTTTCATAACCTGAAGATGGCTTTTGGTCTTGTATATCTGACCCTCCTGGGTATTAAAAATTCAACATACCCATACAACATACAAAGGAGAAGCGAAGATAACTTAGAAAGGTCGAAACGCTGTTCTCTGCTTATCAATAAAAGTGATAGCACCCACATTAGCCGTTCTGAGATAATTTTGTTTTCAAGTGGGTTTCTCGTCAGCAAGAATTACTTCACCACGGCGATTATACGAGAAGTGTGAGTCTTTTGTGTTTCTTTGTGTACTGTGTTATATGTTTAACTCTATTATCCTCGAACTTATATTACGCCATTGTTAACCGTACACGCTTGTGCAGTCCTAACGAAACTAAGAAACTTAAATAAAAAAAAACATCAAGAAGAAGTGACGTTTATTTCATCCAACAATGAAGAAAGGAAAACTAATCCCTAATTTTGTGACGATAAAACTCTTCAAGAATTTCATCCAGTGTACAAACATTATCCATAATTTACAAAAAAAAACCCAATTAAAAGCCACGCCAAGTTCAAAATATAAAGAACTAAATGACCTACAGAAGCAAAAAAAAAAAAAAAAAAATTAATCTAGACTATCAACTGGCCCACTGCGTTCAACCAGACGTTTATGGACTCATACAACGCAACATCAATCAGGTCAACAGTGAGGACAACAAGGAAAAGAAGGTCCGCCACAGCAAGAAACTAGATAGATTAAGGCGCCAACAACAAAAAAGACACATACATGACGAACCACCAGCAAACCTTGTAATTAACAGATCCGACCGAAAACTAAGCAATGAAGAAATATATCTACTCAACAAAGGACTGAACTTTACAGTAACACCTAGAAATATTCCATTCATCGAAATGAAAGCCTGCCTGGAAGACGAACCAGAAGACTGGTGATCCACTCTACACCAACAAAACGAAAAACAACCATCACAAATTCGGCAACTATTCCACCAATAACCAACAACCTATCTTTCCAGGTAGAACTGAAAACATTTATTTCTCTGAAATACCTCAAAAAATATGTTAAATAACTTTTTCAAAAAAATTTTACATAAAACTATCAACATAATTTTACAGAAAAGAAATATAAAAAATAACCTCATACAACAAAAATATATTAATTCTATAAACAAGTTAAAACAAGACAACAACATCAAAATTCCAAAAGCAGATAAAGGCAATGCTGTAGTTATAATGAACACAAATTAATACATTCAAAAAATGAACAACATCTTGTTAGATACAAACAAATTTAAACTACTAAACACAAATCCAACAAAATTACGTGAAAACCAGTTTAACAAAATACTACTATAAATGAAAAACCAACACAATCTCAGAAAATATTTATTCTTACTTACGAGAGACCTACTCACGTACTCCACAATTATACGGCAGCCAACAAACCTCATAGATCTGATTATCCACTACGACCTGTAATTTCGACATACGAATCATTTAACTACAACCTCGGTAAATATATAGCGTGGGTATTTTCTAAATATATTCTTATTCAATTAAATAATAAAACCTTAATGACCAGTTTTGATGTAATCTCCCTCTTCACAGAAGTTCCAACAACTGAAGCCTGCAAAATAGCTTCAGAACTTTATATCCAAGACCTTAACCCATTGATACACATCCCCAGAAACCCTAAGAGAATTCAGTTATAACCAAAACTAGCTTTATGTGCAATAACCAAAACTACCTTCAAATGAATGGTCTAAGTATGGGGAATCCCATGTCACCAGTTCTAGTCAACATTTTTATGACGCAGATTGAATCACAAGCGATCAATTCAGCCTTACACCCATCACTATAGTGGTACAGGTATGTTGATGATACAATTGCTGGATTCACATCTACAGGACACACTTAGTTTTTTAAACCACGTTAACTCGATACACCCCAACATTAAGCTCACCTGTGAACAGGAAAAAATAATCAGCATTTATTAACCTTAAGATTACTAGAATTGATACACAATTCAAAACAGGAATCCACAGAAAAATAACTCCTACTGGATTGTACTCGTACATTCTCTGGGACTCAGCACATGAAACAAAACAAAAAATCAACATATTAAGAAACCAAATAAACACAACCATAAAACTATGTTCACCTGATAAAATTAGCGATGAAATCAACAAAATAAAACAACACTTCATCAATATCAACAAATTTCCTCAAAAAAACGTAGGAAAAATTATAGGCACACACCTAGTCCAACAAACTACAAAACTATACTGTTGCATACCATACGTTCCCGACATCGGCGAAAAAATAACATACATTTGAAAAAAAACAACTTATAATAAAACACAACACTCCATTAAACACTAAACTTTCTCAAAAACCAGGTACAAAATTTCAATTCCGTACCTGTTTATACTCTCGTCCCTAAAACGTGTGTCCGTGAACAGTCACATTCAAACTCTGTCTTTCTTAGTCTGAAGATGACCTCGGAAAGTCAAACACTCTCTGCTTATTAATAAAAGTGATAGTACCCATATCAGCCGTTCTGAGATACATTTTGATTTCAAGTGGGTTTCTCGTCATCAAGAATTTCAGAAGTTGATATTCTAATGAATTAATAAATACAAGTATTTTTTAGTATTAAGTTGGGGTATGACTGTTGTTTACCTTGCACATTAATGACATAACAGATTAATTATTTGATATAAAACATGTTCTATTTGTTGATGATATTTCAATTTCAGCTCATAGTAAGAATTTTGGAACTTTAGTTGAAGTGATTAATTTGTCATTGCATAGATTTCTTTTTTATTAGAATTAAGCACAAAGCTGCACAATGGGCTATCTGTGCTCTGCCCACCACGGGTATCGAAACCCGGTTTTTAGTGTGTAAGTCCGCAGACATATTACTGTGCCACTGGGGGGCTCATTGCATAGAGGTCAAATTATTGACTTAATAATAGTAATTTATTGTAAACCTAGAAAAGACTTAATTTGTACTTTTTCATAATAGACACAACAATAATAACAGTAAAGAAGCAAATATGTATACACATAAAGTAAAGTAAAATCTGCCTATGGTGGAATCACACGGGACTGAGTAAAATTTTCGGCTTAAGCAGGTTTTCTGGTTTAGATATAGTGAACATGCGTTTCCTTAATTATCTAAAATTTTTGAACTGAACGTTATACTTATTTGATTCGAGGGAAGTAAGGTATTTTTGAATGAAGCTATTACACTGTTTATGCTATATTTATTAGAATAAGAACAAAAATAGACGTTCAAAATATACATAAGTATACAAAATCTTGATAAAATTTATTTGAAGAAAGTGTCCACTTTTAATTGTTTCGTTATTTTAAGAGGCTTTGTCATACGGTTAAAAGAGAAAGCCAATTTTACGTCCTTTTTATGAAGTTCATTTTCCCTCTGTATTTTTGCATACAATTTGATAGCGTTAATATAACTTAACACTTGTGATGAAGTAGGAATTTATATTTCCTCACTATCTTTTTCATTTTGTTCATCTTCTGAATCTCTCAAACTGTTACCTTCTTGCGATTGTGTTATAGATTTTAAATCAATTTCATCAGTTTCTGTTAACATTTCTCAAAGTTCACAAAACTGTCCGCGTTCACAGAATCATCTGCTTCAGTCTGCTTAATCAAAGTTTGTATTTTCACTAAAATCATCATAAGAAACAACTTCTACACAATCTCCGCCATAATCAAGAATAAATCCACAGTTTTGAAAGCATTTTATTAAGCATTCATCTTTTACGCATTTGATTAAATGACTTAAAAATGCAATTGCATCTAACACGTCAATTTTCACGGTCATTTCAGATGCTCTCTTACAGTCGTCCATGTTTACAATAATGTGATGAAGCATCAGTTTTGTGTATTTCAATTTTATACACTATATAATTCCATTATCTAGTGGCTGTAGAACTGATGCTGTACATGGAGGTAGAAAAACGAAACAAACATTTAAAAGTTGAACTTTTGAGCGACAAGTTGCATTATCTAGGAGAAGTAGAATATTTCTATTTTCTTGTTCTATTCTTTTGTTAAAATTTGTTCAAAAATGTCATACATGCTTTATTATTCACTTTCCATTCTACAGGAAGTTTATTCTTCCTTAAATGTGTGAAACAGCGAGGATTTTCACATTTACTTATTATCCATGGTAAATTCTCCCTAGATTTTAAAATTATGGAAGATAGGAATTTATTTTTCGTGAGAACTATTTAATGAGTAGAATTTTGCACTTAAAAAACAAAAATATTTCTACAAATCATGAGTTTAATTTAACTTCAAAAATAATGACGGCGAAAAAAAAACAGATTATATTTAATCATTATTTACTGTAACAAAGTGTCCGAGAATTTATTAATATTGAAATAAATTATTAATTAAACAAAATTCATTAATATTTTAAAAAATCATTAATTAACTAAGAAATTAATATTTGATCAAACACATTTTTTCGGTCTTACTCAGGTTCTAATCTTACTTGTTAATAGATGAAGGTGGTGAAAGACAGCTTTCCGTCCGCGTTATGCAGGTTCCGCCATATAGAGAGCCTTTTATAAGAGAAATCTTAGATAATACTGCAAAAGTTTGATATTTTAGGCTTGTACAGGTTTCCACCCTGTGTTGTTTCCGGCTTAAACAGGTTGTAATGATATGCTTAAGAACTCTTTGGAAAGTTGTTGCAAGATATATAAGTGTGATAAAGAAAAGGAAAATGCTAGTTAATAGGAAATATTTAATAAATATATATTATAATTTTGAGTTAAAACATCATGATTATGCATGCCAGTTGTTTCATAAAAATAAGATATTTATGTTTAGTTTTGAATTTCACGCAAAGCAATATGAGGGCTATCTGCGCCAGCCTTTTATAATTTAGCAGTGTATGGCTAGAGGGAAGGCAGCTTGTCACCACCACCAACCTCCAACTCTTGGGTTACTCTTTTACTAAGATATAACAGGAGTGCGTGTCACATTATTATGCTCCCAATGTTGAAAGGGTAAACATCTTTGGTAGGATGGGGATTCGAACCAGCAGCCCTAAGTTTGTGAGTTGAGTGCCTTAACCACCTGTCTATGCATGGCCAAATATTTATGAAATTCATTATTATATAATAGGTAATTTCATGCGTACGATAAGCAATTAATAAATTAATGCAACCTGTCTTCAAAATATTTTCAGAAATAGCAAGGTCATTCATAGTCATGAGACAAGAGTTAATGCTAATTTACACATGCTATTACAGAGAAAACAGACTGGTCAACGTTCAGTAACTTAGGTAAGGATAAAAATTTTGAAAGCTATGCCCAATAATATAAGCAAAATGTAAATTAAATTTGAAAAACTATAAGTTGATGTATGATTTATTTTATTATTTTTGTATGCTATTAAAAAGAATTGTGATACTACTGAGAGTTAGTGCTATCTGATATATATGCATACATATATTTATGATATTATTCATTGTATTTATATAGATCTTTTTAAAATTAATAATACTTCGTTTCTGTTAAAAATGATACACTTTATATAAGGATTTTCCTTTTTGCTTTTTATATTTTCTTTTCATGTACTATATTGATTATAGCTAAAGGTATTAATTAGTTAAAACATAGTGTATTATCTAGTAACTGAATAAAATTTATTGAATGTAACATAATAAACCTTCATCTGTTTCTGTTGAGTTTGTTTCTTTTTGAATTTCGCGCAAAGCTACTCGAGGGCTATCTGCACAAGCCGTCCCTAATTTAGCAGTGTAAGACCAGAGGGAAAGCAGCTAGTTATCACCATCTACCGCCAACTCTTGGGTTACTCTTTTACCAACGAATAGTGGGATTGACCGTCACATTATAACGCCCCACGGCTGAAAGGGCGAGCATGTTTGGTGCGACGGAGATGCGAACCCGTGACCGTCAGATTACGACTCGCATGCCTTAACCCACCTGGCCATGCCGGGCCTTTTTTTATTGAGAAAATGTGTTAAATATAATACAATGGATAACATTAAACTGTCCCTTTAACTGAAAATGTATTAAACACGATAGGATATAAAGATTTGTTTGTAGCTACTCGAGGGCTATCTGTGCTAGCCGTCCCTAATTTAGCAGATTAAGACTAGAGGGAAGGCAGCTAATCATCACCACCCACCGCCAACTCTTGGGCTACTCTTTTACCAACGAATAGTGGGATTGACCGTCACATTATTCACCCCACGGCTGGGAGGGCGAGCATGTTTAGCGCGACGCGGGCGCGAACCCGCGACCCTCGGATTACGAGTCGCACGCCTTTTGCGCTTGGCCATGCCAGGTCGGGATATAAAGAATATGTTATAATTAGACAGTGTCATTCATCATATAGCATACACATAGAATTGAGGTATTTTTAGCTGTGTTGCACATTTTCAGGTAACTTCTAAAAAGAAGTATTTTATTTAATGTATGAGTGGGATAGTCACCCAGATTTTTTTATATTCAAAGCCAATAAAATTAGCCGTTAATTCACCTATTAAAACCACATTGTCTGCTATGTGATTATTAACCAGATCAAATGACATGTCCATTTCCATCCTTATATTGTTTGATTCCAGTTTTCGATTTCGGTTGTTAGTACAACATAGTTTTTTTTAGTGACAAAATGTTTTCTTAATATTTGTTTGATTACTTTTTATGAGATGGTGTGCATGCATTATTATGTTATAGTGTGTATTCTGAAGCTTTATGCCCCCCAGTGGCACAGTGGTATGTCTGCGGACTTACACACTAAAAACCGGGATTCGATACCCGTGGTGGGCAGAGCACAGATAGCCCATTGAGTAGCTTTGTGCTTAATTCTAAACAAACTAAAAACTGAAGCTTTATATAAGTTTTTCATTTCATAGTATAATAATAATAATAAAATGGTCAGTAAAAGGCTGTTTTGCCCTATCAGATGACGATAAATGTATAGTTACTGCTAGAATTAAGTTGGTTCTAAGCCTCTTGAATAAAGATGACAAAACGAAAATCAGAAATTTTGGTTTTTCACTTTGGGATACTCTGAATAGCTAAATATCGGTATATACACAGGAGATAAAGTAAATGTGGTCAGGTAGTTCTTTATATTTGGTTTGTGGTTACCTATATGTTTATTTATTTTTATACGCTTTCTCGTCTTACGTAATATAGAGATCGCCCTCCTAAACACAAAGATTGTATAGTGTACAAAACATTGAGTATTCTACATGCTACAATCATATAATGTTCATCTAGGCTGGTAATTCCTGTTCCACCATGTACATAATCATTTTTGAAGGAACGCTAGATTTCTCCAAGAAATGTAACGTAACGAAGTAGTAAAATTGTTTAAACTATGATTATTTTTTCTTTAATATTCCACCATTTCATATTTCTTTTTTAAATTTGCTTAGAATAATAATAAAATAAGTGGTCCAAGATCGTGAAGACTGTTTTGTTCTATAAAATGATGACAACGCTGTTGTTACTGTTATTATTAGCTTGGCGCTAGATCTGTTGAAGAAAGATAACGATAAACAAAACGCGAAATATTATTTTTTACTATTCGCTTGTTTTTGATTTTGAGACGCTCTGTATATTTGAAAAGCGGCGCATATACCGAAGATAGAGCGAATATGCAGGAAGCTCTTCGTCCCTAATTTATGATGAACTTGTAAAGAAGAAAATACAGATGTCTTGTATTGTTTTGATACGGGTGTCTGTAACATTTCTACATAAAGAGTACTGGTGTACTCACCGATTAACACAAGTAACCTGCACGTGACAAAGCCAAATCTCGGTAAAGAACATCAGCTCTTTTTTTTCTTGTTGTTTTAGCACAATTAAAACATAGCGATGTAAAATATTGTTTATTTTTTAAGGATTTTTGAAATATGAACAGGAACGAAGAAAAGTCTGACAAAATTTTGCTGAAACCACATATGCATGTTTATTTTAGCTAGTAATACCCAAATTCTTTGAATAAGCGCATTGTATTTGTAAACAAAAACAAAACCGAAAATAATTTGAAGTTCCAACGGGTAGTGTTAGTACGTGATGAATGTATTTTCTTTGTGTGTTTTTATGTGTATTGTAATAAAATATTTTTATTCTTTTGTTCAAGTCAGACAAGTGTAGAAAGCTGACGAATTGTTATTTACGTGGTTTACAATTTAGGATTATATCCTACAATTTTCTGATATTTTCGGTAATATAAGTATATGTGTGTATGTATATATACATATATAGAAAGAGAGATAAAGACACTTACCGCCAGTATATTGGTCAGGTTGTCTTGCAGACCATTTTTCTTCTGCATCAAAATGTACATCACCTTGAACTCCTTTCCCTGGGAAAAATGCATGTGCTAATATATGACCCAGTCCATCAAATGGATACCCATCACCATGGTAACCCGATAAAAAGGAGACTACTATATCAGCTCCTGCACTCCTAATGTAAGTGAAAGTAAGTTTCGAAACATCACTCCATACCTTCAATGCTTTGGCTAGTCGGTCATGAACCTCCCGTGGGTCCATACCTCTCGGCCAGTCCTTGATACTGTAGTAAACAAAAATAAAATAGTAAATACTATAAGATTCTAACGTTTCACGTCAATATATGTTGTTTATAACACGCGCACAGATTAAATGAGAACCTTCCCTGGAGGTTTGTAAAGTATTATACGTGTTACAGATTTAAGTGGATTTAAAGTAGTTGGCAGTGGTAGCAAGAACAAACGAAGCAAAGTTATAATACTATCAGAACCGTAACTGTTTTCTTCTGTAAAGTGCTTGTGACAAAACCCATAAAACATGTATATATTTATATAAACGCGTGTGTATAAAGTATTATATATATACTAAATATGACGAAATTAAAATTTTAACCAATAAAATTATCATTCTTTATTTGTTAAATTTCGCTCAAAGTAACTCGAGGGTTATCTTCAATTACTAGTAATTCCTAGTTGACAATGAGTTGACTTTACATCTAATTTGAAAAAAAAAATTGTGTAATGTCACCAGATTATTAATTGTTGAAGTGGTTGTATATTGTATAAATATAGGTTAATAAGCAACTGGGACAGAAATGAGCCTTCCTTTTAAATTATCACATCACCAGTGAATATTACGAAAATGTCGGATAACACTGGTGTTTATTTAACTTTTTCCACAGATGTATATAGTTCCATATAACAAAGCTAACACTTTGATACAGTCATAAAGTGTAATCTGTTGGATGTGAGAAACGCTAATGTTGGCCTTAACTATTTCTTCTCATTACGTACAGTGTAAATACAAACGAAAATAATTCTCGAAGATTTGGTTATGAACTCTTCATTAAATGATTCGAAAATAAAAGAATGTATGAGCTAACTGAACAGTCTCTTGATCTATTCAAACTAAAAAGCTGTGTCTATCAAAACACTAGATTTTCAAAACGTTTACATTCAGATGACTTCGAACAAACGTTTTCCAGATCTAATATCCACCCCCACCATTTCCATCTCCAAACAGAACAACTTGAACTTCATAGCATCATAATCTGTAAAGTGTTACATTTGTTTGTTGGAGGAACAACTTCCAGATGTGGCTGTTGATATTGTAGAAACACAGCTCAAGTATTATTTACGTTCATTTATAACAAATGAAAATTCAATCATAAAATATATATTAAAACGTGTAACGTAACAATGGTCACAAACTGTAGTAATAGAATCGTTTGATAAAAAGACCTACGTGTGTCCAGTGGTTAAAGTGTCAGATTTTAAGTCTAAAAGTCTATGGTTCTTGATTTTTGCCGCAAACAGGGGTTTCAACATATAAACAAAAGTCATCCATTCTACATATAAACAAGTCATTTTGTATACACGAAAATCAAGCATTCTTCTCACCTCTATTCATATACAAATTTTACACATTTCCCCCTCATATACATGTGCAAAATAAATATTCTTTTTCTGTGCTATACTTTAACTTGATCTTTGTAAGAGCGGTCTGGGAATGATGAGTTACTTGAGAAGTATGAATAAATTCGGGTTATTTATTATTTTAATCAATCTTTTTGTGTTACAGTTGCATACATCTTTATTTATGGAAGGAAGGAGAGGTCTGTGTTATTTAAAACTCGGGTCACTAATTTAACCTTCCGTATAGTGAAGCTGAATTGAGTTGTTCTTGAACACTCTTGGTAAACAACGTATCTTCGCGTTTATGTAACTAGTCTCATACAACGGTGAACTTCCAATTTTCTTGAGAGAAGGTGCAGAGATAAATGATTTTCTTGTTGTGTGGTCACGTTGTTTCAGCGAAGAAAAGTGCGCATTAAAAAAACTATTTTATCACTGTTGATGTGTAAGTGGTAGTTTCGTCCATATCTATTTATTTTTTAATGATATGTTTCAAAAAAATCTAAGCATACACGAAAGAGATTAAAATATTATTAATATTAGATTAAATAAGCAAAACATCTGATGGCTACAGCTGTATACACACACACATATATGTACGTAATTGCAAGCATTTTTTAAAAAGAGGCAAACAACTTTATCGAGTCTCTCCAAAAATTAGTTAAAAACTATCACATTTTCATTTTTCTCTCTTTCCATCAATTTCTCACCAGCTCATCTAATATTTGAATGTTTTACACGTGTCAGCGGACGGGTGCGTCCAATGGTTGTTGTAAAAAAAGAAACAACTCCAAACGGCTTACTTCCGGTCGCGAAACGCTATAAAAATACATTTGTCTCACATACAACAGAAATGAATTCTGTTATAATAACTAATCACCACGTGATTATATTGTATACATGCAGTACTAAATGCAGTTGCAGCTTGGGTTAACTACCTATTCTTCAGTAGTTAGCAGTCGAAAATACGTCTGAAAAATGAAAGTGAATAATAAAGACCCATGTACTCCATATACCTTCATGAGCTTCTGTCCCAGATTACGACCCTATATCAACACTTATTATACTTTTTTCTCTTCTAAAGAATCATATCTTTCTCTTACTATCAATATTCCTTTAGCGATGTTTATTTGCAGTTCCACAGACTGTTCCCTGGGTTGTTATAGCTTCTTTTCTGTTGTTGTTAAACACACTTCCTATTGTGTTTTACTTTATCGTACAACTCCTTTCGTTATAAATTTACTACATGTGTAAAACAACTTTTAAATAAAACGATTAGAAATTAGGAATGGGGACACCAAAAAAGTAAAGAAACAAGGTGGAAATAAGCTTAAGCAAAGCCGTACTAAACTTCTGCAGTGATAGAATTCGTCCTCACGTAAGAGACTCGCATCTTAGTCACCGATTACTTTGTCCAACAGAAAACTTTTGAGCCAAACGTATAGAACTGTAAACTTCACTTTGAAAGATATCATAGTTAAAACCTTGATCTGCAGAATTTGTGTAGTCCGCGTTTTTTGCTTTTTTATGTAGCTGATATATCTGTAGGCTGATGATGTAGCACGTGCGCATATAAAATCGTGCGTCTGCACGTTGTATGTGCATAAATTGTTGCTTTGGCAAGCACAGAGCGTGGTCATAATCGTAGAATTTGACTATTAGTGTGCTGTTAGCTCGTTAATATTGTTGCAGAATGGCTATTGTTATCACTTGTTTTACTATGGTTAAAAGTAAAACTAAGGAAAACATAATTCAATCATGCGCATTTAGATTTGCATGAGGTAAATGCAGAAGTGAGAAATACCTTGCCTACAATGTTAATCAGTCAGTCAGATTGGAATTTTTTTCGTTTTGTGGAATTTCATTTTTATTCTACTGACTTTCTTAAATGCTTTGGTGGTTTGTTTACTACTCAACACTATATGTAAAGTGCTTATAAAGTTTTGCTTACAAGTACTTTAGTGTGCTTGAAATTTTAACTTGCATTTCAAATACTGTACATCTGGACCATTTCTATTATAAGTATTAATGTACTTACGAGTATTTTATTTTCGTTAGTTTCTTGAATAAAATTGTTGTTATTTGTTCATTCAGAATGTTTTTATGCAGAGTGATTTACAGGGTTTTCATGCATCAAAACGTAATGCTGCTCTCCCCTAGTACAGTGGTAAGTCTACGAATTGACAACGCTAAGATCAGGGGTTCGATTCCCCTCGGTGGGCTCACCGGATAGCCCGATGTGGCTTTGCTATAAGGAAAACGCAATGCTCCACATATATATAACATCGCAGTGTAACATTTCGTGCAGTAATTCCACCCTCAAATGGACTGGCATGGCCTGTCGGTTAAGAGTGCTCGACTCGCAGCCTGTTGTTCGTGGTTTCGAATCCCATCACAGAGCATACTAGCTACTTCAGTCTTACAAACGTTATGACAGTCAATCTCACTTTTGATTGGAAAAGAGTAGCCCAAGAGTTGGCTTGGGATGTTTGACTCGCTGTTCTCCCTCTAGGCTGTGCTATTCAAAATCGCGATAACTACCGCAGATAGCCCTGAAGTAGCTTTTTGTAAAAAAACAAACAAAGCACACACACCCACACATGCTGGGAACAACGTAATAACTCGACAGTGTGCACATAAACAACAATTTCCTAAAACGTTTCAAACAAGTAATAACAACTGCTGTGGAATTTGAAATAGAAACATGTATATTTATATTCGACATTTCAATTCAGTATGTATTTTCTTATAACATACCCATATCGGGCTATCTGCTATGTTCACCGAGGGGAATCGAACTCTTGATTTTTGCATTGCAACTCCGTAAACTTACAGCTGTCCCAGCGGGGGACCATTTCAATTAAACAGATCAACAACACAGCCCACCAACAAGAAGTGTAAAATAATACTAACTTTACTGAAATATTATTTATATTATTTCCTTACTGTTTGGCCCCGCATGGCCAGGTCGTTAAGACACCCGACTTGTAATCCTAGGGTCACAGATTCGAATCTCCATCGTACTACACATATTCGTCCTTTCAGCCGTGGGGCTGCTATTATGTCACGGTCAATCCCACTATTCGTTTGTAAAAAAGGTTCCCAAGAGCTGATGATGACTAGCTACTTTCTCTCTAGTTTTACACTTTGAAACTAAGGGACGGCTAGCGAAGATAGTTCCCGAGTAGCTTTGCACGAAATTCAAACCATACCCTACTGTTTTTGTAAGCGCTCTCTAACTACAATTTTGGTTTTGGCAAGTCAATTTTTTTATAATTTTAGTTTTTGTTCTACAATCACTTTCACTAAATAAACAAGTACTGGACAGAAATGAAATGAAAGAAAGAGACGTATGATATCTGACTTTCAGACCTAAACGCTTTTGTATATTTTATTTGCATTTAAGAAAGTAATACTATAACCGTTATACATGACTACAAGTTTGCGTTTCGGTTTATCAGGCAGTCGTTGCTTTACTAAATAAAAGAAGTTGGTAAGGCTGCCGTACAGCTGCTTTATCCTGATCCATAATGTCACACACTACCTTTTATGTATCGTTTAATAAACTATATAGTCTATATATATATATATTTTTGCGCGGAACCCTCTAAATCTGGGATTTCTTTCTCCAACCAGCCCGGCATGGCCAAGCGCGTAAGGTGCGCGACTCCTAATCCGAGGGTTGCGGGTTCGCGCCCGCGTTGCGCCAAACATGCTCGCCCTCACAACCGTGAGGGCGTTATAATGTGATGGTCAATCTCACTATTCGTTGGTAAAAGAGTAGCCCAAGAGTTTGCGGTGGGTGGTGATGACTAGCTGCCTTCCCTCTAGTCTTACACTGCTAAATTAGGGACGGCTAGCACAGATATTCCTCGAGTAGCTTTGTGTGAAATTCCAAAACAAACAAACAAACTTTCTCCAACCTCCTAAGTCTTTGTGTTAATTCGATCCTGGTTGCAGCATTCAAAGCGTTAAACGTGATTAATCTTTAGTTTTCATATTTAAAACTGCCAATGCGTCAAACTCTAACTATTATTCGTAGCAGCGTTATCATGATTTGACAGATAATTAAGGGATATTGTCCACAAAACAAGAAGATGATGTTTTGTCAAAGCTCCAGAAGCATAGGTCACAAAAATAACCTCCTGAACTGTTCTATAAATGAGACCAGTTATTTCCTCATTAAATTGTTTGGTAATAAAGTTACATTAAAATTCCATTTAAATAAGAAAACATTCCCCACGTCTTCTATTTATCTGTAATATATTCAGTTCATGGATTTACCGTTTGAGTAGTAACTACAAATAACAAAAGAACTTCCAAGATGTACATGTGGGAGTTAAATCTAAAAAAAAAAAGATTGATTAAGTTGAAAAAGTATAAACGTTGTTAAATAAACTAAAATTAATTTTTATTTATCGAACAAAACATTTCCCGGCTTGTACAGCGGTATGCATACGGATTTACAACGTTAAAATCACGGGTTCGATTCCACTCGGTGGGCTCAGCAGATAGCTCGATGTGGATTTGCTATACGAAAACACACTCACACTCGAACAAAACAACATGTTGAAATACGAATGCTCAAGACATCGGTAGGTGCGTCTTCATCACAGACTTTGGAACTCTCCACCTTTTCTGTTGATGTCTCTGATACAGCCTTAAACAATATGACATTATGTATACCAAAACAATAACGCCATCCTTTCAGAGTACAGGAATTTCCTAAGTCATTAATTTCCTGGGAGAAAGTACGAAAATTATAACCTTCAGGCGCATCTAAATTTTAAAATAGTGATGTTGTAAGAGAAAAAAAAGAAATATATGAGAGCCAAAAATAAATCTCCACCATCTTTTGTAAGAAACGGCTAAAAATACGTTAAGTGGGACACTCACTTTGATCCTATGTAACTAGCACAGGAAATAAACCGGTGTTGTATAAGATATATTTCTTATGTGCGAAAGTCGATAAGCACTGTGACAAAAGTGTAAGTATTTGAAATTTGTCGAAAATTTCGGTAAACTTTTCGACGTCCACTAAACTACTGGACGCGCCAAATAGAACAGTAAAAAATTAGCCATGGTGTTAAAATAGGTAACCTTGATATAATAATTTTGTTTTGAACAACAGACCCTGTTGCCCTAAGAGGAGACATTATGAGTAATATGAATTATTATCAGATTTGTTTTATTGCCAGCTGGTAAAGTTTCTGTTTCACTGTGAAAATATATATGTTTACGCCTCATTTTGGATATGTTAAATACGGTATTTTTTAGTACGTATATGGATTATGGTTAGTAAGTATATAAAAAATAAATGATACTTGTAAAATTATTGGTTGCTTATCCCGCTTGGAACAGTTCGCTTTATCACCATGCCTCAAACAGTTTGTTTATCTTGATGTTTAGAAGACACTGTTTCATTATGTCGATAACAAAATACTTTACAAGAAACCCTTGGACAAACCAACCACTGATGCTTCATACTATGATGACTATTGTTTTGGAGTTTTGTTTCCGGTTGACCTCACTCACTCAAGGAGGTTGTGATGGAGCAAAATGACCCCACATCACACCCAAGTTGAGTGAGGGAAGTACTACGGATATGGATCACTGAGAGCCTAATCAGAGATGACCTGTTAAGAAAGATAAGTTCTTCATGCTGGTTGGAATCCTTCCTGTTGACTGAGTCCTCAAAAGATAACCTGATGGTTAGTTAGACATCTGAACATAGATGTAGTTACTGTAAAATCTTCACAGACAAATAATAACTTTCCCTGTTGACTGTTTTCACTTGCACAATTAGTTACTTACTTTATATAAAATTGAAATCTAGTTCTCTCTGAAATATTCTCTTAATCTATGAGTAATTCAAAAAAAGATATCAAAGATTGAGAAGTTTGCATTAAACAACTTTTTATTTAATGTTGTAGAGAAAAAAGAAGGTTGAATATATTTACAACTACAAGAACTGAACACTTCCATTAGGGAATGTACTAGCTGAGTAAAGGTGACTATTTTTGAAATGTCGCTGAAAATTTAGCAGACAAGAAACATTTGACATCTATGACACATTACTGAGATACTAACTAGTTTACAAATGTCCAATTTTGTGCAAATAAAAAGAGAATTTTGCGGTGAAACTGTTACGACGCAGTGTCCAGAATAACATAATCAGTGAAGTTGGGCTGACAACATATGCTATTTAAACTACCCAAGAAAATACCATTACTGACGAAGTTGTAACATGAGAACAGTACACAGTAGTCTCTTTCGAGAAAGAAAGACCCGATACCACTGTGACTGCTATCGTGAAAACATCTAATCCGAGGCCGTATGCCATACGTCAACCCGCTAAGTTTGTCTTCTTAGAGTGCACTTTTCGAAGAATATGTTAGTTGTAAAGGGCGGAATCTTCAGGGGCGTAGAGTGAGGGGCGTTTACTGGCGGGATAGTTTCCTCTGTGTCTCCAGCCAAGTAACAGAAAGATACACATGTTGAATGATTGGCTCTGTAGTTAGTTAAGATATCACATCTGGTCCAACTTCTCACTTCATCTATTATTACTTGAGCACTGACGTTTGACCCTCACTGGTTTCTTCAGTGAACTAATGAACTAATGAATTGCTCAAAATAGAAAAAAAAAACTTTTTCTTTGAAAACAATTGATTTTTCATTATAAGTACTAGTTATCATTTGTTCTGATTAAAACAGTTATATCTAATTTTATTGAAATTGCGATACTAAACTTTTTTCATAAACTAATCATTTTTATATAATGGTTTATTACGGAAATTTTAATAATCATTTCGTATAACTGACTTCATGAGTCAGTCCATCAGTAAACTTAGTTTTGACTTTCTCCAGCTTCTGATCACGCATTAGCACTATCAAATGATATCAATGTATTTTTGTATTACTGACCAGTAACTCTCAAACTTTTTATGACGCGTCTCCTTTCTAAACAAGCGCTTTCTTTTGCCCCTCCAAATTCCGTATATGTATTTGTGTATATACTGTACATATCGTTTTCAGATGTTAATTTTTTTCAGTATATTACGTAATATTCATAACATCTGTGCAGTCTTTTTAATTCGTACTTTCAGATATAATAGATATGTTCTTAGGATTATAGTTGGACATCAATTATCGACTTTTCACTTCCCCTTTGGAGGGGTGCACCCCATAATTTGCGCACAAAGGTTCTAGAGCATTAAAGTGTTGTAGTATCACGAACTGTAGAAAATACAGTTCTTTGTATTGAAACATTTGCCTTCCACAATTATCACTGCCGTCCAAAAACTCCAAGAAAGAACAACTAGACAAAGATAGACATTTAATAAGTTATTCTTTGTCTGTATGCAAGGTGATCGAGACGGCTTTTTTAAAGCCTAACTTTCGGCCAAATCTATTTCATAACGTGGTTCACTCCCCTTTTTTAATAGACAGGTAAATAATTTCTTCTACATAAACCCAAAATTATCTTTAATTATACTGTTAGGTATTGCTCTTACCCAGATGAGCTGATGTCACTTGCTATCTTGTTCATTGAAACCCCAGTGCAAGAAAATAAAATGTACAGTTTTCAGTATATCTTTTCAGCTTGATAAGATGTTTCTTGTGGAACAACGGACCGAACGACTAAATACAGTACACTTCATGTCATAGTTTTTAAAATATTGATTTGTACCAATAGGTGACATAAGGTTTTAAGGAAACATTTTAAACAAAATTCAACTCTTTAATAATTTGTAACGTCGATGTCACTTTCGAGACCCTTCAAATAAATTTAATATATATATGTAATTTTTGTTTGTTTATAATTTCGCACGAAACAACACATGCTGTCCCTAATCTTGAGTTGATAGACTAAATGCAAATCAGCTATTGAAGATCATCCACTGTCAACCCTTGGACCACTCTTGTCTGACTAAATGATGAAATTTGACTGTTACTCTTACAACACACTCATGATCCGATAGTTAATGTGTCTGAAAATGCTCTAGAATTTTTCGAAAACTTTCTTGGATCTAACTTCATTATTTGTTGAGCATTGTACAGTACTGTACAAAAATGTTTATTTAGTACTAAAACTTTAAAATTTTGTTTATACTGGCTGCGAAAGCGAATTGTATTTTGCTCTAATATTACTAATATAACAAATGCAATACCCAAGTTACATCAAACTTTTTTAAAATAAGGCTTAATTTCGTAAAAAATACGCCTTTAACAATTTAATTTTGTAAACTTCCTACGTTAAGTCCCCAGTTGAAGCCTTTTTATGTCTTGTGTGGGTGATACACTGTTCTTAAATTAAATCGAAAACTCAAGGCATAAATTTGTTAGCTATTTGGTTTTGGAATACAGTTTTGTTTATTTCGTATGTCTTCGACTTCCATTTTAGTTCTACAAACGATGCCACATTTTATTAAGAAGAAAGGAATACAGTAAAAGTAAAGAGTTGATCAATTCCAATCAGAAACAATTTGTTTTTAGCCAATTATTTTCCAAATTTTGGCTGAAGAAAATGAAAGTTACAAATAACACAGTTATACATATGACCAATCGTGAGTTACTTTATAACAATCATTTCTGTTGTCATTGGCCTTTGATATAGTTTAAAATTTAACCCTGATCCTCTTTATACTTTAAATTAATTCGTCATTAATAGTTTGATGTGAAACATTCGATTCAAAATTTTTATATATCCAAAAAATGAAGTTTTATTTAGTCTCTTGATGACAGTTTCCCTTTTGTCAATTAAAGTCAATAGATGTGTGCGCTGTGCGTTTCTTTAAATGTGTGTGTGATTGATATCACAAGAATATATTTCTGTTATTCTAAAAACGGTTAAGGGTTTATAACGCTACAAATCAGGCTTTGACACTTGAGGTAAAATAGCACAGATAGCCTACTTAACTTGTACTTAAAAACAGGCACAACATTTTTCATCACTTTCACTTAGAAGTTTTTATTTATGCTTTCAATAATTAATCAGTACATTGTGGTGTAAAATATTATGGTTAATACAAGAAATAGAGACAAGGAGTAGCTGTATTATGTTGTTGTTTTGTGTTATAGGTTATTGCTGGATCCTTGAGAAGTTATCGACAAACTACGTATAAGAAAGCGTTTGGTTTATGTCGTTTCATGCGTTATCGGCCTGCTTCCTTTCCTGTAATGAGTATTTGATTAAGAACTTCCTTAATTTTCATTATACCAGCACACAAAAATAAGGCCCTTTAGCTTTACATTACTGTGCAGAGTAGCAGAATTAATGGTAAGAAGCTGTGAAATAACATATCTAATTTTATGATATATTATGTAACTGAAGTATGTGAACTTTTTAGTGTTGTCTTCATAGATCTGTGTATTGAAAAAAATGCATCTTTAGTCCAACGCACAACGTAATTTCTCTTAGAAAATTTTCCTTTTTCTGATAATCGTAATGTTTTCGGGATTTTACGATATATATGTATAATAGCTTGTGATGTCTTAGTCTTTAAATTTAAGCTACGATGAAGAATCATTTCCGAAACCTCTCCTGTATATATAGGATTAAACTTTGTTTATATAATAATCGGAATTTCTCTGAGAACTTGCATCAGTCTACACGGGACCTCTCCTCCTATCAGACTACGATCGAGACAGGCTATTACTAACGTAAATAAACAAGGGATGTAAGAAGACAGTAGGGGTTCTTCACTTCCGCTAAACCCTACACATCTAGTTTATTCAGTAAAAGAGTACGAGTTTTTAAAGAAGGAAGGGTGCGAAGTTGAAAGTTTAAGAATCATTGACCTCTCGTGTAATGTGTTTTGTAAATTTAAGCTTTGGTGTTTTTCATTTAATTTATCTTAAAACAAATTAATACCTCTTTTTCTAATATTAAACAATTATATTTAAAATTATTTGTGACGGTGTTAAAAATTTATTTTGCAAAACAAATATTAATTAAATTATTTTTATAAATGTGTATTACAAGTTTCAGTTGATAAGGGTTGTTCGTTATATGATAAAGTTCAAACTTTAACATATATCTTTTGAGTAGAAGTTACTGGAAAACGTTAGGCTAAAAAACAAGATTGTAATCTTAATAGAGCATGGTTTCTTTTAAATGTCTTTTTTTGGTGTTGTTTTACAGCAAAGCCACATCAGTCTGTCTTCTGTTTGTTCACCTCAGGTAATAGGCACCTGGATGTTAGCGTTGTTAGTCTTCAAGCTCACTGCAATACCACAGTTCATTTAGTGTGTTTCTATTATCGCCACCGAATGGATAGATCAGATTGACGACGTGCATATGACACTTCAACAACTAAATTACAATAACTTTATTTTGTGAGAGATTATTTGTTTCTATTATTCTACAGACAGTTGAACTTCTGTGAATAATTATGTTGTGCGAGAAAGATAAGCTATTCCCGTTTTAATGTGTCTAAAATATCACCGACAGTTTGTCTTGAAGAAAGTAAAGTTATTTAGCCATTTTACAAAAACTCAGTGAAAACTTACTGTTTGACAATAAAACTATCTTTGTAATACGGAGAGAAGGGCAGGCGTGTCTGAGTTGTTAGGTTGATAAGGTTATTAGTCTGGGAGTACACAGATTCACACTTTGGGGTCATGTGTGCGTTATAAGAGTGACAGTCAAATCCCACTATTCAGTCACGACGGTCAGAGAAGAGTAACCCAAGAGTTGATTGAGGACATTGTTCACTAGCCCTCTTACTTTTTCAACAATAGGGACAACTACGAATTGACTTTTTATTACTTTATTTGGGTGAAACATTTATATTCTGTTTTAAGAATCGAGAGAAGTAAACAAGTAAATTGTGTATATTCTGTGTTCAATTCCACGTCTTTTTCCTATCTTTGTGACTTCTTAAATTTAGGTATAATGAAATATATTATTAAATGAAACAAATACGGCAAAAAATGGGGCTTCAGGAAGAACATTTTTGTCGTTTCGTAAACACAGCTAGTATGAAAAACTTTCACTTGCTTCCTTTGTGTGAATGTACGAGTAGCGGGAAAGTAATCTAAAGCAAGAACTTGGACTCTGGTTATTTGTGGTTAATTTGGACAAAGACTCAATGTTTCTGTATTGGCGATGATTTTCTTTAATTTTTTTCTTTCCAGTCTCTTAAATGTGAATCAAACAACAATACCGCATTGGTTAACGAGATATCAACCTTCAGAATAGTCATGACACTAATAAATTACAGCACTCGTAATTATAACTTGTTAGACCGTTTTGTTTCCATACAGTCAGTAATGTGACGTATCACGTGTGAATACGCGGTGCTTTAAGATATCTCTAAACTCTCCGGAGCAACCAGGCCACTCGTATCGTAGTTTGTTTGTAGTTAAGCCCAACGGTACATAATAAGCTATCTGCGCTCTGCCTGACATGGGTATCGAAATCCGGATTCCTGCAGTATACGTCCGTACTGTGTCAATGTGGAGCTCGTAGTTCTTTCTACAAGGTCACATAAATACAAGCGTAACCAAGATACTGATTAGATTAATAATAGTTTGCAGCAAATTTGAACGTTTAACAAACAGGCATTTCATACATTTTACACATTTCAGCTGTTAAAGTGAATATTCAAGAAGCTAACACTTCAGACATTAATAAAATACTACTTTGTTTTTCTGTAGTCACGAAGTTAAGTAGAAAGACCAATCTCACATTAGACACTATGTGTTTTTCTTATAGCAAACCCATATCAGGCTATCTGCGGAGCCCACCGAGGGGAATCAAACCCCTGAGTTTAGCGTTGTAAATCTGGAGATATACCGCTGTATTAGCGGGGGAGTGGAGGGGCGAGACACTATGCCTCACAAAGGAAACTACTTTATAAATATTTGACAGTCAACATAAAGTACCTAGTTTATAACATACCGTTGGAAATTCTGATAATTAATATATTTTTCTAGTTTCTGTAAGTATCTCTATAATGATATTTCTTTCATTTTTGTCATTGATCAGTTCTTTAAATATGTTTTATTGTAAAGAATGAGAGAATCTGTCGAAATATAATTATTTTTCTCAACAACTTTTCATTCATGTTTATCAGCTGTGACATAGCGGTTCGTAAAATAAATATGTTTTTTTATGTATTTTTTTCAAGTACAAACTTTTAATTCGTATCTCCGTCATCTCTTGACCGATTTGAGATATAATTACAGTTTTGGATCCTGAAGGTTATTAAACTCTTTCAATTGATATAGTTGATCATGCCCAAGATCTCGTAGATTAATTTAATTTAATCCTGCCTGAAAGATTTCAGTTTGAGGGTATGCTGGTAAGGATTCCGAAGAGTAATAAGATGGAATCGGCTATACACGTGCCCCACGCTGAGTGTTGCAGGTGTACAAATATATACTTAATAAAATAGTAACAGTACGTCTCACACGTTAAGTTACTTCAATTCTTCCTACAAGTATTTCAAACGGCGTAGTTATTTAAGATTTCCTCTTGTTAAATATATAGACATTTTAGATATTGTTATATGAATCGAGACCTTACCACTAATACGGTTGTTACTCGATTAAACTTTACTTTGTACTTAATCCGTATCCATTAACTGTTTGAAGTTACTTAATAATTTCTCAATGCAGGGAATGTTTTTTGGTATGTTTTTTTTCTGTTAAGCGCAAAACTACACAATGGACCAACTATATATGGCCTGCCTATCGCAAGCACTGAAACCTGATTTTTTCCTTTATAAACTCTCAGACTTGCCTCTGAAACATTACAGGAGTGTGCGAATGATGTGAAGTCATTTAAAAATAATTTGTCTTGTAGTCAATATCTTCTTTTTGGATACATTGAACTCAACATTTGAGTGGAAATATACTACAATATTTATTATGATGTTTCCCCAAATAAGTTTTTTCTTTAATGGGCCAATCAAAATTTATTAATTAAATTGACATTTCATGTTTCAGTCATTTGTTCATATGAATAAAATCGAAATCGCTTGCTTTATTTTTATCTCCAAAATTGTTTTTACTTTAGGCTTCCTGCAGTCATACTTTTTTGGTTTATGTTTAATTTTAGCATATAGGAATCCAGTTTTAACTTGTTAGTTCTGTTAATTAAAAACTCAAAATTTCTATGAAAGTTTAGGGAATAATTTCGAAGTGATCCTAATACAGCGTAGTCTTAGAATTTCATTATCATATCTGTTCTTTAAAATGCTAGCTGTTGATTGGTTTTGAGAGATTTGTAGCTTGATTATATAGTTAAGGATTTTAAGCTAACTACAATAAGTATTTAACAAGTAGGGTTTAATCTTAAATGTAATAATCTAAATAAAAGGGGCGTGTATAATTGTAACTACCAGGTTGAATAAATTGTTAAAACATCCCATAAATATGTGTAATTTTATGTTCATTTTCATATTAAATCAGCTTAATAATTCAACATACTATCTTACTAATGGTTACCACGGAACACATATATTGAAATATTTAGAAAGGTACGTCTCAGATAGCAACACTAATAAAGGACGTAAACAACCGTCTAAGACGTTTAACTCTGTTAAATTGTAAATGAAACTATGAGTCATCTGTGAATCACGCTCTCGAACGTGAGAACTAATGATAACAGATGTATATAACCTTTAAAAAACGTATATTTTGTTTGAGGCAAGAGAACTGTGATTAATACTGTATTGTTCAATTAAAACCGTCCTAAATTTTTTATAAACTTTCTTAAGTTTAAAGCTTTAAAAAGCACATCACTCATCATATGTTGTTAATGTAACCCTACTTGTTTTCCAAATTATGTCGTTTTGTGAAGAATACGTTATAGTATATAAAACTAATGTTATTTGTAAAATACATCACTAAATTATTATTTGACAGATATCAAATTATCTTAGCCTTTTAAAACAATGGAAATCACATTTCCTGTAAAAATTATCTTTTAAACAGAGAAATCTGATAATCAAGGGTTACAGTTCAATATTCCGAAAAGTTCCGAAAATCGAGTGCAAAAATTATTCAACTAGGCCTAATGTTCATTTAGGTTGTTACATTACATAAACGATAGTGTTTGCATAATTTTGTATTAGGGACATAAGCCAAGCCGACAACATTTTTAGGTATATTTGTAATAATTCCAGAGACCTATATTAATGTTACTCTTAGTTAAAGCTTTGTAAAACACCGAGAAATTATGTTGCTGGTTTTTTTGTTGTTTTGAATTAAGCACAAAGCTACACAAAGGGCTATCTGTGCTCTGCCCACCACGAGTATCGAAACCCGGATTTTAGCTTTGTAAGTCCGCAGACATATCGGTGAGCCACTGGAGGGCGAAAAATTATGTAAAAATTCTTGTAATAACAATAATAATAATAATGTAATAATTATAGAAACAGGATGAAAAACAACAAATAATAAGAAGAATAAATCAAACTCCGTCAGTAGGTGGCGAATTTGTTTCATTGTATTGGTCTGTTTCCTATTCACGTGACAAGTTTGAATCTTTAGTAAGTGATAACAGTACTAAATGTATGAAGTAACACAAGTAGTCATGTGATTATGATGCTGAAGACAAGTAACATCATATGCTAAACAGTCACGTGCAGAGGAAATGTAGTAACACCGCGTGTCATTACTTATCAATAATAAATAATTAACACCAGAATCCATGCGGTCATAGTACCAGAAGTAGACATTAGTACTCCTGCCATTTGGTACAGAGATTATGGTATAGCACCATAAGTTACAATGCCATTGTACCGAAAACATATAGTTGCACAACTTGTCATGTAGCAAGGACATGTAGTGATACCAGAAGCCTTTGTCATGCATTTACTGATAACAAGTACCAACATCAAAAATCACATTGGCTTCGTGTCAAGAACGCGTAAAGACACCACTATATAGCGAGGACATGGCCTCAGAAGTCATATTTCCATTGTGATGAAAATATCTACCATCATCAAAAACTAAATGATTATCATTTTGACACCATAAAGTGATTCTTTCAGCCAACTTTTGATCATTATAGGGCTTGAAGTAACAGTAGAAGTTATATGATTATCGTCCTGAGTGAGACCACACAGTGACACCATCAGCTATGAATTCATCGTTCTGAAACAGTAATTATTCCAACAAATGATGCTTTTCCATGTGTTCATAAGTACTGAAAGTCGTGAATTTGCGAGAAACTGAAACTAGTAAGGATGGAATAATAAAAATTTAAAAACAAAGTGATTAATGAATTTAACAATACGTTAATTTGATCGCGAAGGATTTGTCCACGAGTTTCATGTTTACAGAAAAAGACGGTGGTATACATTTTAGAGAATTTTAAAATAAAGCTGATCCAGAAATAGTTTTTACAGAATTTATGTTTCGAAGGTTGACTTATCATCCTCCACTTTAACATCAGTGTTTCAAACTAAAATTTATTTGACTGGTGAGATACAGAAAGTGGTCGCAACTACTAATTACACTAAATACTGATAGTAATAATGAAGTGTATCCTTTCCACAAGGAAGAGTGTCTGTTTTTCGTCACGTTCTCAGCTGATTAGCTGCCGCCAAAAGGTTGATACAACTGTTGTTATGCCAGCATTTTAACAACATTAACAATCTCAGTTTTTTTGACAACTCAAAAAAGACAAATTATTTATTATCCTTCCTCATGGTTCATGACTGACCATAGACGTCATCATTCTCTCTAACCTTATCAAGTTTCTTGCAGCATCTACTAATTAACACAAATGCTATAAATATCTCATATCTGAGTATAAACTACATCAACACTTCCGGTTTCTTCCTTTTTCTGTCCGAACACACAAATCACCTTCTTCTATAACCTAGTCAGGATGTAATACACACACTGAGAGGTTTTGACCGACTGAAGTACCTGTACAAACTCTACCTGATACCTTCTTATAACTCTTATTCTTCCAGACTTCCATTTTTTATGAAAGGCCTAATATGGTTCATTACTTTGAACACACGTATGGCGGGATTGAATACCGTAACTAAACATGCTCAACCTTTAATCGTTTATTTGTTTTGAGAAAAATAACCCAAAAGTTGGCAGTGGGTTGTGACGACCAGTCGTCTTCCCCATTGTATATCACTTCAAAATTAAAATGACTCAAATGTGTAGCATTCTTCAAGTGACATACTATCATGTCACATAAGTTATCACATTGTGGCAAATAAAATATTCACTCCATGATAAAATTTAACATTATTCTTGTTTTGAGCAAGACCATGGGCCAAGTCATTTATAAGACCATACCGGTGTCTTCCAAGATGTTTTGAACGATCCCTGTATAAAAATGTATTTAAATAACTCTAATTAAGATTGACTGTAATGACAATCGACTTTTCAGTCGAAAAACTTGTTCGTTGAACTTTGCACAAAGCTAATTGAGGGTTTTCTGCGATAATCTTCTCTATTTTTGTAGTAGTAAATTACAGGTGTATATAGTCAACGTTACCCACCGCTAACTGGAGGGCTACTTCAAGAAAAAGTATGATTTGTCTGTTACCCCTATAAACCATCACTCCCCAAACTGCATAGCACGAACCACGGAGTTTCATATCCATAGCCTCGAACTATTAAGACGTGGTGCAAATTACTCCTTTGAACAGTTTGTGAACATTTTGATACTTTTTTATTCATTGTCTTTCCTATTAGCTTAGGCCCGGCAAGGCCAAGGGAATAAGGCGTTCGACTCGTAATCCAAGGGTCGCGGGTTCGAATCCCGGTCATACCAAACATGCTTGCCCTTTATAATGTGACAGTCAATTCCACTATTCGTTTGTAAAAGAGAAGCCCAAGAATTGGCGGTGAGCGGTGATGACTAGCTGGCTTCCCTCTAGTCTTACACTGCTAAATTAGGGACGGCTAACACAGATAGCACTCGAGTCGCTTTGTACATAATTCAAACAAACAAACCTATTAGCTTGTAGTCTATCAAATCTGGCCCAGGAATGGTTTGTACAGAACTTGTGTTTCGAGGGCTGGCTTACTGTTCTACGCAATAACGTTAGTTTTAAAACTAAAATTTATTTGATTAGTGAAACACAGAAAATGGTCACAACTACTAGTTATATCACCAAATACAGATAAAGAGAAAACTAGTGCAATTGCGAAACCCACCCCAAACAACAATAACAAGAGCAAAGTTTGTCTTCTAAATCGTTAGTTTTTGTTATTATTCTTTTGCAATACAAAAAAGTATAAATATTTCTTTTACTCCACAAGTCATATATTTTCAATTGGGATATTGACTTTGATGCTTAATGCAGTGTTCATATGGCAAAGTCATTCAACAGTAAAATGAGAGACAAATATTAAACACGTAAAGTTCTGAAGATCCTTAATACGCTCTTATATGGAAGTGATGTTTCTCCTTCCGTGTAACTTAGGTAACTTAACAGCAGTAAAATCTGGGTTATGAGTCCCTGCGGAGGCCACATCAAATAATCGAATGTGGCTCTGCTTCATAACAAACAAACCGAAACTGAGTAGTAGTATTAAAGTATTACCTAAATTTCGACCTAAAATGACCTTTACTGAGTACTAAAAGTATTTAAAGCATAGTAACAAGTTAATATTTACATATTTTATGCTGTAATTAAATTCGAATATTTTAAGACGGTTGGTCAGTAGCTCTGTGTACTGTTTAACAAGTATTACAAGTGATTTATTTTTAACAAAATTTCCTAAATGACGACATTTATTAATCAATAAACAGTTAACAAATAACAAAATGTCCTAAAACCAAAATGTGTGTTTGTTTTGAATTTCCTACAAAGCTACACGAGAGCTATCTGCGCTAGCTGTCCCTAACTTAGCAGTGTAAAACTAGAGAGAAGGCAGCTAGTCATCACCGTCCACCGTCAACTGTTGGGTTATTTTTTTACCAACGAATAGTGGGATTGACCATCACATTATAACGCCCCCACGACTGAAAGATTTGGTGCGACCGGGATTCTAACCCTTGATCCTCAGATTACGAGTCGTATGCCTTAACCACCTGGCCATACCGGGCCACCAAAATGTGTATTTAGTGGGATCGACCATCACATTATAACGCCCCCACTACTGAAAGATTTGGTGCGACCGGGATTCTGACCCTTGATCCTCAGATTACGAGTCGTATGCCTTAACCACCTGGCCATGCCGGGCCACCAAAATGTGTATTATTCCTTGATTTTTCATCTTCCAATCATGCTAAAATAAGCTGGCCTTGTTCACAGAAAGTATTGCATTATCATGCTCTAAAAAGCTGCAGAAATAACACGCTACTCTGTAATCACTAATCAGTTATTCAGATACTTGATTCTTTGTGGGAATGCTTTTGAGATTAATATTAACCTTATAAAAATATTATGTATAACAATAATAACTACTCACGTACTGAGTTAGCATTTACATAAGTTTAGATATGTTCTTTTGGACTTAAATATATATTTACAAGTTATACAGATATATGTATTTTCAAAACAAACCTAACCTCCATGTGAGGTCTGTTCTCTCCCATTTCTGGCCTTGTATTGCATATCGTTTCACTCTATCGGACAATCCAATGAGGTCAGGCATGCCACACCTTCTTCTATTCATCAGGTTGATTGTTGCTTGGTCGACTATTCCTGTTTCATTGATTCCTCCAAACCTTTGCAGTAACTTGATAGATTCTTTCAGTTGTTTGTCTGTTCGCAAGTTTCCTGTTTGAAAACTTGATGGTGTGAGGTATCCAAATTTGTCCAGAAAGTCCTATAAAAGTTCGGGAACATTATAAAAACGAGAATGAGAAACTGATAGAAACAGACCGTGAAAGTTATGTAAAATTTGAATATCTGATAGTATCATACAGATAACAGTACATGGTCACGTTTAAAAACCTCCAAAAAATAAAAGGCGAAATATTCTGTCCGTATGATATAACACTAAAATAATCAGTGACGGGTAAACACATTTGGCTCAGTCGCACGGTGTAGTCTAATGACTTTTAAATAGGTCAGTCCCTGGACTAACTTGTCCAGTCAAATAATAATTAGAGATAAATTTATAACTCAGGTGTTTATTTTAAACACATTAATAATATCAAACTCTTACCATAACGCTACAAGAGAAATAAAAACATGACATCATATTTTATACAAAAAGCGTAGTTTATTTAAGCCGTTGTTTCACCATTACAGCTTTATCAGGGCTGAAACTTGAAAATCATTAAAGGATCATACAAACTAATCAAGTACACATGTAGTCAAAGTAATCATTTCAGGTAATTCTAATCCACGTGATAGAACCGATGGTAATGAAGCAGTAACCCATATAAACTGGTCTTTTTATCTATAAGTGCTTTGTCTCTCTCTTTCGAACACGGACAGTCTCTATTCTTTACTTGACTTTAAACTGTTTATTATGTAATAATTTTGTGTGTATGTGTATGTGATACATACACTTTCATTCGATTCCTTCTGAACTATATGTCATTAAGATACTCAGGGATTCAAGACAAAAAAAAAATATCTGTATGAAGGTGTGAGTAGATTTGTCTAGTTTCGTGCAAAGCTACACGAGGGCTTCCTGCACCAATCGCCACTAATTTTGAACTGATAAACAAGAGAAAAAGGGATCTAGTCATCACTACCAATTCTTGAACTTCTCCAGTTACAATGAATAGGGTGATTTGACCATCACTCTTATAACACACCCACAGGCCCAAAGTGCAGAATGTGATTTTTCTTGTCGGAAATAACACGAACCACGGATCCTCAGATCCATAGTCTGGGATGTTGAAGATAACAGAGATAATTATTGTCGCGCTTATCAAGAGATGGAGGAAATAACATTTTATGGAGCATTTCTAATGGTTTTACTTTTGTTGTATTTTATTTTGTAAAGGAATTATTATGCTTATTTAGAACAGTTCATGTTTGAAACATGGCATTTAAGATGTTTTCGTCTCATCAAGAAAGTATTCTGGCAGATGACTTCTGGTGAAGTCGAGTCGCTTATTGTTATGAAAAATGTGCAAGAACAGTCTTCTATTTAAAGTAATACTGCCTATTTTCTAGATAACGCACGTGAAATAATGATTAAATGCATAGATTGTCATTGTTGTTTTTGAATTAAGCACAAAGCTACTCAAAGGGCTATCTGTATCTTTTTAGCGTTGTAAGTCCGCAGACATACCGCTGAGCCACTGGGGGGCCTAACAAAACAGACATTCCTTCTTTGCTCTGTGCAATGTTACCGAACGAATTTGTTAAATGTTTTAAAACTCGTTATAAACTAAACTGACAATAGATTCTACCAAAGCAGTTTAATTCACAAATTTTAAAAGACGATAACGAAAGACGAAAATTCCTAGGATAATATTATGATATTCTTATTTTAGTTTTAATCAAAATCGTTTACACTGCACAAACGTAAAAGTTTAAGAAATTATGTAAGCGAAAGCTAATAACATCAACAAAAAGAAATGCATATTTTTCCATACTTAATATGTACAAAATTTCATTTTCTCCTGAGGAAGAAAGGCCCGCCTTTCGAAAGCGCTCGCGTTATAGGGTTTTTATTTCATTTCTATAAGAATGAAAACATTCCTTATGTTTCTCAGTGAAGTTCGTCATAGTTTATAACAGAGGTAATATGTGCACCTTTCAGTTCCTTAGAAGAATAAAAAAAGAAAACTATTGACTCAGTGCAGACAGTACATGATCACCCCAGAAAACATGCTTGCAACCCTTTTGGGGTCGCGACCTAGCGTTTGAGAAACACTGATAAAGGGTATAGCTTTCCTAATTATTTATAAGTATTATGTATGCTTATTAGCCAAGTGCGTGTTTTGTTACCGTCAGAGTATGCGCAATAACGTGCAAACGACAGTCAACAGCCTAGAAAACGAAGATAATCATACATTTCGGACGAAACTGGATAAATCTACCAACATCTGTATACAACGAAAGAGGGCTTAGTTTTATAGCTACGCTCTTAGCTTTATGGAGCTGTATTACAATTTGTGAGTGATACTTTTGCAATAAAACAGCCACATTTGTATACGCGCATTTACGAATGTCAGATAAAACCGTTATATCTCAAATCTTCTCCCTGAGGACTGAGAGGTATTAATAATAATAAACGTTGTTGTTGTTGTTTTCAATTAAGCACAAAGCTACACAATGGGCTATCTGTGCTCTGCCCACCACGGGTATCGAAACCCGGATTTTAGCGCGTAAGTCCGCAGACATACCGCTGAGCCACTGGGGGGCAATAATAAACAAAGAGAAAGGTGCGAGAAATTTCAGTAATGATTCTTTTTCGAAAATTTCTTTATCGTGACGTGGGTATCTTATTTAATCTAATCTACTCATAATATTTTTTCACAACATTATATTTAGTAAATGCTCTTTTAAAAGTTACTTATAAGTGAAGCGTACAGAAGAGTAGAAGGCCTCAGATTTTATGTACTATTTTCTTGCGCCTTAACTAATTTATGTGTATAATATACGAATGTGTTTTTTACTGCATAAAACTAGTTTTAGATTATACCGAAGGGGAAAATAAAGTTGCCTTAATTTCGTTTATGAGTTAGACTTAATTTTATGTGGAAAAATAAATGCATACATGCGGGGAGTGATGTTATAACTGTATTAGAGCAGCGACCTCATGAAAATCAACCTCAAGGTTTGTCTGAGGATTACAATAGTGATGACTAAGACGTGTATTAACACCAGACATTAAACAAGAATTAGGGTTAACGGTATCAGACAAAATAGAGACGTACTTTAAAATCTTACTGCTGACAACCAATAAGAATGTGAGCTCAGAGCTCACTATATAGTTGAACTTTCTATTTTTTTTCAAGAAACGCCCAAGATAAGATACTAAAAAAAATTTGCAACTAGAACTTTCTAAAAAATCTCGGAAATTAAACTAGGTTAAATTTCGTTAAAGTCTTTTTGAACTTAATATTTAACTGATAAAACATGTGAGCTAAAAAGTGACAATTTGTTGATTTCAAAATGTTTGCACAAAAACACACAGGGATTACCTGCATTGCCGTTCCTAATTTTGAACTCATAAACTGGAAAGAAAGCAATTCAATAACACCCACAATCGACTCTTGGGCTTATACTGTCTGACTAAATAGTTGGATTTAATCGTCGTTCTTATAACACATCCAAGTACATATCACGTATTTATAACAACTGACTGCGGATCTTGAATCTTGTAACATACAGCCCGGGCCTGTTGAACAATAAAAAGATGGCTAATAGAAAGCACCATCTCTCTGGTACTCAAAATCGGAGAAAGAAAGTATAAAAAAGCAGATTTATAAAATAAAAAGAGTAATATTTTAATATTTCTACGACACGCCACAAAAATGAACAGATTCTCATTAGAACAGAAGTCCTAGTGTGATAACTCACAATCCTCGACTATCTTGACCAGTAATCATTCCCACTATATATATATATATATATATATATATATGCACATTCAAAGGATATCAACTTCAAACTGATATTAAGTGCACAAGTCTCTGCGCCACCTTTTGAAAGGAATATGGCCTCAATCCAGGAAAGCAAGTTATTTTTTAGAATGGGTTGACGCAGGGAGAGGTGGTGCAGTGTGTAATGCTGCGTCTAGATGGTACGGTACTCAAAGTTTTAGATAACTTGAATGAAGAGCAAGTCAGTTACTATTATACAGTTGTCAATGAGCTGTACCATCAAACTAATGCTATAGAGAACAGAGCGATGATCCAAAATTCAATGTTTGAAGGGAACTACCTCATTAAAAATGGACCGTCCATGTGAATTATCTAAGTAATTTGATTTGGAAAACAGTCTCAAACATTATTTAAAAGTGACTATAATAAAATACTCGTTGATTAGTTTATCAAGAGACTGTTAAACAAACTCATGTTGCACCACATGGGTCTTAAGGACTTCTCATTCTCTTGTTTACTAAATTTAACCATTTAGCAAAAACTTTATTCTGGAAAATGATGGCAAATTGCGTGTGAGAAAAAAGGAATGTCTTCAAATGAAGTTATACAGAAATAACATCTACTGTTGGCATCCAAACAGGTAAGTAGTGTCCCATAAGGTACCGTGTGTGCAATCCAGTAAATTGTTAATATCTGCCGTGTTGCTAAAGCAGAGACACTGAATGTCGTTTTTGAGAGGAAAATAAGCTGTAAACGTGAACATCTGTCTGTTTGTGTGCTGGTATTGCATCTGTGCTTGTTTCTAATTACAGACATTACCTATTCATCTGTGAGGTGTAATGGTTATTTAGACAGTAAATGAGGCTGAAGTAAACCAAGCAACCAAAGGAACTAGCATCATTATAATTACTTAAGGACTCTACCAGAAGGAGGCGCTAACATAAATGGACCCCGAGACATGAATTCAGATAATTACTTAAAGTGTTTGTTGATATATTTGATATTTAAATGATCCACCGTGTTTAGATAACAATCGCATATCATATAGATAAAAATGATGCCTATCATATAAAATACCTTCCAGACAAGCTTCTCTGAAACACCATAATATTGATGTTGTTGAAATCGGACATGTATTAAAGAATGGGGATACGATTCAACTTTAGGAGAATGATCTGCATCTTTTAGTGGTGATTATCACAAAGGAACTCCAAAGTTGTTGTTGCTTTTTATGGGCGTCTTGTTGATGTACGTAGAAACATGCATTGATGCCTTTCTGAATAAATTAACCAATAAATGTCTGGATGTGTCAGAAGGTGCATGTTGGTTCGGTGCATTAGATATGGTTTACAGCCGCTGACAACTGGAATTAAACATCAAAAGTAAACAAAAAACATTTTGAGCACTTAATAAACACTATGTAAAATCTGTGTCTTGCCAATTAGTCTGTTTAAATTATAATAAAGTGCCTGTAACTGTAGTATTTTTAAACATTTACACCATTACCTGTAGGTTAGGCAGTTCATTATTCAAATGGAATGGAACATGATCACTGAAATAACTTCTGAACTCTACAAGTCTGGAAAGTCTGACTGTGCATTTGATAACTATGTTGCAAAAGTATACGTTTGTTATAAAACTGTCAGATCAGCAGCACAGAAATACTAATGGATTATCGTGCAGGGAAGAGATATTCAACATCACGCAGCAGTCAAATCAATAGTAGCAGAAGTAAAAATAAACAACATGAGTACTAAGAAATATAATTTTATACTGACATTGCAAATGACCAATTAGAAACTTTGGAAGAAGTAACTGAAGAAACCAGACATAATTTGAGTAAGTGCTTACTATGCAACAGTGTGAAGTATTATTACCACAACCTCATAAATGTAATATTGGTATATGTAATATATAGAATTTATACAGGCAGTTGCAAATTTTATGTTGATTTTTTATGTTATCTTTATGAGCCAGTGTGATATGGTAGCCACTGTGTGATGCAGCTAGTGGCTGGTTCTATAGCTCTAAAGCAGGTTTTAACACAGTTTTGTTTTATACGCATATTGGAAGGTATAAGAGAATGTAACGTCCCACAATACTGTAGAAGTGCAGAAGCAATTTTTCTGGGAGTTTTTATGTAAATATTTTGAGTAGTAATATTACTGTGTCAAGCATTGCCTAGAGAAAAAATAGCCACAGCAGAAATAACTCTGGTAGAGGAGTTTAGGTTCATTCCTTCAAGGATTTATTGTAAATATATCTGTTTATCTGTCCAAAACTGAAAGAAGTGATAAGTATATATGTGCTGATATTATCAGTTACTTCACGAAAGGGACCAAAGCGTTTTTTATTGGTCATCACGTTAACGCAGTCCATTGCAAATGCGTTTGCTGAACAATGAATAACATAATTTGGAGCACTTTGAATGATCCATATCGACCAGGGAACCAACTTAAATAGCCAGTTGTTTTACCAAGGTTTCTTGATTGTTGGTCATGGTTAAAATTAAATTTCACAATTCCCTCCTGAGTTTGATAGTTTGATTAAATGATAATGCACGAATTTATAGATCTTTATCAAAGAATAAATAATTGGTTAGACAGATTACCAAGTTCCATTACCAGAAATACGATATCCTCTACTTAGCCTAAGCGATTATCTAACATAGTTATCAAGATGGGATGAAACATAAATGCCTCATCACACAATATCAATGCAGTTACCCCCTGTACTACAAAAATGCACTTGTCCTAAACATTAATGAACATCCAATCCACTTAGCTTCTCTGGAACGCTGAGTACCCCAAACTCATATACACACGAGTTATTTCATTGCTGTGTGATTGACGAAGCAGGGCACTAGCTACTTTTTTGAGGGGGAAGTAAATTGCAAACCAACACTTTAATAAGTAACTGAATAACTTAATAAGTAAGTAGTTTAATAACTAGCTTTTTAACACACGTTAAACGTTCAAAGAGATAGGCAAAATAATGCTTTATTTTACAAGCCCGCCAGTGGCTCAGCGGTATGTCTACGGACTTACACGCTAAAATCCGAGTTTCGATACCCGTGGTGGGTAGAGCACAAATAGCCCATTGTGTAGCTTTGTGCTTAATTCAAAACAACAACAATTATTTTAGAAATTACCTAAGTTATATTTATATATCATACACTAAAACATAACGTTATATAACAAACAAATGCAGTTAGCACAAAATTCACCCTTAACAACAAGTTTGTTTAGAAATAATGTCAAGAAAAACATTCATTATTATCAGCAACATTTGTGAATAGTTTGTTTGTGTAAATCAAACATACTTTAAAATCAGATCTGTTTCACAACTATGGGTGCAATGTTTTCTTGCACACCAATGTTCCATTTCCTTCACCCATAAGACAATACGAGTAGTCTAATAACACCAATTAAAACGATGAATCTGCTGTTACTTGTTTAGTTTGTTTGTTTTGAAATTTCGCACAAAGCTACTCGAGGGCTTTCTGTGCTAGCCGTCCCTAATTTAGTAGTGTAAGACTAGAGGGAAGGCAGCTAGTCATCACCACCCACCGCCAACTCTTGGACTACTCTTTTACCAACGAATAGTGGGATTGACCGTCACATTATACCCACCCACGGCTGGGAGAGCCAGCCTGTTTAGCGCAACGCGGGCACGAACCCGCGACCCTTCGATTACGAGCGCACGCCTTAACGCGCTCGGCCATGCCACGCCTACTTGTTTAGTATCGTATAGATTATCCTAGCTATACTATCTTGCTCTCCCTCAATGTAAAATTACAATCTTAAAAATATTTGAATTAATCATCAAACTGAATCATTAGTTACTAATATTAAAAGAGAAACACAGAACACATCACGTTTTTTATTTACGTGACCTAAATTAATCATTGTATATCTTATTATTCCATGGCAAATTCTCTATTAGTCTTTAAAATGGGGCTGTTGTTTGTATGAACATAATTAATACATATATTTTTAACTAATGCACACTTATAATATATAACTTTACCATTCAGTATCAACAGTAGTACAGTTTCTGCACATGATAAAATGTGCATATGACCTTCGGGTTTAATCTAAAGGGTTGGATCATTATAACTAGAATACCATGAAAGTTAAAATAGAGATAAAACTAGTATATATTCATTCTATAGTGTAATAATCAATAACGATTACCGTTCTTGTTGTAAAGTATATAATATATACACGAACACAAATTCCAACATAATAGTTCCACAACTGATAACAGGGAAATTGCTTTTACTATCATAACACATCATTCAGTCCAAATTGGTAGTAAGAAAAACCTATCTCTATGGTGGATTTGCACATCAGAGAAACGCGGAAAATAATACATTTATAAATTTTGAAAAGTAATACACATTTTGCACTGATTATACAGACCATGTTAATTTCTCATACTGTTTTAGAGCACAACTCCATTAAAGCATTCGGTAGGTTGGTACACACCTAACAGACAATCAGGTGTAATCTCACTTAGTAACAGAACGTAAGGCAAAGCTGAAAGGTTTGCTAAGGAGGTTTTTACAAGTAATATCTCTCAACTTAATATTTGTTCTCAGAAAGTAAGGTTTCTAGAACTTTTACTTACTATCAACAGTTGAGATTAATAGTCAATTGGTTAGGATCTTATCTGACAAGCACATCTCTTCTAGATGTATACTTAGTGAGAATAGCGTAATCTGTTTATGAAAATACCATTGCAACTCACTAGCTAGATTGAGCGATTATTTTAACATATTAAATCAAGATTCCAGTAGCAAATATTGTCGAATAGCTCGGGATGTAAATATCACAATAATTTTCAGCTATTCATTTGTGAGCCAACCAAATAATCAAGAAATTACAACTAAACATTCTCAGAGATCTTACTTTGAACCACCATTTAATAACTTGGATATCAAATAATGTCATTTACTTTTGGTTAATGTCTTTTCAATCCACTGGACTGTTGGTCTGTAGTTAATTTCTTAAAGAACCTTTTAACAACGGAATCTAAGCTGCGATATCATTGTCGAGATGCACAATCTTCAGATAAAATACGCCGCAGTATGGATTGTAAGAATGCGGCAAGACTCTAAAATTGTTTTAATTCAATGTACTCAAACTCTGTATAGCTTAGCTTTCAGCGTCCCGTGTCTCTAGCCTATAACGGGATTTTTTGAAACACATTTGCATTCCACTCGCAACAAATTGAGAACCTTTGCACTAAATAATGCTCAATCTTAATAACGTATTTACAAAAATGCTGCAGTGAAAAACATAAACAACAGATACAAAAATACATTTTTATATTAAAAAGTATAAAACAAACATTCCCGCTATGACCAGATGGTTCATTAACTGGTAAGGTGATAATCTGTATTTCCTAATATATACTAATTTAACAATACTCTCTCCCACAAATGTTCACCATATTACTCATCACATGTCATTGGCCCGAATAGATATTTTTAACTAGAAGGTACAGGCTGGTGAAGACAGTTATAATGTTTGACAAGTCTCTTGCTTTTAATAGACCAATTTGCTCTAATCTCGTCACTAAAATATCTGTACACGAAACACATTAACTTGATTACATCTCATGTATTATGGTAAACCTGTACGCAGAGATTAACTCGTGAATTTATGTTGTTCTTTGTATAACAATGGCTTGCTGTATTCAAATAACTTTAGTTTTCTTTATTTATCAATAAGAAATTTCGTGTTTACGTAATGTTCGTCATGTTTTGACCAAACTTAACTTTGTGTACATACAGGCTCTCTTTTTAATAAACACAGATATTTTCTTTTAAATTGCCACTTAAAAATGAAGCCTTTATTTAAATAATTTAAATTTTTTTCTCCAACGTCTTCAAAATAAATTCACTATGAACTAGAAATAGGACTCATCTGACTGTTAATTGGGCGACTATTGATCACATTCGTCGAAAAAAAATCATAAACGTGCAAGTACAATATTGTAAAGGTTTTTATTTGTTATTCAGCATTAACAGTAAAATAAAAATGGAAACAAAAATTACACACGAAAACATAAAAATCCGTACTAGTATAAACTTGATATCCATTAACCAGAATATTCTTTCACCTCAAACTACCAACTGTATTTTAATGTTAACTTCATGTGTAAATTTAATCATGGACCTGTTTTTACATAAAATAAAACTTCTGAAATTGCATCTTCAAATATTATCTTTGTGTCTTTTCCCATCTGGTTTATATTAAGATCCAGAAAAACTTTGATAAGTGGTAAGTGTGTGTGTGTGTTCATATATATATGCAAGCACCAACAAAACCTTTAACTGTAATAATAATACGCCATTCACTGGCGCAAAATGTTTCTTACACCAAGTTATTAGTAACTGTTCTCTCTCAACTGTTGTTACACGAGACACCGTAAAAAAGGTTCTTTGGATAGAAAGATAGAAAGCAGTGACGCTACTATCTTACTCTTTGTATAAGCGTTATTATTTCTCGTCTTTTCTCTAGAAAATGGTGGAAATTCAAAAGATCAACCACTGGGTATCTTATCCGAAGACCACTTATATTCATTTAATTGGTCGATAAGATAAAAATGTTAATGTGACTGTGTTATGCTATTAAGACTTAAAAGCAGTCTGCACTTGAAGAACCATGAATACTCAAATATACTTATCCAGAAATTCATCTCGATAGTTTGGAAATACATGAATTATTATAAGCCAAACCAAATATAAAATGAAACATTACATCAGCGTCAAAATGAACTACACTAACTTATTTTTTTCTGGCCTTTTTAAATATCTAATTTATTATTTACTGATAATATTAGTGCAGAAAACACATGAATAAGTGAATATACAGAATATATAATTATTTTTTATTCAAACTGACGCAAAAAAAGAAAACTATTATTGTACAAACATTGACCTGAAGTTAAAAACCAAAGTGTTAGGATTATTTACAATATATTACGACACTTCAACACACACACACTTTGCAGCTGAAAAAGATACGAACTTTATCTACTTTGGCCTCTAACAAATGAAGTTATATTTGAACTGTAACTAGGTCTCAGCAGACCTTAAAATACACCTTAACATTAGTAAATCCGTCATGTTGTTAATAATTACGGACATTTGCCTTTTGACCCAATTAAAGTTTTACTATTTTTTCAAACGAGATCCAATAGTCGAGCGCTTTCAAACAGTTGACTATTCTTCTATTTTAAAGTTCTCCTAATAAACATCAGCAATATTTTTTCTGTTTCAATTAGAAACAACTTTATAATAAACAAACTAGAAACTGTGCAGTTAACATTTATTTTTCCACAGTAATTCACAACATAAATTATCATGTTTTTATGCTGCTTTCTTAACCATGTTATTTTGTAATTGAACAGGACAGTGATCTGGAGAATAACGCCGTTAGATGATTAAGATTTCAATACTATATAAATATCTATAAAACGAGTTATCATATTTCCTTCGTTATAGTTACGCTTTAAAATTTAAATCAATAATAAAAACCATCACCAGACAAATTTCCGTTTCATCAAGTAAATATTTAATCATCGAAATTATACATATTCTTAAAGTTAATGTTTCTTAAACTGTTAACACAAAATCTATTTAAGGGAACTTCTTTTTCCCATTTGTCTGTTTTGTGAATTTCGCGCAATGATACACGAGGGCTAAATGCACTAGCCGTCCCTAATTTAGCAAAGAAAGACTAGAGGGAAGGCAGCTAGTCATCAGCACCCATAGTCAACTCTTGGACTACTCTTTTATCAACGAATAGCGGTATTGACCGTCACATTATAAAGCCTTCACAACTGCAAGGCGAGAATAATTGATGCGACGAGATTTTGGGCTCGAAACCCTCAGGTTACAAATCGAGTACCCTAACCACATGACACTGCTGGGCCCCCTTTCTCCCGTAGTGTGTGTTTGAAAGATGAAATTTTAATAACGAAAGATCCATTCACATCTGAGTAACTTCCTTACATATTAAAAAGAAACAGAAACAGTAAATGAGGCCTAGGACTAATAATCGTAATTGCAGTAGATACAAAACACGTGTTAATCATGAGTAGGGCATTAGCCTTGCATCGTAGGCTACAAAACCGTCTGTGATGAAGATTCAGTTTTCATCAATTTTCTTCTGACCAGAAACTTAATCTTTATCATAATTCATCTTTTTAGATTTGTAGATTTGTCTTTGTAAAAATGTAAAGCATCTAATAATTTATATACATGTATTCGTGATTAAATATCGTTGCCAGTTTCTAGGGTTTGAATATTCAACATTGAAACAAACGTACTCGTGTGTAATGTTTTGCCTGTTTTTATATTTTTGTGAAAGATTAAAAGAAAAAAAATTATAAAGTACGATGGACGAACTGGTGGTAAAACGAGTGGTTTATTAAAGAGTAGTGGATGATTTTCAGATGTGAAGTCCATCCAGAACATTCTACAGGAGTAGGAGAAATGAGTCAATTATTTAGCAACTTCGAGGACAGCGCACTTTCTTGAAAAATTTATGAAATACTCTACGTATATCTCAAGACAAGAAGAGAACAAACTGCAAATGTTTATTCCTTATCATACTTTTATTCTAAAGTGAATGTTACATAGTTAAGTTAAATATGATGGACTAATGGAGTTTGAAGGTAAGACGGAGGTCTTCAGATTTTCTTCAAGAAAACATAAAGCCAACGAGTTAGCATCTTTCACGGTACAGACCAACAAATACAGAGGGGGTTAGTAGAGAGGTAACAAGAAGACTTACTGGAAGCTAATTATGATCATGTATGCTGCTGCTTATTGTAAGACCTGATGACTGTTAGTTTAGTCTGATAGTCTGAATTTCATTAAATATATATATTTACTCTTTGAACTACAGGTTGCTAATAAAAATATTTCCTTAAACAATTTATTACGTGAGACTTTTATTAGTATATTTGATTCGCATAATAAAATAACTTTATTTCTTTATCCGTTAGCAACCAAAATAGGATAAATTTCATTACATCTTATAAGTCTGTGTAGAGCGTGACCTGTCGTGAAGTTCCATTGTTACCAAATGCATTAAATGCATTGATAAATAAAAGAGCAGTATTTTAGAACTTGTTGATGATACTACGAGTTAATTAAGTCATAATTTAAAAACACATATAATGAATATTCTGTTGACTCGATTCAGTCTTCAGAACTTGTGATTGAAAGTAATTAAGAATGCAGAACGATATATCAACCAAACTATATGTGCTATATTTAGTGCCGACGAAGCCTTTTGTTCAGTACCAGAGATCATCAAGCAGGCTAGAATAAAACTCAATAGTAATTGAGAAGCTATTTATGTTATGAACTTGCATGATCAACAATGACTTTGGCGTGAAAGCCTCTTGTTGTGACTTCAAAAAACAGCCTTCGCCTCACAGTATTAGTTGTTTCTGTCACGACGTTATTTCGTAACTTGTTTAAAGTGCAACAAGTTACAAATATTAGAATGACGGACCAAAACCCTATGGGATAATATATGTAGGTAGTGTAATGCTATTGAAAATTTTGGGAAAGATATGTAACAGCCCTTTCCAACGCAAACTATTCATATACTCACATTATAAAGATGCATTTAGACTGAGGATTTATAATGTCTAAAATAGGGATATCTTTGGCACTTGAATGCATTTGAAAACAAAAGAATGTGGTCCAGAACCACGCAGAAAGAGGCAAGTCGTACCCGAGGCGGGGAAGTGAAAATGAGGAGTTTTGTAACAGGTGAGATTACACAAACAAAAATGTTAATAGCAAAAAAAACATTCACGTGATCCATGCAGCAGTACGAAACATAATAAAAAAGGATTTCCGCATAGAAAAGTGACACAAGTCACGTGCGTACAACTTGCTCCTACGACATATCAATTCAACTGTAGGACACTTGGAGCAGTTGGAAAATGAAACAAATACTTATACTTTTCCATACAAAGACATACCAGTCAAGTAATTTATTGTGACAGAAAAAATCAATTCCACTACGTAACAAAATTTATAGTTTTTCTTGTTTCTGGGCAGAAAGTGTTATTTTCCAATTGCCTATGCCTAAAGTAAATAGAAAAGATCTATTTCTCTCTTCAAACTGCTTTTGTGGCCTGAGAGCGTATAATGAAAACACGATGGAAGACTATATTTGGGGGCTGATACGTGAAAGTGATTTACCTAACAGTCACAAATCTCAAAAAACTACTCACTTCTAAAGATTTTTGTATAACTTTAGTATAAATACACGTAAATCTTGATTCACATTTTGTTTTATTCAGACCTTATGTAAATGAAAATTTGCAAATTTGCTCGCTTTTACATAGAAAATAGGTTAATTTTAAAATTTCATTATCTAGGTTACAAAAGCAAAGTTTGAAGGGAATAATGACTATTTTCTGTACTTTTACAACATGAGAAATTAAGAAATAACACATACCATCCAGGAACAAAATCTGTGTTAGATAGTGTATTATTCAACAAAAATGCATTTTAAATAAAATAATTGCAGTTTCTTAAATTTGTACAAATATCAAAACTACATAATAACTAAAAGCCTTTTAACCATTGAGATCGTGCCCAATTATGCACTTTGGACATGAAAATGTAGCTCAATTGGACATTTGTTTGTAAGGATAATACTTCACAATCGTACATAGTAATAATAAAAACAAACAGAAATCTAGCTTCCTACAAACATGTCCCCTCCTTTAATTTGAGTCTTTTGTAAACAAAAAACTGTTTATTAAATATAGAATTAGTCGAAACATGTTTTTTCAAATGCACCCTGTAAGATGTGGTTAGTACTCTGTAATGGTTTCTAATTAAAAAAATAATTCAATTCTTGAAACGTTTTCTTGTCTTATATTATTGATATAAATCTAACGAGTGTAAAGACGTATAATTGCTTCTAGGTCGACAGGCGCCGGCAGTTTCACCGTATCTTCTGTCACCCACGCGTACGGATAAAAAAAAGAAGAAGGAAGTATATAGTGAGGGGAACTCTTCAATTCTGTGGTTAAAGTTACATATTCCAGATGTATGTAACATAGGTATTCAAAGGGATGGATGAACTGACGAATTGACCGAGAGGCTGGCTGAAATTTACCCGTATTTTAATCTATGCTACGAAAGTAGATCGTTTATTATATTTTCACACATACGTAAACGCATATCTACCAATATTTATTTATTTATTGTTGGCTTCAAGACTACTGGATAAATGACAACTAATAGCGCGCGTATGGCTTTTTTAGACCTAGAAATTACTTTAATGTATACTGATGGCATTAGAATGTGTGTTGTTCTTATAGCAAAGCCACATTGGGCTATCTGCTAAGCCTACCGAGGGTAATCGAACCCCTGATTTTAGTGTTGTAAATCCATAGATTTACCGCTTAGTACAGCGGGGTGGGGGGCAGGTTGCATTAGAAATTTTAAGAAATAACGTCACGAACGTCGATGTTTGATATATAATTATAATAAAACGAATACAGATAAGTTAATCATCTTGAAATGTAGTGACTCATAGAATAAACTGGCATACAGCCTAACCTTTTTAAAAAATTATGACAAAACTAAAACCAAAAATCTAATTTTGCACGAAAGAAGAAAACTAGTTACTCTAAGTCATTCCCCTAATTTTTAAAATTCCTATTAACTTTGCTCAAGTTGGTTGTTAAATGAAGGTGATATATCAATATGATATAATGGGTACCATGTATAGAAGCCTTTATGAAAATAAAAAAAAACACAATAATACTTTTACAAAGGATGGGAAGTTTATAACACGCTGGCTGAATAACTCTCTTCCCTCTTAATGCGTTGTTGAAATAAATTTGTCGTGTGGAACGCTATTCTGGTAAACAAAACACAATCAGTGAGTGTTTTAACTTATTACATATTGGCGGCGACGCCATGCCCTTTATTAATAATATTATAATATCTTATATGGAGGGAGGTGACGAAATGTGACAGCGAACCGGCAAATAAGCATTCTGGTTGCGTTAGCATGAAAATGTGTTTTCATCGTTATATATTACTAACATTGAATTATTATTACTATAAATATGACACAAAATGCATATATAATGCCAGAAAGTTTGGATTTTGTTTGATATTTTTTTTTTCATATAATAACTTTATCCAAGTTTAATGTTTATGATTAATTAAATAATACCATATCTACACATACAGAGTTTGGAAAACTGTTTAACTGTTATTAAAGTCTTGGACCGAACATAGCCTTCCTGTTAAGCACATTGCACTGATGACCGGAAGGTTCAACAAGTAATCCCATTCAAGATGTATTACACTTATTGCTGTGAGTTCTTTATAAATATTAAAGTCATTCCTGCTATTCAGCTCAAAGATAAAAAACAACAACATTTGATTCCTTTTGGCCCAGCATGGCCAACTGTTTAGGGTAATTGACTCGTAATATGAGGGATGGCTAGCGCAGATAGCCCTTGTATAGCTTTGCCCGAAATTCAGAAAAGAAACAAACAAACTGTCTTTCCTCCCTTCAAAATTAGGGATATTACTAAGAGTTTCTAACCTGGACTTTTAGTCTTGGACCGAACATAGCCTTCCTGTTAGGGATAGTACTAAGAGTTTCTGACCTGGACCTTTAGTCTTGGACCGAACATAGCCTTCCTGTTAGGGATAGTACTAAGAGTTTCTGACCTGGACTTTTAGCTTACATTTTCATAAAATGATTATGTTGAAAATTCCAATACTGTTTTAATGGAAGTTTCATTCTATATAAATATCTTGTTGTCGTTGTTTAAAATATGTGTTTTGTTTGAGTAGATTTGCACTATTTTTGGCTTTTTATTTGTTAGAAACTTCAATTTAAATTTTTCAATTGGTCATGCTATTTTACAATAGAATTTATATTTTATGAAATTAAGAAATTCGTTAAAATGCGTGTTTTAAGTTTGGTGAAAAGTAACTAGAAATACTGTAATAGTTGATCTGGTGAAAAACGAAATATCAGCAGAAGTTTCACGATTATTGTTACGAATGGTGGAAATGAATGAAGATGACGCAACTAATCCTGCTATCAGGGTTAACGGTAAGAAGCGGCATCGCCTATTTAAAAGTTTACAAGAGAAATTCTTTAAGTTCAAGACACTGTGAATTTAGCTAATTAAAGAAACACAAAGTTCTTGTATGAATGTTAAACTTGCGCTTTATTACACAAAGTGTTTTTTATTTTGGTTGGCAGTTCGTTCATCTTAGAGATTATTATAAATACATCTTCACGTGGAACGTGCACAAAAATAGCTCTGCTTGTAACAACAGGAAACATCTAACGGTTACTGAGATTATCTTTGGGGGCAAAATAAATATATGTATGGAAAATGTAACAAGACAAATGTTACCAAAGCAGGTGTAATCATTATCAGCGAAACTATAATGATTATTTCGACTGAAATAAGTTACAAATATGTTAAGCTGTATTGGTGAGCACATCTGAAGCATACTTGTCAACTTTCTAAATGAAAGAAATATTAATCAGTAAATGTCGGTGAGAGGCGAAACGTCGTTACGAAGGTCAAGGAATATGTCTTTCACCAGAATATATTTTTTTTAATTTTATTGGTAAAAGAAACAAAAAAGCATGACACATTCATATTAGTTGTGATAATCATATAGTTTAGTGACTAGTTCTTTCATGAAACTACAAGAAACGCTTCCGGTAATACAAAACTTCCTGATAAACTAGAGTAGAAGTTAACGTTGCTGTTTGATTCATTTAGTTTGTACTAGTTAATGCAGCGCCTTAATTTTTTAGTTTCTTTGTTATAATAAAACGTTTTACAACTTATATTATTTTACGAACTAATTATAACCGTTCTATAATTAGTTCCTGAAACAACGTAAGAAGAAAAACGTTTAATGGAAGCAATAAAACATTTTCATGAAGGGGACTAAACTTTCTATTATTTTTACAGTGTAATAAAAAATAACTCATCAAATAACAGTTTGTTTGTTTGTTTGTTTTGAATTTCGCACAAAGCTACTCGATGGCTATCTGTGCTAACCGTCCCTAATTTAGCAGTATAAGACTAGAGGGAAGGTAGCTAGTCATCACCACCCACCGCCAACTCTTGGACTACTCTTTTACCAAAGAATAGTGGGACTGACCGTCACATTATAACGCCCCAAGGCTGAAAGGGCGAGAATGTTTGGCGCGACGGAGATGCGAACCCGTGACCGTCAGATTACGTGTCGCACGCCTTAACACGCTTTGCCATGCCGGGCCGTCAAATAACAGAAACTGCCATAACATTTAATCGAAGCATGTATACGATCGTTAAATTAATGAATGCGTCATTTCGTTACATTTCGCAGCTCATTTTACAAACTAAAAAGAAACAGAACTTCAATTACTTTTACTAAAACATTTTTGGAAAATATGATATATGAATAACCAAAATTCAGAATTTATCAGAAAAAATCTTAAGCCAAAAAGTTAGTAATTCCGTATAATTATCAAGTATATTAAAGTATATTATGAGGGCTATCTGCGCTAGTCGTTCCTAATTTACCAGTGATAAACTAGAGAAAAGGTAGTTAGTCAACACTACTCAGCGCCGACTCCTAGTCTTCTCTTTTTACTAGTATTGACAGTTAATTATGACGAGCCCACGACTGAACGGACACACATGCTCAGTAACGTGAATTCTCGTCACCACCGAATTCGAGATTGCGACTCGTAATTCACTGGTCGAGCATCCTAACCACCAGGTTACATAAGGCAATACGCGAGGAAAACCTGTTGTCGTAAATTACCTGCACTAGTAAATGTCATCTCAGTGCATAATTTTGTAGGATTCGGTTTTGCGAACTCCAGATACTTTACATAATAAAAGCTGTGTATGATCTATTTATCTTTCCTACCTTTCTCGAAGAATACATCTCTTAAACTAATAAAATACCAGAGGCACCGTATGGCCAGGTGGGTTAAGACGTGCGACGCCTCATGTGAGGGTCGAATCCTACTCGCATCAAACATGCTCACCCTTTCAGCCGTGGAGGTGTTATAATGTAACGGTCAATCCCATTATTTGTTGGCAAAAGAGTAACCCAAGATTTGGCGGTGGGTGGTGATGACTAGCTCCCTTCCCTCTGGTCTTACACTGCTAAATTAGAAACGGCTAGCGCAGATAGCCCTCGAGTAGCTTTGTGCGAAATTCAAAAACAAACAAACAAACTAAAACACGGTACCAAATTTTTGAACGCAAAAACATTCAGTAGTTCAAAAGAAACTGCAGGATTAAAACTTTCTGCAGTTATTTTATGTAAAAATATAGCGTAACACTGGTTTGATGTAAGATTTCGAGTTATATATGATGGAGAAGGGGTTTCAATTTTTAGGTTTTTTAAAATTAAAGAAACTGACATTTAAAGTGTATAGTTTTTGTACTTTAATTTTCTATTTTTTGAACCATTTATTTATATAAGCTTGCCAAATAATCAATAGTGATTTAAAATATAAAAAAAAACTGAGATTGATAGAATGTTAAATATCTTGTACTACATCTGTACTACCGACTGGTATAACTCGTTATCGTGGGTTGAATATTTGAATGTGAATTACACACTTTCCCATAAGTGATATGTTTGTAACTTTGGTCATTTACTTTGCTATTACTTTTTCGTTGACATAATGGCGCCGTGTAGATGGCGCTAGTGTTTTGTTTGAAGTCGTCGGCCTATCATTGAAGTGACCTCCACTATTTCCGGTCTCAACGTCTGTCGGGAAGTGAGCACTGGCCAACGAGTGTAGGATAAACTAAATATGACAACGGTCACACTTAGGCCTATTTTTTTTGTTTTCCGTCTGGAAAGATGTACGGGGAGCGGCGAACTGGGACTCTATGACGGGTACAGTTGCCTTGATTTGTTAGGTGCCTGTGTAGGGAGTTCAAAAGGGCAGTCCCATTTCGGCCTTGAAACGAGGTGGTAGAAGACCATAAATAACATTGTAACTAGGAGAGTAATACAGCTACGGGGATGTAGTTCCTTACACAGAACTCCAGCACGGAACCCGGACCTCAGCATGTAGGAACCTCCGGTTGTCCCTCATTATGACCACTGTTTTTACGATTATTAAACGATCACTACTATCAATAAGTAGCACTAAACATTCCTGGAGATTAGTAATATACGTATACATATAGTTATTGGAATAGGTTCATTAGTATCGATTCCACAAATAAACTGAAAACCGACAACAAAACGTACATGCCTTGTTAAATATGGCGTAAATTTCGTTCGAGCCCACTGATTATAAAGTTTCGAATAAATTTTGATACCTTTAAAATAAATCTTCTATTTCTTCTTTGAAGATTTTTTTTCGTTTCTTGTATACGAACGAATTTCGAGCATCAGCTTCAAATGAATTAGCAAATTATCCAAGGAAAACTAATCTGTAATTATTCATTAAATACGAAAATCACTAAAATTAAATTTTCCTACCGGATATTTACAGTGAATGTAATTTTTTTGTTATTTTTTTCAGGAATAACAATTATTTAAAAGTTTCTCCCCAGTTATATGTATGTTCGCAAAGACGAAATTGTGTTTCAGGGACGTTTTTCAACCCACGCTCATAGCATAATGTCACTATAAAAACCTGCAGTACACGGCGCGAACTAGATATTGCTATAACAGCCTGCAACCCAAGCCCTAAGTAAGATATCACTATAACAGTCCCCAACTATGCCTTGAACAAGATACTACTGTAACAATGTGCAACGTACGTCTTGAACTATATATTAGTGTTAAAACCTTCAGTTTACCGCATACACAAGGTATCACTATAAGAACTTGCAATCTATGACCTGAACTGATATCATTCTTACAGCCTTCAACCCGTGTCTTGTACTAGATAACACAATAACAATCTTCAACCCACATCTTGAACAAGACATCAGTACCACAACAACTCACTGCCTGAATTAGCTGTCCTAGGTCGTTATAGTGGTAGATAAGTTAGCTGACAACAATGGCGTCCTTCCAGCATGGGGTGTGTGAACTGAAAAGACTTACCAACCATGTAAAGTCACTTAAATAATGGAAATGAAAAGTTGCAAAAGCCTACATTAAGTTGCATTACACTGTAACTATCTAATAGTAAGTAATGATTAACAATAAACTGATGCTCTCTGTAGTGTGACATACATTCACCCTCACACAGAAAAGAAAGGATAACTGAACCAGTTACTCGTTCAGTAATCTAATATTTAGTATTTGTTATATAATAAAAATAATAATTTATTGACATTTTCTTGTAAGAATCTACAATACAAAATTTTTATTGACTTTTCAAATATTATTTGACGTGGTTTCATACGAACTAAATTAGGTTCCCATTTCGGACTTCACGGATGATAATGATGAAAATTAATTTTTTTTTGTTCCTCAGTATTGTCCTCATTATTTGACTTAAATGTTTCAAGCCAAGAAGTTGTTGTTATTTTGAATTAAGCACAAAGCTACTCAATGGGTTATCTGTGCTCTGCCCACCCCGGGTATCGAAACCCAGTTTTTAGCGTTATAAGTCTACGGACATACCGCTGAGCCACTGGGGGACTAACCAATACCTACTATATTTTATTACAACCTATGATTATACACAACCTATGTAACACACTACTATTATTTTGTCCAAGAAGTGTGATCTTTAAGTCAACTTATCTTTTAATTTCATGATCTGTCAGTTTAAAAAGCTGAATAGCTGAAAAGTTGCGACAACTTTTAACAACTGACATTTAGTAGACAAAGGCATTGTCCACTAAAAGAATTGGTTACGAATTATAACATATTCACACATGGATGTTAAAAACAAATTGTAAAATTCATCAGATTTTAATCCTTAACGCCTCCTTTTTATTTGATTGGTTGTTACGAGTCGCGATATACACGAAAGATCAAACCGTCAAGCTTCCACATGAGTATTATAAATACAACGTATTGTTTCGCTATAATTATCTCAATATTTAAAATAAAAGCATGAAATTAATTAAATTAAAATATGTCGTAGTACATAAGAATATTATTAGGGCATAATTAATGAAAACGAAATATTTTTTAAATTATCTGTAACCTTTAATCAATACGGATTGTAAAAATGGCCAACGATATTGAAGCAAGCGACTAAGACTGTCTTGTTAATTAATGCCAACTCGTCGCTTAGCAACGCCACAATCGATAGGCTTAAAGCCCAGACTAACTGAGGCTTCACTGACTCTTTATATGTGTTTTAAGTTCGAAATTTTCGGTACTTTGTTACATGTGTGAAATATTTTGTGCAGTTTATACTACAAAATATTTGAAATGTGTACCTAGTAGTGACTATAAAATTCAACAATAACGCACTTCTATGAGTTTTGCCACACAACATCAGTAACATGGTTCAATAGATAGTCTTATTTAAAATGCGTTACTTAATTTGATAAAATACATAAAACTTTGTAACTTTAAGTTCCAAGTAAAGAGAATATTACAAACAAAAGAACGAGGCAAAAATGGGAATGAAAATCTTATATTAAAAACACTTAACAAGTTAGAATAAAAATAATTATCTGCAATTCGGTCTTCGTGACTTACTATAACTTGAACTTCTGACACAGATGTCTGCTGTTTGGTGGGCCAAGCATCACAGGCTGAGAACACCAGGGTGAAACAAACAAATAGAGTTACTAGCCATTCAAAAACACATAATCGTATCACTTTATCGCTGTGAATATTTTTTATTCTAAACAGCGACCCCTGGTGCATTCGGCAATTACCAACTCTAGGATTTTGTACACAGTGTAAATCCAAAATTTGCCGTTTGAGAAAATCTTCTCTACTGAAGAAGTGTGCTACCATGGCGATGTTCAGTTGTATGTTATTGTCGGAAAGATTCCCGAGTTTCTTCAATTATATTTTTTCGTGGGCAGTCCTGTTATGCTCTCAGCAGCACATGGGATGGTGCTATGCAGGAGAGCCTGCAACGACAGTAGAGTGTAGAAAACTAGACTCTTTCATGCGATGTAGTTGCGCCTCACTGGCTGAGCATGTGATGTTTATGAGAGACTATTCGTACGTCATGGCTGGGCGAGGAAGTAGACGCATGAACTGCGAGCACTGTGCTCATATGCTCCTATTCACACAACAAAGGCTGTTAAGTAGCTCAGTTTGCAAGAAACCCCGTGCGCATGAAAGCCACGAGCAGTAACCAGTCCGTTTGCTCTGGTCCCGCCTTAATTACTTCTAAAGTTGTAACAGTTTAGGACTGTTTTAAGTTTACAATTGTTTTAGTCAGTTGCTTTAAAAAAAACAAGCTGGACAAAAAGCGCAGTTAAACATTTTAAAGATGAAATAGCATCATATACTGCAAATGAAATATACACTATATATGTATATACTGTACATCGTTTTTCTTCTTACTTTACAGGTCTTAATATGCTGTGGGTTCCCAGTGGCACAGCGGCATGCCTTACAACGCTAAAACCCGGGTTTCGATACTCGTGTTGGGCAGAGCACAAATAACCTATTGTATAGGTTTGTGCTTAAATTAAAATGGTGTGAAGAAAATATGAAAGCGACGTTACCGATGTTTAGAGCGTGTCAGAATTGTTAGACAATTTTCAGTCTTAGTTAGCTACAGTGATATTATGAGCTTTCATTATTTGTTTTGTTTAATTAATATATAAAATATGTGTATTTATAAGTTATGACATCAACTAAAATAGAAGAAACGGGTAAGAGAATAAGAAAAAAAAGAGTGAGTAATATTTGTGAACAGGGAAATATGTTATATGCCATGAAACATAAAATATTTATTTATTTCAGAATAGATTTAATAATTAATGAGAAAGATGAAAAACGTGTAGAGTAAGGAAGGCTCAAATAAAGTAGATGTTTTCATTTGTTTTTTTTAATATCACGTAAAGCTACACGAGGGCTAGCCGTCCCTAATTTAGCAGTGTAAGACTAGAGGGAAGGCAGCTAGTCATCACCACCAACCGCCAACTCTTCGGTTACTCTTTAACCAACGAATAGTGGGATTGATCGAAACATTAGAACGTCTCCACGGCTGAAAGATTTGGTGTGACCGGGATTCAGACCCGCGACCCTCAGATTACGAGTCGAACGCCTTAACCCACCTGGCCATGCCGGGTTTTCAAATAAAGTAGAAATGTAATACTTTATAAACAATGATTATTTACACACATTTAGTTATTACACACAATATTCTTTGTTTTATCAGTATTTATCATTTTTGCGTGACTTAATGAAGATAATCAAACACAGTCTTCCAAAGGGTTGAAAATTGCCTTCGAGATTCCCAGTTTTATACAAATAAACTGACAGCGTGAAGTCCACGAATGGTGACACAGTCGTATGTTTGCAAACTTGCAACGCGAAAACCCGAGTAATGATACCCGTGCTGTGTAGAGCACAGATAATCCATTGTGTAACTTTGTGCTCAACTACAAACAAAGACAGCGTGAATAACTCAAAGATCATGTTGCTCTAATTTTTTTACGTTTTTGTCTTTAGTCATCTTATGAGGGAGGAAGTAACATACTAATATTACACTGCCTAACAGTAACAACAGTAATCATTCTCTGGGGGCCTCCTGCTAATAGGCAAATAATAATAATTTTGTTAATATTAATTTTTGTTAAAATGTAGACTAAGTGATTTAATTTACGTTAATTAATGGTTCTATCGAAACCAACATGCTCCTTTACATAATTTTCTTATATATAAACTAGAAAATGTAGTTGATCTTCTCACCGAATTTATTTTAACTACACAGGGATAGTAATATATTGTGCGGCTGTTATATACGCCACACAGGGAGTTAAACAAAGGCAACACGAGCACAACGTCACACGAGATTGGGATCGGCTTTAAACATACAGTAAAGATTGTAGTGGTTTCAAACTCGAACCTTTTGTCTATTCAGTTGCTTAAGTTTAAATTCTATGCTGGAGGGGGGATACCTGAGGTTCTCAACCAAAATTCATTGAAATTGGTTCAACCAGTTCTCGTAATAACTTTTACCACCGATCGGATAAGAAAACAATGCTTTGTATAAGATATTTCAGATGCAAATAATAATAATAATCAGTTATACAAATATCGAAAATTCTATCATAATCACTAATGAATAACCTGGAAAACAATCACTCACGATTTTTTTTGTTTTGTTATTAGCAATGTTGAAATCAGTGCTATAATAATAAAGTGACGTTATTTTATAAACATATTACCTGAAATAGCTAAGGATCATCAGAGTTGTCTGTGTTCTACTTGTGATAAGACGCTATAAGTATTACCAAATAATATCAGTTGAATCCCGATTCGTTTATCCTGGTTAATGGAGAACCATGTCAGGACTCCAACTTAGACAGTTGGGCGTTTCTTTGATGTTAAGGGCGTTAAGTTAGTTGGTTAAAAACTGGTCAAACATAAGTATAACGTAAAACTGTAAGTTTCCTAAAGTACTGAACAGTTGTTTGGTGATACGGGCTCAAAGTAAACGGTAGGCCTCAGTTTTCAACAAATTCGATAGTTCAGAACAGCAACTGGGTGAAGAATCAGTAAGAAAATGGTCACAGAATGGTTTCTGATTGAACCACTATTTTATACGTCGAGGTTTAAAGTTTATGCTATGGTTCAGGTTATATAGTATATTTATGTCAGAAATCAAATACATTTCAAAAACTATAGTACTAATTTGAATCATTGACTACACAGCGTAATAAAACATTCTATTCCAAATAATTACTTTATTCGCATTCAAAACGTAATCTAAATTAATTTAATTAATTTCCAGGTTTAACTCTTTACCATTTAAAAATCTAAGTTACTGTGCATCCGAAACTTCATTGTTGATCCATAAAACAGTCTTTTCTTGTGAAACATGTTGCCATCTTTTTATTACATAAAGTTTGTGTGTGATAGAGGATTTTGAATTCCCGGTTTGGTCACAAGAAGCCAATATTTTTGTTAATATTCGCTAAGTGGTTATATTTTTTATCCGATATTTCAGTACTTTGATATCATCTATATGTAACTAGATGATAAAACAGTAAACAACCTCTAAGCTGGAGAAGCATAATTTACTTTTTCTTGATTAATGTTTAGCCAAGTCATTTATTAAGTTTTGAGGGGATTTATTCCAAAATTATCATCGTAGAAAAAAACAAAAAAATGTCCAACTATTTGAACATTTGTTTATCGTTAACCTATAGCCGATGAATGTTCAAACACATTTACATGTTGGTGCTAATTTGTTATTCATTCTGAGTTCTAATTCTGAAGATTAAAAAATGTAATGTGTTATGTACTGATAACAATAACATAAAACTAAGAATAAAAATAAACAAAAAACAATTGACATAACGAACATATTACTGACAAAACACTGAAGTGGGTCGGATTTTAAAATACTAGCACATTATTAGGATAAATGTGTTATTCATTGAAGTTTTATTGAAATAAACTTTCCGCGTATCCCCAACCTATACAATCAGTTAAAAACAATGGATTTAACTAATATACAACTTGTAATATGGCAAAAATATTGTGTGTTCTTATAGTTTAGAAAGGCAAGCATTTTACTTTACGCTATAGTCTCGAATGATGTCTCTCAAACTAGGACTAGAAAGTCCTACTTCAGGTGAGTGACCGTGATATTTCTACTTACCTGTTAGTCTTCCTGGTGAGTTATGATAATTACAGTTACACTACAGAAAGTCCTTTACACCTTGTATTACTTTTGTTTTTCTCTTACAGCTGTAGAATAGATGTAAACATTGTTTTTATGCTATTTATGTTTTTTCAAACTTTATTTCGGTTTACCTTAATTTCCTTTTATGAATTTTGCTAAATTTACTTTAACCTTTTACTGGATGTTTGGTACAGGTAACCTACTTGCTTTGTGCCATAAAACACTAAACCAACCAACCAACCAACTCATATACGTGTTTGAACGTTCGTGTAGGATTTATAAACTGAGAAAGTGGATACGCATATATCGAATTGGATTTTGCGCTAGTCATACGTTGTCATAAATTACTACACTTTAATACTGATGAACTTTTTTAATAAACTTGAGTGCCCTCAATGTTCCAAAAGCAACTGCCCGAGTTAATTCGGGCAAACTGTTTCTCACCGTATTTTTATTATTTGCCTGAACTTATTCCGATGTTATCATGTGTTAAAGGTGAATTTTACAGAAAAAAGAAAACTTTGCAGTCAAAAGAACCACTCATACTGATTAATTTTGCAGGTTCACATTTTTTAAATAACAAATATGTTCTAATAAATGAAACATAGAACTTGGTGCAGAAAGTGCCCTTTCCGAGCGGTAATCCGAACGTTTTAGTTTTTACGTTTGCCACTAGGAAAAGTACTGTGACGTAATAGTTGCTAAACAAACCGCCAACGCCAGCGCGTTGAGTGTAAATAAACATGGCCAGTGCATACGGAGAAAGAGAGACGGAGTTTGTTTTGACTTTGTGTTTTGAATAGTGTCGATTAGCGCCATATCAATTCGAACCTACTCTGAACGAACCTAGAACAGTTACTTTTGGCTCAGATCTGACAAGTTCTAGTGATGAGGACAGTTTCACGAGCGAGAGTAGCGGAACTGTGAGTGATATTGATTGTGCTCAGGCCGGTTGCGAGTCGATCATACCCCCAGTGGAAGAATGGTAAGCCTGAGCTCTGACAACAGATATGGTCTCTATTATATCACGTGCAATTTTAAGCATCTCGAAACCTGTCTGGTGTTTATAAATTATTGGTATCACAGACTGGATTTTATTTGTTTATACTTTGCCGACTATGGTAACTAATACTCGACCCTTCCACAATCATTCTACCGGGTATTTATTACTCCTAACAATATGGTGGGGACGATCCTATCTACTGCCTGGCTTGAAACTCACGGAATACAAAACAGTGGGATCCGACACAAAAAATGAGCGTTCAAAGTGATCTTGAAAAATAGTCTCACAAAGTATGTAATCTGAAAAATGCACCAGTAGGTTTACATAAAACACCAGCACTGAAAGGAACAAAATGGTCGGCGCGCAACGAAGCGTGTTTGGCAACTATTACATCATAGTTGTAAAACGTCGCGGAAAAAGCCGAACGACCGAGAGGAACTTGAGTTTGAGAACCCGGATATTTTGTTTCACTTTTTAGTCAAAAACTAAAGTATTTAAAAATATGGCAACCACACAGGAATTATACCTAACAAAAGTGCAGTTTATAAGGAAATTATTAAATCTGTTGAAAATTCACCTTTAAGCTAGTGTTCGTTAGGTGGCATTTGAAATACCGTTTGTGGTTATTTCTATTAAATTTATTGTGAAATATTTATCATATACACAAGGTAAAAAACGTTTCTGTTTCTTTGCTTTAGTAATACTGAAATAATATATATCACATATAAAACGAAATTTGTAACATTTATTTATGGAGTATATTTTGTGCAGTGATATAATTACAGATCATAGTATGTTTGATTTTAGTACATAAGCACTAAGCTGCACAATAGGTTATCTGTGGTCTATCTACCGTTAATATATAAGTATAGGATATCAAAAACAAAATAAAAAATCTGACTTTTCTGCGCTCATTTACGAAAAATTTTGACTCGGAAGAATTAACTAGGCTTACCAAGTTAGGTTGATATATTACGGTAGGAATGACCCTCTTTTCACCTCTGTATGGTGACTAACTCTCTCACCGTAATCCAGACTTCCTTTTAAAAATTGGCATGCTTTTGACGGACTTAAAGTTTCTTGAATGCTTAAAAGTTGTTCTGTTTGACGCATTTTGTGCGCTCGTTAGTGAATAAATTTTAGTGTTATTTTTCATTCGTTTACACTCCATTCGATATTTGTCTGTCAACTAAGCCAAATTAGATTTTGTTTGTGATTAAATTGCAAGCTACGCTGTGCCCATCGCAGGCATTGAAACCCAATGTTTAGAGTTATGAACATCATGCTTACAACCGAACCACTTTGAAATCAAATAAAATTCAGTTTGAACACTGCATAATATCTTCTGTTGTCCCTTCTGCATCAGTGTAAATAAGAATAAACAACAACGTTAACATTTGTTTTGAAATTTCACAAATTAGTGGATTTTTCTTAAACTTCATGGAGCAGTCTCAATAAATTTTCTCTAATTGACAGGACAAAAATATGTCATTAAATTCTAGTTCCTCTGAATAAAATGTTGGTAGATGAAAGCCATTTAAATCATTTGTAATTATTTTACTTGCAAACTGTCATGAAAGTCAACAAAACATAGCAAAAACATCAAAAACAATTTTACGAATTTAGAAAAACATCCGTATAAATAGCTGCTTAAATATCTTTACTAGAACCATTTTGAAGTAAAAAACGACAGTAAAACAGGACAGTAGACCACTTTTCTAAAGCGATGTTTTATTGTGATTAAATTGCAACCAGAGTAATCAAAAATCAAAATATTTTGGGTTCATGAAACATACTCAAGAGCTACTTGCACTTAATTATCCATCACATGAAGAGTTCAGTGCCTGCATGGCTCTTTGTTTTCTTATAAACTTAAGAACATATCGGACTGTTTGGTCACCTAGTATTTGGTAAGAGAACTGTGTCCAACACAGCAGCGTAACATCTAGCTTTTTGTTCATTTCCAATAACTTCCTTGATTTTTTCTTCAATCAGATTTATCTTTCACTCTAATTCTTCCCTAAATGATAACTATCTTTCTATCAACTCCTTTCTTAATTTCCGCTTTGTACATTTTGATCATTTTAATTTTTTAATTATTAATTGTTCTTTAGATTATTTTTGATTTTCTTTAAATGTTATAAGAAAACACACTGTATCTAAACACACAAAACGCACACATTGTATCTAAACAAACAAAACGCACACATTGTATCTAAACACACAAAACGCACACATTGTATCTAAACACACAAAACACACACATTATATCTAAACACACAAAACTCACACACACACTGCATCTAAACACACAAAACTCTCACACACACTGTATCTAAACACACAAAACACACACATTGTATCTAAACACACACACACACTGTATCTAAACACACAAAACATATACTGGTATCTAAACACACAAAACTCACAGCTTTCTTTCTTTTTAAACTTTATTTTATTTTTTGTATTGAAGGTCAGTTTGTGCCATAGTGACCATGATGTTTAACAGAATGTTGAAGTTTATTGAAAGTTTCAGTTTATTTTCATCAATATAATCCCTATCACCACATCGATTGCCGTAACGTCGTTCTTTTATCAGCAGATTCTTCAATTTAAATTATCTGATAAAAACGTATGTGTGTGTTTTTTTATAGCAAAGCCACATCTGCTGTGTCCACCGAGAGGAATCGAACTCCTGAATTTAGCGTTATAAATCCATTGTCTTGCCGCTATTCAAGCGGATGACTGGTGAAAATAATTCCACATTTAGGCTACATAGCAATGAAGTCTGACATGTCCAGGCGATTATGGCGCTCGATAGTAATCCGAGGATTGGGAGCTTGAATACTGGATACATCAAATGTGGTCGCTCCCTAAGTCGTATGGCATTATATGTGTCAGTTAACCCCACTATTTTTTTGGTAAAAAGAGTAGTCCGAGAGTTGGCCGTGAGTGGTGATAAAAATGTACTGACACGAATCTGGAAAAGAGCAAATTATGTAAGAAGTCTTTCAGGTAAAAACCAAGGAACATCACCAGACAACATACTTAAAATCTACAAAACGTACATTAGACCAACAATAGAATATGCATCACCTGCATGGATTAACATAGCATCTACACATATACAGAAACTTCAACGTATACAAAATTCAGTACTAACTTCAGCATATAAAGTACTACGTAGCACCTCAACCACATTCTTGCACAAGTATGCAAACACAGACACAATATCTGAAAGACTCTTGCACAACACTCTAAAATATTTCAATAAGAATTGGCATAAAAATGAATAAATGTGTGATCTCGACAGATATCACGTACATGATGAAAATAGTCCTAAATACCTCTCCCCTTTTAACTTATATTTAAGTAATGTAACTCAAGCTGGCCACTATGCACTAGACTCTTAGTCCTTGATTACTATTTATCATATAATTATTATTATTAATATATTAATATACTTACTCTTATTTGTGTGGGGTTGCGTGCTACTACAAGTAGTAGTAGTAGCATTCTTTCTTTGAAAAAAAAAAATCTTGTTTCGTCCATGCATGGTCTGAGCCCTGAAATGGGCCTGAGCATCAAGTTATACTTTTACTCTGGCCCAAAGCTATAAAATAATAATAATAATAATAACGATGATAATAAAAAGAATAATAAATAAATAAATAATAATAATAATAACAAAAATTGTAAATTGTTTTGATGCTATGAATGTTCGGGAAGGAGGAAGAGGTCAAATGTACCTGGCCCTCCTGGGTATTTAACAACAATACTCAAATACCGACACATCGGAACGTAAGTAAATTAGTTAAGCTATATTTGTATTCTGGTGTTGGCCTACGTTTTCAACCGTTCCCCCTTGAGACAGAGTTAAGTCTAGGGACTTACGACTCTGACATGAGGGGTTTGATTCCCCTCGTTGGACACAGCAGATAGCCCAATGTGGCTTTGATATAAACACACACGTTTACAACCTCCATCTCTGCACTGCACTAACGGGAACTTCTACTTTTTTGCATATAGTAACTCCATATTTAAAGATACAACAAAGTGACTAAGTTACTTTGTTTCCTATCTTTTCGGAGTTTTACTGCGAGCATATACTCAGCCATTTGACTGGCTCACCCGTAATTACAGTTTAATTCTCATTCTAGATACTTTGTGAAGACTCTCATCAATTAAAATTACCGAATATTCTAGAATTGGCGTGATATCAACGTTATGCGTTTTCTTGACAACATCTGAGTTATAACATTAAAATATATCAATAATTTTAAAGCCAATGTTATTTTTGAATTTTACTGAAAGCTACACGAGGGCTATCTGTGCTAGCAGTATAAGGAAGGCAGCTAGACATCATCACCCAATGCCAATTCTTGGGCTACTCTTTTACCAACGAATAGCGGGATTGACCGTCACATTATAACGCCCCACGGCTGGGAGGGCAAGTAATTTGGTGCGACCGGGATTCGAACCCGCGACGGGCGTATTATGAGTTGAACGCCTAAACACGCTTGACCATCCTGGTCCCATTTCTTAAATCACATGCTAAGAACTTAAACAATCTACCACTAGTCAAAGTTGAATGTTACAGAAAAAATTGGATACAATAAGAAAGCACACGATTCCATTAATTATGCGCTTACTGGTCATTTAAGCTTCCAACTAATGAAAATGACGTCGGTATTTGTTATGGTTGTGATTAACATATTTCTTTTTGGTACGTCCATTTTGATGTGTACCAGGCATCTACCTCGTTTTATAACAACGATGAAAAACGTGTGGATAGAAATAAAACTTATTCAAGAAACTTGGTTCACTTTTGAAAGGTGAGGCCTAACATGACTGAATTGCTGACATTTGCTATACATATATAGAAGTAACTCTAATCTAGATCTGCGATACTCAAACAAAAAGATGTCTGGAACATGATTGCCAAACCAAAAACCAATTATGATGATGTATGTGTTTGGACATCGATTAGTAACGTGACATAAGCCTTATGGCTTAAATAGATCAAGCTTCAATGATCTGTGTCATAAATTACCGGTTTTTGAAAACCCGATTGAAATAAACAACCTATAACTCAGCTAGACTATGTAAACTCACTATAACTTAAATTACTTTTAAATACATTAGTAACACATTAGTTTATACCTTTATAGCAAATAAATGGGTACAATCATGATAGAATAGTTATTACGTTAAATTTTCCGCAGTGCAAATGCTTCTCTGAGGTTCACTTTTTATTTTTGTGAAGTATATATACTGCTGGCCAAAATTTTAGGGACAATAAACATAAAGAAAAAATATGCATTTTGCGTTGTTAGACTAAATCACTTATTTGAGTAGAGCTTCGAAAGATGAAAAAAATAAGAAAAGGGAAAATAAAAAAACTTTTATAGCAGTAATGCACAACGTCCAGCACGAGGGCCAAATCCTGCCCGCAACGAGTCGCCGAGTGACCCGCGTTGTCCAACGGGAAAGTCAAACATAGAAAGTTTGCGGGCTTAGAGTTCACGCCTGATTAAGATTAAGATTTAGATTAAGCGCTATAGAAAGATGTGCATTAGATTAGATACTGGATGGTTCCATATTTGTATCGAGCAATAAAGAAATTTTAATAAGCAAATCTTGTTAATGCACAGGCATTTAATCATTGGCGCAATGACGTAATATGTCCGTAATTACAAAATCTCACGCGTTCCAATTGTTCTTCGAGATGTACTTACGAGCCCTATTTTGATATTATTCTGTAATAAAAATAGCAGCTTATCGCAAAAGAAAAGTTGACGACGGAAACCGGCAGTTTTATGATGATTGGACTGTGCAATACTGTTTTGCTCAACAACATAAGAACGTGATTTGTCTGCTGTGTCATTCGACAGTAGTAGTGGCAAAGGTATCTAATATAAAGCATCATTATGAGTCGAAACATATAGATTTCTACAACATTGTCGGTGATGAACGAACAGCTCGAATTGGATCTCTGCGACGGTCGCTGAACCACCAGCAGAACGTTTTCTCAAAGCAGTCAGCAGATTTAGGTGCAGCATGTGATGTTAGTTACGATAGTTTGTTGATGATAGCGAAATCTGGCCAACCGTTCACTGATGATGATTTTGCCAAGTAACGTATGATTACTGCATCGGAAAAGTTGTGTCCGGAAGCAGTTTGCAAGCCACAGACGGTGGCTTTGAATCGTATGACAGTTCAACGAAGAATTTCACACTTCTCAGCAGATACGACAAGGCAGCTTACAAATAAAGCAGCCAACTTTGTCTACTTCTCTTTAGCAGCAGACGAGTCGACTGACATCAGTTCAACAGCACAGATACTAGTTTTTGTTCGTGGTGTGTCGCAATTGTTTGATATCACAGAGGAACTAATCGGCATCGGTTTCATGAAGGGTGAAACAACTGGGTCTGCTCCATTCGAGGAGACAGTACGATTGTGTAGTAGTGTTTCATTGGATTTCACGATACTGGTAAGTGTGACAACTAATGGAGCACCTGCTATGACCGGAGAAAGCAGCGGGCTGTTAACACTGTTGATGAAACATCGAGGAAAGTAGAACAGACAGTTGGTGAAGTTGCACTGTATTATTCACCAACAGAACCTGTGCAGTAAAGAACTTGGTTTCCGGGCACTGATGGCATTAGTAACGAAAACCATTAATTTCATCAAATCACGAGGGCTTAATCACTGTCAGTTTCGAAGTCTTCTTGAAGAAATTGATTCAGACTATGATGACCTTGTGCATCATTGTGAAGTATGCTGGCTGAGTCGATGGAAGATGCTCAGAAGATTCTGGGAGTTGATTGATGAGGTGATAGAATTTCTCAGAAGCAAGAGCAAAGACACAGAAGTGATTTTAATGACTGATCCAGCATGGCAAGCTGAGTTGACCTTTCTGGTCGACATGACACAACATTTCAATGATCTGAATTTGAGGTTGCGAGGCAAAAATCAGCTTGTTTATCGACTTGCCAATCACGTCTCAGCTTTGAGGACAAAGTTGCAGTTGTTCCAGCAGCATCACGCAGCTTCGTGCACTTTCCCACTTTTCAGTCACAGCTACAGAAGAATCAGGACATTGGCAGACATGTTTATGTTGGGAAGCTAGATACTTTGATCCAATCCTTCAACTCACGGTTTCATGACTTTTACCAATGCAGATTGTTGATAAAACTCTTTGCTGATCCATTCAGTGTGTCAGTGGATGACTTGTCAGCAGAATATCAGCTCGAACTTTCTGATCCTCCAAGCATCTGATGAACTGCGTGCTATTTACCAAAAAAACAGTTTGCTTGACTTCTACAAAACGTTGCCTGATACATTTGCTAATCTGAAAGAGAACGCACTTGTCCACACCACATGTGAACAAGCTTTCTCGTATATGAAACTGAATGAAACAACACTCGCAATCAGCTGACTAATGATCATCTGAAAGCAGTCTTGCGTCTTTCAACATCAAACATCAAACCGGGCATTTCTGAGCTACCTACCCTGTTTAGGACTTTCTTTGGTATGGTCTTAAACTTTTGACCAGCGAGTATTTAAACTAATTTTCATAGTGCTCACATTTCCGCTATTAAATGCTTAATTTTTTTTTATTTTCCCTTTTCTAATTTTCATCTTTCGAAGCTCTACTCGAATAAGTGGTTGAGTCTAACAACGCAAAATGCATATATTTGTTTTCACGTTCATTGACCACAAGATTTTTGCCAGCAGTGGTATTATATATATAATACCATAAGAAAAATACACACGTAGAACCTAACATTCTTTTTCTTTTTCTAATTTTCAGTTAAGTGCTTTTATATTTATGACATATCTCACCTGTTTGCCTAACTAAACAAATTGGGAAGCTCTCTAACTGTTTATTAGATTCCCGGATGAGAGGTTAATGAAGTTTTCCTTAGACACTAGCATGACCTTCTAGAGGAAGTCTGGCATGGCCAGGTAGTTAAGGCACTCGTCATATGAAACATACATGCCCTTTCAGCCGTGGAGACGTTATAACGTGATGGTCACTCTCACTATTTGTTGGTAAAAGAGTAACCCTAAGAGCTGGCAGTGGCTGGTGATGAGTCTTACAGTGGTAAATCAGGGACAGCTAGCGCAGATAACCCTTGTGTAGCTTTGCACGAAATTCAAAACAAACCGAACCAATCTAGAGAAAGAAGGTAAGCTAGCTACCGTCTGTTTCAGTTATTGGTGTTTACTGAATGTTCTTTGTGCTAAATAGTTCTAGTATCACTTACATAAAAATAAATTATTCACTGGGAATTTAGGTTAGAATTTGGATGTGATTTGTAAGATATCAAAGCAGTGGTGGAAGTGTAAAATAGATAAACACTAAAACAGCTTAGCAAGCCTTGACACATTATGAATATACCACTTTTATTTTAACGGACTGAAAATGTCTGGTTTTTATTTTTATTTCTAATGTTTTGAGACATAATCGTGAAATGATGAAAGTAAACATATTTCAGTGTTTATATTTCACTGACAACGATTGCCATGTTCAGCTTTAATTTATTGGATCTTTAATTTCTTAAACGCTTTAAGCCGCAGTGGTTCCCAAACTTTTTCAGCTTGTTACCCAATTTAACATGCCACATTAAGCATGTTACCCCTTTCACAAAATGTTTTCAACATTGATATATATGGCTAAATTAAACTAGAGATATATTGCACTTTATTTATTTACAATTTATTTATATAATTTATTTACACTGAATCACACTTTTAATTATTGTATTTGATCATGGTGCATTTCTAATGAATATTGCCAAAGATGTCAAGAACATCAGTGGGATGAATAGAGTTGTATACTTGAAGCTAGTTTAGAATTTTTTGGCTTTGTGGTTGAAAGTGCCAGCCTGGCATCGTTTCCAACATTCAAGCGAGTCCTTATTTTTTGTTTTCATCCCCAGCACGGTTGAGAACCCCTTCTCGGACAGATACGTTGTTGAGAATGATACCAACAACTTCAAGGCTCTCTTGGACAGAGTTGGCGAGTCAGCTAGTTGTGAAATCCAAAAGGAATCTGCATTTTGGTTTTGGAATTTGGCTTTCAAGGCTTCATTTGCTCGCATTGTGATCCACTCCTCCTTTGCAGGGAAATCATCATCATGAATGGCCTCATCAGGTACAGAAAAAGGGATGAATGGTCCACTGAAGACTGGCTGTTTTTAGGTCACTCTCTGGAAAGTAGAGCTGCATGCTTGTTTCAAGCCCCTTCAAATGGTCGCTCATCTCTTTGTTGATGGTCTGTAAAAGTGATCCAGTATCATAACTATTCTCCTCAACAAACTGGTCTAGGGTGGGAAACTGAGCGATCACTCCTTTCTCCAAGCATCGAATCCAGAGTTTCAGTTTTCCCAGAAATGCAATCACAGTGTGATGGGCATCAATAACAGTCGTGTTTTGGCCCTGGAGTTGCAGATTATCACTGTTCAGCCAAGTAACAAAGTCGAGCAAGCCACTCCTTATCAGTGAACTTGGTAGCAAAAGAAGATACTTCTTGTTTCAGAAATTCCTGAAGAGCCGTTCGGAGCTCAATGACTCGACGTACAACCTTGCCTCGTGACAACCAGCGAACATCGGTGTGGTAGAGCAGAACTTGATACTGCTCTCCCATTTCCTTGGACAGGTCCCTGAATATGCGCGAATTCACATCCCTGGACTTGATGAAATTGACGATTTTTAACGCATCTTCAAACACTAATTTCAGATTATCATGCAGGCTTTTTGATCCAAGAGAGTACCGATGAATGATGCAATGATCTACAGAAATTTCTGGATTCACAGCTTGTGTGATGTCCCGTAATCCACGATTACGACCCATCATCGACGGAGACTTAGATTAAAAAAGAAAAACTATTATAGATTGCGTCAGTTAGTCATTCTTACTTATCTTTTGCGTTATAATTATATGGTTTTAATTTAATTTAATTTATTTTAGTACTTTAGTATTTCAGCACGACAGGCACGGTACTTTTTTGTGAATTATGTATAAAATATTAGCTACATTACAGCTACTTGTACAATAAATAAAACTATATGACTATATGCCATGTAATTCATTGTATTTATACTAATCTAGACTTTATATAAAAATCTCTCTCTACCTGGTGAATGCTGTTCTAATCCAATCCATTCGTGGTAAAGAAACTGTTGATGATATTGAAGATATCTTCTCCCTTCGTGGTTGTCAGCAGATCTTCGCATAATAGGAACTCTTCTTTGATTTTTTCCTGGTGGATGTAACGAACGAACCCAAGGAGAACAGCACAACTGGCTACGTCACACGATTCATCAAATTGCAAAGAGAATTTACTATATGAGCTTTCTTTGATCTCTGTTGTAACTTGGGACAGAATATCTGATGCCATGTCATCGACTCGTCGGCGGATTGTGTTGTTTGATAAAGATATGACATTCAGTTTCTTTGCTTGATCCTCCCCACATACCTTGCTTACCATCTCGTATGCAGAAGGCATAATCATATTCTCTGCAATGGTGTGGCATTTTTGTTTTTCGGCAACTTTATATGCAACAAAGTAGGATGCTTCGACTGCAGCTAGAAGCTTTTGGGCTTGAATTCCAGATGAAACTAACTGGATATTCTTCAGTGCTACAGCCCGGCGCTGAAAATAAGCCTGATCCTCATTTTGAAGATTTGAATGGCACTTCTGGAGGTGAGCTGAGAGTTTTGATGGCTTGAGGCTTTCATTTGTCAACACTTTGTGACATACTACACATTGTGGCCGATTCTCTCCACCAGAAGGTAAATTCATAAAGCCATAGTGAAGAAAAGCGTCAGAGTAGGCGCGATTTTTAGACATTTTATTGTTTGATCTGCAGAAAAAGAAAAACTGCATAAAAGAGTGTGAACAATGTGAACTTATTATTTATTTTTTCATGGCATTCTAGATAGCATTAAAAAAGCTTATTCAACATATGAATGATGTAATAGTAGGTAAATACTAACTATACTGCACAGGGCAGTACACATACATACCAGGTTTTGTCTACCTCGGCTGATGCTCACATAGAAACTGACAGTGTGAAATAGAGGCAACCTCAGGCAGTGAGTGACGCGTACTGGACACGTCGATGAGTCATCAGGGTTACTGAGTGACTTGTGTTATGAAGCATACTTGTCAAAATACTTTTAGGTTACCACACACTTAGATACATATTATTTCTTTTCTACTACTGTGTTTTTTTTATGCTTATTGTTATTTGGTTTAACTTTATTACATACTTAAAATAGGTTTAATTTACAACTTTACATACTAAAACTAAGTTAACATTAATCCTAATACCAGCTACCTCAATGTTTTCTTGATTTTCAGAATTTTAACTTTTTTTTCTGTCACCCCTCCATTACCCCGATAAATTGTTAAATTACCCCCAGTTTGGGAACCACTACTTTAAGGTATAAAGATTTAAGCCCACTGATGTAACTAGAACTTTTACTTGAAGTTTTTATCACAATTTATGTAATAAAAGAAGTATTTTTGTTTTTGTTGGTAATGCAATCTTTTTTTTGAGTGATCTTAAAAAGTCGTGTTATGCTCTAGAATGTATTCGTTTGTGGTGAGTGTAAAGCCTAATTAAATATACAATACGTTATGCTTCACACACGAACAAAGTTTAAAAGGTCATTTTGGTCCTTCTTACTGGCAGTTTATTTATTTGTGGACGTAGTGATCACTACAATAAACAATATTTATTGTATTAGAAGTTTCAAATTTCCAGGACAAAAGCAAAATAAATCAAAAATCGTTCACTGAGAAAATAACGTTACTTTTCATCTTCCCGGATAACAACAGAGATTCTCTCCCCAATGTGAAAACGCAGTGTCAGAAAAATCCATATCTTTCATTATATATTATATCTTAATAATAATAATAAATTCTTCCTTCCCATTGGAATTTCTAATTCCGCGGTGATAAGTTTCAAGCATTTACCAAAAAAAGGGGAAAATAACAAACGTCTTCAGGTTTCGTGTTGTTTAAAATGTTAAGATAGCTGAGAATAATGTTTATAAATTTATTTAGCTTTTGTTCATTCTTATTAGACTCGTGTTTATGCAGAGAGACATACTATTATTATATCATTTCTCTTCTTCCAAACACTTTTCAATCGAACGCCGTTCCTTCATTTCTCGGTGAATTGGCTTGAAACTTGGTGAGATTTTACATTAGTCCAATGCACCCAAATATTTATCTATTTGTTTATTTTTTATTTTAGTATTTTAAAGGATTTCAGTGGTCAAAGATCAAATAAAAATGTATATTTTGTGTTTTTATGCGATCGTATTTAGAGAAATTGAGAAGAAAATTAGCACAAATATATGTTTTGACACAGAAACTTGGATTTGGTAATTTTGAAACGGTAAATAAATACCTTTCTACAAACAACGCATATTGGCAAACAAAAATGATGGATTTAGCCATTTTTTAAATCACAAGATACCACCAAATTCATAATTTTATAGCGTTTTTTGTTTTTATAATTATTGTACCGTTTTTCGGTCAGTTTATGTGGGATTTAGTACGAAAATACGTTTTTTACAGATCTTAAGCGTAAATATATACAATTTTCGGAATTTTTGTCTTTTTTCAATTTTTCAGGAAGAAAAGCATGTTTGGGGATTTTAGTGAAAAATTATGATAATATAATTTGGTACAAAAATACCTTATTGTAAGCACAATCTGTATTATGGACAATTTTCGATTTTTTTTCGTATTTTTCTGGCGTCAGAATTAAGTATATAAGGTTGCGTGGTGGAGTCATTTTGCATTCATCAACAAATGTTGACCTCTTTATTTTTATTTATGCAAGCAAAACAAACAGCATTTATTATATTATACCTTATAAAACATGCACGTGACGTGCATTCATAAATGTTGTTGAACGTAAGCAACAAGTAAGCATGATATTTGTGTGCAACATGCGTCTATTCTAAAGATGGTCAGACACCGCATTGTGGCGCCAGAGAGAGCTGATTTCATCTAAGGCGCCAGACTTTCCAACAGGCACTTCCTTGACTCTGACAGTAAATACTTTCCTTGCACGAATTTAGTGATTGACTATTTACTTAGAATGTAAATTACATGTAAATACATATAACACAATACAGGAACAATCTTTTATCCACCATTTTCGTCAACGTCCATTAATGCGAAAACTGTGGCCAACCCCTCATTATAAAACTATAGCAACTTAGGTTAATTCCAAGGTGAACTCTGTATAATACAACGGTAGGTTGCTTATTCTCCCCCACTTTTATTCAGAATGTAGTTGCATATTTAGTTTATGAATAACGTTATATTTCTTCTATTATTGAAGCATTATATTACATGTTATTTGTAAAATGAAATAATCTATTACAATCACGTACACTCATTATTAATGTCTCTAATGGTCGATTTATTAAATATGTCCGTATGTAAAATGATATGAAGGAAACAAGTGGTTTAAAAAGAAATACCTCATATCGTAGTTTATATTAGAATGACAACTGAAAGTATTATTCTAAGATTGAAATATAAATTTTTGGAGGGCTTAGGAGAGTTTTTTATAGAGAGTGATGTGGAATAATGTGTTTGGCTTATGTTTCTGCTGGTGACTTGAGTTAGCGATGTACATTGTCTGTGTAGACGTTTCTTGAGCTCTTTCCAACAGTTTACAACTCAACACGTACATAAGATGTTTAGAAGCCTGCTGTTATGACATACAACCTTTTTCAAGTGCATATTCGTCCGTTGGTGACTAAACGTTATGTCTTTGGGCTTATACTGCTAAAAATCGAGTTTCGATACCTGCAATGAGCAAACAACAGATAGCCCTGTGCGAAGATTTGTGCTTAAGAGCAAACGTATAAAATTCTCCATATTCCGTTATCTTTAAGCAAACTTCTGTACTTTTACATTGTCACAACATCCCTAAACAGTGATTTAATGTAACTTTATACAAATTAAGTAATTGCTGAAAATGCAAAATTTATATTTTCTGTGTTGGTTCCAATATCTCTTATTTGTGAATTCATCCATGAAACTACCTGTAAACTATAACTACCCCAATGTACTGCTTCGCATGTAACAGAGGCATATATGACTCACCGATTGATAATTGTTAAGACAAATAAAAACAAAACCCAACAAAACTGTATTACTCAATTATTTGAGTTTAACTTTAACTTCGTTTCGAAAGGACACTTGACTTCTCTTTCATTGCTTTTATTCTTTCAAATTTCGAGCATTGTTGTTGCGTTTGTTGTGCTTGTTTCCTTTCAAGTATTAAATGTTGAATTACATCCGGTGTCTTTGAAATCAAGAATAGTTTCAGTTAATCTGAGCTTAAAACTAAGGTCACAAAAAAGGATAATCACTTTAATTTTCTAATCTGAATAACTGTAACTTCTAAAATGTATAACATACGGATATAAATAGGTTTACAAAATTTTAAGCCAGTAAAAAACACATGATCTCGATTAGCCTAAATTAACAAATTATATAGCATGTAAAGGTCAGTGAGTCTCTCCACACTGACTAGTATATCTTATCTATATAAATCCTGAGTTGTACCCCCTCTAAGTGGCTCAGTGATAAGTCTATAAGCTTATGATGTTAGAATTTGGGCTTCGATTCTCATGGTATGCAGAACATAGATAGCTGTGTAGTCTTGTGCTTAACAACAAACAAACATCCAGACCAGTGTGTTCTGTAATATTGTCGTAATTTATTGGCAACATTTTGATCTCATGATCTTTTCTTTAAAATTAATGTATCTATCTTTGTGTTTTCAATCATTTTCTAATAACTGGTGCTTTGTAAGCTATTTACTCAAAATCATGAGACTGGTAATAAGTTAATTCTGTACCTCAATTATTTGTCAATCAGTTAAACATAGTAATTTGCTTAGAAGTAAATTAATAAATTCTGGAGGAAGAAGTCCTTTTCTTTTTTAAACAGTAAATTAGAGAGTCTGATGAAGAGCTATAAAATAAACTTCCTGTTATCATGAGAGAGATTCTGTTGCCTTACATTATCTACTATAAAAATAAAAATCAGTAAGTTTTTTTTCATGTGTAAAATATATACATGTATAGATGTGGATGGAGGTCCAGACTTCAGAGAACTGTACTATTGGAGGCCAGTAACTTGTAACTTATATTATTTAATGGAATGGGATTTTAGTATTGAAATTTCTTTGCAAAATTTTTAACAACAAACTTTTTTTTTTAAATGTGTGATAAGTGTGCAAACCGGATAAACTCCGTTATGATTCATCAACTGAATCGCACGGATACATATTATTGTTGACTTAAATAAAGTATATAGAAGTTAAAGTTTATTTTTTTTATTTTTTTTTATACAATGTAACGATGTATTTATTGGTATTTTGAAAAATGTTTGCCATCATATTACGGTTTTTGGTCCTTAAAGGTGTAAATGGTTATTTACATACTTGATAAGACTAACTAACTTAAAATTTGAAATGGTCATTAATATTTAACTCTGTGACAAATAGTAAATGTAAATAGTCTTACAAGTAGTTAAATTTCAAATATTTCTGTAATCGTGAACACTCAGATTTACAGTCTGGATAGTTTGTTACTCGAACATGGCCAGACCAGATACGTTTGCTAAAATCACATTTACTTAAAACTGAGAACGTTACCGCACCCAAAGTTTTATTTATTTCAGAAACTTAAGCAGATACTCGGGTTCTTAGCTACAGGTCAACAGCAGCAACAAGATTAACAAAGTGCAACGACTGTGAAAAGAAAGCTTAAATTCAATTCAAACTCAAGCTGCACCTCGTAAGTTTCTCGTCAGGAGACTCTTTCGAAACACACGAACATATAGAAATATGTTCAAAGGAAGCTAGAATCCAGGAATCCAGACACATCAAAGATCATGTTCTTTTTTTAAAACATGACGCACAACATAAAGAAAAAGAACAATCACAATTGTTTTTAAACAAATTATATTAAGTACCGTAACAAAAATATATTCGTCACATGACTTAAAGTGTGTGTGTGTTTTCTCTTAGAATTATGTTAAAACAAAAATCGCTACTGGTTGTTGAGAAAGACACTCTTACTGGAGTTATTGATTAGCAGCTAATCCTACCATGGGCGTCGACAGGGGTAGTGGGCAATCGCCCATTTCTTCCCTGGATTATCAGTTTTGTGCTTTCTTATTTATAACTTTGATATTATTTTGCCATTTTGACTTCATCTGTAATATGTCTTGAGGACGTTCATGGATCTAATCTGAAACGATAATACTAACATCAATTGTGTCGGGAGTGGCTAGTGGTTTAATGTGCGTGGGCTGTGAAACTGATGATGGCGATCCTTACTATAAAAACATACTCTGGGCTACAAGGCCATGCTTACGCTATAAAAGTGACGGTCAAACCCAATGTTCGGTCAGACAAAAGTTGCTCGAGAGTTTGTGATGGATGCTGTTGACTATAGCTGCCTTCTCTCTAGTCTATCATTTGATAGTTTGGGTAAATTTGCACGATACGTCTGATACAAACAGGTTTAAGTTATTAAGTTTAATAAACCTACTAGGTGAAATTATAAGTAAATATTATAGAACTTAGAGTATACCAAAACATTCGGTATAAAATTTGAAATGTGAAATTTTAATCTTTGAACTATCAAATAATTTATTTCATTAAATAAAGTTTTCGTTAACTTCTATGCATCTTTAGACACAAAAAAAAATGGTATGTCATTTTGTAAAACAAAATAATAATCAAAACTTTTAACCACCGAGAAACTACTACGAAAAGTGTATCCATAAATGTCTTGGTAAGAGTTTTAAGTTTCTTGAATAAAAACGAGACATTTTCAGTCCGTTAAAATAAAAGTGGTATATTCATAATGTGTCAAGGCTTGATAAGCTGTTTTATTGTTTATCTATTTTAAACTTCCACCACTGCTTTGATATCTTACAAATCACATCCAAATTCTAACTTAAATTTCCAATGAACAATTTATTTTTAGTAAGTGATACTAGAACTATTTATCACAAAGAATATTCAGTAAATATTAATATCGTGGCTTGGCATGGCCTAGCGAGTTAAGGCGTGCGCTTCGTAATCTGAGGGTCGCGGGTTCGAATCCCCGTCGCACCAAACATGCTAGCCCTCCCAGCCCTGGGGGTGTATAATGTGACGGTCAATTCCACTATTCGTTGGTAAAAGAGTAGCCCAAGAATTGGCGGTGGGTGGTGATGACTACCTCCCTTTCCTCTAGTCTTACACTACTAAATTAGGGACGGCTAGCCCAGATAGCCCTCGAGTTGCTTTGTGCGAAATTCCAAAACAAACAAAAGCATTAATATTAGTAAATTCAAGTTTAAAATCTTGTGTCCACTATAAGAAGAGCTAATAAGTTGTTCAGTCTGTCTAAAATTAGTAATAACTAGTTTCATCAATTATGTTAATTGAACCAATATTAGTTGTAAGTAGATATTTGGAACTTTTTAAACTGTGTATCCAATTCATTTAGATAAAGATAAAACAATAAATGATTTATTCTACGTCACCGCCCGCGTATTTTTCGACGATGTACAGTTGCGTTGCTTTCATTAATAACGAAGTACTTTCTTCTAATGAAATACTTGTGAGCCTCATAAACAGTCCACAGACGCGATGACTCATAACCCCCTTCTCGCCCACCTTCATGGGAGATGATATATGTATAATATTTATTCTATTTTTGTGTTTTATGTTGCTTACGACGTTCAGAGCTGACTAAATCTAAATACCCGACAAACCAGAAGTTAAACTAAGATTTTAACACATATAGTGATAGCCAAAAGTAAAATAAATGAGATGGTGGGCCAACGTTTTGAGCTTACAACAATGCTAATAAGCTCTAAGCTGAATAGCCAAAAATCTTGTGTGTGTATACGTATATAGGCAGATTAGTTTGTGTATAGTTACGCACAAGGCTACACAAAGAGCTATAGGTGCTCTGTCCACCATGGATATCGAAACCCAGTTTCTAGCAGTGTAAGCCCAAAGACATACCATTGTACCGCTGTGTCTCTGGCGTATGTGCATGCACGATATGCATCTCAAACAAAATTATTACTAAAGCCAGTTATTAAAACTAATGTTCCGTAAATTTTAATACCGAATAAAGATTAGTCAGCTTTTGTCAAAATCTTTACAACCTATTTCAAAGTTGTTTAAGCACATAAAGTCTGAACGCGCACACAAAAATTACTAATTTAATGAATTATTTTTACGCTTCTAGCCTCCAGACTACACCTGAGTTGTGGTTCAATATATCAGTATTTCCAAGTTATGGCAATCTCAGAGAAACAACGTGTCTGGCAGACAAAGCCCCAATAACATGGCTGCCTGTTACACCATACATGTGAATCATTATCAATAATTTATCAGTAACATTTATGTGGCAATGGTATAAACTCTTCGTGAACAGAAGTAATATTTAAGACAAATCTTAATTAAACTGTTAAAAACGATTATATGTGAACACTATTCATTGTACGAAACTAGAAATATTGTTCTAAGGGAAATATATCTTGGTTTGTTTCTTCTCGCAGAACTAATAATTCGCTAGACTAGAGTTATAATCGATAATTTTGCTCCTTAAAGATATGTTTTATAAATAGCAACGCGTTTCTGCTTGGAAAGAAAGTTTCAAGGAACGGGTATCATTTTTTGTTGATCAGTCTATTCATTTAGTTTCATTTTATCTTTTCCAGTTTTAACTACATAATGAAAATCCAGATGCCTACATTCAGGTTGTTTAAATCCGAGAATTACTGATAAGAACCTCACCGACATTTAAAACACATTTTAAAATCTATCTGTGAAGTGAATTTCTTGTCTGTCCATTACATTGTTGTTTACTGTATTCGAAATAACAAATGCGTCACATAAAAATGTGAAGAAAGATACCATGAATATTTCTAATTACTGCAAGTATTCCCTATGTATTTTATACAAAAAAATGAATGACTTTACCAAATCGCTTTGTTAATTCTTTTGCACTGAGTACTATAATTAAATAGTCTTAGAGATGGAGTCAGCAATTATTTGTTGCATTGTACCTTTCGACGATATTGGCCCGGCAGAGCCAAGTTTGTTAAGGCGTTCGACTCGTAATCTGAGGGTTCGAATCCGCGTCGCGCTAAACATGCTCGCCCTCCCAGCCATGGGAGTGTATAATGTGACGGTTAATCCCACTATTCGTTGGTAAAAGAGTAGCCCAAGAGTTGGCGGTGGGTGGTGATGACTAGCTGCCTTCCCTCTAGTCTTACACTGCTAAATTATGGACAGCTAGGACAGATAGCCCGCGAGTAGCTTTGTGCTAAATTTAAAACAAACAAACAAACAAACCCTTCTATATTTTTAAACAAGGAATGATACTTAAGATCCTTTAGCTTAGAAATGTTCTTAGTTTTCCATGACTGTTGTTACATAAAGTGACTATATAATGCAAATCAAGTATTTAGTGTTAAATAATATATTCATGTAGTAATAAACTTGATAAACCACTAAATCGATTAATTTTAAAGCTGTTTCTGAAAACAAATACGACGAATTCGAGACATTCATTCAAACATACAAACTAGAATATTACTTAAGTTCCTGTCACAGGTTTCTGTCACCAATGGCCAAGACTATTTATCTTGACTGCGGACTAGGTTAAGATATGTTGGGGAAATTACATTAGAGTTTGCGTCCTTCTTTAGCTGTATATATGTTGAACTACGACAGTGGTTCATAAAAGGAATTACAAGGAATTGCACTAAACCCTAATAGAATACTTGAACAAAAATCACCTTAAACAGTAAATATTCTGTTCAAACAACACATTTTAAAACCTTTATTATTGACTGCTAAGGCTGTACACATAAATAAATGTACAAGAAAAAAACAAGCATGTTAGACTTGTAAGAAAAAGGAAGTCCACTCAAAATGGTTTGTTTGTAATTTTTATTATTATTATTATTTTGCCAACCGATAATAAAAGTAGTTTAGTCTGTTGCACTTCAAACCTTTTGTTGACTACTAAGTAAGGTGCTGCAAATATTGTAAGGGTATTGAAAAGTCAGGTTATTTTTTCTATACTTTAAATAGGCTAAAAAACATCATAATTATAGTGTAAACAATGTTTCATTACTCCTAGAAGTCAGTTTTTAAAAAAATCAACTTAAGTACAAGGGTGTAACAGGAATTACAAACTAATAACAGATGAGTGATTTGTTTACTGTACAGTCCGTGTTTTCAGGCAGTCAACCCCTATGTTATATATGAATTAAAAATAGTACCAGCTAGGTACAAGCTATCTTTATCACGTTTTAATGAATAAAGTTATCTATAACATTAAGTAATCTTTTCCAGCGTAGTCGATCATAAAAAACAGCAAACAATATTAATAAAACTGAGAGTTTAAAAATCTGCAAATAGGGACCATAAATACAGAAAAACAAAACTATAAATAATGGAGACACTATTTGCTCAAACTACAATTTCTTATTTTGACTCCATCAAACAGCATGGAGCTAAAAAAGGGTAAATAATATCTACATTATTTGCAGTTTTGTTTTCTTACGTTTTTTGCAAACCATATTTTGCAGGATTTAAGTTTCCCAATTTTTATTTATTAATTAACTGGCACGAAGAAAAGAACGTAAGAAAATTATATCGTTGATTCCCAGTGGATCAGAGATAAATCTGAGAGTTTTCACTGTTATAAACTGGGATTCGATGCACGTGGTGGGAACAGCACAGATAGTCCATTCTATTGTTTTATGTTTAATAACAAAATAAACAAATTTAAAATAACTTTTTTCCTTACCTTTTGACATATTTTCCTAAATCAATCAAAAGATGGCACTAGTATAAAGGAGAATAATTTGTTTTGTTTTTTGAAGTCAAGCACGAACACAATGGGCTATTTGTGTTCTACACACCACAGGTATAGAAACCCAATTTCTAGCTTTGTAGGTCTGTAGACATACCGCTGTGCCAAAGAGGAGAAACGTAGTGGACATACATATGTAGTTACAATACATTAACATAAGTTATAATATTAAGCAACATAAAACAAAGACACTACTCTAGTCAAATTACATTTAGTGTTAATTTTCGGTGAAACTTCAAGACGATAAGTAAGGAATCCCATAATATCTTTTAAAAATAAAACAAAATCAGGTTTATATATATAATTAGTAGAAAAATTAGCATAGGCGGAAACATTTTCAAAATACCGTACAAACGTTTTGATAACCGAACTATAAACCTTTCAGTAGCTTTTGTGTTTATTCAAGCATCAGGTATAGCCAAGTATATGCAATTTTACAAATGTATCCAATATAAAAAATGTATTAGAATTTCCAGATGACAATATTGCATGAAAATTTGTATTCAGAAGTTGTTTTCGATACTATCCACCATTACAGTCAGTCCTAGCTCCACCTTTATTTAATTGTAGAGGGAGATTAATGACACATGTAATGAAGTGAAATGCAACATAAATTTAAAAATAAATTAATGGAACGCGTTAGCTCGGAGATCAATGGCCCTGACTACAACTTAAAAAAAATTTACATTGAAATGTTTGTATATGATTTTTGTCCTGTAATATATTCAAAGGAAAGCTGCTATTCGCATTTTTTATTTCATTTATTTCTGTGTTCAGATGGGACAGCAGCAAGTTTACGGACTTACAATGCTTCTTTTATCTTCACTGTTTTCTGATTTGTTTGTAGTATTTTAAGGATTCTATGTAATAAACCTAATTTGTGAAAAATATCAGAAATAAGTTTACATATATTTTAAGATTATTTTGTCTTCTGCTTCAACAAATTTCTAATCTTATTATTCTTCACACACATTTTACATTAGATGCCGTATCAAATGAAGCAAATATACACACATGTATTTTAATAATATCACTTTCTAAATAAAAATATATTGTTCTTCACCATTAATTGCTTTGTCCAGTACAATTTATACCGTTCAACACTACAGTAACTTTAATGATTTGCTATCAACTACTTATGTGAAACACATTCTGTTCATTAGTATCACCTGGAGATACGTTTGGAGACCAATGTTAACTTTATTAATTGACAATGAAATGAGCAAATCAGTATCTATAATACAAATAAGAATAAGTAATAACACCCGTTAAGAGCTCATACAACGAAGAAAACCACAGAGTCCTAATAATTTTAGATTTTCCTCATCCAAACAAACTTTACAATTAAGATTACATCGTAGACTTGAATCGTAACCGTTGTATCAACCAAAAAATGTGGAGCCATCCTCGCTGTACCTATTGTGTTTTTCTTCCACTGTTTACTTATAACAGAGAACTTACCGCTTCTTACCAAATAGGTAACTTCTAGTTAAAAAAGATTATAACTCTCCTGTACCTGATAATCAGAAGTCAGATACACTGCTGGCCAAAATCTTAAGGCCAATGAACATAAAGAAAAAATATGCATTTTGCGTTGTTAGACTCAACCACTCATTTGAGTAGAGCTTCGAAAGATGAAAATAAGAAAAGGGAAAATACAAATAGAAATATTATTAATGTTTAATATGGAAAATGTGAATACTATGAAATTATCCTAAATACTAGCTGGTCAAAAGTTTAAGACCATACTAAAAAGAAGTCCTAAACAAGGTAGGAAATGCCCAACAAGAGGTCTCAGTAGTAAGTTGCACGGCCATCATTGCGATTAACTTCAAACATTCGCTTTGGCGTGGTCGATATAAGTGGTTGTAGAAGGTTGGCTGGAATGTTACTCCAAGTGGTTAAGATGGCTTGACGAAGATCATGCGTTGTTTGGAATTCACGTTCATTTCTATAGACTTCCCTTACTATCCACCCCGAAACATTTTCAGTGTGATTCAGTTCGGATAAACACGCTGGATGGTCCAAAAAAATCACGTTATTCGCCATGAAAAAGTTTTTTGTCCTGCGGGCGTTGTGGATTGCAGCGTTGTCCTGCTGGAAGATCCAGTCATTTACACACAAGGGAGGGCCTTCAGTGAACAAGATTGCTCTCTCCAACATGCTAATGTAGCCAGCTGCTGTTTGACGCCCCTTTATAACCTAAAGCTCCATTATTTCATGGAAGAAGAAAGCACTCCAGATCATGATGGAACCTCCTCCACTGTGTCGTGTAGAAAATGTCTCCGGTGGGATATTCTTATTGTGCCAGCAACGTTGGAAGCCATCTGGACCATCCACGTTAAAGTTTTTCTCATCAGAGAATAATACCTTCGTCCACTTTTCCACATCCCATGTTTGGTGCTTCTCAGCAAAGTTTAACAGAGGTGTTTCGTGGTGTGGAAGGAGGCATGGCCTTTGAAGACGTTTACGATTTTTAAAAACTTTCTCCTGTAGATTCTTATTATTGTTCTTGAGCTGCATTCTGCGTCTGTAAGGGCTTTACACTGGTTTGACGATCGGCTGGTGTCTTGCCGAACTACCCATCGAATCCTCCTGCTCGACGCCGCGACATTTTCTTGGGTCGACCACTTGAAATTCTCGTTCCGTATCTGTCACGGTCTTTTTAGAAATTTGCAACAGCAGTTTTACTGCACCCAATCTCATCAGTGATGGTACATTGAGAGAGACATTTCTTTTGCAGCTCGACAATTCAGCTACGTTCAAACTCTGTCGACTTTTTAGCCTTTGCCATGTTTTTACCCAATGTAACACAGGAGATGTCAGTGGGAGATGCTGACAACGCTAATGCTTGAACACAAATGACTAAATTACGTTACGTGTTTACTGATTAACGCTTCGTTTCACTATGGTCCTAAACTTTTGACCAGCTAGTATTTAGGCTAATTTAATAGTGTTCACATTTTCCCTATTAAATGCTAATTTTTTTTTTACTTTTATTTTCCCTCTTCTTATTTTCATCTTTCGAAGTTCTACTCAAATAAGTGATTGAGTCTAACAACGCAAAATGTATATTTTTCTTTATGTTCATTGGCCTTACGATTTTGACTAGCAGTGTATATAGAAGGAAACTTAATCTACATGATGGAAATAACTAACAGACTTGATGAAAACTGAATGTGTACTTCCAGATGACAAGAAAACGTTAAAAAACCTCAACCTGAAAAACTTCTGTAAATTCAGATGACGTTTTCTTTTATGAAGTGAAATCTTTCAACAAATATTTGTTTGTAAAATGTACGGACTTCAAAACAAAATAGCAGAAATTATGGTATTAGTCAAGACAAGTAATGACAAAATGTACAACTATTCAGATGGCCCAACACGACAGGTCTTCGCTGGAAATAGTAATAGTTTTAGTGGAGAAGGACTAAAAATAAAATATATAAGGACTATGAGAAATGGAAGATTGATTTCAATGGAATTTTAAGTAAACTTATAAAGATTCCAAATAACACAAAATAGTTCATGTAAAATTCAATTTCTTATGGACAGCTATGTCTGATGTGAAAGATTTTATTTTATAGAAGACGTGGCTGAAGCTTTAGCAAAACAACGGTGGTCCAAATGCCGATACAATATTATAAAACTAGGGAAAGCTCTAATTGTATATGAACAAAATGGCTAAATGTTGGGTACAGTGAATGTGGGTAGTATGGAAGTTGAACTCTCTTTATGAAAAAAAAGCCATTTTATAGAGTTACATCAAACCGTTGATTTATTTGTTTTCACTACGAATAGAAATATTTTCCACATTGGTACTGTGTACGTACCAGGAACCTAAGTTGTTTATGGTCACTGTTTCCATTTCAATACCAAGTTGTTCTCAATAAAATCATATGATTTCAAACTTCTCTTGGTAAGAAAAAATAAAGAAAATATGGATTTAAAAGATTCACATGTTTAGCAAGTGGTAGTCGTTCTCTTGTACTGTGAATATCAAAGAACACTTGTACAATATTGTTTCCGGAAATACGCAGCAACATTTCAGATACTCATCTGTTACTCGAAAAGGTGCTGCGGTATGGAATCAATGTGTTTGTAGATAAAACCATCAAACTACTTACCATATATGATATTACTTCATCAAATATGTTTCATGAGCAACAGTAGTTCATATTAAACCTACCAGTGTTAGGTTTCGACCATTCCAGTTGTAAAATACCAAAACGAAGCGTAAAAAAGAGCACTTCCGTTGCAAAGTTAGCTAAAATAATTCACCATACACATTCCTTTTTTGTTCCAAAATAATTGTTGTCACTACCTTAGCATATCATGAATTCTTTAAAGGGGGAGAGATACAAGAATTAGTAATTACACTGGAAGAGATGGACAACATTAAAGGAAATTTAAAGAATATTTGTTAATAAGTTTTACAAGCTGTTAGTAAAGTTCTGATCAAGTTTGAAAAGCAGTACAGAAGAAAATAGAATAAAGATTTCGAAAAGTTCATGACATTATCAGATTTGGTGTTAGATCGTCAGCAACAGTAGAGGACACAGATGATATATCAAGAGCTGGATAGAATGAAACCTTTTAGGGATCAGAGAACTTCAACAGTTTTTAAAGCTGTATCCAAATGTTGTGCTTCTCAGTTCTCTTTTGATGCTACTGAGTATAAAAGATACAAAGAATGACTTTTAAATTATCTTATGGCAGTAACTATAGAAGAAATGAACCCTAATGATATTGCACGAGTTATGTTTACTAGTAATCCAGCAGCAATCACCATCGCAGGCAACTTTGGATTTGATGAAACAGTTGCCTGTGTTGCTGTTGATATAGACACAATACCATTAGATCGGGATTCACCAGCAAATTAACATATAAATTTGTCAATTTACTTAAAATATGTAAAATTTCATTGGAAAGCATATTCTGTCAGAAACTGTTAGACCTGTTCTCTTTCATGGGAATTGCATCTTAAGTTCTTCACTCAGGAACTCACTTTTAAATTTGTTGGTATCAGCAGAAGGAGAATGGAATGCTAACGTATTTGCAGATTTTGTATACCTCCTGTCTACATGCAACAAGGTTGAAAACGCTGATGCATCTTTTTCGTTCTTCTATTATAATTAAATATTCCAGTAAGATTTTGAAAAGTTTTCCCAACATGTATCGAATCAATTCCCCAAGGAATTGGATTGAGGCCAAACTATTTTACACACCGATGAGCATGTTTACAAACGAACTCTTTAAAAGACGTGTTCACAACATCAGCGATGTTAGATAACCTGGTGCTGGAGATTAGCAAAAAAATGGACGAAAATGAATTTAGAGAAATGTCGGCCGAAACTACCCTGAAATGGCTGAATATAAATCAGACGGTTGTGAACATGTCTTTTAAAGAGTTCGTTCGTAATAATGCTCATCGGTGTGTAAAATAGTTTGGCCTCAATCCAATTCCTTGGGGAATTGATTCGATACATGTTGGGAAAACTTTTCAAAATCTTACTGGAATATTTAATTATAATAGTAGAACAAAAAATAAATTCGGTATAGAAGAAGCCATGTCATAATTTCAAGTATTGTTATTCTAATTGCAAAAATGGTTATTAAAGTTTTATTGCCATGTATGACTTTTCATACACAAGAGTTTCACAATGCGAATCTTGAAAATCTTTTAACAATTAAAGTTATTGATGTAATTCGCCGTGTTTACATTCATCTTGCAACGCTGATGGTAAAAGGACAATTGGCTGATCCTAGTCTCTTGTTTTTCTTGACCCATTTAGAAACTGAAGGGTTACTTCAAACCCGATCAGCACGACTGATTACCAAAGCGTTAAGTTGACAAAGGGATCATCCACTCATCCACAGTGGATGCTCTGTGCTTTTCTGAAATAAGTCGGGAATGAAATTTTGTAGAATTGACGGCACCTGCCTGATGTGGAGACACAAGTGTAGAGGACGACGTTTCAAAAGTTTACCGCCAAGCTATAAAAAAATGCCGGAGAACAGTAAAACAAAAAAGGAGAAAACAATTCTTCGACTAATTATATAATAGATACACCACTTAGCAAGGGAGTAATTTGAAGATCTTGATAGTAATGACTTATTTAGAGAAAATTGTTGAGATCCATTAATCTAGCTTTCTACAGAGTTAAAAAAAGCAAAGAAATCCTAATTTACCGTTTTTCTGACTTAACATTGTTTAACTTGTTGGTAAGGCCTGGCATGGCCGAGCGCATAAGGCGTGCGACTCGTAATCCGAGGGTCGTGGGTTCGCGCTAAACATGCTCGCCCTCCCAGCCGTGGGGGTGTATAATGTGACGGTCAATCCCACTATTCGTTGGTAAAAGAGTAGCCCAACAGTTGGCGGTGGGTGGTGATGACTAGCTGCCTTCCCTCTAGTCTTACACTGCAAAATTAGGGACGGCTAGCACAGATAGCCCTCGAGTAGCTTTGTGTGAAATTCCAAAAAACAAACAAACAAACAATCCCTCTAGTCTTACACTGCTAAATTAGGGACGGCTAGCACAGATAGCCCTCGAGTAGCTTTGTGTGAAATTCCGAAACAAACAAAACTTGTTGGTTACACACACACATATACACTGCACAGTAAGGCCTAGAACTTTCTACAAATTACGAAACGCTATCATGTAACACCACTTTTTTAAAGCAACAAGAAAAATCCAGTTTCAAGTAATGTGACGTCAGTTTACAACAATGGACCTGCGTACAATACGTACGGCTCGTCCGAGTTGCGTAATGAAATTTGTTGTAGCTGTCTGTCTCTTTTAAAGATGGCCTGGCATGGCCGAGCGCGTTAAGGCGTGCACTTGTAATCCGAGGGTCGCGGGTTCGCGCATATACATAAAATTAGCAAGTTACTAACACTAAGAGATAGACTAACGGAAATATCACACAAATATTATCTAAAAGCAGAAAATAGAAACAAACTAACGGCATCACTGTACAAATTAGCTAGTGCACCAACAAAATACATTTCACCTTATAACATCTTTCAAGAATCACAAATTACACAACAAAGTATCTAAAGAAATAAATTCATGTCAATAATATGTATTCCATTTTTTTTAGATATCGGGCAAAGGACAGGCAAAACTTTCGGCGCCTGTCCTGTGAAAGTGGGTTTTCTCGGGGCGCTCTCGTTTCCCTCTACAGCAAAAACTTAGGCATTGGATTTTTAGATCCCAGCCCAGGCAACTTTATTGCCAGACCCTGAGTCGGGTTGTTTGAATTGAATTCATGTTCATATTTGCTTGACTTCTTCCTTTCGGGACGGGACCTGGCCATTCTCTCCATGGTGCTGCCTTTGCCTCTGTCCAAGATAACATTTAGAGTGACATCCTCTACCCACCCAAAAAAGAGTAAAAAATTATTTAATAAATAAAACTAAACCTAATAACAATTCACGAAGAGAAAGGACAACGTTCCTGAACACCCCAGTTAGAGAGAGAATTCTTACGATTTCTCTCTCTCTAAACTAAACCCCTGCCACGTTAGTTTGCGTTTCCTAAAGAAACTGGCTGCCTATGTGGATGTTTGTGCTATTTGCACAAGAAAACCTACTTGGTGATGGTTTTCGTGATTTATAAGGATACTCTCATTGTCAAATTTGAGAATAATCTATTCAATAAGGTAACTAGGCACTGAAAACTGTTTTTATAATCCTGGGAAACTAACAAAGCTCAAGTCGATCCTGGTTACGAACACAGTGAAATGCAATTACAAATACACTTTTTGTTGTTTTTTTTGGTTTTATCATACTGTTTTTGGCCAACTTCTCCTAGATTGCTACATCATTATCAGTTGTATAGATGTATTTCAGATGGAGTGAACAATGTAAACAAGCACATCCACAAGATTGTTAGTTTTTGTGAGATAGTGAAATCTGAACTAAAACAGGGTTATAACAATTGTAGAATGGAGTAAAAGATGTAATCCCATATGCATTTTGTATGCTCATGGCTCACCAATGTGTGTATTATATGATATAAAAAGAACAGATTGCAGCTGTTAATCTTTATAAACTATTATCAACATCTTTTGTATGGTATAAAGGTTACTATTTGGATAAAACATGTATTGCTTAAATGGCTGATGACTTTTAAAATAGTACATAAATATTATTTTGTTATGTATTGTCTTGGATCACACGGAAATGTTGATGAATAGTCCTTCTACATGGTGCAATTCTGTCCATTATTCGAAAGTCCTGATTTGGACATCCTATGAAAGTTGAAACCATTTCTATTACAGCATGGACAAGCCATATAATAGGATATTCCATTAATGCATAGATGCCACAATTAATACTTTGGGAGATCTGAGAAAAGCAACTGAGAGTCCAATATCTAGCATGAGTGGCCCTTGCCATGATCAACCAAGATTGAGAAATATTTCACGGATGACTATAATCTATGACACATGTATGAGCAGTTGTAATTTTAGAAAGATTATCATGTATTTATTATCAACCACTGATCTGTGGACCCCAATCTTTGTTATACTTATGAGCCTAGGACTTTGAGGCATGAGATTCTCCAGGATATACATAAAACAAAAAACTTATTTAAGATTAAACATTCAGTGCTGTATGAATTAAACATTCAGTGTGTATGGCAATGTGTACCATACACAGAAAAATTTGCCTAAATAGGGTTAACTCTACCAGAGAATTATTGGATATTCCCTCTAAAGAATAGTTTGCGATATTGCTAGTTCACTCACAGAGTGTACTGATTGCCATTCATTAATTCACACAATAAACTGAGGTTTATCTGTATTTATATGTTGGTATAGTCTTTGGCTGTTATGTTAGTTGAGCAGTGGATAGCTATGGTTTAAATCATTTGAAAAGATCCACAGTAAAAGAGAGCTAATTTCAACAGTCAGTTGTTCACTAAGTTGTGTCATTTGGTAATAGGATTATGATGCATATTTTATTTTAGCATCCTGGTATGATGGTTTAATATAGTGGTTGATACAAACTGTTAAACACATGCTTGATAAGTCTGGTAACTCTGACCATACTGACTTGAACAAGCACTCACTGCACTTTATGGTGGTTTGATGCATAACTGATCGCAGTTCAACAGGTTGCTTACCGAAAGTCCTTACGTTCAGATACGAAGTCTTGTTCCTTTAAAACATTATATAAGGTTCTCCCACTAAAGCAGCACCCCACAATGTTACAATATGTAAAGTGGTTGAAGTCTGTTTTATTTTACACGAGTTCGCATGAAAACAGCTATTTTCTTTCAAATAATGATTAAGAAAGTTATCATTCTCAACTCTAAGTAATATAAGCTGCTTTCAGCATTGCCGTAACTGCATATAGGGTTTTTGTATTTGTGATTGTATTCAAAAGACCATTCTGTCTTTCAATCTGAGCAGTTATCATACTGCGAAATAAGAAATGAAGTTTTTATTAAAATATTAAAGAGAGCTCACAGAGAAAATATAGGCTTTAATCTGTAGTAGAATCTTCTAAAAACAAATATAAGAAGGTCAGCCAATATCTGATGTTAACAAAATGACGAATTAGTAGCTACTGCTAAATATTAATTTCAATGTAAACAAAAAATAAGCAGCTGAAAGTCATCAAAATGGAATAGCATCTGGTGATGGGGGCTGTCTGTACAAGACAATTAAGCCTTTGCTAGCCAAAGCAACAGCAGGTGAGATATCAACCACAAAGTAGTTAAGACTGAAAATCATGACGAAAGATATTTTACGAGGATGATCACAAATCAGGAAGAGTTAATGAATAAGCTTCCAGGCACAACTTGTTGTTCTGCCATTCTAAACCAGGAATCAACTATTCGTCCATGTCACTCACTGTATGATGTAGGTGTTGTCTCAATCAGTTATTGATCATGAACTCAAACTAGTTGTAAGAGAGAAAAAAGCCTGAAGTTGCAGCTGTCATGGCGAAATTTTGGACATACCATGCTAACCAAGCACTTTTGCCATGTAAAAGGCTATCAAACCACCCTCATCTCCTAGTGCTGTAATACAATCACACTGGCTTCCAGTGAACTTTCAGGAATATCTTGAGCCTCCCATGATTTTGACGCTAGAAGAAAGAAACAAAGTGTGTGCTTTGAGTGAAGTATGTTGGGCTACAACAAAGATAGACAAGGCTATTAATGTCGATTGATGGATCAGCAGGCCAAGGATAACCAACAGAAAGTCTTAAAAACTGCCACTACAGTTCTGGAAAACAAATGAAGCCAAAATCAGGTATGGCTATCGACTTAGAGAAGTATGGCAAACAGCTTGTACCAATAAGTTTGGTAGTCAGTCTAACTCTCTTGGGACTGGGTGGAACTTGATATATTGAATTAAAGGTATAAATGGCAAAATATCGAGTTCACGATAAATACAAAAGTAGACAGAACTCTTGTATACCTAATTTTATATCAAACCTTCCCTCTGAGTCCATCATTCTAACTTGTAGATTTCATCCTCTCAAACTGAAATAGAAAAGATGTAATTGGAAAGGCATATCTTCAACAGTGCCAAGGGAATGTAACTAGGTCATCTAAACCTTAATTCTGGCATTAGAATTTTGAGAATGGACATACTGTAGGTATTATCACAATTCTATGAAACTAGCAATTCATATTCTGATATTCCACAAACGTTATCTGGCATTTACCAGACTGAGTATAGAAACAATGGATTGCTGAAGTTTGTTTTGCAGAGGAAATAATAGTAAATATTTCTGTGATTTACCATGGATAAGGTCCAGTATATTGATACTGCATCATGTAATTATAGAGTCCACGTATGCAAATATACTGGTATTAGTTAGGGTGGATATTTGTCTGTGGAGGGATGAAGTCTTAATGTTACTTTGCAATTATAAGTGACTGGCTATCCAGCCTCACATTAGAATGGACATTTGTAGGATAACTAAAGTGTAACCAAGGTTAAAGGTACTATACCTAACAGTAAGTACACATTTAAGATTGTTAATTAAAAAATTTACAAACAATAGGAGCTCATTGAAGAAATACTAACTCCGTGATCTTTTGGTTTAATATGCTAATAGACTTTTTGGACAATAAGGTTAACTGGTTTAAACAACAGTAATTTATCATCATAAGGATACAAGTGATAAACATCTGATCAAATAACCACTATCCTAACTTCTTCGGAGCACTAAAACATGCATATTTTTGACATACAGTGGATGTTAAAGGTTTGTTTTGAATTTCGCACAAAGCTACTAAAAGGCTATCTGCGCTAGCCATCCCTAATTTAGCAGTGTAAGACTTGAGGGAAGGCAGCTAGTCATCACCACCCACCGCCAACTCTTTTACCAACGAATGGTGGGATTGAGCGTCACATTATAACGCTCTTTCAGCCTTGGGTTGCGGACTACGAATCTAACGCCTTAATATGCTTGGCCAGATATTGAAGGATGGTATAATTTAAAAAAATTGGTTTTCTTTAGTAGTAATTGTCAGAAAGAATAAAGGTACAGCAAGGTTCTGTACCGATTTTAGATAGGGGTACATGGTAACTTGTGTTGATACCTTTCTCTTGCCATAAACAGATTACTCTCTGCATATATTGGAAGGTTCCCATTGGTTCAATATTTTAGAACTCCGGATATTAGCAAATCAAGCTGGAAGATGAAGGCAATTCTAAGACTGTTTGTACAACCGCCACATCATCATTCGGTATGTGTAATGATACTAGCAATTCTGAGAGGGTTTGTTTTGGAATTTCGCAAAAAGCTACTCGAGGACTATCTGTGCCAGCCGTCCCTAATTTAGCAGTGTAAGACTAGAGGGAAGGCAGCTAGTCATCACCACCCACCGCCAAATCTTGACTGTGGGACTGACCGTAACTTTATAACACCCCCACGGCTGGGAGGGCGAGCATGTTTGACGCGACTCGGGCGCGAACCCGCGACTCTCAGATTGCGAAGCGCACGCCTTAACGCGCTAGGCCATGCCAGGCCCTTCTGAGAGGGTAATGGAGTTTACAACAAAGAGGCTGCAATAAGAATGACGACTGATTTATTTCAACAATGTTTTGGTGTTTGGTCTCATGTTCAAATCTGCAGTGAGAACTTGAGAATGACATTCCAGAGGATAAAGAAAGTAGGTTTGAAATTAAAAAAAAAGGAAAAGAGTATGTGCTCATGTATATCAAAGTGAAATTTCTCAGTCATATCGTAGTAGCGATGGAATCTACACACACCCAGCTGTGATAGGAGAAGTAAGAGACTGCCATCAGTCTATAACTAATGGCTAAAGTTTTTACATTGCATTACTGACAGTTTATGACCAAATTATCTAAACAGAAGAGAACTTTAAACTTTAAAACCAGTCTTATTTACAGACGGCAACGTTCTCTTATTCTTGTAAACAAATAACACACACGATTAAGTCTGACAAAAAATATTACACTAGAAAATTGTTTAACTGAAATACAGTTCAGTAATTAATTAAATAATTTAACATTGTGTTAAAGTATATCATGCTACATAGATTCAAATTTGTGAAAATCAAATTCATTTTATCATACAAGCATATAAAGCAAATGTTATAAAATAATTATACTCAATACAGTAAAATTGTAAGTCCTAAATGAACCCTCACAACATAATTTATATACCAAGCACAGCCTTGTTTAAAAAAAATAATAATTACCTTATTCAAAACTCAAAATACACTAAAATTTCTACAACTTTCACAAAACAACACAGAATGCATTTGGATGCAAAATTAAAATGTACCTCAGATATAAATTAAAGGTGTGAACTGCACAGTTATGATCATTTTATATGCTAATATTAGCAAAATAAAACCCCTTAAAATCGATATATTCATGTATGGAAATATGAAGGGAATATATATATACTCACGTAAAAATGCCCTAAGAACCAGAAACAAAACTGTATGGGGATACGTACAAAAAAAACGAAAAGTAAATACAAAAGCATTGGAACTTCCACTATATGTAGCCTGTTTACATTGCTTAATCCACCTAAAATGCATTTCCGTTTTAGTGAGAACAATGGTTCTACTGTTTAGAGAATTTGGTGATAAACTGTTAGTAATGTTATGCAGAACTAGTTATTACATTACTGCAAATTTATTCTAAATTACTTTATATTGAATGAATCATACTATAAAAGAAATTTCTTAAAATACTGCAGCAAAACATTCTTTATATATTGTAATAAGAACCAACATAATATTTCTATTTCTCCTAATATGAAAAAAGAGAAGCTGCAATGTGACTTTTAATACTGGATTAGATAAACGTTAGGTTATAGGGCAACAGGTATTTCCTTAAATATTTCTAGCATCATCAAAATAATGAAATACTTTGAAAACTTCTGAGAAAAATATTCTGAGTTACATTGAATGAACTGCTAATAGTGCACGAGTTTGTTAAAAATTTTACACTTTTCTCATTTAAACTACTTTACGTTTTAGTTTATGAAAGACAAAATAAAATGAGAGCATTAAGCACTTTTTAATATTTGAAAATTAAATGGTTTGAAAGTGAAATATGACCACAAACATTAGGATATATATATTAATATTATTAAATAATCCAGTGAAGATCAAATGTCTGCATCTGGATAATAAGGATTAAAATTTCTATAAGCCAAACTAAAATACCTTGAATACTGAATTAGTATTTTATTGCTCCAAGATTTAGAAATAATACATATTTCTTCAAATGTTTTTACAAGTTTGTTGGATGAAATTAACATTAAAATGCAAAGTCATATAACTCATTAAAAAAGTGATTTTACCAAAATAAGAAAATACAAACTGGTAAATAGTGAAAAAAACAAAACCTACATGATATACATTAATTCAGTTAGACTCCAGTCACACTGGTTCTCTTATATGCACTTTCTATAATGTGACCAATGCAGGGTTTTCAAGGGTGTCCTATGTAAATATAGAATGAAACTATTTAGATCTATATAGATATGTAAATATAGGATGAGACTATTTAGATATATATATATATATCTATACCTGACTATTCAATCACTTGTGAAATAAATTGCTCTCATCATTAAGTGATGGTACACTTAGAACAAAATTTGAACATGACTTGAAAAGTACCAAGAGTGATAAGAAAAAACTCAGTCGTGCAGCAACAATGCCATGACTTTTTCACTTGAGGTAAACAACCAAACTGATAAAACAATGAATGTGGAATATATGAAATATTTTAATTCTAGTGTTTACCTTAGCCACATTAAGCCATTTTTGACTTGAATAATTAGCTATAAAAGAAAATTTTGATATAATGAAAGTGACTAATCAATATGAATACACCTCTATGAAAACTAATTGGTGAGAGAAATTTCCTGGCTAGCAAATTCTATAAAATTAAGTTGAGTTTTTGACTTTTGAAAATAGAATTGGAGAAAAATTTATAAAGAGCTAAAAACAACTGCCTGGAACTTCTACTGTATTCCCCTTAATATTGCATTTGTTGAATGGAATTTTTCAAATGTAACGACAAAGGCAGGAAGCTAGCTTAACCCAAGTTCTCTTGAGGTAATTTTACGTGAGAATAGACATGAAAAATTAGGAAATTCGTTGTTAAAGCTATAAAGTTAAAGAAAAATGTTAGGACTCTTCACAAACCAAATATACAGTAAGGACTGGGACAGTCAATGGCCAAGTACTTCCAGCTCTAGCACTGTCACAAGAACCAATACATAAGATAATGATGTGGTGCTATTTGATGAAATTTGTACCACCCAGTTTTGGAACTCTTTTTAGGTAAGCTAACTTTCGAAAATAAATATTTATACTATAACATGAACTCTTTGGGTGTCATTTTCACAAACATGTATTTGTCATTTTTTTCTTTTGTGTGAAGGACTAAATTTTTATAAACAGGCAATCCTATATTTGTCAAGAGCATATGGCAACCCTGATCCAATGTTTTACCTAGCACGATACACTGCTTCACAATTTACAAGATAAAGTAGTTGTTAATTTGGAGTCTTGAATGACTATTATTCTGCAAAACTAAACTTTAAAAATGAAAGTAAAGAATAAATTGATAAGTATATATGAAAACTTTATTAATGTGACATTTGAAACAGGTGCTCTTTGTCAGGCAATGCACATCATGTCACGATGGAATTAGAGTAGAAAAAAAAATGTAAATGTGTTAAGTCTCAGTCACAAGAAATGTACTACTCAAAACAAAAAAAGCATTGAATACTGTCTTATCTTTCCTTGTGGTTTAAAACGATTTACTTTTAAATAATCAATCCATCAGTTCTTTCCTCAATCACCACTTCTCTTGACACATTTACCTTAACCTACCCTTTGTGAGTCTTTTCCTTTCCTATTTTTCTGATTATTATTATATTAAGCTATTATATTACTATTTGGCAAATTAATATTTATTTTCCTGTGTTTATATTTCTGAATCCTATTTCAGTTACCTTAATTACTTTGTTATACTCCTGCTAATTTTAACAAGTGCAACGATCTTTTATCAGCACTTTCTCCCATCAAGCTCTACACTGCACATGTTAATTAGAAATATTATTTTTAGTTAATTAAAGATTTGCAAAAATGGCATAAAAGAAAGCCTGTGATGCAGTGACATTAGGGCCCAGGGGTATTTGCTCCACAAATAACTCCTAATCAAGAGTTAAAATCCAAAAACCATCTATGAGCAATTCAGTACAAAATTCTCAGAGATGATCACTCACCATTTTCAAATACAGTATGTAATTTAGCAACAAACCCTTAATAAATACATACACATTGAGTTTTAGATGCAAGTTTAATGCAAGACACATTTTCTACTGAACATGGTGATTATTACAAAATGTTCTTAAACATTTCCATTCCATTGTAATTTTAGTTTATCTTGTTAATCTGCATGTTTGCAGACTTATTCTGTGGCACCTTGAAGTATACATATCTTCTGCAGTCTTTGTTTTGTTAAAATTAAATTTGATAATTATCTTTTTTTAACCTGGAATATCATATATTACTTGGAGATATATTGGTTTGATAATGTGAACATAAGTTATTTTGTATTTTTAAGAAATATACTTAAAAGGTTCTCAACTTTTTTTTTTTAAGGTCTTAAATCAACTCCTTTTATGTTACAAGGAGCTCCAAAAGAAACTGGACAGGAACACAAAGCAGTAGAGGATTATATCCTCCTTCAAGCCCCAGCCTGCCTCTTGAGAGACTGTCAGCACCTCACGAAAGCAGAAGCTGAATGATCCTCTATCAGATGAACAATTTGTTCCATAATTTGAAGATATAAAAGATTGTCCTAATTTGTCTTACAAATTACACCATGTAATAGAAGTTTTGTTCCTGGATAGTCTATGTTATTTCTTAACTACTTATGTTGTAAGTAGAGAAAATAACCATTATTTCCTTCAAACTTTGCTTTTGTGACCTGGATAAAGAAATTTAGAAATTAGACTATTTTCTACACAAAAACAGGCAAATTTGCACATTTTCATTTATATAAGGTCTTAATAAAACAACATATGAATCAAATTTACGTTTATTCATATTAAAGCTATAAGAAAATGAACAAAAATGTTTAGAAGAGAGTAGTTTTTTCAAGATTTGCAAATGTAATGTAAATCACTTTCATGTATCAGACCCCAAATACAGTCTCCCATTACGTTTTTGTTATATGCTCCCAGGTCAAAAAAGCAAAGTTTGAAGAAAAAAATAGGTCTTTCCCATTTACTTTAGGTAGAAGCAATTGGAAAATAACACTTTCTGCCCAGGAACAAGAAAGAGTAAAAATTTTGTTACATAGTGTAATAATTCCATTATTGCATGTTTAAATATCTTTTATTATCAAAAAAAGTTATTAAATCTTGGTCCCAGGTCCATATCTGCTTATTTTCCATAAACTTACTGCTTTGAGTTGTATTACTTCAACTTATATTGTGTTTTTCAGTAACAAACTCCTGAGGAACTCTGGGTTTGTCTATGTGTACCTGTCTTAATATAAAATAGTAAGAACCTTGAGGCTCAGGTTTCTACCATTTTAAAATTTCTTGAACCTGTGTTTTTCTGACATCATTCTCAATGTGTAAGAACAGTAAAAGTAAAGAATCTACAAACCAGTCTACATGACCAAGATAAATTTTGTCAAATAATTTTCAAACTGAATCAATAAAAATTTTAAATAAATAATCAACCACAAAGACACAATTATCCATGAAATATTTTCAACGTCTTGCACTTTTTCACATTCTTACTAAAACCATTCTATTTACAAAATAGCATGTGACAAAAGTAATTTAACAAAAGAAAATTCTTTAAATAATTTGTTTTGTTTGGTGATGGTGAAATATTTATAATTCACTGCAATCAATAACTATTTAAGAAAAATCTGGCATGTTTTTCAAAAATAAACCATCTTTGATACAGTTTTTACACAAAGATTATAATAATAATAATGAAATTTTCATCTATATGTAGTAATACAACCTTACCATTTAATTTTTTTAGTTTAAGTGAAGTATTATACAAGGCAACTAGGTACAAGAGAGGGTGTGGGAACTTCCCTGTTATTGACTCTTCATACCTTTACTTTGCGAATGCGCAAACGTGTTCTTGTGGGATGTAAGTACACATTTCTGTTGATCATCTTGCAACTAGTCAGAGGTTGTTCAGTCCATGTATTTGGTCTGAGGTGTTTCAAAGGTAAAAAACTAGAGCTTTCTTCAGCAGAAATATTCCTTTTCACACTGAGTATGGGTGTGAAAACTGGCCTACAATGTGTATTATCTATATGGCTATCTTGTTGTTCAACAGGTTTTTGGTGTGTGTCCATCAACAATTTAACTGTTCTGTGTGTGTTAGAACATGTGTCATTTTTTTTTTCTGAGGGAGGATTACATACAGTTATACTGTTTTCTAACATGTCAAGAGAAGAGTTAGATAGCTTTTCTGGTAAAGACCTATGTGATTCCTCACACATATACTCTGGGAGATTCTTGAATCTTTCTTCTTTACTAGAATAATTTCTTTTTGTATCCCCAATTTTCAGAATGTTGTTTAAAGAACTGCCAGGAGGACGAGCTTCACTTGCTGAAGGGTTAACATGCTTTGCAACGGAACTGAGTAAATGACAAAAACAACCAATTTTATAGCAGTCACGACCAGGGCTTGTTCTAACAAAAGAATGAGATGGCCACTCAGCATTTGGTTTTATATTATTTTCTGAAGCATTGGATTCTGTATGCTTCACAACAACAACCTTCTTGGGTGAAAGGACAACAGGTCTTGGGAGACATGGTAATTTGTGTTCTTGAGCAGAATCTGAATTTTCAAACTCTTTTAATGAACTTGAGTCTGAAGATTTCTTGACCTTTATATCAACTGCCTCGTCTTCTGTAGGAGCTGAAATAAGTTGAATATTAAAATGACAAAAATTTTGTATATACAATCAAAAATACAAATATCAATGTGTTACAATATAACTGTAGTGAACTAAGCCATTTAATGTACCTCAAAAACAGAACTTTTAATATCAAGTATTGTAAAACTGAATAATTCAACCAGAAAAAAAAAGTTGAAGAACTTCTGTGTTAAGACACAAGGTTAATGGTGACAATAAGCAGGTTTAAACTAATTTGTTTTACCAAAGTACAAGGGCTAGAAGACATAATACCTTTACAAGTTTTAATAAAACCACACATAATCAGTTGATTTTTAATTATCAACTGCAACTAAAATGCTGCATATATTAAATATATCACCAATTCTGACTAACATTACAATTCCTGTAATGATTTGGCATACGTGCACTATATTATCATTACCAACAGTATAAAACAGTGTCTTATCTTGGCTTTGTTCTATACCAGTATTTTCAAAATACAGTCAGTCACATTCCAGTTAGAATACATAACATATATATCATCATATTGCAGTAGGGATATGCCATTTACCAGTCTTAGCCTCTATTTGCTAGTCTCACATGGTGAAGAAAAACATTAAACAAAATAAGTAAGAAAAACAAGTTAGACAAGATATGTGTGGTTATTACTTAAATTTATTATTTTTTTCTTTAACACACAACAAGAGTGAATGGAGATCAAGACTGGTAACTGGCAAGTTATGTATCCTTGGAACAAGTTTTCTACTATCTTGGAAAAATGAATTGCAGGTAAACAGAAGAAGAAAGAATGAAAAATTACACCCCTGTGGAAAGAACAAAGTTAAATCAAAGACAGTTAATATAATATGATATACATTACACCCAAACACATGATAATGGTACTCTTTAAAAATATTAATATAGCATCATTTAAAGAATACATAATTACCATCAATAACTACATCTTGGTAACCATTTGGAAGAGCAATAGCACAAATATTTGAGAATAATTTAAACATTATATTAATAGAAGTTTATAATTGTAGTAACCAAAATTTTTATTAAAAAGTATCATTACAAATGTGTAAAGAGAATTAACCTTTTTAGTGATAACTGATGAAGCATTAACTCTGTAACCACATTTACATAAAAACATTTTATAAAAAGTATGTCACAGTCTTGACTCAATTTATTGAAATATCAGAATATTTTTTTTATTAAAGTTAAAATCATTGTATTATTCTAATAAAATTACCTTAAAAGTTTTTGGTTCTGAATGCACACCATATAATTAAGTTATTTATGAAATGTTTCAACTTCAAAATTTTACTTGAAAGTTTAATTTTGATATCATATTGAAATATCTATCTAAACAAGGCATAATATCAACAAGTAATAATATATTATGTGTTAACAAACTACACTTACCTGAGCATTAAATATGACTCAGTTGCACTAGGAAATAAAAATATGAAGTAGGTAAAAGTTAAATTTTGTATCTGCTTCCAATTAAAATATTTCAAATAATTTTTGACCTCTGAAAATATCTTGAAATGCAACTAATATAAAAACTGGATCTTATTAGAAACTTACAGGTGCTGTTTGGAATAATTTCTGTTTGTTCATCACGAGGCCTTAATCTCTGCATCACGTGTTGACGAAGTAACACTTCACTCTTAGGTGGGCCTGGTGGGTCCAACATAACTGTGATTACACTTGTATTATCAGCACGCATTTTCAAGCTATACCATCGGGTCAAAGCTCTGTCCACCAGCAGTTTAGATGGGTTACTAACAGGTTTACCCTATGTATCAGGCAATAATCAAAGTCTGAAGTCTTGAAACACCAGACAAAATCACATCAACAGAAACATGCTACATGTATGTGACAGAGGTATTAAAAGAGATGCATATTTTCTTATATTTCAAATGCTAAAACTATCTTTTACGTAATTTAAGGGTTTCATTAAGACAAAAAATATTACTTTTTTAAACGTTACTTATAACAACACATACAAGAAGGTATTTCATGAACTTTCAAATTAAATATGAACAGTGAATAAAATGCAGACATTAACTTTCTTAATTTTTTTACCAAAAAAAAATTGTGGCAGTAGAAATATTTTATTTAATATGAAAATTATTATTCTTATGCAGAAATCACCAACAATATTTCAATATTCAACAAACCCTTTTAATCCTTTCCATATTAACAGGGTATCACTTTGACATCTTCACAATGGAAACACTGAATCAAACTTCAGGAAACTCAATACAAAAAACTACTTTTTAAGAGTTTAACTACTGTACCTATCACAGAAGTTTGAATTTTGGAATTGTATTTTTAAAAGTGTGTTGTCTCTGAAGGAATATTTAATCTTATTCCTAACATTATTAATAGAATTTATAATAAGTTATAGATTAGAGGTGTCATAACATACCAAATTAGATGTGAATATTTATCTGGATAGTACAAGGATAGGCTTGCAACACATTCACAAATTTCAACATGAACAGGAAATCATGACCATTTTGTACATGTTACAGTTTTCATACTATAACTTTTAATAAAGTAAGCTTATTTACATATATTTATTGACATTCTTGCTGAGTCTAACATCACAGTTGTTGCAATGATGTGACACGAGTACTCATGTTAGCGCAATCAATAGTAACAAATACACTGGCAATTAAAATTTTTCACACTGTTTAATAAAATTTAAGAAAAACAATTTACTGTTTTATAATAAATATGAAAATATTTAATGTGCACACACAACAAAATTTGAGGACATCAAAGGATCTGGTAGTCCATTTAGACCTAAAAATGAAAAATGGCTCTTATTACTGAAATATTTATCAACTCTTCCTCTACATCTAAAACATTAAAAGGCAATCCATTCCAAAGAATAGTCACACCATAAGATAAATAACTCTCAGTTGAGGTTTCCTCCTACACTACAAAAATTTGTTTGTGCCTGAGTCCTACCATTCTTACCTTTAAACATATATAAAATGCAGAGACACTCAATTCTCAATTCTTTGAACAGTCTTAAGTAACTCAAGAAGACCACCTACGTTTTTTTTCAGAGAAAATTTCAGAGGTCTAACCTGTTCTCATATGAGAACCCTTACACCCCAAATATCATCAGAGTAGCCCACCCCTTCATAACCTTTTCCAACAATTAGATGTCTTTCCTAAGTGTTAAACACAGCACTCCTAATATGGCCTAACCAATGACCTATACAGTGGAATTATAACCTCATTAAATCTTGTATTCATTATTTCTGTAGATAAAATGTAAAGCCCTACATGCCCTACCAATAGCAACAGCACTCTGCTTGGATGTTCTAATTCCCTCAGAATGGTGAGATGCAAATTACATCCATGATTGTGAGTGTAACAAAAATGTGGTACTTATGAGCTTTATCTACTCTCACAAAAAAACTAGTAACATTTTGAGTATTATAAGTACCTTCAACCTAGAGAAAGATATTACTTAGCTAAAAATTTCTGTTAAAAATATTTTCTTTATTTATTGATGTTATCTATGTTTGTTTGCACTCTAAACAGTTCAAATGTAAAATGATTTTCATTTTAAATTAAAAGATACTTTTCTTCATCTGATAATTTTCAAATTTTATTTGCATAATCCTTTGCACTTCCTAAATGAACATTAAACATTTTTAGGGTAAATGTTAATATTTTGTTTTCCATTTTCTCTACAATATCACCAATACTGTTATCAATATATAGTGAAATGAAACGTTTAAAATTAGGAAATAGAAACATGAACATACTTTTTAACTTTTACTTGGATCATCTAAAAATATTTTCTTTGAGTCCCATAAATTTCACATTTTTCATATACTTAAAATGTATTTCTGATAGGTACTTATCTCCACAAACACAAAGCTATCTCATTCTTCTCTCTCCCTTTAAAACATTGCTAAAAACATTTTTCACAGCATCAGTCTCCATGCACCATCAGTTCTGTGCCATTTTTTGAACATGTACATCTCATGTAACTGTTCTATACTTTTAAAAATTCACAGATTATACAAGAAAAACTCAGGTAGTGAGGGCAAAAGGTGTGAGAAGAGAAAAGTATCCATCAAAAACACATTTTCAGTGCAAGAAAAATGTTAACTTCTGATACAATCTTACTTCTCATAGAAAGCTAGAATCCCACACTGCAAAAGTGTAGGGGCCAGTTTAGGCCAGGACAATGAAACCAATTGGAAAGTGACCACCCTGAATGAACGTGTGATCAGCACAAGAAGCACACTTGTGAGGTACTGCACTACTTTTGGAACAGGTATGAAAGTTCAAAATGAATCTAATATACACGGAACAAAGGATTTGCACAGGTGTAATTTGTTCTGAGAGGTGCAATCCATTGCAAAATATGAACCAAATTAGCTATATACAAACACAGCCTCAACTGAATGGATGAGGTTCCACAATTCATCCTTGGCATTTGGAAGTTGAGAATCAAAACAGATAAAAACAAACATCATTTAACTTAAATATATTGGCTAGGCAATGTGGACCACATTATATGTACAGATCAATCTCAACTGTAATTAAGTAACCAGAATTACAAAGAAGTTAGCACTCAGCCAAAACTAAAGAATTTTCCAAATTCACCATAAGATTAAGAAGTATCACAAAATGAACCCAGCATTACAGGGGCATGATGATGGCTCAAATTAACCATAACAGGGTAGTATCTGTAGCTGTTATTACAAGAAATCATAAATCACCAAATATTAAATGCAGGAAAGAAATCCTGCATCCAGAACATTCAGGATTAAAAAAACATGAAACATTTCCTGAACTGCAGGAACAGTCTATGTACATGCTGTTGCTGATATTATGAAGCAGACAAAGTTACCACAAACTCAACAACTGGTGCAGGGAAAGAACTTCTGTGACCATTGTTATGTATATGTGTAAATATTTTGTAAACGACAACATGTCGTATTGTGTTTGAATTTTCATTTCTATTATTTATTTTTCCATATTGATATTATTGTTTCGAAGTTTAAACTAATATTTTGTTATTTATTTAGGGTAACATTTTAGAATTTTCTAGAATTAGGTAGATCAAATATATGACTATAAATGGAAATGTTTGGCCTAGCGTCTAGACGTAGAGTCTCGTGCAAAAACATACATGCGCAGATTACTCTGTCGAATTTCCGGTGAATGTTCGAGAAAAAGAGTCCTAATAATATATATAAACATACGGAGATAAGAAGAGTCAGTCAGTCATTAGTTTTATTCGAAGAAAAGATAAGTGAGATTCAGTCATCAGTTTTTATTCGAAAAAAGAAGATAGGAGTCAGTCATTAGTTTTATTCGAAGAACAAGTGAGGGATTCAGTCATCAGTTTTTATTTAAAAAAAAAGAGAGAGTTAGTTATTTGAGAAAGATTAAGTGTTTGCTGTGAATATTCAACTTGGTTTTGTGATTGAAGTTAGATCTACGGAAGCTGTGATTTTATTCCGTCAATCTCTACGATACATCTAAATTACTGCTTGTGCTGAGAGACGGCGAATTTATTGAACTCTGAACTGTTTCGGAATTACTTCGTGGGACCAAATTCACACCCTAGACAGGAATTTGAGACTTTAATTTTAGATCATTACATTAGATACAGGCCAGTACCGTTTTGTATTGTGATTTATTCTGAAGTTTGAAATTAATATTATTTTGTTTTGTAATTAATTTCGAATGTCGTAACTTAATATCTGTCACTGTTATTATACAATTTATGTTATATCTGTTATATTTGTTAACAGTTTAGCATAATAAATTATACAGGCTGTTATCTGTGTTTTTCTGTTGCGTTTAATCTACGAAGAACTTAAAACATAAAAAATACGTAACAGAAAATTGGGGGCTTGTCCGGGATTTCGAACAAACTTTAATTTTATTATAAAATAAGATTTATATTCTATACAGATAGACAGCTTGTATATTCAAAATGGCATTCCAACTTGAAGATTTTATAAACGAATTTAATCAGAATCCCTCTTTTGAATTAATCAGTGAATTAAAAAAATCTGAATTGCTTGATGTTGGTAAACATTTTAATTTAGAAGTTAAGCAAGCAATGAAGAAAACAGATATTAAACAAATTATTGTTGAACATTTGGTCAGCCAAAAAGTTTTACCTCAAAAGGTTGTACAACAATTGCCTGCCCCTCATTTTGACCCAGATTTTGAATTAAAAAGAATGGAAATAGAAATGAAATTTCGTTTAGAAATTGAAAGCAAACGCCTTGATGCCGAAATACAAATGGAACACATTAAAGCGGATAAAGAAATCAGTATGAGAAAGGCACAGACGGAAGAAAAGGTTGTCCAAATGCGGTTGGATAATTTTGATGCTTCCAAACAAATTCGTTTAGTACCTCCATTCAATGAAAAAGCTGTAGACAAATATTTTCAGCAATTTGAAAAATTGGCCCTTAGGCTAAAATGGCCTACCGAATATTGGACAGTATTACTTCAGAGTGTTCTCAAGGGTAAAGCCCAGGAAGTATTTTCCAAACTCACAGCCGAGCAAAGTTATGATTACGAGCACGTCAAAAAATGCATTTTAAATGCTTATGAATTGGTACCTGAGGCATATAGACAAAAATTTCGTGGTTACAAAAAGTTTGACAGCCAAACTTATGTCGAATTTGCTCGTGAAAAAGAAACTCTGTTCGACAGGTGGTGTGATTCCAGAGAAATTAAAGATGATTATACGAAACTCAGAGAACTCATGTTAGTCGAAGAGTTTAAAAGATGTATTCCCGTAGAGCTAAAAACTTATATTGATGAACAAAAAGCTTCCAAAATTCATGATGCTGCTGTCTTGGCAGACGAGTATGCTTTGACTCACAAAGATTTCTCATACAAAAGCAAAACATCTCACACAACAAAGAAACCCAATGACTCATTTAAATATTATGCAAATGTCGACAGAGACAAAAAAGAGCAAACTTTTAATTCTCAAACGAAGACTCCATCTTATTCTAAAAGCTCATCATCTACTAAAAACGTGTCATTCTCATCCAAAACATGTGCTTATTGTAAGAAACCTGGCCATCTGATTTCTGAGTGCTATAAGCTCAAAAACAAGCCATCACCCAATAGTTTCATTTCGCCCTTGTTTGATATATCATTGGTTCCCAATGATTTTGACCCTGTTCAGTCCACTGTGGATTCTAAGCCCAATATTATTGATGTACCTGAAGATATTGTTGAGGACAAATTTAAGCCTTTCATGACTGAAGGTTTTGTTTCTTTTGTTGGCAATTCGCGTCTACAACCAATTAAAATCCTGCGGGATACTGGAGCTTTTCAGAGTTTGATTGTGGAAAGTGTACTTCCGTTTTCTGAAAAGTCATCCGTTGGGGCCAATGTGCTCATTTCTGGTGTAGAAGGTGGCATCGTTTCTATTCCTATTCATAGATTAGATTTACATTCGGACTTAGTCTCAGGCCCAGTGACTGTGGGTATTAAAGCTTCATTGCCTGTTGAAGGTGTGTCTATGCTTTTGGGGAATGATTTGGCTGGTAGTAAGGTGGTACCAGAGGTTCGTGTTGTTGAAGCACCTGTTATTAGCTCCAGTACAGAGCAACTCGTTGAAGAGTTTCCTGATGTTTTTCCCGCCTGTGCTGTTACTCGTTCTCAGGAATCCAAAGAGGATTTCTCTTTATCTGATACGTTCATGTCCCACATCGATGAGATTTCTGACTCAACTTTAAGTTCTACTGATGACTCTAAATCATTTTTCGATTCTCTTCATCGAAACAAACTTATTGAGGAACAGGACAATGATCCTGAAACTCGTTCTCTTCTACAACTGGCTGTTGATGAAAATGAAATAGGAAGTGTCCCCATTTTTTACTACCAGAAGTCAGGTGTGCTAATGAGAAAATACAGACTTCCTGACGTTGCTGCTGATGAAGAGTGGAATGTTATTCACCAAATCGTCATTCCAAAATACTATCGGAATGATATTCTTAGTCTTGCTCATGACCATGCATTGTCGGGATACTTAGGTGTAAGAAAGACCTTAGATCGTATCCGACGACATTTCTATTGGCCAAAGATGCACCAAGATGTTGTTGACTTTTGTAAGGCATGTCATTCTTGCCAAATCACTGGACAACCAAATCAGGGGATTCCAAAAGCACCACTGCGACCTATTCCTGCCTTTGAAGAACCGTTCTCAAGGGTCATTATCGACTGTGTTGGCCCAATGCCAAAAAGCAAAGCAGGAAATGAATACCTCTTGACCATCATGTGTGCTTCTACACGTTTCCCTGAGGCAATCCCTTTGAGAAAAATCACTGCTCTTGTCAAATCCTTTACCATGTTCGGAATTCCAAAAGTTGTGCAATCAGATCAAGACACAAATTTTATGTCCAAACTATTTGAACAAGCCATACATGAATTAAACCTCCATCAAGTTTCATCCAGTGCATACCATCCTGAGTCACAAGGTATTTTTGATCGTTTCCACCAAATTACTGCCACAAACACTCAAAGAACTAGGTTGAGGGTGTTCCCTTTTTATTGTTTGAAGTTCGTGAGGGTATTAAAGAATCCACTGGATTAAACCCTTTTAAGTTGGTTTAAAAAGACAAATAAACAAAAAAAAAAGTTTTCGCAAGCTCAAACTTTTTTTTTTACTTTTAAGGGGGAGAGTGTTATGTATATGTGTAAATATTTTGTAAACGACAACATGTCGTATTGTGTTTGAATTTTCATTTCTATTATTTACTTTTCCATATTGATATTATTGTTTCGAAGTTTAAACTAATATTTTGTTATTTATTTAGGGTAACATTTTAGAATTTTCTAGAATTAGGTAGATCAAATATACGACTATAAATGGAAATGTTTGGCCTAGCGTCTAGACGTAGAGTCTCGTGCAAAAACATACATGTGCAGATTACTCTGTCGAATTTCTGGTGAATGTTCGAGAAAAAGAGTCCTAATAATATATATAAACATACGGAGATAAGAAGAGTCAGTCAGTCATTAGTTTTATTCGAAGAAAAGATAGTGAGATTCAGTCATCAGTTTTTATTCGAAAAAAGAAGATAGGAGTCAGTCATTAGTTTTATTCGAAGAACAAGTGAGGGATTCAGTCATCAGTTTTTATTTAAAAAAAAAAGAGAGAGTTAGTTATTTGAGAAAGATTAAGTGTTTGCTGTGAATATTCAACTTGGTTTTGTGATTGAAGTTAGATCTACGGAAGCTGTGATTTTATTCCGTCAATCTCTACGATACATCTGAATTACTGCTTGTGCTGAAAGACGGCGAATTTATTGAACTGTGAACTGTTTCGGAATTACTTCGTGGGACCAAATTCACACCCTAGACAGGAATTTGAGACTTTAATTTTAGATCATTACATTAGATACAGGCCAGTACCGTTTTGTATTGTGATTTATTCTGAAGTTTGAAATTAATATTATTTTGTTTTGTAATTAATTTCGAATGTCGTAACTTAATATCTGTCACTGTTATTATACAATTTATGTTATATCTGTTATATTTGTTAACAGTTTAGCATAATAAATTATACAGGCTGTTATCTGTGTTTTTCTGTTGCGTTTAATCTACGAAGAACTTAAAACATAAAAAATACGTAACACCATAATTAACAAGAGGGCCTTTACTGTATAACTGTAGGAACATGATGGTGTTATCCTAACCCTGTATTACAAGGAGGATCCAGCATATGCTGGACCTTCTTCAACTGACAGCTGTCCAACACTGGAAAACATCCAAGAGAAATGAAGGAGGAAAGCCAGCTTTCCCTCTTTTCACCAAAATGTATGATCATAAGTATGTATGGTAAATTAAACTTTTAAATTCACTCTGTAGGCAACTACCATGGTCCACCATCCTTGGAGAAACATTATACCAGAGAAAGTGCAATGGGTTTTTGCATTTACACAGCTTGAAAACCAGTCTGATCCTAATTTTTCAATCAAAGGATTGGCAGAAATTTCCTTATGCTTTACTCATAAAATCCATGAGTGACAGACCACTGTTGAATGAAACGTACTGGTATCTAGAAGCTTAAATCCACCAGATGTATGCCATTAATGGTCTTACAAGACACACCATATGTATGGTGAACATTACAGTACATCCAATAAACACCAGAAATCTGAGGCAAAGTATATCTGACTAGGCAATACCTGCCAGAATGAAATTTTATTAACAGTGTTAAAAACAGATTGATAAAAATAAAAGTGTAAATGAAAAGAAGTGATAGACTTACTTCAATCAAAGGTAAACAGATGACATTCACCTAAAAAAGGTACAGCCATATTTTGCAACCTGATGAAGTTATTGAGGGTATTCTACATTCCAGTTCAAACAATCTCCTCCAAAGGACAACAAAAGAAGGCAGCCAAAGACCTGGTGATGTGACAAATTTGATAAGAAAAAACATTGTGAAGACAGCAACTTTCCACATCTAGGTCCAAATACACCAGCTTAATGAGTTGATGAACCCAACCAGTTAGCATGACAGGGAATAAATCATGGGAAAAAGAATGATATCAGGTAATATGTTAAAAACAAACAAACAAAGGGAATGTATACCATAAGGAGGTAGTACGTGCCATATAATATCACAAGGAGTAAACGAGACAAAGAAGCCAACCAGGACTGAAGTGGGAGTGCAGGTAGGAGATGGAGGATTACAAAATGGGTGTGACGTCAAACTAAATATAAGGGAAGCATAGGCCTAGTGGAGAATGGACTGATAAGGATAAAAGACAACACAATAGGAATGGCAGAGAATGCAAGTAACGTTAACTGGATAAATATCTGATTGACGATATTGTTAATCAAAGAGAAAAAGGAAGTAGGTCTTGAAGGAAAGACGGTACATAGAAGACAAACTTTCAAAGCAAGGATAGGAAAGGGAACAAAAGACCACATTGAGATACCAATCAAACAAATCAATAGAATGTAGAGGATGCATGACTCAAAAGAAGAAGAACAAGAGGCAAGTGACAGAGGAAAACAAAACCCCACACAACTTGGAGATATGTGAAGTGTTCAACAAGACAGATTAGTGGCTAGACATACCTTTCTCAAACAACCAGGTGAAATATTAGCAAAGATGAGAAACAGAACAGTGGGAAGGATGGAAAACATGTTGAATAGACCAGAGATGGAAAGAAGATCAGCCTTTGGTAAATGGACATGGGTCTCATGAACTGGGAAAGGAAAGATACAACATGTTGAGTCAATACCTGGTGATGTGACAAGGAAGTCCCTCCCTGGGCTGAGACAAAAGATGTAACAAAACTCATGGATGAAGATAGTGGGTGATGTCTGAAAAAACAATGCCTGGCTCGGGTTGACCAAGATAGAGATAAGTGAACAGGAGGTTATACAAGTAAAAGTTGGAGTTTTGTGGATTATGGATAGAACTCTGGAGAGGAGTCAAATAGGAATGTAAGTGTAGGTATGATGACCCCTTCAATTTTGAATGAATATGTTCATTCCCAAAGCTGGGATATGTAGAACAGGAGACAAAAAGAAAGAAAGTTTGGTTTTTGCAATTAAGAACACAACTACTGATAGACTGGTTGACTAAGAAAGTGCTCCATGTAAAGAATCTTGTTGGATTAATGTTAACAATCCACAATGATTAAGGGCACCTGGAACAATTGCTGGATGTAGATCCAGTAAAACAGAGATCCAGGACCCAAAAGCACAGAACTCAAGATGCAGTAACACCTTGAAGCTATGATCAACTGATGATTATCTCACATGTCACGTGCTTTAGAGTCATTTTAGTCATCAATCATAAAAGGTGTAGCATTGACATTTGGCATTAGGAATAAAAGAAAAAGGCCTATTTCAAGCCCTTCACGTATGAATTTTTTGCAAGACGAGTTTTGTTATAAGAATTATTATCTGACAGTAACAGCAATCATGAAAGTGAAAATGTAGACAGTGAAAGCTCAAGTCATAGTGACAGTTGTGATATAAGTAATCTTAGCAATACCAGTGCGGAACACCTGTTTTGGGTAAATGGTGATAACATTTTTGCCTAATAATTACAACTCTGTCAATACAAATTCTGGAATTATGAACAGTTTTTGGAGTCAAAGAATGTGATGAAAAATATAGATGTTTTATCGCATTTTTGACAATAAACTTACGGCAACAACTGTTGATGAAACAAATAAAATATTTTACATGGAATATTGAATATGGCATGGAAAGCAATGGTGCAGTGTTACAGATGATGAATTATATACATTTTTAGCACTAGTACTGTTGATGCTTTATGTAAAGACACACTCCATAAAAAAGTACTGGTCAAAAGATTCCATTATAGTTAAAAAACATGAAGGTTTATCCAGTTAATGCAGTTCATTCACTTTGCAGATAATAAACAATTGAATCAAAATGACAGGCTGTGGAAAAAACTTGTTAGAGAAGAGTCTTTAATGCTGTTCAAAATTATACTACCCTTCAAACAGTATATATCAATAAGATTTAGATTTGGCATAAAATTATTCATTTTATGTAATTGTGTTGGATATTATAAAAATATTGAGTCAAACACTGAAGTGTCTAAAAATGACCCATGTGGATTCCTAGGGGCTGTTGTAAACAAACCCAAAGGACCATATTAAAACAAGGGTCACATTCTTTATACAGATAACTTGTACAAGTTTTAAATTATCGTGTTATTCACATAAAAAAAACTGTATTTCATAGAACAGGGAGAAAAACAAAACATTTCTCATGTTTTAAGAAACAAACTTATGTAGCATGACAAACTACTTTTCATAGAGGAAATATTGAAAACAATGACAAAATCAGTCATAAAATTAAATAACCAGTAAAGAAACCTGATGTTGTATTAGACCATACTCATAAAATGTTTTTGATTAACAAAGCAGACATGCAAGTAACTACAGTGAAATGTGTAAGAAAATCTGTAAAATGGTATAAAAAAAACTTTTCTTTCATATGACTGACACTGTGATGCTAAATTCATATAATTTGCATCTGGTAAAAACAGAAAATAATGCACTAGCTCTAAAAATCTTCAGCAAGAAAGTAATTACCCAAATGTTTGGAAAACATGGTACACTAACTGTGAAACGGTACAAATGACAATCAACCAAAAATACAGATAGATTACCTGCCATAAATTTTATGGAAAGACATTCCCCAGCACAAGTACCTCCAATAGGAACAAGGAAAAAAAGGACAATGTATAATCCATGAGCATGAATACCAAACAACAAGAACAAAGGAGGAAATGTGTAACAACATGGTGTCCTAAGTGCAAAGTAGGCCTGTGTCTGGAGGACACAGAAACTCAAAAAAACTACTAAATAGGGGTAAGTACATAAACATTTTACCAATTTTTTTTGCAAACTATGTGGTATCCAATCAAACATATTTGCATACTTAAAAAATTAACTTTGACAACAAAGGACATGCAAATATCTAGCTTACCAAAGTCTGAGCACCAGTGTTATGAAATACTTAAATATGATGTGTAAAGGAGGACAAGACCACACAAAGGGTGCCCGAGTAATGCTTACCACAGATATCACAAACAGATGGAAATTGTACATGTTCAAAAACTTACCACCAATCCACTGGGAAATTTAGAAGTAGGTGGAAGAAAAAAGAACAAATCTCTCCACCAAAGTGAACAATGTAAAAATAAAACAAAAGGAATTGGAAAAAGAAAACTAATGTAATCACACTTGTGTTAAACATAAAAAAAACTGAAATGTGTCAACAGTTGACCTGTGTAACCAGCTGTAAAAAAAAGGTGTGGAAGGTGAAATATCCTGAAGAGTTATACAGTCAGAAAAACCAAAATAAGGTGATAGAAAAAAAGTAAATTTTATTATTCTTGATTGTTGAAAAGAAGTTACAGGCCAAATGTGAATTTGGCGAAAGAGGATCCGCGAAGTGGCGAGGGAACACTGTATATAAATTAGAGATCTGAACATGAAAATATTTCAGTAATACTTAGAAGGCAAGATCATATTGGAATTTAATGCCATTAACTTTTTACTTATTTTATTTTTAAAGAGTTATTTCTTTTTCTATTCTTCATCATTGATTACCTATGCTAAGATACATCAATGAGATACTGCAAGTATGACAGGAAGAGATATTTCAGCATGAAGCAAAATACTTTATCTACTTGTATCATAACAAGTAAGGGATGATGGGAAACTTCAATTAATTTATAAATTTAATTAATCCATTTCAAATATAAAATTTAAAACACAAATAATGCAAAATAAAGTAAAAGATAAATATAATTTAAATATATATCTAACTATGATATATTTTGGTAAGAAACAACCAACGTGCTACAGTAAGAAAACAAGACTACAAGCATGTATCTTGGAACAGCTGTTACGGGTATTACCACTGTTACTGATAAGGAGAGAACAACGCTTCAACAGTCTTCGATCATCAAAATGTTGTACACTCCTCTATTATTGTCTTCTCTACCCATACCAGCCATTTGTAATTATATAAACTTTCTCTTTCCAATTCTAATGGATTCAACAGAGGGTTTTATTTCGAAAAGCTTGTTTGCACCTTGCTCACTCAAAACTGATTGCCAACTAGCACAAAGCCAAGCCTTGAATACAGGATCATAGTCCATGTACGGAACAGGCACAGTAGAAATAGTACCAGACCAGACAGATTTAGCTGCAGTGTCGACAAGTTTGTTCCTACGAATACCAACGTAACCCAGTATCCAGAAAAACTGGACAGAAGTACATGTTAAAGAGAAATAGGCCAATCAGTTTTGAATATCAACAAGGACAGGGTGTGAATTAACATGAAGCGATTCCAGGGCAAGTAGAGAACTAAGCGAGTCAGTGTAAACGTGCGTATTCAGTACTGCTTAGCTTCTAAGTGATCCAGAGAAATGGCATACAGTTCAGCAGTGAATACAGAGGCTGTTGAGGGAATTCTGCACGCAACCACTGAACTGCAACAAACCATGGCAGAGCACACACAGTTACCCGATTTTAAACCATCTGTATAAATACAAATGGAAGGATGGTTTGAAAAATGCTCAGTAAATAACAGACAGTATTTTTAATCGGGAGTGTCTGCATTTCTCAAATGACTTAAAGATAGGTAACATATAGGGAATGTAATAAGCAATGGAGGGATGGGCTGATCATTGGATACTGCAATGTTATCCAAGGATAGACCCAATTCATCCAACTGCACCTGAATATGAAGGCAAAAAGAGCAATGAGAGATCGTCTGTTCTGAAAAAGTATGGCCTTTCAAGGAAGGAAAGCACAACTCCAAATGGGATGCTTTGGTAAGGAATGAAGTTTCAAAGCATATAGTAAAGACAGTTGCAAACAGCAGAGGTGCAAAGGTTCATGAGACTCTGTGTATAAGCTCTGAACTGGGGAAGTGTAGAAAGCACCAGTGCAGAGCTAAAGTACTTGATGATGAATGGGGTCCAGCATTTTTAAGGCCAAGGTCCTGGCAGAGCCACAGATCAGTGACTCATAGCCTAGCTTTGATCAAATAAGAGCACGATATATCTTTAGCATAGAGCATCGATCCACTCCCAAAGTGGTGGAAGAGAGGACACAGAGAATGTTCAGTGCTCTTGTACATTTGACCCGTAATTGCTTGATGTGTGGTATAAAGTCAGCTTACAGTTAAAAATAAGCTACAAGAACTTTGTCTCAAGGACCATAGGCAGCACAACTTCACCAAATCAGAGTTCAGAATCAGGCAAAAGTGCATGCAAACTGTTTTAGAGAGAGAGAAGTTAAAGCCATTTTCTGTGGTCCACTTCAGTAGCTGCCACTCAATATACCTCATGTTCAACGACTGATATTGGATGTGAAAGTCGTCGACGTAGAGCCCATTTGCAACAGTAAGAGGGAGTTGTTCAGTGATGGCATTAATCTTTACACTGAAAAATTTGATGCTCAAAACACAGCCCTGAGGGACTCCAAGTTCCTGTAGAAAAGAATGGGAAAGTGTTAAACCCACAGAACTTGGAACTGCCTGTTCATTAAAAAAATGTTTAATAAAAATTGACAAATGGCTACAAAACCCACATATATGGAGGTATTGCAAAATGCCATACCTCAATTTTGTATCATAAGCCTTCTCAATGTCAAAAAATATTGATACAAAATGTCATTTGAGGAAGGTTTCTCTGATTAACATTTCAAGTCAAATCAGGTGGTCCATGGTGGAGTGCCTATGTACTACCAGGCCAATTTGTGTTCCACCAGTGTAAAGGGCCAATTATAGTCACAGAGACAATCAGCCTGAAAAAAAGAGGTGATTGCTCTGTCCATGTCTTGATGGCTAAGAAGGTGAAGAAAGAAGCAGAAATGCTAGATACCTGGCAAAAGCTTTCACCTAAAGTATCTGTGATGCACTGGATCTCAGCTACTTCCTGGCCATCAGAGAGCAAGATCAAGATGGAGACAGAATTATATTGCCCACTGACCTTTCAAATCTTATCCCATTTTGCAATTGTCAGAACCCATACAGGGTGAACGACAAGAGGTTGTTTCTTTCAAGGAATGAAACAAGACGAGCATTAACAATCCTCTCTATGGTCTTACGAAGACAGCTCATCAAAAGCAATTGGATGGCAGTTTGAAGGAATCTTGGAATCATTCCCAAGCTTAGAGAAAGGTAGGACAATAGTCTGGTGCCAGGCATCAGGAAAAACATTCTCCTACCAGATCTGGTTAAAAGCAATCAGAAAAATAGCAAGAGAAACAAGAGATAGATGGCACAGCATTTCAAATTGTACATCATCAGGTCCAGCCAATGTAATGCCAGACTGATGAAAGGCCAGTTTGAGTTCCACTAGTGTAGAGAGACAATCAGCTTGAAAGGACAGAAATGTTTGCTTTATCTGAGTTTTGACAGTTAAGAAGGTGGAAGAAGAAGCAGAAGTGCTAGATACTTGGCAAAAGCTTTCACATAGAGTATCAGTGATGTTCCAGGGTTTCAGCTATTTCCTGGCCATCAGAAAGCAAAATCAAGAAGGGAACAGAATTATATTGCCCACTGACCTTTTGAATCTTGTCCCACATGACTTTGAAACTGGTTGAAGAAGATATGTCAGTTGTGAACTTAACCCAAGAGTCCTTCTAGCTTTTACGCCTTACCTGCCGAGCATCTGCAGGGGACTGCTGGAAAGCAATGGTGCGAGTGTGCGAGATACCTATGAAAAGTATCCCAGGACCATTTTTGAACCTCCTGTGCCATGTGTCAGGTAGGATTCCACCACAGAAGAGGATATCATGGAAAATGTGTCAAGGTTTTAAGAATACACTGAGCAGCTGCCTGTATAATGCAGTTGGCTACTGCTGCCACATAGTCATCTATTGATGGCTTACAGACAAAAGCAGAACCAAGTTATGTAAAAGCAGTGAAAGAGGGCCAGTTTGCTTGATCCAATTTCCACCAGGGTATGCAGATCAGGTGGCATAGACATAACCAGTTTCCCTCAAAATTATAGGAAAATGATCACTGCCTCGTGGATAATTGTCAACTCCTGTTGAAAAGTGGGAAAATAGCTAAGGGTAGCAAACTGAGAGATCAATAGCAGTAAAGAACAGACCAGGTGCATGAAAATAATAACCACTATTAAAAAGAGAAAGGTTGTGATCAGAGAGCATATGTGCTCTACAGAACAACCCCTCCCATCAATATCAGCATTTTCCCAGAGGGGATCATGCCTATTAAATTCCCCCAGTATAAAAAAGGGGGATGGGAACTGTTCAATGAGAGCATCAAAGTCTGATTGATCATAGGTCTCTCCAGGCCTTGGGTCGATTGGGCAGGTCTTTGTTGTTGGAAGAGGATTCCAGCGAATGAGGACGTGAATGATTGATCGTTTTGCATCTTGGAGTAGGAAAAGGAGATGTACTCAAGGAAATGCCTATACTCAGAACAAAAGAAAGTGGATCTTGAAGTTTGCAGAAATGTATGACAGGGATAGAGTTGGGTGTTGAAGTTTATTATCAACTTTTATAACCATGGAGGTCAAAATACTTTTCATATGGTTTGAAAACGATTCTTTTGAAGGCACAGAGAGATCCATTTGCACTCTCACTGTAGTAGTGGAACAAAGTGCAAAAGCATACATCCAAGATGAAGTGGTGGACAGCAACTTTCAAGCCTTAGGGTAAGTAATGTTTTGAATCATTTACAAATGCTGCACTTCTTTTTCTTCTAATCATTTCGGGCAAGAACAAAAATAGGATGGGTGAGAGCCATTGCAACTGACATAATGAAGGTCTGATTCACACTCATAAGTTTCATGGTCCTTGGCACTGCAACGAGCACACATCAAGGAACAACAACATGATGTCTTTGAGTGACTGAACCATTGACACTGGAAACATCTGAGAGGGTTTGAAATGTATGGCCACACCTTGCAATTAAGAGAAACTGCCTTGATGATGGCAGGTGGATGTGGTGATGTAAATGTCAGAATGAGGACAATGATCAGCATCATAATTCCATTTTTGCAAGTGGAGATATGCCTCACTGCAGAAACTCCTTCGGTAGAGAAACCAGCAAGAATCTCCAACTCAGAAATCTTCTTCATATCCCTCTCAACAATAATTCCTTGTCATGAATTCAAAGAAGCATGAGGCATAACTTTAATAGGTATATGCCCAATTGCCTCTGAATGCAAGAGGAGTTCACTCTGTTGAGATGTGAATGTGTCCATCAATGTCACCAGAGCAAAGCTTCTTAAGTGACTTTGGAGAGCCAGCAAGTCCCTGTAGTCCCTTCAGAAAGAAAATGGGAGACATCTGTCCTAAATGTTTGTCTGAAAGAGAATATAGTATAAGGAAATGAGGTACAGGTGTTACAGATGTTGAAGGTTGCAGATCAAAATCTTCAAGATGTGGTCATTTACCATAATAAAAATAAAAAAGAATATTTTGGAGCCAACTGATCCCACTCACTCAGGGGATACACTGCAATGTCAAACAAAAACATTGCAACAATGTCAGGATTTCACAAGCACTATACCTGAACACCAGCATCAGATACAATATCCACATCACCTGTTGAGAACATCCAACACTGATACTTGGTTGGACCCTAGCCCAGGTGGACCAGCTGATTGACCCTAGAGGGGCAACTCCAAGTACAGGAATTCAAGGCCAAAGTTGTGTGTTAGTGTTGGACCCCTCAACCACCAGTATGTTTTCCTCCCCTCTTTGAGTCTCCACGCATAACAAGCATGTGAGTGGATGTTTAGATCCCAGAGGAAGTAAGCTGAAAGAACAGAAACTTCTCTGGGAGGTCCCCTCACCACACACAGGAATTTACACCAATGAGTCCATAATCTGATGCAAGCCTAGAAATTATGAAGATAACTGTTACTTTTGCTCTCATGACATGTAAGGCTACCATACTTGAAATAAAAAGGAAATTTCTTATCCAAACTTTAAATCTACAATAAGACATGTACCTGATGTGCCTGTACCAACTCCACCAGAGACTCTTGATACAATTTTAATTGATTCTGAATCTGATGTAAAAAGAAAAGTTGACTGCCTTTCAAGAAGTTATTCACAAATGTTCAGGAAACTACAAAGACCCAACCAACATGCCCAATGTTTTTCAAAGAGTTAGGCTGTAACACAAGTTTGAAAGTTAATTTCTTACATTAAAATGTTGACTATTTCCATGTGGCATCAGTAAAAAATAATAGAAAGGTTTCAGAAAAGAAAAAAAGATATCAAAGAAAGTGAAACATCAACATAATGGCTGACTACTGTTGGTCATTGAAATACGATGCTCCAGATACAATATACAAAAGAAAAACTGCAACACATAGTTTTGAGATAGATTTCACACACACACACACACACACACACAAAATTCAGAATGAAAGAGGATTACTTCGTTTGTCATCAATGTTCTTCCTTTTATGTTAGTTTATCTGCACCTTTGTGACAATAAAAGATAATAAAAAAATGTCATTTATTTGCAGTACATGATTGAAAAATGAATATAATTTTTGAAATCTGCATAGTAAAATTATGAAAAAATCCATCATTAAAACAAAAACAACTTTTATGAAGTTTATACATTCTCAGTCCTGTGTTTGTAGGTGTCATGATGGTAGGTAAGTGTATTTATTGTCTGTCTAAACATAGATGTGCAGGCTGTGGTTTATTCCATTCAGTAAAGAAGCTGCAAAAAATTAGATCTGTCAAAACTCTGAGTCATGTGACATTAAAACCAGAATTAGGTTTTTTTCAAAGGATTCTTCTGATATACAGAAATTAAAACAGATAAAATAAAGCTTTGTGTTACCACATTAATTTCCTTGACATACATTGATTGTAAAGCTGTTTAAATTTTGAAAGTAATTAATTTCTTGTGCAGCAAAGAATCTAAAGGTATGCTTGTAATGAAAGGGTTAAGAGACAGATCACCTAAACCACCACCAAGATTTTTTTGAATTACAGTTAAAGTTATTTCCATCAAATTATTTTTACAATTTAAATTAGGATGAATTATAAATTATCACCAACTATGTTGAGTCTTTTTTGAATAGTAACAATAGCATATTCATTGTCATCAATACTCAATAACATGACATCATCAGCAAATTTAAGTAATTTATTGACCACAGCTCCATCTGTATCAGTAACAAACATAAAAATAGGAAAGGTCCTGAGATGGAGCCTTAAGGTACCCCACTTCTGATATCATTTCAATTTAACTGAGCTCTATCTGTTAATAACATCCCTCTGCCTTCTTCCATCCAACCATTTTATCTGTTATTTTCACTTATGTATCTTTGTATGGATTTGAGGAATTCTACTGACTTTCTAACCACTATAAAAATATTCGTAATAGATATAAATTGAACTATTTTTTCATTCTAGAGTTACTACAAATGATAATCCCATTCTCATAATTTTTTTTTATTTTATCAACCTTTAAACAGTATCTCACTGATGTTACAAAAGTTGAATGACATGCCACGTGTACTCATATCATTGTTTCCAATTACACTGGTTTACAAAGAAATTGAGGCAAGCACAAAAATAGCTGTTTTAACCTAATTTGGGGGTGCTGAATTCAGATTTGAAATCCGTTTTTACTCATCACCTCTAGGTTTTTAGATATGCATACTGTACATAAAGGCGTATATGCATTCAGGGTTAATTTCTAATATTGTGTGACTTATGTCTTCTTTTTTAGTTATTATGCAATAAATGTAAGTGATAGCATTACATTATATATATATATATATATATATATATATAACTATATATCAAGACGGATCACCAGTTTCAGGAATCAGAACAAAGACCTTGCTTCACTTTTTGACATGGAAAACAAGTTGTGCTACTGCACAAATGTACCTGGCTTGTTCATTTTCCTTGGTTTGCCACATAATCCTTCAGACTGGCGTCTTTTCATAGACTCTTCCAAGCGAAGTCTCAAGGCTGTGCTTCTGCACAACGGGAATAAATATCCCAGCATTCCCACTGCACACTGTCCATCTAAAGGAGTCCTATGACAATATGGAGCTTGTTTTAGAAGCTGTTAAGTACAACCAGTACCAGTGGAGTCTGCGTGGGGACCTCAAGGTCATTGGTCTTCTTATGGGTATGCAAGCAGGCTTCACAAAGTACTGTTGCTTTCTCTGTCTCTGGGATAGTCGAGCTGTATCCCAGCATTACAAGCAGAAAGACTGGGGGTCAAGAAGCACTTTCGTTCCTGGCGAACACAGCGTCAAGGAGAATCCTCTGGTTGACATGAAGAAGGTGCTTCTTCCTCCTCTTCACATCAAGCTTGGTTTGATGAAGAATTTCGTGAAGGCCATGGACAAAAATGGTGCTGCCTTCCAACACTTGTCTACTGTGTTCCCAGGTCTCAGTGCTGCTAAGCTCAAAGAGGGCATCTTTGTTGGACCTCAAATCGGAGAAGTGTTGAAGGATACTGATTTTAAGGAGCTTCTTACCTCAAAGGAACTGAGAGCATGGGAAGCATTTAAGTCAGTCTGTAGTGGCTTCCTTGGTAACACACGAGTACCAAATTACCAAGCCTGTATTGAGAAGTTGCTAAAGACTTATGAGGATATGGGATGCCGAATGTCACTCAAAATTCATTTTCTCCATTCCCACCTCAACTTCTTCCCTCCAAACCTTGGAGCAGTGAGTAATGAGCACGGAGAAAGATTCCACCAAGACATTACGAAGATGGAGAGCAACTACCAAGGCAAGTGGAACCACAGCATGATGGGAGACTTCTGCTGGAAGCTCTTGCATGACATCCCGGAGGCAAAATACACCAGATCATCTGAGAAAACACACTTCTAACTGTCTGTAGAGTTTCCAGGCCAGTCCAGCACTTTTATTCACATTGTAGTCATAAAATTCTTCACAAGTTTTGATGTGTGGCACAGAGCCAGATCTTGTTGAAAAATGCCAGATTCATCTGGAAATCTCTTTTTCAATTTTGAAACAACTCTTCTCTGCAAAATTTTGATGTACTATGGTCCTCACATCATACCTTCTACAATATGTAAGCCTCTGATGCCATAGTAGCTGAAAAAGCCCCAAAACATCTTCTTCAAGGGACGTTTTACGAACTGACTGATGCGAGATTCTCGAAATTTCTCACCTGGAGATCTGCAAACATGGACTTCTTTGACCCTGTACGAAGAAATGAGTCTCGTCACTGAATAACACCTTCCTCCATTGTTCTTGCATCCAGTTCTTGTATTTCAGACCGCACTGATATCATTTTTCTTCATCAAGTTGGTAAGAAATTGTTTTTCGACTGGTCTCATTTGCTGCAATTTCAAATGACGTGATATTCCTCAAAATTTTGTCATATATCCCAAAAATAGATAGACAGTACTGCAAAACACAGCTAATGATGCTGTGAAAAAAATGATTATTAAAAAAAAATCAGCAGGTCCAGCGAGCCTACACCAGCCGGTATGCTGAAAATATTGTAAAATGACCATTTGTTTCAATTAATTTGCACAAGTGTTAAAGCTAACACTATGGTTGTATATAGTTTCATTTTTGACTAATCATATCTTTAATAAGCTTAGTTCCATCCTGTAAACAATTATGGTAAAAAATTTTTTGACAACAATAATGGACAAGATATAGCTATCATATACAATGGTGGAAAGAAAACATTTGGACTTGGAGCAGACAAAAGAAATACAGTAAATCAATAGAAACTTAAAATAAAGCCAATCTACACCCAAACTGTCACTACAGAAACAAGTCATTTCTCCGATTCAAAATCAATTTACTCTGCTAACAATTTCCAAGGCTAATAATACCTACTAAAAGATTAAAAGAATGATATTACAAGCCAACCACTCAAAAAATAATTCTGTAGTAATGATTTATAAACACATTTTGCCATCACACTAACCATTAAAAATGTCTGCCCTGCTTCCAGAATAAGCTCTTCATTTTCATGTTCAGCTTCCTGAATAATTCTTATAGCATCCTGAGGATTCATCATATTCCATAACCCATCTGATGCTAGAACTATACAACGGTCTCGCTTTGGATCCAGAGTAACCATGGCTACATCTGGTTCTGGACTTACCACAAATTTCCCTTGGAAGTAATTGTAGCTCCATAAATCACCTGAAAAATAAAAATTATTTTAATTATACAATTATAATAAGGAAATCTAATAAGTCTAAATATGAAGTCACTACAAAACAATCAACTTCCCATCTCAGTAATAATACAATATTACAAGTTAAAACATTAATGTTGTTTCTTTACTACTTATTAACAAAGAATTTAACAACTTTCACCAAACAGAGTTTAAAAAAAAAACTTAGCTAAAGCAACAATCTTAACATAAACCAAAAATGTTTTCAGATGTTACAGGTTATAGACACAAGCATCAACTTGGGGACTTGCCTTTAGAAATGTAAAGGATAAGACAAGCTTATATGTACTGTACATGGTTATCTAAATCCTACAACACACATGCTTTACAATGTAAATCTTGTGCATTATCATAACCTTTCAATCTTGTTCAATATTTGATTCATACATATCAATACATTAAAACATAGCCACAATTAGCATACAACGTTTAACAACAAAAAGTAAAACCATATCCAAACACTGTATGCACCAAGTGACCTGGCAACAGCCAGGAAAGGAATACGATCAAAATGTGTGCTTCGTCGAACTGGTCCCTTGTGACCAATACGAGGTCTCTTCCAGACGACTCTGTCTACACCTGCTTTATTCATCACAGAACCTCCCACGCTGTGGATACGCTCCCTTTCTGAAGGGGATTCTGGCTTGTGATCTTTAGTAAGAGGCTGAGCAACCCAAGAATTTGAGTCTAAACAATCAACAATAAGTATACAATGATGAACTTTTTACCATGTGAAAAGAATACTAAATATATACAAAATTAAATTAAAAACTTCATGAATAACATTTATTTCAACAGAATATTTCAAGAAATTCATCACATGCTTTGGCTTTTAAAATAAACCATAAATTTACGAAAACAAGTTTTTAATTTGTTTAGATTAAAGCACAAGTTTTGTGACCTAAAATTTCAATTTAATAAACTCAAAACTGCTAGGCTTATCATAAGCAATAGGAATTTATCTTTTGGCTAACCTTTTTCTCTGTGAAACCATTTAAGACACATACCTTTGTTTTGGCATCCCAGAACAATTTTAGAATCACCTACATGGCCAATGTACATTTTTCCATGTCTGATGAAGGCTACACTTGCAGTTGTTCCTGAAGTACTCGGCAGCCCAGAAAATGTTCTTGGCCATTTATCTTATGAAAATAAATTTTATATAAATAACATGAAATTCTAGTTTATTATCTTTAATTTGCAATGTCGGCCAATAATACAAAATACATACAACAATAAAGCTAGGCTACTTTAGTACTCAACAACTCATGAGCAGCGATTAAAGTTGATGAAATTCACATAAATCTAATAATTAAAATTGTGATTAAATAAAATGGCATAAAAATAACCAACTAATCAAAATATTGTTATTATGTTTGTTGTTAAGCAAAATGATACATAACAGGCTAGCTCTGCAGGTGCTATTACTTGATTTCAGTGTTACAAGGCTTTTTTTTTATATATACTTTAGCTTCAGGCAGCATGGCTAATTTTTCCTGCCACTAAACTTATTTGTACCACCCTTGTTATGTCAAAACTGCTTAGGTTACCTGGAACTAATTTTGAACTACTGTCCAAATGTACTTGGGTTGCTGTTTTTTCATTGCTTGTACAGGGGAACACATGCAATGATTTGAAAAACACTGTAGTAATAAGTTAATCAATGAGGAAATACCTCTAATCATCCAGATCTGGAAATGAATGGACCATTTGGTCCTTCAAGGCAGTCATTGCACACTTGCACCTGAAGAAAAGTAAACATTTTAAACTCAACTTTTATTATTCAGGGGTTCACCTTTCTGCATAGCCAATGCAAGTCTTGCTATATTTTGAAATTTTACAAGAAATTCCATAAATACAAGTAGCTTTAGAAACATAAAACCTATTACTTTTTATTTATTTAGTTGTTTTACATAATCTTATTTAATATCTTGGAAAATTACATTATAAAGTGCTACTTATATAAAGGTATGATAACAAAATTTATATCTGCTCTAGATTTTTAAATTTTAGAACATTTTAAAATCTCAAAATGTTTTATCATCCATAAAATGCAAGTTATGTTTATCTTTAATTTTTAATAATCAGATACTTTCCTTATATTTTCACATCATACACTAGACTAATAATAATATTCCTATCTACTGAAGGTATGATAGTAAGAAAACTTCTCAATACCTGAATATCATTTCTTTAAACTTTCAAAACATTAATTTCAATACATGTTCTTATATTCTGTTTCACTATAGGGACAAAACTTTTATTGTCATGAATAGTGAATGTATGTAATAGCTTATTGTTCAGGTGGTTTGAATAACACAGCCTGACTTTAGTTACATGACACATCCTGCTACAAGAAAATACCAAATGACAGACACCATAAATTAAAAAGAAAATCACTTTACAGCATTTAAAAGATTGGTCCAGGTCATAATTTCTCTTATTATAGACACAATTTATACTGGAATTTGAAAGTTAAGATCTTTAGTGTATTAACACCTCAAATATAAGAATATTACAGCGTCCCATCTATGAATGAGATGAATGTGTTTAGTCTGTTTTACAACTAACATGAGCTTTGTTGTTGTCACTTGTATACTGAGTTTAAACTCCTTGCAAAATATCATAATAAACTGTTTATGAATCAATTGTATTTTCTTCTAAGTTATCAAATAAAAACAATGAAAGAATGCATTTTAACTTCAAAGTAAAGACAAAAGAGAAGGAAAACAAGATTTTTAAGTGGTACTAGTAGTATGTATAAATCACACAAGGCTATCATTATAAATACTGAATAATAGAACTTAAAACAAAAGAACATAAAAATGACAAATCTTCTTGCGTTCAAAATGCTAAGTCTAATTCACATAAAGGTCATGCACTTGCCACATGATGAATTAAAATTCTTACACTTGCAGATCAAAATCATTCCTATAAATATATTTTTGAATTAAACTTCAATATAATGATTAATGCACATAAATACAGGACACAGCATAATATAATCTATCAGAAAATAAATCATACATATCCCATGTAATTTTTTTCCAGAAGAAAATATAATTCTTAACATAGATAAGTATTATTGACCACTACAATTCAACTTCTACATAAAATGACAGTTACTATAATAACTATCACATATATTGATACTGCCAAAGATAGACAATAAAATCTCCTCATCTGGTTTGCTTATCATCCTGTTATTTGTTAAGTGTGAACTAAAACAGTTAGAATTAACATGGTGCCAAAATCAACACCTTTGATAAGCAGCAGGTAAATGTTTTACAACTGTGTTTTAACATGCCCAAATATTTTGCATAAAGAAAACAAACTAGAAAAAAGGTTTAGATATAAATCATAAATGGCAAAACCAGTACTAAAGTGCAAGGAATTTTTTTTAAATGATGAATCATTTTTCCTTAGAAGGTACTCAGTCTCATACGAAGGCTGTTCAAAAAATATGTGGACTGATGTCATAAAACAAAATGTACTTTACTTAGAAGTTACAGGTCTGGGACCCCTTCAAAGTACTCTCCTCCCCAACGCACACACACTAATCCCAATGGTGTTTCCACTTGTTGAAACAGTCCTGATACACTTCTTTTGTAATGTCCTTTAGCTCCTTCATCGCATTTGCCTAAATCTCAGAAATTGTATCAAATCTTCTTCCTTTCAAGGGTCTTTTGGGTTTGGGGAACAAAAAAAAATCACAAGGAACAAGGTCAGGTGAGTAGGGAAGAGCAGTGATTGAGTGTTTGGCCAAAAACTCATGAATTCTGAGGAACAAATTTCGCAGCAACGAGGTGCATCTCCAATTTTTCGGTCAAAATCTCGTAACAAGATCCAACCGATATCCCACACTCTTCAGCAAGCTCCCTGACAGTCAGACGTTGATATGCCCGCACCAGAGTGTTGATTTTGTCGACGTGGAAGGATGTCCAGGACGCTCATCATCTTCAATGGACTGTCAACCATCCTTAAAACGTTCATGCCACTTGAAGCATGCCGTACGCTTCATAGCAAAATCACAGTAAGCCGTGTTAAGCATAGCAAAAGTTTCAGTCACAGATTTTTCAAGTTTAACACAAAATTTCACAGCAAGTTGTTGCTCCTTCAGGTCATTCATTCTGAAATCCACCAAACGAAAAAATTCCACTTCACTTAAAACTGTGTAGCTAATACACAAATGAACATATCCGAAATCGGGAAATTGCGTCATAATGAGCTGATCTGTGCAAACTTAGCAACACCAAGCAGATTCCCCTGGAACCAACTGGAGCCGCAAAATTCAAACATTCCACGTATTTTTTTAACAGACCTCGTATATATTTTGAAAGTTTTTAAAATTAAATTTCTCTTCAAACTTCTTTAAATAGTACAATTTAGTTCAGATAATTGAATGTTATGATATTATTTATAAAATGAAAATATTAAAAACATTATAGTAAACTTTTAATGGTTTTAATATTTTGTTTTTATTAAGTTAACCCTTTTGCTATGGGCTTGGTATACCATACAAGAATTTGTCAACACACTGGCACATTAACTATTTGTACTAGAACATTTGATGCTGCACATATATTTTCACAAAATCTGGTAGACTTTTAATAAAGATTACAAGAATTGTGTATAAAAAAAAATCAGATTTTTAAATTAAATGATTTTACTAAAGATTTGTTTTTGGAAAATAGTTTGTTTTATTACTAGTCTGTGTGATTTCATGCTATGATTAAAAAGTCTATTCTTTAGTGTCAAAAATCTTTAATATTTGTGTAGTCTCTTAAACCCTCTAAATACATTTAAAACACTTGTTTTCAGTAAAACTTTATATTCTGTTATTTTCTATATCCGATGTGGGGTCTGTCAACTGACCGACCTTGCAGCCATCATAAACTTAGGAAATATAATTTTTTTTCTGTGCTAGAATGACTACATATCATAACACAAAAACACAAACGTTTAGTCTAAGTACCTTAAGTCTTATAATGCTTTATATATTTATTTTTTTAGCATATTGTTCATCTAGTCATGCCTAGCTAACATTTCATTACTTGCATTGCTACCATGCATGTGTACTCATGTATTAAGTAATATAAAACTCACCTTTAGCTTTCCTGTCTTAGATGCGTTTTAGGGGACTAGTATTTTGAAGCATATGGTCGCATTTCAATTATTATACAATATACAAATTATTACTAGTTAGAAATAAATCATTAAACTTATTTTTCTTAAAATATAGAACAATAAATCAAGAAGCAAAGCAAATAATTATCTCTTCCCACTATGACCTTTGTATTCGGTTGTTAGTCCTTTTAAAATTTCACATGTGGTGGATATCAAACAAAATTTTTTAAGGTGTTATATATATATAGTTGAATAATCAAAAAATCATAAATAACTATATTGATACCTACTATAATTTATTAACTTTAGTAACTAAGATGATTTAGATGTAAAAAAAATATAAAACCTCGAGCAGACTAAAGACACAACCTACCTTCTTGAAATCATGGATTAAAAGAGGTGGTAGCCTTAGATTAAAATAGCTGAAAAAAATCACTCTGGAGATATTATAAGCTGTTGATTATTCACATGTTATACATTGAATTAAGTGTATATAAGAGAACATTTTCAAATGTGAAAGAGGTAACTGGAGCTCCTGTGTTTGTTTCAGTACTAAAGCCATATCTCAGCAAAATAAAAAAAAATGTATTTTATATTCTAGCTTCATAATATTGATAATTTGAGTTTCTAATTGTACAAAACTACAGACTTAGTATTTTGATATAACAAAAAATTGTAAGCAGTATTGCTTTCAACATACCAAGTGATCACCAAAATCTAAATTTTAATGTGTTCTTTTAATATTTACTTTCAACTTAAGAAATTTACACATAAATATAACAATATTAAAATTTAAATAATAGCTTACAATTTGATTCCAAACTTATTGACATAAATTCAATAAAATTTTGAATGCAAATCAATACACACAATGATATGGATTCTGACACATGACCCATAGCAAAAGTGTTAATAATCATCTTGTTAGATATACAAGTTGTACTAAGCTTGTCTTTTCAAAATCTTAAATTTAAGTTCTCTCATTTATTGTCTGCAGAATACACAGAAAAAGACTTTATTCCACCAGTGTAACATAAACTCTTATAAACTTCAACTACATGTTTTTTTTTATATTTATTAGTGCTATTACAGCATGTAGTCTACACAGATACTATCCTTATCACTGTTTTAATTATTCACTAAAATAATTTCTTGTTTAATGATTCATATTCATCCAGGCTTTGTTCAGCAAATAAAATAATTAAATAAGTTGTGCGTTTCCAAAGAGATTTTTAAATTTAACTTAAAATTGTGCTGATTGCTATTCTGATTATATTTGCCCACAAAATGTTATGTAATAGTATATTGTACTAATTGCAAATAAATAAAAGTTAAAACCATGATAATGATAGCATCTCTTAAATGCATACTCTAGTGTAAGTGTCTTTGTACACCACATGCTATAGTAGTACCATTTCACTTTTTATCTAGGTGAGTTTTCTGCAGATGTGGTGAATATAACAGGTTCAAGTAAAGTCTTGATAAATGTTTTAATTATAAGGGCTGACACTGGTTTTGTTCTTCTTATTTAGTCAATTTAATTGACTGAATGGGACAGTCCTTTTTTGTCTTTGAATATTATCTAAAACTATAGTTAAACAAACTATGAAAATATAAGGAGATAATTTATATATAAATAGACCAAAAAGTTTCAAAAAGGAAAAGTGTAGGGATGATTAATATGCATCCCTTGAAAACAATGTAAACAAGTTTTGATGTATGACATTTCTATCAGATCTATGTAACAGTACAAACACAGTGTAATAATGTTAACAGACAAAAAATTAACCCAAATGTGATTGAACAGAAACCACTTAAATATTAGACATTTTTCTTTCATAAAATTCTTCCCTAATATTCTATTTGTATCCACAGGTGAACTGTTTTGATATTTTAAGTATATCTATAATATGTGTTGGTTTATTCTTAACAATTTTTGAAAGCTAGATCAGATTCGAAAACAGACTCTTGGAAACAATGCCCCCAAAAGACAAAGAAAAAATTAGCTAAAAATGTAAGTACAAAGGCGGAACATAAAAAAAAATTTGAGGATTCTTATGAAATATTAAATAGAACTTTTGATAAATGGATGCAAAATGAATTAAATGCATGACAAAAAGTTATGATCAATGCCAAAAAATATTAAGTGTTAGTGGAACTGAAAACATTCACTGAAAGAAACTATAATCTCCAGGAAATGATAGATGAAAAAGTTGAAGGTTTTCTGTGTGGTTTAAAAGGTATGATAAGAGATTTTTTCTCAAAGAAAGTTTCAATCTGGAGAAGATAGGAAGCTGAAAAATTAAACAAATTGTGGAAAAGTGCAATTCAAAATGATCCTACATTAATACTTTCAAAATTTTGCAAGTAAAAAAAAGCTACTTAAAATTTAAAAAAGCAAGTGGGAACAGGATCAAAAGTAAAAAAACTGATGATTAAAATTGAAGTCTGAAAGTTGGAAGGAAAAAATTCAAAAGGTAAAGTTGAAAGAAATTAAAATTTTAATATTATACATTAGTTAATTTTTAAGTTGAAAGTAAATATTAAAACAACACACCTAAAAAAAAAGATTTTAAAAAGTCACATGACATGTTTAAAATTGGATGTTTATGATGTCAAAGTACTATGTCTATAATTTCATACAAATTAGGAACTCAAATTACCAATATTGACAAGCTAGAATAAAAAAATAACTACCTCTTGTCTTTTTATTTTGCTGAGATATAGCTTAAGTACCAAATCAAACATAGTGGCCCCATTCACCTTCTTTCATTTTTGGAAATGGTCTCTTTTATATACAATTATTTTAATATATGACATGTGAATAACTAACCGACAGCTTAGAATGTCACACTAGTGGTCTTCTCAGCCCTTTTATACAGTGAAAAGGCTATCACATTCTTTTTTGCACCAATATTTCAAGACGGAAGGCTGCATCTTTAGTCTACTTGAAGTTTCATACATTTTTTAAAAATCTAAATACATCTTAGTTACTCAGGTTAATAAATTATAGCGGAATTCTATGGTACCAGCAAAATTATTTATGATTTTTTTGGTTATTCAATTGTACATATACAAAACCAAAAAATAAAAAAAATAATATCCTCCATAAGCAAAATTTTTAAAAGCTTAGCAACCTACATCTAGCAGTTCAAAGGTTGTATTTTTTATTTATTGTTCTACATTTTAAGAAAATTAAAAGTTCCATACCTTATTTGTAAATAGTAATAATCTATATACATATATAATGTACAATAATTGAAATGTTATTGTATAATACAAAATACTAATCCACTTAAACAGCCACGACCAGGTTAGTTTTATATTACTGGATAAGGTAACATGAATACAATACATCAATGTAAGTTATGTAATGTTAACTAGGTATGACTAGAAGATTAATATGTAGTCATTGCACCACAAAAACAAAAAATATTTCCTAATTTTATGATGGTTATAAGGTCATTCAGTTGAAAGACCCCACACAGAATGTAGAAAATAACAAAATATGTCTTGCTGAAAACAAATGATTGAAATGTATTTAGGAAGTTTTACAAATTACACAAATAATACTTGAACTTTTGGGAATGAAAAATAGTCTTTTTAATCATGACATCAGTTTGCATTCATACTAGTAATGAAAAACTATTTTTACAAACAGACTTTTAGTAAAAAATATTTCATTACAAAAATCTGATTTTTTGTGTATAAAAAACTTGTAATCTTCACCAAAAGTCTTCCAAATTTTGAAGATACACATGCTGATTCAAAAGTTATAGTGCATATACTTGACATGCAAATGTGTAAAAAAGCTCCTGTGTATTATACAGAAAAAGGGTTAAAGGAACAACTGCTAGGGGTAACAATAACACCATTTTCACTAAAATTATGATTTTTATTTATTTATTTTATTAGGTTGACACCATTTTGTTGAATATGTAATAAATAAGCAGGAAAATAGGAAATTGAAACATATATTTCCAGACATTTCCAGAATGTGTGACTTATTCAGTGTAGAGATATTGTTATAAAAGAAAACACAATATAATACTGCTAAGTTCTAACAACCTATTGAGGATGTAACAAATTATTATGTCCAAAAACAATGCAAGTCATCATTACATAGGCAGTGCTACTGCCTACCCAATACTTATGCAGCTGAAATTGTCATATTATACTAAAAGGGCAAATAAACTTTATTTTAATAACTTATGAATAAAAGAAAATGTACACTAACACATAAAGCTTCTACACTTAATTCATATAATAAAGTAGCAATGCTTAAATTATTTGCATATTCTTCCAAATAACTCTGACCATTTATGTAGAAAAAAAACAAATGTTTTATTTGCAAAATGTAATATATCTAATGCAACTTAAAAATATTGATTCAACCATATTCAGAAGCCATACCATTTTGCATCCTGAAGTAAACTGACCACATCATTATTTCTGTAATTTACTAACACACTAGTTACTTAACAACATGGTATGAAATGTTTGGAAATTGGCAATATTGCATCAGATGATATTTATATGTATAAACATCATAATAATAAGATCAAACCAACAAAGAGGTGCCAAGTACCACCTAATTACATTCATTACTTAAGCCTCCCCTTAATTTAAGGTGTTTAAAACTGGGAAACATTTTGTTGTCTTTATTATTATATTTTATAGTAAACTTGATTAAATATAATAAATCAATATATCAGCCACTGCCACATCACCATATCCACATAGGTTATGAATTTTTGTCTTATTACTGAATATATGAAATACAACTATAATATTTGTACATTTTTACCCACTGCAATCTATAATGGTAATGTTTAAACTTCACATTTTACCTAATTTTCAACTGAGTTTACTTTACATCCTTGAACTACAAATTAATTTAATCACTGTAGATAAAAATTGAACATTATCAAACTGTATCAGTTGAATTTAAGTATATTTTTATTTTCACCAGTATACTAATTTCTAGCAAATGGTAGCACATGTTTATAGCATAAATTCAAACCTTACACAAACCTATCTAAATGACTCAGAGTCACTCGACCAGCAATTAATTACATTACTATAAATCATGTGAGGGATCCTCACTACAAAGAGATAAGCTGTACTAGGGATCTGCAGTTAAATAGTTAATAATGAAACAATTAATTGTACAAAATTAGAGAATTGCAACACTTTCCCTACAAGTTTATCTTTATAATTTTTTTCTACATCGACTCCACACATGGTAGTACTATATGGGTTTCAAGACCTATAAAGATACCATGTATCTAACATCATTACCTCAAATTTTACTTGTAATATGAGGGTTATGGGTTTGAATCCCCATCGCACCAAACATGCTCGTCCTTTCAGCTATGGAGGTGTTATGATGTAATGGTCAATCCCACTATTCACTGGTGCCAAGAGTTGGCAGTGGGTGATGATGACTAGCTGCTTTCCCTCTAGTCTTATACTACTAAATTAGGGACACCTAGTGCAGATCGCCCTCAAGTAGCTTTGCGTGAAATTCAAAACAAACAAACCTTAAATTTTTCTTTCTTGTCCAGAAATAAAAGTGTGAAACTCTTAGATGTTAGCCTTTAAAACTACTGTGATGACATTTCCCATAGGAAACAATACTGAAATCTTTCCGTTGTGAAAAAGTGGTTGAACAGAAAAAAAAAAGAACTGGAATAAAATATTCTTTCTTTATACAAGCACAATTCTAAGACCTCTGGATACTGTAACACACTAAATGGCAACCATAGGTTTATTCTGAAACTGCAAGTTTTAATGTAAACAGTTAATTTTTGTTGAAATTCTCAATATGCACCATAGTAAGAAAAACTTGTATCACTGATAATTCATTAAACATATCAAAAAGTTTCTTTATTACTAGATACAGTACAGCATTCAAAACCAATAGAAGAAATATCATATTATATTCAACAATAAGAGTTGTATTTCATTTTCATGTATAGATTAACTTACTTATGAAATCATGAATTACAGATATAATGGAATTACATAAAAATAAACATCTTATAGCCATTTAGCTTAATAATAATAATAATTTTTAATTTACTGTTACTAACCTTACTGGTTCCAAAAATACTTCTTAAAGGAAGATTATTTCAATCACTAACAAATAGTCCAGAATGGCCAAGTGGTTAGGATATTTAACTGACAATATGAGGTTTGCAGATTCAAATACCCATCCCACCAAACATGCTCATCCTTTAAGCAATGGAAGGATTATAATGTGATAGTCAATCCCATTATTCATTGGTAAAAAAGCAGCCCAAAAGTTGACAGTGGGAGATGATGACTAGTATCCTTTCACTGCTAATTTAGGAATTGGCTTGTGCAGATGGCTTTCATTTTGCTTTGCACAAAATTCAAAACAACAATTAACAAATTTTGAATATTTAAATCCTCAGTAACATTCTAAATTTAGTAAAAACTAGTGCAAATATTTGTCTATTCTCACAATATAACTGTTTTCTTTTTATAACTAGATACAATTATGATACTTGCATTTTGTTTCTGGTTGAACAATACCACATTTAAAATGAGATTAAAACTGATACAGTACTTCCAAACAACCATACTGTCTTATTTATTTTGATATCATTACTCTCATAATTTTTTTATACATGTATATATAAATTTTTGCCAAGTCTTAAAGACTTGCAAAATAAGGAATCCATTTTCGATTTTCTTTTAAGTTAAAGGTATAAGCACTCAGTTCCCAACTGATACTTGAATGACTGTTAAGTTTAAACCCTTCAGGACTATTTCAAACAGCAGTCCCAATAATGCTGAAATTACCAAAGCTCAAAATTTCACATTAAAAAGACTCAGTATCTCTACTGCCCAAAGCTTGATTTATTATATTTACAGCTTAGAACTTGGACAAAAAACTCAAATGAAGACTTATGCAATAACAAAAAACAAAGAAAATCAATAGTTATTTCCTGAAACTGTTGAACATTGCCATAATAACTTACTATTACCTCTCAACATTCAAATTACCCTTTACTAATTACAAGATGAAAACACAAAATCACTTGTATTTAAATATTTGTTTACAGGTATCCTCAATTCTTCAAGTGATATTAAATCTAGTAATGTTTATTAGTGTTATTATGTTGAGCTGGGTATCACTAGTTTTAAAACTTAAGCGCCTTTTCACAGGGATTATCTAATTAGGGAAGTATTGATAGTATAAATTGTCTTGGAAATTGGTAGATAAAGACATGAACTGAACAAAAGTTGTCACATACTTAATAAATTACAGTAATAAAAAACAAAATACTCAAAGTAAATGTTTAAATGATAATGCTTTATATCATAAAGGCTTTTACTGTTTGAAATATTAACTGCAATAAAAGAAAACCTAATACAATGTTCAAAAAACGTTTAATATATATATATACATACCCACTCACACAAAATCAAAATAGGGCACGCACTGCGTGATGGGAGTTTCAAAAAGGAATATCTCGTCGTTCCCAAAGCAACGACTAGAAGGTAGTACTGTATTACCTACGTTTATAAAGTTGAAACAATGAGTAGGCTTAGGAAACTACTTTCATAAGTACTTACCAACTTCTTTCCACATATCAAAATGTGTGGTGAGAAACCCGTCTTTGATTGATTTCAACACTAATTCATCGTTATCTGACCAAAAGTTCTTCTGATTTACAATATTATTCATAAGATGTTCTTTAGCATAAAGAGCTGCTTCGCGTCCTCCGTGTCCATCGAAGATTCCGAAATAACCATACTCGAGGTCTTTTTCATCCTCGGTTTGTTGATATGCCACAACAAATGCATCTTCCATATACTTTCTCCCACCCTGATTACAATGGCCAGTAACTCGTAAATTTACTCCAATTGAAGGGGCCATTTTCTTCTAAAAAGTCTGTATAAAAAAACAAGCGACCATAACAAATACTATCGTGGCACTCGATTTCCAGTTCCAAAGGTTTGACGTCAGCATAATTCTCTGATGCATGATTGGTTGTTTCTTAGCGTTTGATCACGTGATTCATACTGCTTAACAAGAAGCTCCTATATTTCAAAGTTTTAGCTTTTCTCATTGGTTGAAGTACAGATAACACAACATCAAGTTTTCTTGGAATAGAGGCTTCTGTGTGCACAATTGTAACACATAGTTGTAATAATTAACTCTTATGATTTTTGTAAGTAAAGAGTAATAGTCATGTAACAAAGCTTAAAGTAATCGACATACCACCAAAAAATTCGCAGTGCATATCAGAGGAATTTCACATTTTAACAAAGTTGAAAAAATGACCTTTACTCTTTACAGGGGTGGTTCATATGTATCTCAGAACGGCTGGTATGGGTATTAAGACTACCAAAATAAAGCAGAGAACAACGTTTGGACCTCTTAGATCATTCCCTCGGTAAACTCAGCAGATAGCCCGATGTGGCTTCGCGATAACGCAAACACACACCACACACTCTAAAGTTATCTTCAGGTGAACGATTGGTCATCACGAATTCCTTCATCAGGGGTAGTTTATGAACCCGTTTGATGATAGAATATTCATTACTTGTCTGTCCTCTGATGTAATACAAACAGTTCTAGAGACGTGCAACGCTAAAACAGGGATTCGATTCTCCGCTGTGAACACAGCAGATAGTCCAGTGTTATTAAAATAATCAATCCAAAACCTGATAAAAAGGGTTTAAAAAACGACCTATATATCCAAGATAAGTAAACTTAATTAACGTTTCGTATTTGCGGCTTCATCAACGGTAGCAAGTTCATATAATTGCATGTACTAATCCCCGATGAAGTCGTGAATGCCAAACATTGGTTAAAATAAAAGGCTTACAATTATCCAGAGTGAAAATGTCGTTTCCTTCTTTCCCCCATACTTGCTTTTAATTAAAATGTGCAAATCCCCATATGACTCCATTTTTGAAAGAAAAAACAAATCTTTCAGTGTGTCTTCTTTCTCGAATAACAGAAACTTGGTCTTACAATTAATGAATATTTTAATATTATACAGTTTTGTGTACTGCCTTTAAGAAATCTCAAATTCCAAATGTTGGCCAAAATTAAAGTTATTGGTATTTTCCCGTTATGCCAAACCCCCTTCCCCACACGCAAATGGTAATTTTTTACTAAATGAATGTTTATGAATATATTTTTTGAAATTTATTGAGGTCGTTTATTATACGAATAAAATGCATGTAACATGTTAATATTTGCGGGATATATCGGAAAAGACTTGGATATATTAGAAAAGAAAAAAATGTAGACATAGCCCACTAATGTAATCGGGTATTTCACAATTCAAAATCAGTGATATACAGAAAAGCGTATAGGTTGTAATATCCTATTAAGTGCCATGACAAAACAATAAAGAGACGAGTGTTGCTATTTATGCTTTTTCGTGTCTATTATAGAAAACCTAAAACGTTTACATGTGTGAATGGATTTGTTCTATATTAACCTTTTCATTTTTGAAAGCATAATATTCCTTACACTGTTTTGTTGGAGCAAGATGTTCACATACAATTTAATAACTTCTGTGTGAAAGAAGAAGAAAGAGTGCAATAAAGTTATATGATAAACAGAATACAAGGTCGTATTTCATATTTTTACATATTGTATTACTTTTAGATTATATGACTCATGTATTTATGTATTTTAAATTAAGCACAAACCTACACAACGAGCTTTTTGTTCTCTGTCTACCACGAGTGTCAAAACTCGGTTTTTTGCTGTATGAGTCAGCTGCCACACCACTACGCCACGGGGGGCTCTGTGAACCAAGTAATAGTATTTAGATTATAAGTAAAATTCATTTATGGATATAAATATATTTTGAATTGGAAACATCTAAAGACTGAATAGTTTAGGTTAACAAGATTGCCCCCAATGGCACAGTTGCATGTCTGCCAATTCACACCGCTAGAAACTGTGTTGCGAAAGCCGTGGTGGGAAGAGCACAGGTAATCCATTAGCAGTTTTTGAACTAAATTCTAATCAAACTAACAGTTAACAAGGAAAAAACAACAAATCGTTTTTTAAGGGCTTTATAATTTTTAAGATAACTGGTGTACACTTGAATCATTAAGCAGACGAGAGAAATTAATCAATGTGTAATATATGAAATATAAATTTTAGATAATATAAATACTTTAATGATTACTGCAATATCAACAACAAATAAGTTGTCAATAATGATAGTATAGAAACTAATATCATGTTAGGAATTATATAGAATGAAATACCTGTTGTTGTTTTTCATGTATAAAGATATTGATTGGGACATGATGTAATCGCGCTCATTTCCTGAGATTCCAACATGTATAGAAAACTATAAAACTGAACAGAGATTAATAACAGTGAGAAACGCACAAGTCTTTCCTACATATTCAAGGGTAACTGGTGAAAATCAGTTTAAGTAATTTTAAGGCTTTCAGAGAGCTCAGTGAGTTGAAATACAGTTATTGTAGTGCGTAGTCTTTATATAATACACAGCAACTGAAATTGCATAAAACTGAGCAGGGAATACAAAATCTACAAAAGAGATTTAAAAGCAATTTTAAAGTTGTAGTAAGACACAGCAAAGATGTCAGAGTTACTTGGTTTTGAGCCACGCGTAAAAATTAGAATTAGAAAAGGGTTAAGAGGTTTTTATTAAAGACAAGTCAGTGCTTTATCTCAGGAGTATATGATATCTTCAGGTGATTCAATAAAAATTACAGGATTGAGTGGTATAAAAGCCAGTCAGATTTAACAATAACGTTTAATTATTTAATTTCTGTGGTGCACATTAATGTATAGAAAACATATTAATACTTGAAACAAACGACATTATAACACCAAAATGTTATTTTTATTTAATTAGACATTAAACGTTTCGTTTTACAGCTTCTTCAGGAGCGTTTATTAAAACACAAACCAAAACTGAAACTGTTAAGCTTCAAATGAAACAAAATCTCAAACAACTGATTGTCACTCTTCTGACCCTGATATTACTTCGGATATTTTCATTTTGCTAGCATCTAGTTTCAAAACCTCATTCTGTATTTTTCGTAATTTTCTAACTGCGTTTATTAGCGTGTCAGATATGTCGCTTCTGCTACCTGATATCTGTACATTCTACATATAATTTCCATCAACATTTGTTACGTTTTGCATATTTGATCTCTTATATTATCATTACTGTCCATTTCTACTTCCGCTCGTTTCTTTCGTCTCGTCTATCCCATACTGACTGAATATCTTTTATTCACCTAACGTCAACCCCTCCACTGCTGTAAATAGTTCTCCTGGCAGAAGAGAGTGAGGAGTCAGTTTCCGTACTGGGAGGAGAATGAAATAACGTAAAAAAATGATTTATCTTTTAAAGCAATACTGATGAGTTCTGATTTCAATGGAAGTAGTTTGACATAGCAATTAAATAACATGTAAAGATTACTACGTCACATTTTCATCACTGAAATCCACGTTTTGATGAATAAAATGCATTAACAACGAAGTGAATAACCAGTTAAACTCCGAAAAAATAATAAATAATTTAGTGTGACAGAATGCCACATGTTGTCCAAACACCTAAAGTATTTCATGTTACTAGTGGTGAATAAAACATTATATCAAGACCAACCAAAGTGTTAACATTTTACCATTTTTTGAACTTCACTTCATCCATGTGATTAACTCTTTCAAGCAGCACTGACGGATTGTGATTTCAATGAAGTAAGTCTGCTGTAGGTAAAGTGACAAATGAAAAAAGAGATTAAACCTCGATGTCTTCTTTTCTTTACAATAAGTGTATTTCAGTATAACATAACTAATAAAAAAAAACATGTATGTTACAACATAAAGGCTATTTCCACTATTTTTGGTAAAAATTAGATCAAATGTTGTTAATTAATGTTTTCAGTTGGTTTGCCTCTTCATGGGGCCTGGCATGGCCGAGCGCGTTAAGGCGTGCACTCGTAATCCGAGGGTCGCGGGTTCGCGCCCCCGTCGCGCTAAATATGCTCGCCCTCCCAGCCGTGGGGGTGTATAATGTGACGGTCAATCCCACTATTCGTTTGTAAAAGAGTAGCCCAAGAGTTGGCGGTGGGTGGTGATGACTAGCTGCCTTCCCTCTAGTCTTACACTGCAAAATTAGGGACGGCTAGCACAGATAGCCCTCGAGTAGCTTTGTGCGAAATTCCAAAAACAAACAAACAAACAAAAGCCTCTTCATGGTTTTAGTTCAAAATTATGGACACTAGCACATAGCCTCATTAGCTTTGCCATAAATAAACAAAACAAACTATTATTTTGTATTTATTTTAAATAAAGTCTTTTGTTTTTACAATGTTGTACAATTTTACTAATGTATGGTTCTAGAATGTTCTATCAAATCTCTTTTAATATTCTACACAATCCAACCAAAATGTTTGGTGGTTGTTTAACATACCCAGTTTTCATAGAACCTCGTACAGGATTAATAATATTATCATAAATATTTTTTGCATGTCAAGTCTGGGTCGTCAGTGTCCTTATCGGTCTCTTCTTTTATTTCACTATGCTTGCTGTACGGTTGGGATAATTGTCTTGCTAGAAAATGTTTGTTTTGTTTTTGAATTTCGCACAAAGCTACTCGAAGGCTATCTGTGCTAGCCATCCCTAATTTAGCAGTGCAAGACTAGAGGGAAGGCAGCTAGTCATCACCACCCACCGCCAACTCTTGGGCTACTCTTTTACCAACGAATAGTGGGATTGACCGTACATTATAACGCCCCAACGGCTGAAAGAGCGAGCATGTATGGCGCAACGGGGATACGAACCTGCGACCCTCAGATTACGAGTCGCACGCTTTAACACGCTTGGCCATGCCGAGCCTCCTAGAAAATGACTACGTGCCTAGCAGGTCTTGTTTATGAAATTAACAACAGGATGGATAAAAATCTCCTTAAATTTGTCAGAGTGCAGTAAATTTGTACAGATCTTCAACACCACTGGTTGAGATGCAACCCACACTTACAATAATTTCTCTAGCAGATATTGGTATTGACTGGTAACTCCAGCGATGATAGGTTAGTGAAATTAGAGACAACGAACGTGTAATACGATAAAAAAATATTCTATTTAGTAGCATGGTATTTCTCTTTCTTTTTGAAGAGCCTTGGTTTTGCACTTTTATTATAATAACTATTCTCTCGTTCAAGAATACTCGCACGGTTATTTAATGTTTCTTATACCTTTAATAAGCTTCTTGTTTATTGCAATTTTTGTTGTTTTTGAGCAAATCTACACAAGGAATAATGGATTGTTCTCGTTTACACATGATATAAAATGTGCTACTGAAAATACAATAAATTCAAGTAAAACATGTAATTATGCAATAGGGGAGAAAGTGGTTTGAATTTTCACTTAAGTATTGTTGATATCTATTATCAGTCTATTTAAACATGTAGGTAGGTATCTTTATGCTATTTAAACATGTGGGCAGGTATCTTTATATTATTTATTTATATCTGAGATGTTTATGGTATATCCCTATCTTTCAAGGATTTTTACTTGTCTTTGCTGAAAATAAGATGTAACACTCACGATAAGAAAAAGAACAATTCAGTTACAGCTTAGACAATCATCTAAAGTTTAATCATTAAAATAGCAAGAAAAATTATTTGAACGGAATTTTAATGGAAAGTTTTCTCCATATTTTTTCCAATAAGCACAAACTGGTGCGCTTTTAGTTTTGAGCTTAGATTATTAGGTACAATTCGTCTTACGCACTTCAAGTCAGCTGGAATAACATATGTGAACAATTGTTGAATCACCCACGAGTACCATCTGTTAAGGTGATCTAGTACTTTCATCCAAAAGTACAGTTTCCTCTCATTTCAAAAATACGCTTTACTTGCAGCTACGTTATTGTTAGCATGAATCGTGAGTTTTCAAACTCGGTTGACGATAATCTAGGCTTACTTGAGAGCAAAGAAACGGAATTACTAGCATCTTATGAACCGGCGAGCTACTCTTATGTTGAAAATAAAGTAGAACATCACCAAGGTTGGATAACTAATTTTATTCAATATTCTGTTACAGTTTTTTTGTGCATGTGGACTGAATTATTAGGCTAATTGTTATAATTATTATTTTAAATAAGATAGTAAATACCTTAGACAAAATAACTTACATGGCAAAGCAAAAGTATATTATTTTATTAAAATAGCTTATGTTACAGATCATACATTTATTATCACAAATTCACTGCTTAATGTCAACATAAAATAGTATATAATAATTACCAGATGCTTTATATCAAATAGTATTTCATTAACATCTCTGACAAGACAGTGTATATTAGACACCAGACAGTTCATACAATTAATCTCGGAGCTAGTATCTTGAAATTTTGGTTCTTTGTCCCCACTAATAACAAATGGAATACAGTATCTAAAATACAAATATGTGTATATGTCTTAAAGTTACAACAGTTTTGTTGTTTACTGTGGAATTTAAATTATGTATATGAACGGTCCATAGATTGGTTTTTAAAACATCTCCAAATAAATTATTATGTACATCATGAGTAACTCCGAGAATTGACATCATTCCTGTGTGATATTGGTTTGTTACTTTTGAATGAGGCGAGATTTTGGTGTTGACTGATGATTTTAGTGATGGTAGAATAGTGAAATGGGGTTATGTGTTTCAACCATTTATTTAGTATCTAAGAAGAAGATGCTGCATAGATATTACTATGTGCGGCATAAAGTGCATCATTATGATCTTATCACTAGGGGCAAGTGTAGCATTCTCTGTATATTATACATATTATGTAATGAGTGTAAATGTAGCTCTCTGGTTTAGGATTAACATGAAAATTAAAGCTAGATACATTCTCCTACATAAGAGTGCACAGAAGTGATCAGAGTATTTGTAATTAGACTATTGTGACTCCATAAGTACATCTTCTGGGAAAGTTAAAATGTTAAAACATGGCATCAAACTTCCTATTCACCATAGGTTTTAATTGTAATGCAAGTAACACAATAAGTACAAATTGCCTGTTTCACAATGATATGCTAAATGTAAGACCAAAATATCAGTGAGGACATTAATGTGCTTGCGTACAGACTGCTTTATCACACAATGACTAAGAATGAGTATCTCCTACCAACAGCCGATAGTCTCAATATCTCCATTCAACGGAAAAACTACTCATGTCTGAGTGGCTGAAATGCCACTGAGTTATAACCATTTGTTTCATTCCCAATAGGCACCATGAGTTTTCACAGTGGTTATAATATCCAGCTGCTTATAACCTCCCACAAAAGGTAAGTATAGTTATTGTTTTGAAGGCTTGTTTTGAATTAAGCACAAAGATACACAATGGATTATCTGTGCTCAGCCCACCACGGGTATAAAAACCAAGTTTTATTAGCGTTGTAGGTCCGCAGACATAACGTTGAGTCACTGGGGGAGCATGGTGGTTGATATTAGAGACCAAGTGACTTATATCACTAGGTGTATAATATATATGTAACTAACTAGATAATAACAAGAGGGAATCCTCATCAGCTGTGGCACTTGAAATTCGTTGGAGCAGGTTCAGAATACATTCATCAATGTGTCCTTTGCAATATTTTTGTGCGCCACTGAGATCAAGCGTGGGGCGAGAGTATGTTAAATTTGATTTTATTACGCAGCATGATTTCTACCAGTCTACCCTCAGATCAAAATTCTGTTTAGGTAATATTAGAGTAAATTAATCTTTGAGACCTTTGGGATAGTCAAGTACACCAGTCGAAAGGGTTTGATCTCTAGAGCCGAAGACTAAATTTAGATCTCAAATTGGTCAAAAGATTATGGAGCTATTAGCAAAAAGTTTGTACTTCATAAACAACAACGAGAACAATAAAACCTCAGAGCCGTTTTGTCAGTTTCTCATACATGGCTAAAAATCAGGAGAAAGTAAATATTTAAAATAAAATAGTTAATACTACCGACTAAATTGTCTCTGTTACAAATCAGTAAACTTACATGATAAGTTAACGATTTACAATAATATTGTTCGGCTGGATAGAAAGCATGTGACAATGAGTTGATTTTATTTGATACAATTGGTAAGTAGTCTAATCAAAAGTCATTGCTTTATAAATTGTAGCTGTTCTGGAGATAGTTTAATCAAACATTTCAGGTTTTTATAATGAAAAACGAACAAACGGGATGAACGAAAAAGGTTAAAGACGCAAGAATCTAGTTAGGGACAGTTTGAGAAGTTATAAAAGGTATTTTGGAATGCTGGTAGCACGAAAATATATTCGACAGAAAATAATGACATATGCAAATTAAAAGCCCCAAAATGCGAACGAGCCCCAAAAATTGGAGATTTGAAGAAGTTTTTAAAGTAACTCACTTTTTATGTTTGTTGTTACAGGGTCTTATACCATTGAAGAAGCTGTAAATGCAGTAGGATTTGGAAAGTTTCAATGGAAGCTCACATTTGTCTCAAGTCTTGCCTGGGTGAGTTGCATCTTAAATAGTATCTAAAACAATTATTATTTCTCTTCTAAATAAGCTGAAACGTAAAGCAAAAAGAATGAAATATTATGTGGTGAATTATTTATAAAGTAAAATATGTAAATTTATCAAAAAAAAACTAGCTTGCTCATAGGAACAATAATTATAACCTTGTTTAACAATGTTGTATTGCACTTTTTGATTTTAAAGAATTGCAACTAAACTGTTTACAAACAGCTAGAGCAGGGGTTCCCACCCTTTTGGCACTCGCGACCCCTTACCTAAAAGTTTGAAACCCATGTGACCCCCTACTTAGGGCTTACTATCAGCAGCTTAATTTTTTTTATTTTCTGTCAAGGAGAGGGAAAGAAACATCTAAAAATATATTTAAAAATTCTGTAATTATTTATTAGCAAATTAAATCACATTGGTCCAACCTGAATTCACAAAAAGAACATATATTTCTTAAAATAATATTAACATAGGTTTGAACAGCCATCCAACCCGGCAAGTGAGATGCCTAATGTTGCATTTCAGCAGCAAGCTTTGAAAGTCGTGGCCGAGCGTTGGTTAAAGCCAGTCTCATGTCATCTCCAACATCCAATCTGTTCTTATTCTTTGTCTTTATATTGACAAGAGTGGAAAATCCTGCCTCACACAAGTAGATAGAACCAAATGGAACAAGAACACGTAAAGCTATCATGTTGACTTTGGAGTACGACTGATACACAGCGCACTAGAACTGAGTCACGGATTTTACCTTGAAGAGATCACGAGCTGAAAAGTCGTTCCTTAGATCCAGAAATTCATCTTGGATATCAACTGGGATGCAAGATACATCAAGCTCATTACAAAATGGTTTCCTGACCAGGACCTCCTGTTCCTGTGATAGCTCAGGGAAGTAACGCTCGACTTCCTTTTCTAGAGACTGAAGATGTTCGGTAATCTCATCCTTGAGGAACTGATCCAGTTGGATCTGAGACTCATCCGTTACTCCACAAAGTTTTTCAAACACAGCGATGCTTCCAAGATTGGTTTTCCGACGCCAGTTCTGCAGTTTGGAAACAAAGGCCCGAAGACTATCTTGAAAAAGGAGAACATGTGTTTCCCTTCCTTGAAGCTTCAAATTGAGCTTGTTCAGCTGGTCAAAAATGTCGGCTAGGTACGCAACCCTTTTATTCCATGCTTCATCTTCAAAGTGAGCTACAAGATCTTTCCTTTCTTGAGTCTCCAGGAATAGCTTTATTTCATCTTTCATTTCAAAGACACGATTAATAACGTTTCCTTTCGACAACCAACGTACTGCTGTGTAGAAGAGAAAGACTTCGTGATCAGCATTCATGTCTTTCCATAGTTCTTTGAATAGGCGAGTGTTGATTGCTTGAGTCTTCACATAATTTACAATTTTGATTACAGATTTAAGCACTTCCTGCAGAGAGGCAGGGAGAGTCTTACTGGCGAGAGCATACGGGTGAAGCATGCAGTGGATGCCCTTTGCTTGAGGTGCTAGCTTCTTCACTCTCGACTGGAATCCTGTATTCGATCCCAGCACAGCCGGTGCCCCATCCGTACAAACCCCACACGTTTTCCCATTGAAAATCTTCGTCTTGAAAAAAGTTGAAATTTTTCCATGACATCATCAGCTTTTGTTGTGGTTTCAAGTGCATTGCAGAATAAGAATTTGTCTTTGATGTCACCTGAATTAATGTATCTCACGAAGACAAGCAACAGAGAACATGAACTTACATCTGTTGACTCGTCCAGCTGAAAGGAAAACAAAGGGGAACCCTTGATTTCAGTCAAAACCTGTTCCTTCACATCCAAAGACATTTTAGAAATGCGCCTCTTTATAGTATTATTTGACAGGGATACTTGCTGCATCTTCTTTGCACTGGCTTCTCCAAGAATAAGATTTACTGCTTTCATTATGCAGGGTTTAAGAAGTGTTTCTCCAATCGTATGAGGCTTTTCTGTTTAGAAATTTGGAATGCATCTGATATGAAGCTTCCACTACGGCTGCACTCTGCTGCTGAAACGACCCACTTCTATCGATTCTTTGGCTTTTAAGACACCGTTCATGCCGTTTGAAGAAATCCAAACCCTTCTTTGCGTGTTCTGGATATTTCGTCTGGAGATGACGCTTGAGTTTTGATGGTTTAATTGACTCTGCATTCAGGACAGCATGGCACAAAACACACTGTGGTTTCTCGATGCCGTAGTTGGCGAGCACAGTGGTGAAGCCAATGTTGAGGTAGCATTCTGAGTATCTGCGCCGTTTAGCAATGAACACAACTCACCTCTACTGCTTACTTATCTCCTTGTTAAAATAAAATAAAAATGTTGAATAATGAACGCTTTGGCAACTGTAGATCTTACACTGACTACTTGTGGGGGGTGCAGGTAGAGTAATGATGGAGTAAGTATTGGGAGAGAAGAGAGCGTGGCCAGTCGCGCGATTCGTCATCCACCAATCAGCAACGGACATGTGACTCACGTGTCGACAGCGAGCACACACACACACACACACACATACACACACACTTAATCACAGCTAAACAGACACACAAGCATACGTACATGCGCGTGCACTCACATACTCGCTACTGACTAGTACACACACACACACACATACAGTTGCAGACACATACACATTCACTCACAGGCACGCATATATACACCCATAATATCACCTAATAACACTGAACTAACGTAGCACACGTTTCGCTTTGCACCGAAACAAAAAAAAAATATGTAAAAGCATGAAATAAAAATAATGTTATCCCAAGCTACTTCTAACAAGGCTGCGCGACTCCCCTGACCTAGAGTAACACCAAATCATTTAAACAGTTCTGAACGTTTTATTCACAACACCTATTCAGTTTGTTTTAACTCTCTTCACAAAGCCCAGCTAAATTAAAAACGGCTACCGCAAATAGCACTCTAGCAGCTTTGCACGAAATTCAAAACCAAACTATTAACACAACTTGTACAATTAAAAAAAACAACAAGAACAATATTTGGGCCACGCCGGAAATTATCGTAGTCATTTTTTTAAGTTACTGTAAAAATTAGGTTACGTTTACTTCCACCTCAAAAGTGACACCATATACTATTAATAATGCCTTGAGAAACTAAGTCTCGACACATACTACCAATAATGTCTGGTGAAACTTAGTCTTGGCATAAACTACTAGAGTGCCTGATAAAACTCAGTCTTGGCATATACTACTAATAATGCCTGAAGAAACTTAATCTTGATATATACTATTAATAATGCCTGGTGAAACTTATTTTGACACATTTTATTAATAATCTTTGGTAAAACTTAATCTTGGCATAAACTACTAAAATGCCTGGTAAAACTGAGTCTTCACATGTGCTACTAAAAACGTCTAATGAAACATAGATTTGGCATGTACTACTAAAGACGTCTAATGAAACATAGATTTGGCATGTACTACTAATGATGTCTAATGAATAATGTCTAGTGAAATTTAGTCTTGGCATATAGTACCAATAATTTTGGTGAAACTTACTCTTGGCATATATTACTAATGCGTGGTGAAACTTAGTCTTGACATATACTACTAACGATTTCTAATGATACTTAGTCTTGACATATACTACTATAAATGTGTGGTGAAACTTACTCTTGTCAGATACTATTAATGATGTCTAAAGAAATTTAGTCTAGGTATGTACTACAAATAATGTCTGGTGAAACTTAATCTTAACATATGCTGTTAATAATGACTGATGAAACTTAGTCTTGACATATATTACTAATAATGTCTGATGAAATTTAGTCTCGCCATATACAGCTAATATTGTCTGGTAAAATTTAATCTTGACGTACATTATTAATAATGTTTGGTGAACCTTAGTCTCGGAATATAATATTAAAAATGTCCAGTGAAACTTAATATTGGCATATGCTACTAATAATGCCCGGTGAAATTTAGTCCTGGCATATACTACTAATAATGCCTGGTGAAACTTAGTCGTGACATATACTACTAATGATGTCTAATGAAAGTTAGTCATGACATAGGCTACTAATAACGTCTGGTGAAACTTAGTATTGACATATACTATTAATGACGCATTGTGAATCTTATTCTTCGAATACACTTATAATAATGCCTGGTGAAACTTAGTCTTGACATATACAATTGTTAATGCATGTTGAAACTTAGTCTTGGCATACACTACTAATAATGCCTCGTGAAACTATGTCTTGACATATATTACTAATAATGCCTGGTGAAACTTAGTCTTGACATATACCATAAAAAATGTCTGGTGAATATTCGTCTTGGCATATACTACTACTAATACCACGTGAATGTTAGTCTTGACATGTACTATTAATAATGTCTTGTGAAACTTAATCTTCGCATGTACTACCAATATAGCCTGATGAAACTTAGCCATGACATATACTACAAATAATGTCTGGTGAAACTTTGTCTCGACACATTCTACAAATAATGCCTGGTAAATTTTACTCTTGATATAGAGTACTAAGACGTCTAATGAAACATAGTCTTGAGATATAGTACCAATGACGTCTAATGAAACTTAGTCTTGAGATATACTATTGATAATGCCTGGTGAAACTTAGTGTTAACATATGCTATTAATAATATATGGTGAAACTTAGTGTTAACATATACTATTAATAATGTCTGGTGAAACTTAATCTTGGCATATGCTACTAATAATGCCTTGTGAAATTTACTCTTTACATATACTACTAATAACGTCTAATGAAACATAGTCTTGGCGTGTACCATCAATAATGTCTGTTGAAACTAAGTTTTGGCATATTTTACTGATAATGTTTTGTGAAACTTACTCTTGGCATATACTACCAATGATATGTGGTGAAACCTAGTCTTCGCATATAATACTAATGATGTCTGGTAAAACTTAGTCTTGGCATATACTACTAATATTGCCTGGTGAAACATAGTCTTTGCATATATTACAAAAATGACTGGTGAATGTTAGTCTTGACATATACTATTAATAATGTCTTGTGACATTTAATCTTCGTATATACTACTAATACTGCTTGGTGAAACCTTGTCTTGGCATATAATACTAATAGTGCCTGGTGAAACTTTAGTCCTGACATATACTATTGATAATATCTTGTGAAACTTTGTTTTGGCATATATTACCAATAATGCCTGGTGAAACTTAGTCTTGACATATACTAGTAATAATGTCTGATAAATCTCACTCTTGACGAATAGTACTAATGACGTCTAATGAAAGTTAGTCTTAAGATATACTATTAATACTGCCTGGTGAAACTTAGTGTTAACACATGCTATTAATAATGTCTGGTGAAACTTAATCTTAACATATGTTATTAATAATGTCTGGTGAAACTTAGTCTTGTCATATACTACTAATAATGCCTGGTGAAACTTAGTATTGACGTATACTATTAATAATGTGTTGTGAATTTTAATCTTCGCATACTCTACCAATTATGCCTGGTGAAACATAGTCTTGATATATACAACTATTAGTTCCATGTGAAACTTAGTCTTCACATTTACTCGTACTATTGATAATGTCTTGTGCAACTTAGTTTTGGCATTTCCTACTAAAAATGCCTAGTCAAAAGTAATTTTCGCATACACTACTAATGATGCCTGGTGAAACTTAGTTTTAACATATACTACTAATAATGCCTGTTGAAAGTTAGTCTTGGCAAACACTACTAATAATGTCAGTGAAACTTAGTCTTCACTTACACTACAAATAATGCCTGGTGAAATTTACTCTTGACTCGTACCATGAATAATTTTTGGTGAAACTTACTCTTGTCATATACTACTAATCATACGTAATGAAACTTAGTCTTGGCATATAACACAAATAATGTCTGGTAAAACTTAATCTTAACATAGTCTGTTTCTCTGTTTGTTTGGAATTTCGCACAAAGCTACTCGAGGGCTATCTGTGCTAGTCGTCCCTAATTTAGTAGTGTAAGACTAGAGGGAAGGCAGCTAGTCATCACCACCTACCGCTAACTCTTGGGTTACTCTTTTACCAATGATTTGTGGGATTGACCGTCACATTATAACGCCCCCCACGGCTGAAAGTTTGGCGCGACGGGGATGCGAACTCACGACCCTCGGATTACGAGTCGCACGCCACAACGCGTTTGGCCATGCCGGGCCCGTTTCCATCTGAAGAACAAAGGTTCTTCTTCCATAAACACTAGGGGTTTTGATATATGCTACACATTTAAGTAAATGTGTGACTATCTTTTGGTGGTATGACCTGATATGTTATTTAAATAACAACAACAAATTTTATTTTTAGGATTTATTTTAGAATTATAAAAAGAATATGAAGTTGCCTTATCACAATATGTGTGTGTATGTATACATATAAAAATATGCAAAAACATCGTGCAAAAGGTACGTGAAAGCTTTTTGCGTTTTCCGTCCCTAATTGTGAAATTAAATCAACTAGTTAATAACACGCACCGCCAATTCTTGCGCTAATCTTTTACCAACGAATAATAAGATTAACTAGCACTTTATCACGCCCACATTATTCGAACCTACACATCGTGAGTCGAGTGCTCCTAGCCATTGGGCCATGGCAGTTCTTATAAGGAAATGAATGTAATTATAACTGTATGCTTATTATTTATAAATATTTTTATTTTTTAGCTTGGTACTTTATTTTAAATATCTTGCTTTGGGATTCAGAAGTGGTATAATCATTAAAAGAATATAACAGTATCTAAGATTTACGTCAAGGTTAATCAGGAAAATAGCTAAGCCTGTCTACAAACTATATAAGAAAACAAACGCGAAATTATTAATATGTTTGTTTTTTATTGTAGATGGCAGAAGCATGCGAGGTAATGATTTTGTCCTTGTTAGGAAGGCTTTTAGCTTGTGAGTGGTTGATCACTTCCTTCCAGGTAGCACTGCTTTCATCGGTGAGTAACTCTTTCTCAAGAGGAAACTGTAATTTATTTATTTCTCTTCTTTTTCAATTTAATTAAATATTGAAATGGTAAAGATCTACCTTAACCATATATTAACAAGCCGGTCACTTGGAAAATATGTTTTTAACTTTACACAAGCCCAATAAAGAAGTACTTTCAATGTCCAGTATTTTATGTATAAATGCAGAAATGTTCTGAATTGGTTCTGTATTTTCAAATAATCACCTAATTATTTAGAAGGTGTTTACATTTGTCGCTTTATTTTACGATCCAATAATTTAATAATTATTTTTACAAGAAGAAGAATATCACTTGTATTTAGTAAAACGGCAGTAAAAGTACCCTGTGAAGAGAAATAAATATTCCAGAGAAATATCAATCCTTGTTTGGTTCGATTCTCTTCAGTGGACGTAGAATATAGCCTGATGTGCCTTTGCTATAAAAACATACATACACACATTGGTTAGTTAGATATTAGATACAGTAGTACCTCGGTTCTCGAACAATCCAGTTTTCGAACATATTGTTTGAAAAAAAATGTCTCGGTTGTCGAACCAAGCTGGTGTGACCTGAACCCCCAAAATAACCCGACTGATGACCCGAACGACCATTCGACCATTTTTAGACCACGTCAAGCTTACCCAAAACATTTTACCCGCACTTGTCGCTCAGTCCACATCCCCACTAAAATCTGCTGTGAACGTTCCCGTTTATCTTTTTGTTTTTTTTGTTTTTCTAAACATTCTGATTAAATATAAACCACTATAGGGTCAAAGAAGGATATTAAAAGCAGCAAACCAAAAATAAAAGTTGTTAGAGCCACAATAGAGATGAATATCTAATTAAAACCTAAAAATATGTTTTAGCAGTCTCACTTTGTATTAAAAGAACTATAGGAATATAATATAAATAATATCAGAAAAGTATTTTACCATCAGCATGAGTCCAATAGCAACCTATAGGAAAAGATTAATACTAATTCTATAGATATCTTATAACATCAGCACCTATGACGAGAGAAGCTTTAAAAAGAAAATATTAGAAAAATGTTCTGACAGCACCCACATGGCCATACAGAAATTATATAAAGAGGGTGTCATAAATACACGAGCAATATCTGCACCATCCAGTCATACAAATGTTATAGAAAGAGAAAAGATGTTAGATATTATATTCAACTTGTCATAAATTGTAGTAAGTGAATACGATACATTACCCTAATAGAGGATTTATTGTAAGCTATTTACAGAAGTTGAATTGTGAGTGAAGAAAGTACATCTTAGAAATATTATTAAAATGTATTTTTTCAGGAGTACAATTTTCAAATGTCAACACTAATGTTAATGATTTTTCATAGGTTGTATTTATTGCAATAGCTATTGGATCCTTGATAATTGGGAAACTTGAAGATGTCTATGGACGTAAGAAGGTACGTATCACCATTTAATAACAACAGTTTAAATTAGAAGTCTTAGTTGAGCCACTCAGTGCCTATGTGTAAAGAGTAGGTGTAAAAGCTATTATGGGATTTTGTTTGAGAATACGGTATATTAAAATAAATGTTTCATTATAAAGCATATTACATAACAATCGTGTGGAAATTTATAATATTCATGAAACTTTGCTATCAGTATTGTTATGGAGTAAAAACCATTTGCTGGCAAAGCGTGATTAACATTGTGTTTAGATTTTGTTTGTTTGTTTAGAATTAAGCACAAAGCTACTCAATGGGCTATCTGTGCTCTGCCCACCACGGGTATCGAAACCCGGTTTTTAGTGTGTAAGTCCGCAGACATACCACTGTGCCACTGGGGGACATTGTGATTAGACAATCGTGTGAATCTTAATTATTGTTTCCATACATATGTTTCGGTAATTAAAACGCTTTCATGATTTTAGAACCTAATAATTTAATCATTATTATAATAGCCATTAATAACCATTACGAAATATATGAACCACATTTCTTTTACCATCTTAAGTACAATAAACTTCAAAAATATATTCAGTTTTGTTTTTCGTAGATCGAATCCTTGTTTTAATTTATTCAAAGTGCCAAAAAGAAACAAAACAAACAATTGACCTTAATCTTATTCATAAAATGTATTTATGTTGCAGTAAGTTTTTACTTTGCTTCATTTACATATTTCATCTTTTAAAACATTTTTACTGAGACAATAAATAACAGCCTACTAAATGGAGATAATCTATTTATTAGCGATGGTATACTGTATTCTAAAACGTTAAGTGAGGTATAATTTTCTAGCTCGTTATAAGTTACGGAGTGAAGCCAATGATTAGCGATGTCACGCTTTATTATGAGGTGTTTAATATGGCATAATTTGTTTTCTAGATCATTTTAAGTTGCTCGTGTATGCTCATTGTCTTTGGAACTTTGAGCTCAGTTTCACCATCTATCAAATGGATGTTTGTCTTCCGTGGATTTCTTGGGCTCTTCGTGCACGGGTTACAGAGCGCGTGAGTATGAGATTTGGATTAACTGTTCTTATCTTATTTTTTTATACATTTTAATATCGAATTATTTTACTTTCATATGAACATGTAAAGAACACTACAAATTATTTTATTAAACAGTTTTTCTTTAAATGAATTTTACATTGTAAAACTGTATTTTATATATATATAATATACTAATATACATTTTACCAACAGTATTTTTCTTTACTATCTTAAAATGTTAATGTGAAACAATTCTATTATGTGTGTAAAAATTTATTCGAAATATTCAGATTGTATATTAAATTAAGATTATATTCACCGACAACTTCATACTTTCAAACATCCACTTTACACCAAACAGTTTTGATAGGATGTGTCAGTCCTTTACATTTGTAAAACAGAACTAGATATGCTGCTCTTTGTTGGTTGATATTGTAGAAACTTTTTTACAACCATTCGTAATGGCAGTTTGCAAGAGTAAGAAACTTGTATGCGACACCATCATATCCAAACGCCTATATTATAAGAAGAAGGATCTTTTTTTTTTTTTAGTATATTCCATAAATTCAGAAATATAAGGAGATTTAATTATTATTGTTTATAAAATTACTGAAAAATCGGATATTATTTCTCTTACCCTTCTGTATATCTAGTCCTGACGTAATTCTAATGGTAAAAAACCTAATTAAAAGCCCAGTTGTTGTTTCGTAAGAGAAAACTGAGTCCAGTTTTGAAACTTAAGAATATTTGGAGCAAAACACATGAGATATTGTGCCAAGTGCACATCGAAGGTAAAATGCTTATGAGCCAGAATATTTATATCCAAGTCTTATGTGTTCGGTGATTGATATCTTAAATTTTATCAAATTTGGTATCACCACAACTCTTGAATCGAGTTCAGCTTATTATCCTACAAAATGTAAAAATGCATTAACATTTATTCATGGTTAAGCTTTATTTATTAAATTTTCATAATTTGTTTTAATATTATAAATAGAAACTGGCCCAAAAGGCAATATATCATGAAGACTGTGCTCGGACTGTCTCTAGGCAACAGGAAAAGGAAATATTTTGGATAATATGAGAAGAAAATGAGAAACCGTGGTTAAAAACTTTATTCACATATGGTTATATTCCTAATTAATGTAAATGCAAACTAGTGAAATTTCAGATATTTCATTTAAAATTATTGAAATGTAAGAACATAAGATGTAAACTTATATATTTATAAAAAAATGCAATCGCTTGGTAACATGCATAAGTCGAGTGATTAGTTCGTTTAAATTATGTGAAAACATATCATTACATGCAGATAACTGAAACTATATCACAGTTTGTTTTGAATTTTCGCGCAAAGCTACACGAGGGCTATCTGTCCTAGCCCTCCCTAAATTAGCATTGTAAGACTGGAGGGAAGGTAGCGAGTCATCACCCCCTCCAAATCTTTTACCAATAAATAATGGGACTGACCATAACATAATAACGCCCCCACGGCTGAAAGGACAAGCATGTTTGGTGTGAGAGAGGTTCGAATCCGTGACCTTTAAATTACGAGTTGAGTGCCCTAACCACCAGACAACGTCGGGCCCTTTAGCACGGGATAAAAGTTTTGATCACATGCATCAGTGGGTGTGTAGCATTACTTTCAATGGAAAACACCAATATAAATATACTGAAGTAAGAGCCTTGAATTAAATACACACGATTTTCTTGTAGTATACAGAGCTGACCATTTGAATCAGGGATATCACCGAGATAGTGACATAAAGTGACTCTTTGATAAACACATACTTATATAATTTTATTCTATAATAATAAAATGGCGTATCTGTGGGTCTGTGTGTATGACCGACATAACTCCAAGAGAAAAGAACCTAGAAATCTGAAATTTTATACACATATTTAAGTGTTGTGTACCTGTGTATAAATATTTATACATGTGTTGCACGTGTGCATGTTTTTGTGAGGTAAGCAAGCGAAATAATACATAGAAAAGAATACGTGACCGCCATAGCTTCAAAAACAAAGAACCTAGAAACATAACATTTTACACATACACTAAATGGAAAAAATGCTATATATGTCATGATTTAGTTCTGGTGCATTTCGCTATACAATGGCTTTATATTTTTGTTGTTGTTGTCGTGTGACTTGTTAATTTGCACATTCAAAATTGCTTTGTATATCCTACTCAATTTTTTACATCCCTTATTAAATTCATATTTTTTATAATTATCAAAATAATGTGTAAAGTGTGGTGTTCTTTTTTCTGTCACTATGTCTTTTATTATGACTTTTTTTTTAAATTTCGCGCAAAGCTACTCAATAGCTACCTGCGCTAGCCGTGCCTAATTTAGCAGCGTAAGACTAGAGGGAAGGCAGCTAGTCATCACCACCCACCGCCAACTCTTGGGCTACTATTTTACCAATGAATAATGGGATTGACCGTCACTTTATAACGCACCCACGGCTAAAAGGACGAGTATCTTTGGTGCGACTGAGATTCGGACCCGCGACCCTCGGATTACGAGTCGAACGCCTCAACACGCTTGGCCATGCCGAGCCCGTTGGTCATTGTTTATCAAGAAGAAATTAAATGTTCGAATTGTGGCATTCTACCAAGTTAACACAAATAATGAGACAGGTTAACATGGATGATTTACTACTGACGATACACATACTAGCAAACAGTTATTTTATACGAACTAATCAACTTACAGAGATTATAAATAAACTTATACTTACATGAATAGTATAAATATCAAGGTATCTTATAAAATATTCAAATATTTTAACATTTTTTTTTAATATCACAAGGGAGAAATGGTATTAGAGGGCAAGTTGTACTTCATTCTGTAAGGATAATAAGTTGAATAAAAATTTAGTAATTTAAGAAAAATCTACAAATAGGGATCGTAAAAAACGAAAGGAAACAAGACTGGAGATACTGTAGACCAAGAATTACACTGCATTTCAAGTATTGTTTACTTACTTTTGTATGATCCTTAATTGCAGGTTTTCCATTTTTTTAAATTTATTTTGCTCACTGCCTGTTTTTATACTCAACTATAGGACTAATTTATATGATAATTACTTTTATAAACTGTAATGATAATAAACATAGCAATAATTAACTAATATGGCTCATAATTATTTACTGATGCTATTGACTGTTTTTTGCATTAATTCCAGTTGTTTTTTGTTGTTTTTGAATTAAGCACAAAGCTACACAATGGGCTATCTGAGCTCTGCCAATCACGGGTATCAAAACCCGGATTTTAGCGTGTAAGTCCGCAGACATACCGCTGAGCCACTGGGGGGCCATTAATTCCAGATGTGCAATGATAAACTGGAGCTGGAGATTGTCATGGAGATTTGTATGAGAATATAGCAAACGTTTATAGTTTCTATATGCCTAAATTCTTTATATAATGCATAGCAAAGAGATGCATAGACCAAGACACAACCACTACCAAACGCGTATAAAATGTTACCAGTGGAAAAGCAGCCTTTCTAAAGAAAATATGTGTCCACAACATCTCTCTAAATTACTTTTTAAGTAATATTTTACAAATGTTAGTGATATAATTTAATATTATATGTATTTTGCTTCAATTAATAGATAATTTAGAGGTTGATTTCCGTAAGACATCATTATATAACAAACAAAGCATTGAGTGTTCCACATCTTATAGTCATCTAACGTTCACCTATTATTGGAGAGAAATTCCTGTTTCACCATTACTTAAGCTTTTTGATTAAAGGAACATCAGATATTTATAAAAAAAACAATTTCAAGTGGTTATGAAAACACCGATTACACAAAAAACAAACGTAAACAGACCGTTTTGAGCGGATTTTCGTTTCCTTGTAAATAATTTTTTTAAATTTTACGCAAAGCTACCAAGGGCTGTCTGGGCTAGCCGTGCTTAATATAGTTGTACAAGACTAGAGGGAAGGCAGATAGTCATCAACACCCACCACCAACTCTTGGGCTACTCTTTTACCAACGAATAGTGGGACTGACCGTAACCTTATAACGCCCCCACGGCTGAAAGGGCGAGCACGTTTGGTGAGAGGGGAATTTGATCTCGCGACCCTCAGATTACGAATTGAACCCCTTAACCCACCTGGCCTTGCTGGGCCTTATTTGAAGCCCCTCCTATGTTGGTTTAGCGGAAAGTCTTAGGACTTATAACGCTAAAAATTAGTTAAATTATGTGGTGAAGATAGCTTTGTTCTTAAACATCATCTTTCCGCTAGTACAACGGTAAGTCTATAAACTTACAACAATATCATCAGGGGCTCGATTTCCCTCGGTGGGGTCAGCAGATAGTCCGATGTGACTAACTATAAGAAAATACACACACACTCTTAAATATCAACGAAAATAAGATTTTAGCTTTAATAAACAGGAAACATATAACCCAGCTAGTCTGATGAAATTTTGGATTAATTTATTTGTTTCTTATTAGTATTTACTGGATAAAAGGTACTACCGAGTTTTTCTTGCATTGCGATAAGTGAATTTGTTATAAAACAAGTACCACTTTTGAAAACGTGCACGTACTTATATAGTTTTGAAAAGTCTCACGCTATAGTAAATTTTATTTCTTTCTTAGAATGGTTCTCTACATGGAATATCTTCCTACTACCAAGCGAGGACAAGCTGCGATGTCACTTGCTGTAAGTCAATAATTAATTGTCATTCTTGATCTTTGTGATATATAGTACAATATATCTATTGTATTGTTTTAATATCAACAATACCGATAACACTTGTTTTCGCTTTTTATACAGTTTTTACATGTTTAAAAATCTAACAGTTTTGAACAGAATATAATCTATGGCTTTAATTAAACAAACGCCTAATTAATTACTCATGAACTTCTTTAGTTTTTAAAGATTTAATGGCCATCACTATTTTATATACCACATGACTCTTAATATTTCCAGTTTTGAAGCATTTCTACAAACAGAGAACGAAAGCAGGAGGCAGATGTTATCACAAGTGTTAATGTAAAGCAGTAAGCTGTTAATACATTCGATGATTGAACGATATCTTCAAATTGTGGGTGTTGAAAATATCATTCAATTATTCATTGCTTCCCTCCGCATATCATATGAATTAGCAGTGGTATTGTAGTATAAGTACAGCTATGATTTCAGAGACGGAAACTCTCCAGGACAACCATGTAGAAATCCAAGATTTAGCTTGTTAAGGATTCCCCTTATAAAATATTACAATAAAGCTCAATATTTTGTTAAATGCTGTATGCAAGACTCTAAACGGTTGCTGAAACTGGCATCCTTAACAATATAAGTGGTTGAGATAGAAAACCGAAAACACTTTAAAAGTATTAAGTCTCTCAGAATGTGTACTTCATTATGTTCGTGTAGAGATCTTGATAACACGAGTGTTACCTCAAGAACAGTAATACTAATTTAAAATAAGTGATGTCGTTCAACGAGTGGCTGCTCAAAACTACTGCTGAAAAGTAACCGAGTAAAGTAGTTATCGAACGACAAACAGTATAATAAGCAGAGGAGAACAGTGTTGTTATCAATACACAACATCTGGAGTAAAGAATGTAGGAGATCAGTAAATGTTTGGAGTTGTAGCTCAATCTATGATGTTGAATAGTTAAACTAAATTGGTGTAACTTTGAGTGCTGACAAGAACGTAGAGACTCAATTACATTAAAAAGATGAGTGATCTCTCAGGAAGTTATCTCAATATTAAATGTGTGAAATAATGTATTGATATTAAAGAGCTCAACGGAACAAACTCTCACAACCTGCACAAAGTCTCGATATGAACATTCACGAGGGTACATGAGTTTATACAAAACAGAGAAGGTGGAAAGGAGGTCAGACAACTTGACTAAATCGTGGCTGGTAACGTGGGATATCTGAAACAATAGTTTACAATCCTGCACTGATAAAATGGGATCCCATGTAGAAAACTGTGCATTTTACTAACTTTTCTTTCGTTTTTAAAATTTAATAAATTCACCATGTAGTTTTTACTACTCTTTGTTTGTACCTTCCATTCGTGTGTCACTTGTGCGTGTACATAATTATTTCCATACAATGTCATAGGATACTGTGGTATAAAGCGCTACTTGCGTCATTATATTTCGTTATGGAGGCAAGAACAAAACATTACTTAGCATATGACATTCATTTAAAACAAACCTCATGTTATGCCATCTGCTTAGCAGTAATAAAACTGTTCGTTTATTTGTTTGTTATGGCATGAGCTTGAAATGACCCATACTAGATACGAACAAAACATGTTAACACCCATATTAAGGATTCCACTATAAGCATTATCAAAGTTACCGTTTCTTTATTAAAGCTAATGTTTATGATTTAGCATGGAAGAGACAATGATGATTCCTGACATGATGGAAGCATTTTGTATACAAACGAATACAACATCAGCACAGTACTCTGACCGTACCATCTGCAAACAAAAGGCAGGCATGCAGTAGAGTAGATATTGGAAATACGTTGATTCTATAATATGCATACCCTAGATTAATTATGTGTTTTTAGTTATGACTGCTATCAGACAATTGAGGAATATTGCCACTGTGTAATATAACGATGTTAATAATATAATAAATTACCAGTAGTGTACTTTGAAACTACCTACCTGAACATTCACCCATTGATCACAGTTGATTCATCATATACCCAAGTATATTTCACATCTATGCCACTTTTGGCTCGCTATGTGATAGGAGATTCACAGAAAATAAAACTTTGATGCAATATGTTGTGACTTGAGTTTTATCCATGTTAGATTATTGTCATGCTTTAGATGAAACAATGTATAACTGCAATAACCTTAATTTACAAAGAACCTATCAAATCTCGCTATTTCTCCAAATGTTTGTACTTTTCCAGTTTCGAGAAACAAACTTTTCTCTGGAACGTGTTTTTAAATCTGACAATAAATATCTTTTCCACATACACATTTCGTACAGTAGTAGTACCGTACTTCTCTTAAATCAGACCATGTCAATTTCCTTATATCTCTTGCATTGAAACATACTTTGTTTTCCCTTTTGATGACGAGAAACTCGCTTGAAATAAAAATGTATATCAGAGCGGCTGGTATGGGTATCAACACTTTTATTGATAAGGAGAAAACAACGTTTCGTCCTTCCTAGGTCATCTTTAGGTAAAGAAAGAGAGAGTTTGAATATGACAGTTAATGAACAGGTGTCTTAGGGACGAGAGTATAAACGGGTACGGGATTTTAGGGAGCTTTGCAGTTAGATGTTAGGTTATTAATTAGTGTTGGTATAAAGGAGGAAACAGTGAATTATATGAGCTGGTTTTAGTGTTTGTCCGATTATCCAAGACTTTTAGCCGATCTCTATTAAAAGTAATTTTTTTAACTCGATTGGGGACCGGCATGACCAGATGGTTAGGGCGCTTGACTCGTCATCTGAGGGTCATGGGTATGAATCCCCGTTAAATGACACATGCTCGCCCTTTCAGCCAAGAGAGCGTTATAATGCCACTGTCAATTCTACTATTCATTGGTAAAAGAGTTTCCCAAGAGTTTTCTGTGGGTGTTGATGACTAGTTGCCTTTTCTCTAGTCCTACACTGCTAAATTAGGGACCACTAGCGCAGATAGCCCTCGTGTAGCTTTGCGCTAAATTAAAAAAAGCCAAATCACCTCGACTGTTATAAATGGGATCTTCCATCAGCAATTGGACTATTCCATCAGACTGTAAACAAATTCACATTGTTATTGATCCTTAAATAACTTGTTTCTATCCGTTATTTAATATCTTTGGCGAAATCGTCTCAAAAAATTAACTTAGAGTGTATAGAAACAAACCACGTAATCCGTGTCTCATTACAATTTTTTTAAAATTTCGCACAAAGCTACTCGAAGGCTATCTGTGCTAGCCGTCCCTAATTTTGCAGTGTAAGACTAGAGGGAAGGCAGCTAGTCATCACCACCCACCGCCAACTTTTGGGCTACTCTTTTACCAATGAATAATGGGATTTACCGTTACATTATAACACCCCCACGGCTGAAAGGGCGAGCATGTTTGGCACGACGGAGATGCGAACCCGCGGCCCTCGGATTACGAGTCGCACGCCTTAACGCACTTGGTCATGCCGGGCCTTCTCATTACTAAGGTTAATTTACTCCGTTATTTTTTTGCTATTTTGTTAAGCGTTTTTGATGACTTGATTTTGTCAGAAACTTTGTCGAATCAGTTGGAATTGTATTTCAGTCCACCACGTCCTAAGCTAAGTTTTTTTTGCCTCTAGGTCAAGACACGAATTTGTCCCGGGCTAATTTCTGTGATGATTTTCAAGCCTGTCTTTCCTTTTTGATATTATGGTTCATTAGTGACCACGTTTTTTTTTTATAACATTTTCGATCTACTGCTTTCTCCGTACTATAGGGTATATACGTTAAAAAATAAAATGTATTTGTTGAAAACCTTTAAATATGTATGTGCTTAGTATTTGTATTCCTCAAATACTTAAGTTGATGTTGTATATTCATACCAGTTTTTAACTAGATCGAGAGTGCCAGACACTTTTCTCCCTATTTTGGCGCCCCCTCACAAGTTTTTCGACTTTTTTTTATACACTATAGGATTCAAGATCCTGCTTGATAAATTTGAAGCCGTTTTCTCAAAAATTGAAGGAAAAAATCAATAAAACACTCACAACAGACTCCTCAGACTGGAAGCGAAGTTTAATGACGGATAAAACTACAACAACAACAATTATAAAAAGTTATTTATTATAAATGAGTATAGTGTTTCAAATAGTGTGTGTTCTTTCTAATTCACAACAATAGATATGTAGCACGAATGCTGAATATCCTACAAATTCCTGTATTAACTTAAAGTATGTAAAAGACATCAAACATCATATAAATTACATACTATTTCACGTCCTCCGCTCAGTGTAATTCTTTATTTCTTTATTAGGAGTTACTTATTAGGATGTTTAAAGATTAAGGTGCTTTTAATAAATCATTACGGCTATATGTTTGTTTGCTTGTTTTTGTTTTTTGAAATTTCACACAAAGCTACACGAAGGCTATCTGCGCTAGCCGTCCATAATTTAACAGTGTCAAACTAGAGGGAAGGCAACTAGTCATCACCACCCACCGCCAACTCTTGGGCTACTCTTTTTACCAATGAATAGTAAGATTGACTGTAACATTATAACGTCCCCACGGCTGAAAGGGCGAGCAAGTTTGGTGCGACGGGGATTCAAACCCGCGACTCTCAGATAACGATTCGAACGCCTTAACCCACCTGGCCATGCCGGTCCATGGTTGTATGCAACAATTAACTTTTCTCCATTATCGCACTGGGTTATGATGTTTGCAACTGAAGTAATGCATACAAATAGTTCAAAAAATGAACAATAGACGTCTCGTCTTACGAAGATAATTAATTGATTTAGTTCTGTGATCTTTTTAAACTCATTTTAGCTACCCAACATGTATGATTGGAACAAAAAAATAACTACATGGATTAGTTTGTGTACCCTGAATGTGATTTTAATAACTTGAATCTAAACGTTTAAGTAGTTAAGACAAGAAAATATTTTAAGTGGCCTGTATGTATATATAAAACTACATATATGTATATGTGTGTGTGTGTGTGTGTAGAAAATTTGTTGTTTTACCAAACTTACGTCTTCTAGGTTTTCTGGGGCATTGGTTCGCTTCTTGTAATAGTGGTAACTATGGCCGTTATGACAACAATAAACTCCTGGAGAACTGTTCTTCTGATCATTGTCATTCCTATTGTACTTTTTCTGTTTTTCTATAAGGTAAATATATTATTATATCCTGTATAACTTAATGGTATATATGTTATCTATACTTTACAAGGCTTCACCACTTTGTGTGTTGTTATGATATTAATATAATATAGATCCAAATTCATTATTTTGCTACAATACTCATTAATTAATTTCAAATCATTTTTGAATATTTGCAAATTTTAACTTTATTGGTTCGAAAGTTATAGACAAATGCCAAATGTCAAATGGTTTTAGGAGACACGTTAAAAACAGCAGAAAATAAAGTTTACAAGATTCTACCTCTGTTTAAAAATAAATAATATGTACTATCGTTTGCTGAATACAACTTCCAATCAAAAGTTACTGTGGATTTGTTACAATGACGCTATCATTGTCATTGTCCTCCATCTTGAATTAGATAGGTAAATAACGATTTCAAAATAAAAGAACATATCCATCTTTCATGACATTGAAAGAGAGAGTACGGTGTGATATAAAGAGTAAGTCAAATTAGTTTTTAAGTAAGGATTATTTTTAAAGTCCAAAGTTGAAAGGTCAAATGTCGAAAATTATATATTTCTGGTTACTTTTAATAGAATCTCTGAATTTTTACTGGCAACAAATAAAATAAGAAATTGTATAAAGGACTTCATACGCAGACACGCATTAAGACTAGATATTTCATAAAGGCTTTGATAAAGAGAACATACTTTCATTATATTCATAATTTTTTAATGAGATAAGACCAACAACTAAATACGGGATTAACAAGTACCGGTCTTATCTCTATACAATTTACGCATTATTGTTTATTGGTAGGAAAGTGATAAAGATAAAATGTCCTTTCTTTAACATTTTTATCAAAGGCACTAGAAACAAAAAAATGTGTGATATTAATGGACTAATAATATTGATGTACTCAGAGAATGAAGCGCTAGATTCATGGTTTGTGATCTGCTGTTGCAAAATTAATCTTTTTGGGATCATGTATTAAGAATACAGAACGATGGCGAAGTCTCGCCATTCGATCACATTATAATGGGCAGGAAGCTTGCAATGGATTCTGGTTAATAACAGTCTTTCCTCTGGTCTGTTAGTTGAAAATTAAATGAACTATGTACATATGTATATATATATATAAATATATGTTTGTGTAACTTACCGAGAAATTCTTAAACTAATACAGTGTATATTTGTTTTCAGTATTGTGTTCATTTTTGGAAGACAAACTTTAACTGTCAAACATATTGTTTTTATAACTTTTTATTTGTAATACTGCATTACTTAACAGAGACCGTAAACTAATTTTTCACTCTGTAAAACAAAACTTAGAATCAAAAGGTAACAAACCTGAAATAAATGCTAAAACGATTGAAATATAGGGTAGTATTTTATTACTGGATATATATATATGTATATATATGTGTGTATAGCTTAGGCTGCTTATGTAAAGATTACCGAACCCTGAGTTCACAAATGGATTATGAAAGGACAAAGTAATCCTTTTGTGAAAAGGTTTGTAAGCCCAGAGATTTAACAGCTTTTAGGAGTTACAGTCAACTGAACGTAAATACTGACGAACTAAGCCTGTAAAGACCTTTTTGCTCAACTTATCCTCAACTCCTCATAGCGGATAATGCATGTAGCAGATGTCTTGTAGTGTAATATGAAACATCTACTTATGTGTTTGTTTGAAGTGAAGCACAACGCTACAAAATAAGCTATCCGTGCTCTGCTTACCACGGGCATCAAAACTCAAATTCTAGCATTGTACGTCCGAAAACATTCCGCTATGCCATTGAGGTCCGTATATTTGTAGTACTCCACTTGCAACTTATGGACAAATATTCTCTTACGTCAAACTAATGTGTTGAACTTTAGCTGAATTCCACCCACACAGTCATGATTTTCAACTAACGATATTTACTGTTCCGAGACAAAAGCGTGTTTTTTTTTTCAAGTTTGATTGATAACTTACGGATATTACGTTTTATATACGTTAACAAAGACTTCATGTATTATTTACATTAAACTGCTAAGAAACATATAACGAAACTCGGAACTGGCCTCTAACAAAGAATTAGTACAAAACTTGAAATTTCAAAAGCCACAGCCACAGAGATCTTGGATACAAGAAAAACCTAAAAAACTCATTATATTATACAGTGGTACCTCGGTTCTCGAACGACTCCCTTCTCGACAATTCAGTTTTCGAACATATTGTTTGAAACAAAAACGTCTCGGTTGTCGAACATAAACTCAGTTTCCGAACTCAGCTGTCGTGGTCCGAACCCCCAAATAACACGATTTATGATCCGTACAATCCTTCTACCATTTCTATTACCCACGTCAAGCTTGCCCAAAACATTTTATCTACACCTACGCTCAGTCCACACCCCCGTCAAAATCTGTTGTAAACGTTCCCATTTTTCTTTTTTCTAAATATTCTGATTAAATAAGCCATTATGGGGTCAAAGAAGGATAACGAAAGCAGCAAACCAAAAAGAAGAGTTGTTAGAGCAACAATAGAGGTGAATAAAGATCTCAGAGCGAAGTATGAGAGTGGTGTTCGCGTGTCTGACCTTGCTACACAGTTTGGTATGGCGAAGTCTACAGTTTGCACCATACTGAAAAATAAAGAGGTCATCAAAGGAACTGATGTTGCAAAAGGAGTGACAGTGCTTACAAAACAAAGATCACAAACAATGAAATAGGCAGAAAAACTGCTGTTGATTTGGGTAAACGAAAAACAGTTAGCTGGTGATAGCATTTCTGAGACCATCATTTGTGAGAAAGCAAAGCAGTTGCATGCTGACCTGCTGAGAAACACCTCTGGAACGAGTGCTGATACAAGTGATGTCTTTAAGGCTAGTAGGGAGTGGTTTGAAAAACTTTAGGAAGAGAAGTGGCATACATAGTGTGGTGGGACATGGGGAGGGTGCCAGTTTTAACAAAGACGCTGCTGATAAATTTGTTAGGGAATTTAAGGACTATGTAGAAGCTGAGGGGTTTATTCCCCAACAAGTGTTCAACTGTGATGAGATAGGACTGTTATGGAAGAAAATGCTAAAGAGAAGCTATATCACCAAGGAGGAGAAGTCACTGATAGGACAGAAGCCAGTGAAGGACAGGCTAACTCTACTGTTATGTAATAATACAAGTGGGGACTTAAAACTTAAGCCTTTGCTTGTTCACCATTCTGAGAACTAAATGTCATGTGGAGGGCTAATAGTAAAGCATTGGCAACCAGGCAATTTTTTATGGAGTGGGTCCATGAAGTGTTTGCTTAAAGTGTAAAGAATTATCTCATGTAAAAACAGTTGCCACTCAAGGCCCTTCTTGTTATGGACAATGTACCTCCTCACCCACCAGGCTTGGAGGACAGGTTGGTGGAGAAGTACCGCGTCATTACGGTGAAGCTTCTGCCCCCTAACACGACTCCTCTCATTCAGCTCATGGACCATCAGGTCATATCGAACTTTAAGAAACTCTACACCAAGTTACTGTTTCAAAGGTGCTTTGAAGTGACCTCTGACACAGAGTTAACACTCAGAGAGTTCTGGAAAAATCACTTTAATATCCTCCACTGCTTGAGGATCATAGACAAAGCGTGGAGAGAAATGTCTTTGAAGACAATGAAGTCAGCCTGGAAAAAAATGTGGCCAGACTCAGTAGCATATAGAGTCTTTGAAGGCTTTAAGGCTGAGCCTGTTGTCGAGGATATTATCTCATCAAGCAAGTGTATTGGCTTCAATGTGAGTGATGATGATGTGGAGGAATTAGTGGAAGACCGCAACGCTGAGCTCACCACAGAATAACTCCAAATCCATCAGAAAAAGCAGCATCAGAAGGAACTGAGGAAGTGTCTTTAGATGAGGAGGAGGGAAGAGAGGATGTTCCTAGTTCACTAATCAAGGAAATGAGTGAAAAATGAGGAGAGTTGTAAAGTTATGTGGTGTAAATTTACCCTGACAAAGCTGTAGCAAACCGCAGCATAAACATTTTCAATGACAATGTCATGTCTTATGTCATACACATTTTAAAATGCAGGCAAAAACAAACCTCATTAGACATTTTTTAATGAGAAATAGGTCCAGTGAGTCTCAAGCATGTTGTAGCGGTGCAAGGAGACAGAAATGAGAAAGAACCTCAGGAGAGTTACCTGACGTTTTTATTGAAGGTGACTACCCTTCCAAACAATAATAACCCTCCTACTCTTTACGTTCCTCACCATCTTTCACTTATGCCATCAGCTCTCCTCAGCACAAGTAAAGTGCAGTTAAATGTTCGTTTACTGTTTTTTATTGTGTTTATAGTTTTTGTGGTTGACTTTATGGATGTAAGTATTATTATACAGGTATAAATAAGCAATATTTTTACTTAAAACTCTTCATAACGGGTAATTTTTGGAGGTCCGTAACGGATTAATTTAATTTACAGTATTTGGTATGGGAAAAATTGATTCAGTTTTCGAACAACCTTCTGGAACGGATTAAGTTCGAGAACCAAGGTACCACTGTATATTTGAAAATGTCCACCGTTAGTCAAAATAAATTCCATGGCCAATTAAAATCAAGATAGTGTAATAATTAGTGCTTTAAATAAGAATATATATGAAATAGTTATAAATTCTAACAATCAAAAGCTGAAAATTACATTATGAATCCATAAAATAGTACGTTAAGTATATATAATTAAAATTTGAAAAAAAAATGTTTCAATAAGCGACATAACGTGTTAAGCATCTTCCCTTATCTAAAATCTTAAAATTTAGTTTATAATTTCTAATTATTTCTTTTCATCTAGTGGTACCCGAAAAGTGCACGTTATCTTCTCGTCTCTGGAAAGAAGAAAGAAGCAGAAATCAGCTTAACCAAAATGGCAGAAGAAAACGGCAAATCTTTGCCTGATGGAAATCTAGTATTACCCCCTTCTGGCATACAGCACGGTTCCATAATAAATCTAGTGAATCAAAATAAATCACTTTTTGTAATTTTATGTTACGCATGGTACGTTGAAATAGATACACATTTCACATCATTTTATTATTAAAATCTATTAAAAATAATCATGCTGTAACTGAGGAATATAACGATCCTCAAATTATGCCTTCAGCATATTTTATACTTAAATCAGTTTTTTTTCAATGAGAAATCCTTAAAAATTTTAATAATACTGAAAATAAATGGCATTGTTTTATGGTTGCCGAGGTTGGTTCATAACGCAAGTCATAGTACTTATTGTATCCTTTAATTAAGTTACAAGTCATCTCATCCAGATTTCGTAGATCTAGTCCTGGGGAGGCCTGGCATGGCCAAGCGCGTTAAGGCGTGCACTCGTAATCCGTCGCGCTACCCATGCTCGCCCTCCCAGCCGTGGGGGTGTATAATGTGACGGTCAATCCCACTATTCGTTGGTAAAAGAGTAGCCCAAGAGTTGGCGGTGGGTGGTGATGACTAGCTGCCTTCCCTCTAGTCTTACACTGCAAAATTAGGGACGGCTAGCACAGATAGCCCTCGAGTAGCTTTGTGCGAAATTCCAAAACAAACAAATATAGTCCTGGGAACCAAAATAAATGAATCAATCAATCAATAAAAAATTCATCTTTTTTTTAAAATTTCGCACAAAGATACTCGAGGGCTAACTGCACTAGTCGTCCTTAATTTAGAAGTGTAAGACTAGAGGGTGGGCAGCTACTCATTATCACCCACCGCCAACTTTTAGGCTACTCTTTTACCAGCGAATAGCTGGATTGACTATCACATTATAACGCCCCCACGGCTGAAAGGGCGAGCCTGTTTGGTGCAACCGGGATTCGACCCGCGACCCTCAGATTACTAGAACTCTAACCCACCTGGCCATGCCGCGTCCTGAATTTCATCTGAAGAACTGACTGTCACTTAATCAGTGACGTCGAGAAACCCACTTGTTGAGAATTTTATATGCAAAAACGGCTCGTTTGGGTTAAGAAAATATTCCAAATATAAGAGCGAACTTAGCCCAACATTTGTAATTAAATATCACGTAAACTGATATTGTCTAGTTCTGGAATGGTATAATGTAGTTTATTTGCCAAACTAAAAGTTTTTACGGGAGTATCAGTTTTTTCACACGTTCTGAAACGTACAAAAAACTTTCTGATCCTCCTATTTTTGGTTATTTGTTTATAAGCAGTTTATTTGTCATTTAATTTACATAAACATTTAAGTAAATGTATGTTAGTATAATATTAATAATATATTATACGTCTATTAGTCTAATCGTGATACTTTTTAAGTGATGAGCAAACAATCACTCGGAACGCAGGGGTACGAACACTTTCTGTTGTTGCTGTAATTATTTTCCAGGTTCTTCAAACTAAACAGTTTTTGCTCATTGTAAAGTCTCTATGGTTTTCATCTACCGATTTTACTTCTTGTAAAGTTTCTTTGAGGATTTCATGACATTTTCACTTCTTGCAAAATTTCTAGAACATTCTTATAATACTATTTTATCTTACAGATCCTCCATAAAGTTTATTATCATCCATGGCTTTTGCGAGTTTACTAACACCTAATTATTTTTTGTCGCAGGATGTCTTTGATGTTCACGTACTACGGCATAACAATTTTAACTCCAGAAATAATCACGCACGATGGATTATCATTCAATGGTAAGAAACGTTTAAAAGACAGCGTATTTACAAATGAATAGATAACCGGGAGGAGTAGGGTTACGAAAGTAAGAAAATCTATGATGAATGAAAATTTTTATTTTGGTAACCGATTTACGTAGAAAGCACAGATGATACAGAGGTTTGTTTTATAATTTACAATTGAGGATTCAATTTGGAAGGTGGGGTTGGAAAGGAAAGCATAGATAGTTTACAATGAAATTTTGTGCTAACACACACTGAATAACAAACAAAGCAGATAAACCTTTACGGCCTCATTAAGATAAAATAACAAATCGGGAGAGGTCTTGTTGGTATATAGCATACCCTCTATCTCAAATAACATGAGAAAAAATCTGACAATTATTATCTTTCTAATACTCTGAGGCAATATAGATGTGTTTTACTCTCAAAGGAGCCTCTTCCTGCAGGCATTTTCTTAAGTCCCCCTCCTGCTGTTCTCTGATATTCAAACGTTCTTTTAAGTTGTGGTATCTGAGTGCAATATCAGTGAATGCAATTTATTGGTGTAGTGTCTATATCACTGTATGATGTATTGGTGTAGTGTCTATATCACTGTATGATGCGACCGTAACAGTCATTTTAAATTCTCAATGAATACTTGTCTGTGCGTCAAGACTCAGAAAGTGAACTCTTACATCACATAGGATCCAACTGTAATTTCGAGGTTTTGTAAAGAAAAACATCTTTGCAAAATGTACTTTTTGTGTGGTTGTGATTGTACTCAAAGTCTGTGGAGGCAAATAAACTTACGTCCCTATAACAAATAGTTAGGCAAAACTAAGTACTCTCGATAATCATTGTACCTACAATTGGTGTGCTTAACAAATTGTAACAATGTAAAAGCAGTTAGTACGTAATGTATTTGTCTTATCGCATCCAAAATCTTTTCTTGTTTGCAATCACTGTCTTATTATTAGATTAAAGTCCTTTGGTACTGTTACGTTACATCTTGGGTATGTTGTTGTATTCTTTTTATTCTGTATAACTGGCGATGTATTCTTTCCTTGCAGTTAGGATTGCGCTGTTATTTTTTTCCATTTTTATACATTAAGGTTGCATCTCTATTGTGTTATTGAAGATGATCACTTTTAACTTTTCGGGTTTAAAAGATTATCCTCTCATAATACATTGTTCATTGTTATTTACAGAAGAAGAAAGACAAAATAGCTCTGGCAACGATGTCACTTCAAACAAATTCATAGAGTGTAAACCATATTCGATCTCTGAGTACCTGGAAATACTCTGGACTACTGCAGCAGAATTGCCAGGTAACATTCTTGATAGAAATCTCGTGTAATAAGCAACAGGTATTTAAAGACAAACAAACTTGGATGTACAGATTTACAATATGCTATAAATCTCATACCTTAATGTAAGATATTACAGTAAAACAAAAATAAACTGGGTTCAAGATTCCTAAATATACAGTAAAAATATGATTTTTATACCTACTTTACGAAAATAAACGAATATATATTTTAAAACAATAGCTAATACTAATGATAATTCAGCCTTAAATTATCTTTCTTTCAGGTATATTTGCAAGTTATTTTCTAGTCGAGAGATTTTCACGAAGGAGGCTAATGTGCACGTTGCTTTTGGTCTACGTTGCATGTACTTTGTTCCTGTTAATAGATAACTTACCGTAAGCAATCATCATTTTAAACATTAAAGCTTAACATTAAATATTTTTATGTTTAATTTTAACAAAGTATATAAAACTGAGTATATTGTAATATTATATATATATTATATTATTATTTTAACAAAGTGTATAAAACGAATTGTGTTATATTATTATGATATTATAATTATTACATTATTATTTTAACAAATTGTAGAAAAAGGTGTGTATTATAATATTATAATTACTTTATTAATATTTTAACAACGTGTATAAAACGGAGCGTATTATAGTGTTACTTTATGCGTGTTATTACATTGGATTTGACGGAACAACAGTTAGAACCAGAGCTAACTTTGCTAAGCTTGTGTGATCTTAAAATATGAGGTCCGCTCTCAAGTAAAATGAAGTACTTTCAATCAAGAAACTGTATTGCACAAGTCGGTGGAAAAAAAATTGCCTTCCGCTAGTACAGCGTTTTGTCTCCGGATTTACAACGCTAAAATCAGCGGTTCGATTCACCTCCGTGGGCTGAGCAGATACCCCTTTGTGGCTTTGCTATAAGAAAAACACAAACACATAAAATATTATTAATCCGTGCCATTGTGCAATATTAATGTAAAATAAACTTATACTTTTACAAATAAAAGTTAAATCAAATATCTGATTTTCATGTTTTTCATGATACCCTTCCCATTGTTTTGTTGCTCATGGTAGGAACAATACAGATGACCCACTGTGTTGTTTACGCTTATTAAAATCAAACAAGGCCCACAGTGGCTCAGCGGTATGCCTGCGGACTCACAACGCTAAAATCCGGGTTTCGCTACCCGTGAGGGGAAGAGCACAGATAGACCATTGTGTACATTTGTACTTAATTCGAAACAACAACAACAACACAACTTTATAAGCCGCAAGGTATTCATTTATTTCTGAATACTCTTGATACTTAATTTTGTATATAAAAATATCCCAAAACCAAGCAAATCGCTTTTGGTTTATTCTGAACTTTAATAAGTTTTTCATTAATTTAATTTATTAAAGTAGATAATTTTCCATCATGTCTGATATTATAAACTATCTTCTGTGAGACTGGTTAGCTTCATCTTGATATGTTAGTATTCTTAGTGACAAGTAAGAAATTTCCAATTCTACGAGATTCCTTCGGATTTGTTATTTAGTTAACTGTTCCTACTATAAAAATGTCTTGGTCATTTTATGCAAATGGCTGGTTTGAAAGAAAGTTTCGAAATATATCTTCGGCAGTTCTTTAGCTGATATTATGGACGATGCACATTCACTTTGACAGTATTATTTTATGGCGGAATTTATTTGTATTTAGGAGTATTATTAGAGTATTTTACTAAAATAATTAAACATAATTCAATACATAACTTACAAGTGAAACTGTCTAGCTCTTCGTCTTTGGGTCACCAGCTGTTTCAAATATCTTGTTCATTGCATTTTGCACTTCTCAATCTTCATATCCAGGCTGTTTATTGCAACATTAATTCAACAATACCATATTGTAAGAAGAAACGATGTACATCGACATACGCATTGGTTGAAGTTGTGGCAGCAGTACTTATTATAAAATAAACTTTCAGATATTTCATTACTACTTGTAAGTGTGGTGTTTTGAATTAAGCACAAAGCTACACAATGGGCTATCTGTGCTCTGCCCACCACGGGTATCTAAACCCGGATTTTAGCGTGTAAGACCGCAGACATACCGCTGAGCCACTGGGGGGCTACTACTTGTAAACTGTACTTCTTAATCTGGTTCTTTTGCTAAGGAACAAATTCTTATAATTTGTGAGTGAACGTATCTGATGTATCCAGTTCCAAATCTGGTCTCATCAAAGCAGTCACTATACGACAGGATCGGTAGTGGTTTAAACTCTATCAAGACACACGATACTGTGTCGTGCGGTCAAAACAATCTTCAGGACACAATGTGTCTTACTATCAGGAGCTGTAACTAAATTGGAAATTCAAACTGTCATATATTTTCAGAGGATTGCTGAACTGGATTTTAACCTCACATAACAAATTTCAAAGCAATACATTAAGAAATACCCATCATGTTTGTTTTTGAAATTTTCGCGCAAAGCTACACGAGGGCTATCTGCGCTAGCCGTTCCTAATTTAGCAGTGTAAGACTAAAGGGAAGACAGCTAGTCAGCTCTTAGGCTACTCTTTTATCAACGAATAGTGGGATTGACCGTCACAATATAACGCCTCCACGGCTGAAAGAGCGAGCATGTTTGGTGCGACGGGAATTCGAACCTGCGACCCTCAGATTACGTGTCAAACGTCTTAACCCACCTGGCCATGCCGGGTACCCATCATGTAAAATCTCCAATTTTGATTGAATTTTTTTTCTTCTTTTACATTTCTTCAGTGGCGAAAGTGCGGTAACTTCGTTTGATAGAAAAACACACTTAACTATTTGGATTTTTTTCATATGTGATGTACTGGTAGATCTTCAAATCCTACATTTAGGTGTAAAATATTGTCAAATTATACGTTACATGTACAATGTTATTAAACAAAAAACGCTCAAATTTGACCAAATTTTTGTGTTTGCCTAAGCAAAAAATCACGAGAGGTACCACTGTAATTTTTTTTTACTACAGTATCGCTTAAGACAGTGGTTCCCAAACTTTTTCAGCTTGTTACCCAATTTAACATGCCACATTAAGCATGTTACCCATTTCACAAAATGTTTTCAACATTAATATTTATGGCTAAATTAAACTAGAGATATATTGCACTTTATTTATTACACTTTATTTATTTACAATTTATTTATATAATTTATTTACACTGAATCACACATTTAATTATTGTATTTGATCATTGTGCATTTCTAATGAATATTGCCAAAGATGTCAAGAACATCAGTGGGATGGATGGAGTTGCATACTTGAAACTAGTTTAGGAATTCTTAGCTTTGTGGTTGAAAGTGCCAGCCTGGCATCGTTTGCAACATTCAAGCGAGTACTGTTTTTTTGTTTTCATTCCCAGCACGGTTGAGAATCCCTTCTCGGACAGATACGTTGTTGAGAATGATATCAACAACTTCAAGGCTCTCTTGGACAGAGTTGGCGAGTCAGCTAGTTGTGAAATCCAAAAGGAATCTGCATTTTGGTTTTGGAATTTGACTTTCAAGGCTTCATTTGCTCGCATTGTGATCCACTCCTCTTTGCAGGGAAAGCATCATCATGAATGGCCTCATCAGGTACAGAAAAGAAATAAATGATCCACTGAAGACTAGCTGTTTTTAGGTCATTCTCTGGAAAGTAGTGCTGCATGCTTGTTTCAAGCCCCTTCAAATGGTCGCTCATCTCTTTGTTGATGGTCTGTAAAAGTGATCCAGTATCATAACTATTCTCCTCAACAAATTGGTCTAGGGTGGGAAACTGAGCGATCACTCCTTTCTCCAAGCGTCGAATCCAGAGTCTCAGTTTTCCCAGAAATGCAGTCACAGTGTGATGGGCATCAATAACAGTCGTGTTTTGGCCCTGGAGTTGCAGATTATCACTGTTCAGCTCCGCAAATATGTCAGCCGAGTAACAAAGTCGAGCAAGCCACTCCTCATCAGTGAACTTGGTAGCAAAAGAAGATTCTTTTTGTTTCAGAAATTCCTGAAGAGCCGTTCTGAGCTCAATGACTCGACGTACAACCTTGCCTCGTGACAACCAGCGAACATCGGTGTGGTAGAGCAGAACTTGATACTGCTCTCCCATTTCCTTGGACAGCTCCCTGAATATGCGCGAATTCACATCCCTGGACTTGATGAAATTGACGATTTTCAACACATCTTCAAACAGTAATTTGATCCAAGAGAGTACCGATGAATGATGCAATGATCTACAGAAATTTCTAAATTCACAGCTTGTGTGAGGCCCCGTAATCCACGATTACGACCCATCATCGACGGAGACCTAGATTAAAAAAGAAAAAAACTATTATAGATTGCGTCAGTTAGTCATTCTTACTTATCTTTTGCGTTATAATTATATGGTTTTAATTTAATTTAATTTATTTTGGTACTTTAGTATTTCAGTACGACAGGCACGATACTTTTTTGTGAATTATATATAAAATATTAGCTACATTACAGCTACTTGTACAATAAATAAAACTGTATGACTATATGCCATGTAATTCATTGTATTTATACTAATCTAGACTTTATATAAACATCTCTCCCTACCTGTTGAACACTGTATCAATACAATTCATTCGTGGTAAAGAAACTGTTGATGATATTGAAGATATCTTCTCCCTTCGTGGTTGTCAGCAGATCTTCGCATAATAGGAACTCTTCTACGATCTTTTCCTGGTGGACGTAACGAACGAACCCAAGGAGAACAGCACAACTGGCTACGTCACACGATTCATCAAATTTCAAGGAGACTTTGCTATATGAGCTTTCCTTGATCTCTGTTGTAACTTGGGACAGAATATCTGATGCCATGTCATCGACTCGTCGGCGGATTGTGTTGTTTGATAGAGATATGACACTCAGTTTCTTCGCTTGATCCTCCCCACATACCTTGCTTACCATCTCGTATGCACAAGGCATAATCATATTCTCCGCAATGGTGTGGCATTTTTGTTTTTCGGCAACTTTATATGCAACAAAGTAAGATGCTTCGACCGCAGCTTGAAGCTTTTGGGCTTGAATTCCAGATGAACCTAACTGGATATTCTTCAGTGCTACCGCCCGGCGCTGAAAATAAGCCTGATCCTCATTTTGAAGATTTGGATGGCACTTCTGGAGGTGAGCTGAGAGTTTTGATGGCTTGAGGCTTTCATTTGTCAACACTTTGTGATATATTACACATTGTGACCGATCCTCTCCACCAGAAGGTAAATTCACAAAGCCATAGTGAAGAGAGGCGTCAGAGTAGGTGCGCTTTTTAGACATTTTATTGTTTAATCTGCAGAAAAAGAAAAACTGCATAAAAGAGTGTGAACAATGTGAACTTATTATTTATTTTTTCATTGCATTCTAGATAGCATTAAAAGAGCTTATTCAGCATAGGAATGATGTAATAGTAGGTAAATACTAACTATACTGCACAGGGCAGTACACATACATACCAGGTTTTGTCTACCTTGGCTTATGCTCACATAGAAACTGACAGTGTGAAATAGAGGCAACCTCAGGCAGTGAGTGACGCGTACTGGACTCTTCGATGAGTCATCAGGGTTACTAAGTGACTTGTGTTATGAAGCATACTTGTCAAAATACTTTTAGGTTACCACACACTTAGATACATATTTTTTCTTTTCTACTACTGTATATTAGTTTTTGATGTTTATTGTTATTTGGTTTAACTTTATTACATACTTAAACTAGGTTTAATTTACAACTTTACATACTAAGACTAAGTTAACATTAATCTTAATACCAGCTACCTCAATGTTTTCTTGATTTTCAGAATTTTAACTTTTTTTCTGTCACCCCTCCATTGCCCCCAATAAATTGGTAAATTACACCCAGTTTGGAAACCACTGTCTTAAGAGCAAAAGTTTGTTTTAGTTTTTTTGTCATTCGGACTAAAGACTGCTAAAGTAGGGCAGCAAAACTATAGAGTTAAAGGACGAACAGATACATAAGTTTTGTTAGGCCAAGCAAAACTAAATAGCAGTTTCTAGCTCACCTTTCCAAAGTAGTCATTGGGTGGATGTTTATTGTTCTTTATTCACTTCCAACTGCTAAATAGAAACTCGATAATTTTTATTAAAATAACCTAATTCAATAACGTTTTGCATCAGGTGATATTAGCTTAAACAATTAGCGTAAATAATGATGCTTGGTATGAGTGTAATGAATATAGGCAAGAAATGACAAGAAACTGTTAATCTAGGTTCCATGGCGTTACTATAAAAGAAGTTATTAACACTGATTTAGAGAGGAAAACTACCACTATATGAGTCATGTACCCTCGTAACAGATCTAGAAAGAAGAATACAGATCATGGAAAAGAGTTACTACAGAAAGGTCTTGAGCAATTCATATATAGATAATGTTACCACCGAAAACGTCTACAATGAGATCCAACAAGCTATCAGACCATACAAAGATGTCTTTACCGCTTTCAGAAAACAAAAACTGAGGTGGTATGGTCACGTCTCATGGCTATTTTACTTGACAAAGACCATCTTGAAAGGATCAATGAGAGGCAGATAGAGGAAGAGGTGAAGTGGACAGATCTGGAGTTCGTCAGTCGCCAGTGGGTAGTGGAAAACTGGGAAAGATGAGGAGTGTTGGTTGCCAGGTCGTTAGACGTGCCCTAACAACATCGAGGGTTAAGGGGAAAAGAGAAGTAGAAGTGGTTGATGAAGAGTTTTGACCTTTTATTAAAAACACCTTAGATGTGAAAACAAAAACTTATGTAAAGTATATGTCATTTAAAAGCAGTATAGATCGGATTTAGCTTATAGTTTAACTTTTCTAAAGCCGAATTATTTGACAATATAAAAATTCACTGATCTCCCGAAAAGCAAAGTTGTGTTCAGACAGGTATTGGATTGTTGGGAAACGCTTTCAAAATAATTTCTTCAGGATTATTTTCTGTTTGTATTACTACTCTATTTTCTTTATCATTCGTACTGCATCTTTTTAAATAATTTTGAAGTCATTTTATTTTTGCCTGTTTTAGCACAAAACCCTAAAAATTCATACTTTTTTACTTGGAAGATCAACTTCTTCCAGTGATAAAAATCATTCTTTAAGAAAGGAATATTCTGCATTTTGTTATCAGTGTGCAGTAAAAACAGTCAATTGCGTTTTTAATTTACTACTAGATAAATTAACCATCGCCTGTTAACAACGTTTTAATTTTACAAAATAATTCCGCTGAAAGCCATTTAAAAGATATATTTTCTATCTTATGAAATTTAAAATACGAACTTTGCATTTTCTCCTATTATTATTTTAAGAATTTCGGTACGTGAGCCTGGATCACTGGCAAGAACATCTTGTTTATTTTAATTTCGACGCTTCCTTCTACAAAATATCAGTTCTTTTAACAGCAGTTGTTTTTTCTTTTGTGTGTCTGCAGTATTTTATTATACTAACGATTTTCTAGCCTATTATCATTTAGAATCTCTTAGCCTATTTGCAGTGTTTTTATGTAGCCCTAGAAATGTGTAGAATCTTAATATTTAAACAAATATACTCGACTGGCAGTAACTACTGTGATAGCTTTAACTGCTGTTAATTTCACTCTTCCTAGTTCAGGTATATTTAACTAATATTTTAAAATTTATGTGCAGTTCCTGTATTTATGATATTCTCATTGACCTAACTCTTCACATGATAATACTTTTTATATATTTTTTTTACTGCAACCCTTGTTCGAAAGTGTCGTGCTAGCATATATATCTTCCTGGATTGATTTCTTGAAAACCTTACCCTCCAGTGGCACAGCGCCTTATCTCCTGACTTATATCGCTAGAAGCCGGATTTCGATACCCGTGGTAGACAGAGCATAGATAGCCCTTTGTGTAGGTCTGTACTTAATAACGAATAATTTATAAAAAAAAGCTAAGAAAAAACAAATCCATTAAGTAGTTTTTTTTAATATTGGTTGTAGAGTATTGGTTGAAGGTTGAGGTTTATGGAATATTTCTCTGATATTTGTCAAGATGTATAAATTATGTTATTTTACTTCTTGTTGCACATTGCTCTTGATCTTCCTATTTTCTTCTAATGCTGTTTTTGATTCTATAGAGTTCAACCCTAACAGCCAAATGATAGTCTTATAGAATAAACCAAGTCAGTTTTAATAACATAGAACTGCCTTTTCAGTAAATTATTTTGTGTTTCAAAGCATCCTTATGTAAATTATTTTCTGTTATGCTTGTATCCTGCGATTTTGCGGAACTTTTGACTTTTCTAGTGGATATAAGAGAGCCTGAATACTAAGTATTATAATATTCCAGATGTTTCTATGTGAAGTTACGTAGTTCAAGATCTGCTTAGGCTAAATTGTTTGTTTTAGAAACTACATAAGGGCCATTGATTCATAACTGTATGTATAATTATAAGCTCACAAACTGCAACAAATGCAGCTGTCCTGTATCTCCCATCGCTAACTCTGAGGTTCTCTTATCTGATAGAAAGATGTAACTGTCACCTTTATCGTGGAATGGATTTTTGCGGTAGTGAGACGGAAATCATGAACCTTCTGTTTCATAGTTCAAGCACGCTAACCACTGATCACACCCGCGTCCTGCTCTGCGCATAGAGGCAGAACTGTGGAAAACGATGTTTTAAGTGTTGAAGTTATGCAAGTCATTGTTGATGGTCAGAATGGGGATTGCATCACCCAGACCCTGGAAACAAATTCATATGTATCATTTTTCTAACACTTACACGACTTAAAGTGTTAAATGCATCATGAAATTAAACGTTTCTACCTTACAGCTTTATTAGTTTTGTTTGTTTTGAATTTCGAGCGAAGTACACAAGGGCTATCAGCGATAAAGGTCCCAAATTTAGTAGTGTAAGACTAGAAGGAATGCAGCTACCGCCAACTCTTGGGCTACTAATTTTTATCAACGAATAGTGGGATTGACCGTCACATTACAACGAGCATGTTTGGTGTCACGATAATTCAATCTTGCGACCTTTAACCACCTGGCCATGCTGGGCGAGCTTTATTAGTCAGAAATTAAGCATTATTACTTTCCGGTGTCTCGTTCAGTAGGTTAATTATCACTATCTTATTGTTTTGTGTCAATATGTTAACTGTCAATGTCTTTAATGTTTTATACGTCACTGAGCTAAATTCATTGCCTTATGTATTTTCTATTGCTAACTAGAATTGTCTGGAAAATTGAACTGTAACACTGTGAACATTTTTCTTCTGTAGCTATATTTATCAAACTATTAAAAGCTATTGTTTTATGATTATGGAATTTATAACTTCGCATATTACAACATTTTATATAACTTTTTGGAAATTTTATTAAATATATCCCTTGTTGTTGTTTAGAATTAAGCACAAAGCTGCACAATGGGCTATCTGTGCTCTGCCCACCACGTGTATCGAAACCCGGATTTTAGCGTGTAAGTCCGCAGACATACCGCTGAGCTACTGGGGGGGGGGCAAATATATCCCAAAATTATTATATTTAAGTATCCTAATTTGTCTTATATTGTTAAAACAGATTTATCTCAAAAATATTTTACACTGTGGTTCCCTCTGTAATGTAATTTGTCAAGTCAGTTGTTATTGTTACAGAATAATCAGATAAAAGTCAGTTGTTATTGTTACAGAATAATCCGATACAAGTCAGTTGTTATTGTTACAGAATAATCCGATACAAGTCAGTTGTTATTGTTACAGAATAATCCGATACAAGTGACGAATGGTAAGCAATAACAAATTTTTTTATTATCATATATTATATTTATAACAACGAAAATAATCGTTCGTATAAATGAGAGGACATAAACTAAAGTACAGAAAGATGTTTAAGTTTCCAACAAAATATTTTCCCCACTACAGTGCAGCTGTTCTGCTTCTCCTGTTATTTGTAGACAGAGGAGCCATTGCAGGATGCTTCCAGATTCTTGTTCTGTACACAATAGAGGTATGATGCATCATGCTGCATTAGTACAATTCAGTGGTTCTGATAATATTTCTCTTTTTATATATAAATGTTTGTTGTCATTCTTGGTGTAGAAGTACAGTGTGTCAGCCGTTCACTTTGCATCAAATAATTTTCGCTTTAAACTCTTCAGGTTTTTGATTTTTCTAATATGTTTCAGTTCTGAACTTGATGTCTTTTCAGGTAACTTTATCCGTTAAAAAGGCGGTTGTAGTCTGCTTTTACAGAATATTGCACTAAACATATTTAGAGTACATTGGAATGGACTTAAGTAATAAACAACTCTGTATTTTATACTTGTAGGCCTATCCAACAACCCACCGAGCATTAGCATTTGGTTTCTACTCAAGTTTTGGTCGTTTCGGAGCCATTCTCACACCATTTGTAGCCCAGGTAAGGAACATTAACCTAAGTAAAGATAGTTGTTTACAGACTTATGTATTATAAGAAGCGTGACACACCCCGAGTTAGTGTCCTTGTTTATAGACGTACACATTATAATAAATACGACATAAACCCACAAATATATATATTGTAACACATACAACACTAGCTCAAGTGAGGATAATTATTTTCAAATGTATACATTACAGCAAATGTGAGACAAGCCCACAGACGCACACATTATAACAAACGTAACATTAGTCCAATTAAGGATAATTGTTTTCAGAAGTAACATTACAGCGAACGTGACACAACCCACAGGCTTATTCATCATAACAAACGTAACAATAATTCAGCTAAGGAAAATTTTTACAGATGTATAAATTATAGCAAACGTTACACAAGCTCACAGACATATACTTTACATAAAAAAGTGCCACTAACCGAACTTAGGATAATTTTTACGACACATACATAATAAGAAACGTGAGAGTAAACCAACTGAAGATCAGTGTTCATAATGTACCAGTGTAAAACAACGTGACAGATACGTAGTAGTAGATGTGATTTTCGCTTAAAGAAAACTGTTATTATAAATGAATACAATTAAAGAAACGTGATAATCGCTCTACAATGATCGTTGTTTCATGGCGTATCCACGTGAAGAAGGTGATGTTAATTCAGACTTATTGTTTACTAACTGGTATCCGATCAGAAACGTAAAACTTGACGAAACAAAGACAATTAATTATTGATATATGTATATATAGTAGAAACATCATAGTATTCCATGTAAGGCTCATTGCTTATTGAAGTATACATATTACGAATTTTATGAATATGTATGCTGCTGAACATGGGTTTGTGGCATATTACTGACTAAATACAAAAAATTAAATCTGACCAACGAAACTGTTAATACATGTGTAAGAGTTACACCATGTGACTAATTTTAACAGGATGAAGAGAATAAAATGTGGAAAGGCAGTAGCAGAATAAATCCAACAATAATTATACATTATACTATACATATATGTATATGAATGATATATACTTGTAATATTTTCTGTTATTACACTATAGATGCTAGCAGAAATCCAACCCAGGTTGGCAGGATGTATATATGCACTTGCAGCCTTTCTGTTGACAGTCTTCATATTCTATTTACCTTTCGATACTAAAGGAAAAGAACTTCAAGTAAGAAATTTCACTGACTTTATAATAATGGTTTCTTTACTACCAGCCTTTGAACTAAAAAAATCGGCATGGTTTTTGTGAATTTAAATTGGGGCTAAGAAGTGACGGACGCCATAACTTCCATTCTTCAGGTCAATTGTTTTTTGAATTTTGCGCAAAGATACACGAGAGCTATCCGCGCTAGCCGTTCCTAATTTAGCAGTGTAGGACTAGAGGGAAGGCAGCTTGTCATCACCACCCACCGCCAACTCTTAAGCTACCTCTTTACAAATGAATATTAGGATTAATCGTCACATTATAACGCTCCCACGACTAAAAGGGCGAGCACGTTTGGTTGGACCGGGACTCGAACCCGCAACCCTCTGATTACGAATCAAAGCCTTAACCCACCTGGCCATGCCGGGCCTATGCAAGTTAAACTGCTCTTGGTAGTTTTCACCCAGGTTTATTGTTAACGGAATAAGCTTGCATAAATGTATCCACTTGGTTTCAAAAATCAACATTCTTTTCAGTTATTATGTATACGTCTCGCGGTCTACGAAATTTTTATTCCATTGTGAAATGTTAATTTGTTAAAAAATTTTAAACTGATTTGTATTACTTTAATTAAATAATGTATAATTGTGAGAACGTGTTTACTTATTAAGAGTTTTAATCAAAGAATTTAATTATTAATAGTTCTTGAATCATAGCTGTGATCTCTGTTACTTACGACTTACACAAGCATTCTAAAGTTACTGAGGAATTACATGGCATTTCAACTTCTCTTTTCCTGTTTATTAGCACATTAATTAAGCCCATTTATCAAGATTGACTACTACTGGTAAAGAGTTACACACAGCATTGTATTTTTAATTTATTATTATTTTTTTTTAATAAAATGATATAATGAATATAATGCTCGTAATTCATTTCAGGAACATTAAGAATCGTCCAAAAGGACTCAAGTACCCGGATGGTCTACAGTTTGACATGGTTACTATTGAAATGTTTTCAATGTTTAACATGTTGTGTGTTTATACCATACACATTTTTCAACGTGGGAGTGGGAGTATGAAATTGGTAACTCGGATGATCTACCATCTGACGAGGTTACTGTTGAAATGTGTTAATATTTAACATGTTGTGTGCGTGTATATTATATACATTTTTTGATGTGAGGTGGGGGATAGAATATGAAATTTGTAGTCCAAATACTTGGATTGTCAGCTGTTTGACATGGTTACTGTTTAAGCAAGTTTTAAGTGCAACATTTTGTACATGCTTCATATAACACGAGAAGTGTTTTTGTTATAAGATGCTTATAACAAAAATATATGTAAGGGACGCTTCCCATGTAAAAGTGACCATATTTAGAATAAGTGTAACAGTCAGCCATATTACCATTGTATATATTCAAAGTAATAATTTAATACTGTTAAATAGTTACTAATAATAACAAAAGAAGTTATAAAAAACCTTTTCGCTTTGGTGAAAACTGTAAATTTGTCTAAATTACGTTGTATCTTTACAAAAAAGATTCACTATCTAACATTTGTTAGCTATAAGTAAAGATTTAAGGGAATTTAAAGTTTCATAAGTCACTTTCGCAAATAAATTTCAAGGAGAAATTAAAAGTAAAATAAACTAGTAGGTAAAAATAACTTGCAGTAATAATCAGTTTTCTTGTAGAATTATTCATTGTGATTCTTCCCTTCATAAAGTATAATCTAATGAAATGAGATCAACTGTTGAATCTCCAAAATATTAAGTGCACAGATCACGTAATCGTTTGCTGAACAGAGAAAGTGGACAAACTTATCATAAGAAAGAAAAATATAAACGAAAAATGGAAATATTTAAAACAAATAAAGTTCTAAATAATTTCATATTGGTGTTCTGTTATTGATCCGGTTTTAACATGATTTTGTGGGCAGTCTCAAGAACCGACTGTAATAACAAAGTTGTCTCAAGAGGAACAAAAACTGACTAACAACAAATAAACTACAAGGAAAAGGAGAGTTTAATTACTAGTACGCTGTAAACATCAATTGCTGCGTCGGTGGAAAGGATTTATATGTGCTGGGAAAACGTGTGTTTGTGTGTTTGAATTTCCTGCAAAGCTACACGAGAGCTATCTGCCCTAGCGGTCCCTAATTTTGCAGTGTAGGACTAGAGGGAAGGTGGTTATTCATAACCACCCACAGCCAACTCTTGGGTTACTCTTTTACCAACAAATAGTTGGATTGACCGTAACATTATAACATTATAAATTGGTGTGACGGGGATATGAAACCGCCACACTTAGAGTCGAATGCCTTAACCCACCTGGCCATGCGGGACCTGAAAACGTGTCTATAATTACTGCTGGGAACATTCAACATTCGAAAACTGGTGACATAAATTCGAAACCTATTCGTCAGCTCCGAAATTCTAAGATTTATCACTATGCCAACTTCGTTAAACATAGATGTGAATTACAAAATGAAATCATTTCTATTTGATAATGTATTTCTAGAAAAGTAAACAATTTAAATATAGTTGGGACTGTTGTAAAATACTGTGTATTTATCACTAGCAATGCAGTATAAATGCTGAAAGCTTCCAAGTACATCTTGTCGTCACCCCTGCAATTCACAAAGCACACCACCTGATTAGTTTATATCATGAATCTTGTGGAAGTAACAACCAGAAATTATTTCAAAACTAATATGTAAAGAGGTTGAATCGTATTTCTTCTAAGCTGTTGTAACAAGTTGTAACTTTATGAGTAAATGTGGGAAAATATCAAGAACAAAGCTAAAATGTTTCCAAATTGCAAAGTTTTGTTGGCTCAAAATTTAAACAAGTTGGAAATCAAACCCCGAGTTATCTACGGGATCTAAATACCAAACTTCAAAGGTGGTTTTCTGATCAAACCTTTGTAGCTTAATATCAGTTTTATCAGTAAAACAACTCACAACTTCATCCTCTAGAATAAGAACTAGAAAACTACAAAATTAAGCACATTTGAGATGTTTAAAAGCTGGTTTAACTTGATGGTTATGATCAAGTCTCGTTTATCAAAATAAGCTGAGACGAGTTTTTAGAATCAATGAAATGGTGTTTCTTACAGGAAATAACATTGCTTGACCTATTTATGAATATTTTTCGTATTGCAAATGGAATACCAAAATTTAAACAAATAGAGGACAACTAAGACTGTTTTACCAGAAGAAAGTTCCACTCGTCCATCATGCTTTCTAAAACAAAGAAAGAGTTTAGTGCCACACTTAGATCTGATTAAGATTCTAAGGATGAATTCAAGTTTTAAATTCAAGTACTGGTACTTGTAGCTTGATCAATTTTTCAACCAATGCTGTGAATTACGACAACTTTTGGCATTAGTTACAGGTTTCATGAAGAGTGCTTGCAGTTTTCCAACCACTGTTGTCAATACTGGCAACTTTTGTTATCAGTTCGCTTTCTCAAGAGGTGTACTTGCAGCTCAATCAGTTTCTTCAACCACTATTGTCAATATTGGCAAACTTTTGGCACAAGTTATTTGTCTCGTAAGTCAGAAAAGTACAATAATTTTATTACCAACTCTGCTAATACTGAATACATCTTCAGTATCTAAAACAAATATTTTATCAGTTCAGAGGTATGTTTCCCTGGCAGGGAATACAATCTGTAATAATTTAGGTATTTAATTTGATGATATGGAACTATCCATTTGCCAGACAGAGGAATGTGTGAGTGCCACTATTTTGAATAATCTAAATTTGAAATTATTTGCATTTTTTGGTCTTTTATGTCAGAGTGTTAAGCGTTTTTTATAGAACCTAAGAAGTGTTGAACTTCTCAGCAACAAAGACATTAAATTGTAACTTTAATGCATAGACAACTAATAACAATGATTTTGTGTTTAATTTTTGGTGAATTAAAAACTAATAAATTATATAATTTGGTTACTTCCATTACAGAAATTAAAAAGAATTAGAAATCTGAAACCTTTTCTCATGGTATTTCAAGAAAAATAGATGAATTCTGAAATGTCAGAACAAATTAACAATAGTATGGGTACATTCAGTCCCATCTTTTAAAATATCTGATTGTTAAAAGTACAATAAAGTGCTTATTAACATCATATATATATATTATTTTTGGAATATAGTAAGAATTTGATCTCAAACTCATAAAAACGATTTTATTATATAAATAAGAACGAATCATTTTATGATTGTCTGATAACATTTAGTTTACATATTAAATTTTTGTTCTTCCTTTGTTAAAGAACGAGTTGATCTTAGACCTGATGCCATTATCTGATAGAACATAACATTGTATTATAAATATATATTTATCAAAGACATATTTAAATAAACAGTTTAAGTGCTCCAATCCATTGGATTTAGCAACTTAGTTGTTTTATTTTGTAATTCGCGCAAACCTACAAGAGAGCTGTGTGAGATAACTGTCCCTAATTTAGTAGTGATAGGTTAGAGAGATAGCAGTTAGTAAACACTATCCATGGCTAACTCTTGGTCTATTCTTTTACCCAACGGTAGTGGTAACTGACCGTTAACGCCCTTACGGTTGTAAGGGCGAACATGTTCGGTATGACAGGGATTCGAACTGACTATTTTCAAATTTGCGAGAGACGAACACCTTAACCATCAGTCCATGCCTCGTCAATAAATAGTTGAAGTGTTTTGATTTATTGAATGTAGGAATTTCTTGTAAATGGTTGAAGTGCTCTTATTCATTGAATATAGCGACAGTATGAATTTAAGTCATAAATGATGTTTATCTATTCTTCCAAAATATTACTAATACTGTATTAGTTAACAAAAAATTTAACTCTACACAAAACTACTTGATAAAATTGTATTCATTACAAACAAACAAAAACCGAATTTAGTTTGTATGTAATATCACTAATAATATGTAATATTTTTGTTATATTTGAATCACCATAACGACGTCTTTGTGTTAAGGAAAAAAAGTGAGAATTTTAATAATAAAATATTCAGTAATAAAAAATAAAAAGTTTCACATCAATTAAATAATTATTAAGATGAAGAGAGGGGGGGCTATCTTTATAGGGAACATTTACTTTTCTTACTTGGTTGGCTCAGCAGGTAACCCAATGTGGCTTTGCTACAAGAAAACACACACCCTTATATAAATTGAGTTTGAAGGGTTTTTTTCGGATTAAGAATAACCTCATGATAGCTTTCACATAAACATTTTTGTGGGCAAAGTAATTGTTCTTATAAATTTCTGAGAGCCTCTAGGGGTCCTCCAATGCTTTTACAAAAATCATACACTTACATAGGGATTTTTTTTATTATTTGTAGTTTTAGAATAGCTTCAATCAAGTCAAGATCTCTATCTCGTAATTACTCACTGGTTAATCTAGTATAGTAAGTCATGACAATCCATAGGAAATCCAAACATTGGAATCTTGGCATTTTAGTAATGACTGCTTTCTCTTTGAATGCAACCATTTTACTGTTAATTCTATGATGATGATATATTCTGCAAGAGAGATAATAAAATTTCGTAAACGTCTTACAACTAGTATGATACTTCATGAATAGCTTAAATTATCCTTTATTACTGCGTGCCATTTATTGTCTTTACAGCTTAGTGGAAGACATGTTGTAATAATGTTTCTTTTGAACTTAGTTTAAGCAGTAAAGTAAGCATGTGGTAGTTTACAAACGAAGCACATAATTACCTGATCTTCATAACAACTAAAAATTTGAGGACCTTGTACATCGTGTATATAGAAGGACAAAGATAGATACAGTAATTAGTACAAAACGTAGCACAGCTGTATGCCTATGAATTTATACATCTGAGAATCGGGTTTAGATGTATATGGCAAGATGTAAACGAACTTATCAGAAACGAAGCAGTTCTTTCAAGAAGAATGGACAACAAGATATGACAAAACAAAGAAACTATTTTAAAATATAAAATTATAAAAAGTAATTCTTTTAAAGAGACTAGTATTTGTACTTGATATTTAAATAATGCATAAGTATTACATACAGTATTACAAAATTATGAAAAGTAAAAACAAACACATGCAAGCCATTAAACAAGCTCTGAATGAAGCATTGATTTATTCAATAAATAGATCGTAACGTAGCACCAGCAGGAGTAAGAACATTATTTTCGGGCTTCAGCTTAGAAATGAGTATGGAAGTATAGTAACACTGTCCACCTTTGTAAAACACGTGTAATTCACCCATAGAAAGTTACTTTCAACATCTGCCTGTATAACCATAGTAGCAGTTTCTACGTATTGCTTATAGAAACATTGGTTGCTATTGTAAAACACACACATATGTCTAGTAAGACTAACAATTTCTAAAGCCTTAGTTACAATGTCTGCCCATAGCATCTTTTTTAAGACCACTCAGCTAGTAACACCATCCACCTCTAGAGCCTTATTAACACCGTCTGCCTATAGCATACCTTCTAGTATTGAACTATAATATTATCCATCTCCTTAAGATAGGTGCACCATATGGTACAAATTTTGTATCTATTATTCTCAACAACATGCTCTCTATTGAGTAACGTGATTCTCCCATAATCAGTCTTCAATAACAAAAAAAACAAACAATTTATTCAACTATGTGGACATTTAGAAATAAGTTAAACACTTTCCAGAACACAATTAAGAAACACGTTCTTGGCCAAGGCTTCACACCAATGTAAATGAGCAATATTTCATAAATATCAAAGTTATTTCAAGTAATGGAATAAAAAAAAGAACTATGAAGTATAATTTAATTCCAAAAATACAGTAACATAAAATGCCTTTCAATAAAGATAAATATTCGCTGACTATTTCGTAACTCTCTTTCTTAGTGAAACTTCTGTGAAACTATTTACTGTATAGATCACTAGAGTACCCCGAATGTAATAATAAATTTACATAATATTTTACAACATTAATAGTATCTGTACGTCAGAGTTAGAAAAGCCGATGTCAATTTTAGTAGTCACATATTTATTCAAAATACATATGATTAGCTGAAAAGTAAGTTAGTGTTTTAATATAACTAAAACTCATTGATAAAATAAACGATAGAAGGAAATAATAAATGAATCAGAATTGTGTTATGAAACACAATCATACCAATAAAAAATCGAATTTTAGCGACCGCAATGTGTGACTAATAACTGACACATTTTTACGAATTTAGTGTGCCTTTACATTCATTCTATGTTTGAACTACACTTATATACATAAGTATTATACTAATGCTTTAACACAACAGGCCATCTTTTATCTTTTCTGTTTGCTTCGGGTAAGTAAAAACATTTAGATGTATCTAAAGCATAGCAGCTCAAATAGTGGCTACGAGTTTTCTAAGTACAAACGTTCAGCTCATAGGTCCGTCATCTATTGATTGATTTGAGATCTAATTAAAGTTTTGGAACCCGGATATAAAAACATTTCGGTTGATATATTTTACCATGACCAAGATCTCAGTTTAATTTTCTCTAGTTCTTCTAAAGTAAGCAACAGACAGGAAGAAAGCTGGGTAGAGATGACACTGTAAGACCACCTATGTCTTTGAAAAATGTGCAGCAAAGTTTCATATAAAGATAACTATTTAAAATTTAAGAAACACCCTCTGAATCATTTGAAAGTAAAAGTAGTATAATTTCCAATAAATTAGAAGCAGGTACACATGTAATTCCTCAGCTAGTGAATTGTCTAAAACCATATAACAGTGGAGTCTACGGCCGTCTTAGAGATCAAAAGTAAAAAGTATTTTGTGGATTTTCGATTGACTGCTGCATCCGTTATTGACTTAGTCCCTACCTATTCCAATAATACCTATTATTTTCTTGAACAGTTACATAATGACTCATACCTCTTTAATAATAACTCTATTCTATTTACGACTGACCTTCTTCAATTATATTTTAATATCCCAGTTGAAGAATAGATATAATATGTTATGACTATGATTAGAGAAAACAGAGATGACATATAACTTTAAATATTTCGACAGATTGGTTTTAAGAAGCTCCGAGGTTTTTGTTAAATAACGACTAAGATTTAACGGGAATTTTACAAATAAATCAGAGTAATAGCTATGGGTAATAGTGTAGCAGTAGTCTTAGGTGTAATATTCATGCGAACACTTGAATTAAAACCATTTCATTCTTGGAAAACAGAGGGGAATATTAGCCCCTCAACCTGGCACAGATTTATAGATGACGTATCTGGAGTGTCGAACGCTAATTTAAAGTCTCTTTTCAGTGTCCATAATTGTTTTACTTACCTGGTAGAAATTTGTTATTTTTACATACTACATTTCATATAAAAATGAAGAACTCATTACTGGTATTATCACGCCATCTAATAAAGTCCTTTATTTATATTTCTACTCTCATCATGTTCTGCATTATTGGTAAGATGTACGTAATTATATTTAAACCTCAATACTAACGATGCGTGTTATCAAGGAAAATAATATTGAAATAAATCGGAGAAAATTAGACATCTACAAAACGAAAACAAATAAAGCATTAATTAAAAGTCATCAAAACATCAGTAAACAATTACCTAGGTACTTATTATACATATATTAATACTTTATCTGTTTCATTTTACTTAAAATCGAAACTTTAACGTTATCTACAAACCTTTTCCTCGCCGTCTGTGTTGTTTATTTGCAATTTCAACTGTTTCTTAATGTAAATGTTACCTGACAACTGTCCGATGCTATAGTTCAAAACGTGGTAACTATTAAAATCAAAATGTCTATACTGTAAAAGTTTTTCTTATTGCACTTTTGGTTAATCAATCAGTAACTTCTTCATAAAACTATGTATACATTGTTTCATGTATTCCCAATAACAATGAAATCACTGTTTATCTTGTTCATACGCTTTATTTATATATATATATTCATAAAACAGATCTAATTACAAACACCATTCCATGGTTTTATCACTCATGCAGGAAAGCTGTTTTACTCATGTTTACCTAAGACCTATTCATGATTACCTTATATAGATATAGCTTCTATATTTTAGGTTTTCATTAATATTTATACACTGTGGTGATGTTCTTCTGCCTACTGAAGTGATTTTACATGGTAAACTGCAAATAAAATGTTGATAGACTTCATACTGATAATTGTCCTTATACTTTAATACGAAGAATTTTTACAGAATTTTGACAATAAACACCAATAGGCATTTTAACCCACATTATTATTGGGAATTGTATTTAAATGTACAAAACAGTGAAGTTGTAACATTTAAAAATACATTTATAACACAAAACTTAATGCTTAAATGTGTAAACTTCATAACTAAAAGTCTAAAGTGATATATTTTTTGTGTTATAGTAAGAGAAAGGATGGATAAAATTTCGTACACATAGAGATATTGGTGAGATAAAGCTTCAAAATTAAGTTAAGCTTGCTAAAATTATCTTTGTATTAAGTTGTTAGGCTTTGGTGTAAATTCCTTCACTCACCAATAACTAATTGGCTTCTTTTTATTATATGGACAATTAGTTCTCATCACGAATGAAACTATTAACTTCACGGAAGTTAAGCTGATGGTTTCACAAATTAAAATGTTAATATTTCAAGCTTCCTTCTCTAGTTTAATAAACATTAATGAAGTTTGTTATGCTCCAGAGTAGTTAGTACTGATGTAGAAACATTAAAAAAACGCAGTTTCTGCACATTGTGTTTTTCTCAACATGCCGAAGAAGAGAACAAACATTATTATAGAAACTTAACTGTTTCGGAATATTACAAGCCCTATAAACGACTTTTGCTCTCTGACTACATCAATCTACACTGGACCACAACAGCAGAGATCTTAGGCAATACCGTGTAGATTTTGTATTATTGAACAGTGAGGTTAAGCTAAACTGTTTTTAACTATACCTCATAATAAATTTTAAATTTAAAAGAGTAATCAAAAATATTGTTATTGTTATTCTAAAACTGTGTGTATGTGCGTTTTTCTTTTAGTAAAACCACGTCGAGCTATTTGCTGTGTCCACCGAGGGGAATCAAGCCCCCTGATTTTAGCGTTATGAATCCGAAGACTAACTGCTGTCAAAGCGAGGAACTTCTCGAACTGAAACCCAGTAAAACTTTCCATTGGAAATACTTCATTTTTAAATAATTAAAACTGAGTTTTAATTAAGTTTAAGTAAGAGTTTTTTACGCTTACAGATATTTAGAGAAAGCAGTTTAGGAGTGTAGAATATATATTTTGTCATAATGAGCTCATTATGAAAATTTAGACCCGGCTAGGACCTTCGACTCGAAATCTGAGGGTCGCGGATTTGAATTCCTGTCCCACCAAACATGCTTGCTTTTTCAGCTTTGAAAGCATTATAACGGGATGGTCAATTCCACTATTCGCTAATAAGAGAGCAGCCCAAGAGTTGACGGTGGATAGCGATAATTAGCTGCCTTCTCTGTAGTCTTTCACTGTTAAATTAGGAACGGCTACAACAGATAATCCTTACGTATCCTTGCGCAAAATTTATAATAAATATATTGAAAGACTATTGTTAAGTTAATACCGAAACAGAGCACACGTTAAACATTTAAACGTTCGTTACTTGAAAGCATCTGTATTTGGTAAACGTCCATTATACGTTTCACAAAGATTTTATTTATTAACGACCATATTTTCGCCAGCAAAGGCAATCATCAGGTACCTGATATATTTATGTAATTTAAACTTTCCTTTTTTTGTGAAGCTGAAAGAAAGAATTTCTGTACCAAATATTATTTTATTCACAAAATAATAATATCCGTAAACATTCTCAAAACAGAATTATCCATAGAAAATGTAATTTTAATCAAGAGCCTTCATTTAACGAGCCCTACAAGGGCTCCCCAAAACTTAAAAGTGGCCCTAAATTTAGTTTATGTAAAAATGTTGCGTGTGGTGTTAATAATGCACTAATGCTAATGTTTTACAGGAAAATAGAGTAGGGTCTGTGGGTGTGTGTGTTTTTTACAGCAAAGCCATATTGAGCTATCTGCTGAGTCCACCAAGGGAAATAAAACCCCTGATTTTAGTGTCGTAAATCGGAGGAACGAATGAAGTAGGTCAAGTTACTAAACACAGAAATAACCTATATTATCATGATGTAAATAAAATAAGGTGCTTCTTCTTCCAGACAGTAGGTTTACCATTATTACTTGATGAAGGTATAGGACTAAAACGTGGTGCACTTAAAAAGAATGGTATGATGATAATGTTTGAATCAGTACTTATTACAAAATAACATCTGAATATTACAACAAAAGGAAAATCTAAACAATAACTTCTGCAAAATTAATATACAGTTCATAGTATTATCAGAGCAAACAATAAAAGTTGAAAAAGAAAGTCGTCGTAACATCTTTATTTCACATTTTCACCAACGTTTGTTTATTATAACCTAAACTGTACTTAAGAAAATCTTAAATCACAGTAGCTTTAAAGTGAGTCTCGCGAAAAATTCAGGTTTTACATTTAAAATAATGTTTGTAAAATCATCGACTCATCTTGTGCCTTAACCATGTGATGACTTTAACACTTGGACTTCAGGACTGGACGGTAATTTAAAATACACACAAAATACTATTGAGCTACTGTTCTTCAGTTTATAATATACATGAATTGTTTTTTACGTTGAAGAGGTCTAGGAAACTCAATATTTAAACAAAATTGGTACAGTTGAGTTGGGTTAAAATATTTGTTACATAGTTGTTGTTGTTTATTTATGTAATAAGTTGTTTCATTTAGAGAAAATTATGTATTTGTTTGCTCTTTAGCGCAAACCTGTACAAAGGACTATCTTTGCCCACTTGGGGATCAAAACTTGATTTCTAGCGTTATAAGCCTGTAGGTACCAATGTGCTATCAAAAGATGCGAGAAAGAGACAAATAAGGCTGATTTCTGATTAATGATTTAGGAACTGAAACGCATAATAAGTATTTTATAGAATTGTAAGTAACGACTTATAGTAGATTACATTGCAAAAATGCAAATTTGATTTTCTCTTCTAGGTGTTTTTTTCCGCGTAGTTACCCGTCGAAAATTAATGTTTATATTTTTGCGTTTTTACTCTGTATATGTCATGATGTTATCGATAAACAATGTGCCGTAGCTACTGAAACAGATAAAATATATAAAGTTAGCAACAATGATGTGTGCTGATATAACTCCAGTTTTGTACTCAGTTTATCTTGGAACTTTTATATACTATTAAAAATTAATCAAATATTTATTGAGAAATATTTCTTCCGCGTGATATTTATTTTCGTTTATCTTCTTGCAATGTAAATCACAAGCTACTTCAAGGCTTTCTGCGCTATCTATCCTCAGTTTTAAACTCTCAGATTACAGAGAAGACAACTAGACAACTTTTGGAATGCTATTTTATTATAGAAAAATGTGATAGGCAATCCCACCATAATGCCTCTATTACTGGGAGGGCGCGCATGTTCAGTGACACAACTCGAATTTGCGACTCGCAAATTACGAGTTGAGCACTATAACTACCAGGTCATACTAAATCCCTAAGAATATTGTACAGACATTTCCAGGATAATAATTCATAGGTTAGTTGTTTATTGTTGTTTTTCACAGATCAGCAATCCCTTATATCTTATTGTTTGTAGCCAGAGGATCGGTTGCAGGATTCTGTGGTATTTGTGTACCCAACACAAATGAGGTATGTACTGCAAAATATTGTATAAATAGATATGTGTGGGCATTCAAAATGTCAGTGACCAAGTGTTTCCTGTTACCAACGTTCAAAACTTTTTATAAGTACAAGTAACGTTCGCTTTGATGGCTGTCATCAGAAGAGAAGAAACTAGTGAAATAATGAACAGTGACAAATTGTTCATTTTTATTGAAAGTACTACAATACAAGAATGTCATATTTCTAATAAGCTTCTAAGATAATATCTTTAAATTTTTCCATAACAAAAAGAGTTTGTTTTTTTTAAGATTATTACACTATACGTTTACATAGGCCAAATCTACAACGTTCCGTACATTAGCCTGTGGTTTCTATTCACGTTGTGGTCGCCTTGGGGCTGTAATTACTCCATTTGTAGTTCAGGTAAATTTGTTTTAACTTGTTCTTTGTAATAGGCTTTAAACCGTTTAATTTACTATTTTTGACAGTAATTAGGAATCATAAACCTTTATGAATTTTAATTTTTTATTGATATGATTTTAAAATGTTTCCATATCATATATATATATCAAACTTCAATAATTTAAAGCTGTATTTTGAATTTAGCACAAAGCTATATGACGGCTATCTGAGCTAGCTGTCCCCAAATTTACAGTGTAAGAGTAGAGGGAGGGCAACTAGTTATCACCACCCACCGCCAATTCTTGGGCTACTCTTTTACCAATGAATAGTGGAATTGTCCCTCACATTAAATCGCCCCGCGGCTGAAAGGGCGAGCATGTTTGGTGTGACGGAGTTTTGAACCCGAGACCCACAAATTACGAGTCGAGTGCTTTAACCACCTAGCCATTCCGGGCCGTAGAACTATGTAAAAACTCAATCGTATTTTAGTCTGGTTTGTTTATTCAAAATAATCTCAGTTGCTAATACCTTGAGAATTTTATCTGTACGGTGGATTGAATTGTGGTTTTCATGGAAATTAACAAAGGCCAACATTAAACAGTAAAGGCATTTTAAGGTGTTATGGAATCATGGTAACCGTTAAATTGTACATTTGTTTAAAAAATTTAGTTTGTTAAGAATTTATTTGTTTTAGTATTAAGCTAATAAACTGCAGAATGGCTCTTTGTGTTTTGCTTGCTTCAAGAATTTAAGTGTGAATTTGAAAGTTATAAAACATTAAGGTTACTACCGAGTTTCCGTGAGTATTTATTTAAACAAATAAAAATACAATAAATATTTTTAAATCAATTTACTACAATAATTAACAACAAACAGTCTTTCTGCAAGATATGCATCTATGAAAAATAAAATGTATCAATATTTTATTAAAATGTACATTTATACGAATATAAATATTTAAATGATCTTCCATAACCGGTAACCCGATTTAATCAAAAATAGTTGCACATAGTCACCAACTCTGATAAATTAAAAAAAAACTTCTTAAATAATCTTTTACAAAATGGAATATTTTAATAAACTGTCTCGAATTCCATCTGAGTTTTAAATTAAAATTAAAATTGTACATTCATAACATTTTGAGATTTCTTACAGCAATATCAGCTAATGCACTTGAAATTTTATGTTTAGCTCCAGGCGTTATAAGTTTAAAATACGTTTAACAGCATCAGTAACTAAACATTCTGGAAGAAAGCATGTGGTGTTGAAATCGTATGTTAAATTTCAGCTGTTTTATAAGCATGAGCAAATAATCAAAGAAAGATACAAAAGCAGATGCTACTTGTGACTGAATTCTATAATGTTAGCAAACATAAATAAATATATATTTGAAGATGTGAACGCGTAATGCAAAGTTTAATGTTTTTATTTATTGTGTAAATATGCACAGAAAAAAAGCAAAAACATTTTCAAAATTTTTGATATCTAATTTAATTGTATTTTCAGTTTCTTATTTATCAAATATTTTTAATCTTAAATGATTTCATTTTCCACTGAACCGACAATCCAAAGTTGAGCCATTGTTTCATTATTATCACGACTGGACCATGTTTGTTGAAATATGACTTATGCTGGAACTTTCATTATTTTTATTGTCAGTATTTTTTTATCCTTACTAAGATATTGCAAAGTTGATCCAGTAAATATATCTCAACACACAGGGCACAAATATTTATTAGTAATGTTGTAATGTTCGAATTTATTTAAAATGTTTTAAAAACAAATATTGAATCTTCACACGAAATTTAAAAATAATTATTGACTGAATCTAATCAATACCACACACCGACAACTCGTGAGCTAATCTTTTACCAACTAAAATTTGCGTGTACTTATGTTTGTTTCCCTATTTAATATGTGGGTGTTTTATGTGATCATGTTGGTTTATTCCAATGTTGAAAAACATGTGAAGGTGTTTTGTGTTCTTTGTATTTGGTTTCCATTGTTTGCTTATTTATCCAATATAGAAGTCGTGGCAGTTGTTGCATTGTATTTTATAAATTATGTTGGTGTTGTGTTTGTCAGTGTAGTTTTTACATAGTATAGACTTCAGTTTGGTACCTGATATCTTGAATAAATATGGTGTTTACTGGGATATTGTGTTTTGTTGTAAGTTTTTTTCCAAATATCAGTTATTTTTTCGTTGATGTCCGGAACATATGGTATGAAGCAGTGTAAGGCTTTGTAGTTTGTTGTATCTTGGTATTTAATATTGTTGTTTGTTGTAGATCTAAGTGTGTGTGTATATAATTTTTCCACGGTTTTGGAGGAAATTTGTTGATGTTGATAAAGTATTGTTTTATATTGTTAATTTCATTGTTAATTTTATCAGGTGAACATAATTTTGTGGCTGTTTATTTGGTTTCTTAATATGTTGAGTTTTTGTTTTGTTTCATGTGCTTAGGGAATGCATAGTCCAGTGGTGGTTATTTTTCTGTGGATTTCTGTTTTGCATTGTGATCTTGAGGTTCACAAGCGCTATTTGGTTAGTTTTTCTCTGCTCACAGGTAAACGTAATGTTGAGGTTATAGAGTTAACGTGTTTGAAAAACCTAACAGTGTGATCTGTAGATGTGAACCTAGCAGTTTAATCGTCAACATATCTGTACCAGTATAGTGGTGTGTGTAACTGTATCATCAACATATCTGTACCGGTATAGTAGTGTGTGTAACTGTATCATCAACATATCTGTACCGGTATAGTAGTGTGTGTAACTGTATCATCAACATATCTGTACCGGTATAGTAGTGTGTGTAACTGTATCATCAACATATCTGTACCGGTATAGTAGTGTGTGTAACTGTATCATCAACATATCTGTACCGGTATAGTAGTGTGTGTAACTGTATCATCAACATATCTGTACCGGTATAGTAGTGTGTGTAACTGTATCATCAACATAACATATCTGTACCGGTATAGTAGTGTGTGTAACTGTATCATCAACATATCTGTACCGGTATAGTAGTGTGTGTAACTGTATCATCAACATATCTGTACCGGTATAGTAGTGTGTGTAACTGTATCATCAACATATCTGTACCGGTATAGTAGTGTGTGTAACTGTATCATCAACATATCTGTACCGGTATAGTAGTGTGTGTAACTGTATCATCAACATATCTGTACCGGTATAGTAGTGTGTGTAACTGTATCATCAACATATCTGTACCGGTATAGTAGTGTGTGTAACTGTATCATCAACATATCTGTACCGGTATAGTAGTGTGTGTAACTGTATCATCAACATATCTGTACCGGTATAGTAGTGTGTGTAACTGTATCATCAACATATCTGTACCGGTATAGTAGTGTGTGTAACTGTATCATCAACATATCTGTACCGGTATAGTAGTGTGTGTAACGTAACTGTATCATCAACATATCTGTACCGGTATAGTAGTGTGTGTAACTGTATCATCAACATATCTGTACCGGTATAGTAGTGTGTGTAACTGTATCATCAACATATCTGTACCGGTATAGTAGTGTGAGTAACTGTATCATCAACATATCTGTACCGGTATAGTAGTGTGTGTAACTGTATCATCAACATATCTGTACCGGTATAGTAGTGTGTGTAACTGTATCATCAACATATCTGTACCGGTATAGTAGTGTGTGTAACTGTATCATCAACATATCTGTACCGGTATAGTAGTGTGTGTAACTGTATCATCAACATATCTGTACCGGTATAGTAGTGTGTGTAACTGTATCATCAACATATCTGTACCAGTATAGTAGTGGATGTAAGGCTGAACTGATTGCTTGAGATTCAATAAAAATGTTGACTGGATTCCCCATAGTTTGGCCATTTATTTGTAAGTAGTTTTGGTTATTGAACAAAAAGTTAGTTTTGGTGGTAGTGAATTATATAAGGGTTACTGAGGATGTGTATTAATGCGTTGGGGTCTTGGATATAAAGTTATAAAGTTTTGCTGGCTTCAGTGGTTGGGACTTCTGTGAAGAGGGAGATTACCTCAAACTGGCCAATAAGGCTTTTTGATTTAGTTGATTAAGAATATAATTCAATTTAAAAATGTCTTTGAAAAGGATCCGGCTGATGTTAAATATTTAGAAAATGCCCACTTTATATTATGGATGATGAACTATCAATCACGAAAAACAGTGCAAAACTACATCAAACAATACATGGCATACGTAACTAGAAAGATGAAGTAATCGTATGTATATTTAGAGTTGAATCGATATTTAGATTACAAAATCAAACGTTCTGCTCTAATGGTTAGAGAAAAAGAAGCTAGTAGACAACCTAAGTTGTCAAGATTGATGTCATTGCCTCTACAAAACGTCATTCTAACTTTGACATGTAACAAAATTCAACTGACGGACCTCGTTGTCCTGCATATATTTAACCTGAAAGAACTGTTGCAGATAACTCAACATAAACGTGTCGGAACAAGAAGCCCAGTTCCCAAGTCGAGGTATTACAGTCTGTCAATAAGATATGAGGAACGTCCAAGAGCAAGAAGAAGTGACCATCATCCACCACTTGTTCATTGTTGTGGATAAGAGTGGCATTAGAGCTAACATTAAACAATTTTCAGATGACAGGTGTATTTATTCTTCTGATCCATTTCTATCAAAAAAGATGTCTCCCACTCTCTGCACAGAATAACTGTTGAATTATACCAAAGTACCGCGAGAAAATGTTTTGAAAGCGTATGGATTGTGTGGATGTAACACTGTGACTCAGTTCTGTGGTTTTGGGAAGCCACACCTTGAACAATCTGAGAAACGCTGCAGCTGCATTTACTAACATTTTTCTCGAATCTACACTTTTCATGGCAGCTTGCTGTGGAAATGCTTGTCCCACATGAATGGCCGAAATATATTCTAAAATTTGGAAGAATAAAACAGAAAAAGTAATAGTTGTTCGACAACAAAGCTCATGTTTTTGGCTCTCACCGATGAAACTTTCTCATAAAAGTAATGAAAGAACATTTGAAAGTACGTGTATGGAAACACGCATTAGAAGCCAGTACTCCACCAAATGGCCCAACACTATTCAGAAGGTCGAAGAATCCAGTTTATAGGACACTACATACTGCCTGCTTCAGAATCTATACTGAAGTTGATAAAGTGTAATTGTACAAGGAGCACTTTGTCAAGATGTTCATAATATTCAGCTATGATGCAATATATAATTTCTTACGTGTTGTGCAAATGGATTACACTCTGTCAGTGAGCGTACTGAAATGAAGCTACAAAATATTATTGATGAAAAGAACTAAATGAATTTTATAAACTTCCATGTGTCTCTTTTATTTATTTTGTGAGAGTATATACATTACGCGGGAGTATACTGCTGTTGAAGTTTTACAGATTTGGGGTTGTAGAGTTGAGATGTTCACTCTACTATTGTTTTGATTATTTAGTAATAGTTTTATTCACTTATTACATATGTGTTATGAATGTAATTGTTTGTAACATAGCACGAAGTATTCTGTAAGAAATTTATCGAATAAACATCCTTACGTTTTTTATTTAGACTTTTGTTTCATTGTGGAAAATTATTTTGTCAGACTTGCCATAAGAGTATAAAACTCGTCTCTTGTCCCCCGCTAGTACAACCGTAAGTCTACGGATTTACAATGCTAATATCACGGGTTCAGTTTTCTTCGGTGGACATAACAGATAGCCCGATGTGAATCTATTAAAAGAAAAACTCGTCTCCGGTCAACAGAATGATGTCACCAATGCAATCATTGTGCACAAAAACTAAGAAACGGGCTGTTTATTCAACATTTTATCGCTTGTAGTCGCTAAGATATAAAGTTTTGTATCTATGCAATTAAGCTTGAAATCGGGGGAAGGGTTATACAGGAAACTAAACATTATTAAAAAAATGTCTAAGGATATCAGCTTGACAGACTCCAATTTTTGATTTACGTAGTTTGAAGATACAAAATCAACAAAGAACCCCTGCGGGACTTCCAGAGCAAGGTTAACTCAAATTATTACTGGACTAAATTCAGCATTTCATCGTTTAGGGTAAAAATTACAAGCATATAACCCAGCTAAACCAACACTACTTTTATGTGTATGTGTTTTACTATAATGTACATCTGCATGTGAATACACAACATAGAAGGGGAGATTATGAGGTTTGTCTTATGAGGTATTTAAAAAGTTCATGGAGGTGGTTATCAAAATCAACGGTTCCATGTAAAAGTAAACAGATAAGAGGGCGGCAGAATAAAATCAGGATTACTATCAATCCAGATCAACATCTACATGTATATTATTATGTAATAAGATTGGTTGGATGAATTATCCTATGATTTCAAATTATCATTTTATAATATGCATGTGTGGATGAATAATTCATTAACATTCCAGAAGTAAATCATTTAAAGTGTTTGATATACTACCAGTACATGAGATTAATTACAAAATGAATTAAATAATGCAATGTATAAAATATTTGGATAGATTGTATGTTTTCTTATAGCAGACCCACATCGGGCTATCTGCTGAGTCCACCGAGAGGTATCGAATCCCATTATTTTATTGTTGTAAATCTGCAGACTTACCACTATACCAGCAGGAAACTATTTGGATATAACTTAATATCTTAAAACTATTAAGAAAAACTATCTGCTACATTCCTGGCTAATGTTTTAAGTCTTATAAAAGAGAAGCATAATTTTCAAATGAGGTTGTTTATGTCACATTAACAAACAATATTTTACATGGTTTGAATAACAAGTTAAACAATGTCATCAAGAGAGTTTATTTACAAATACAATAGATTGTTAATTTTAAATCCGCTTTGAGAATTGCAAATTACTTTTATTTCAAAAACACGTTAAGTACACTCAACAGTTTCAACGCAATCTACAAATATCAGTACCACCACAGTATACGTGGAGACTTATGACACTAGACACCAGGATTCGATACCCATGGTGGTCAAAGCACAGATAGCGCAATAGATAGCTTTGTATTTAACTTCAAACAAATAAAACAAGTATTAATGTCCTGTCTGAATAAACTATACGATTATTGATGGACGAATAAAAGAATATTGACAATAAAAGGAAGTAAAGTTCTAGAGTACTTTAATATGCGGAGAACAATTGTGATCATAATATAACAAGTCAGTTCTCGGTCGGCAGTTTCGAGTGAAGATGAATGCCAGTGAAGTACTGAAGAAAGCTAACCAAGAAACCTGAAACCATAATCCATCTCGGTGTTAAGTGCCTTGGTATTATTAATTGAATTATGAACGATAAATCTTTTTCTTCTACATTTCTTTTAAGAAAAGTATCGGGTTTTACATTTAACAATTTCCTTGTAGTTAATGTTTACAGTGAGATGTCTATAATGATATGTATGAATAAAGTGTCTGGAAAATCATAAAAACCTGGTTATAATAAATCATTAGTTGTACATGTTATCAAAGAAAGAGTGAAAACACTACTACATTTAATATCAAATATTTGTACTGAATTGATGTTTATTGTATCTCTTGTTAAAAACTCTACTTTGAATGTAACTAACATATCAACAAAAGTGGTGACAATAAGAAATAAGGATGATACATTGATAAACAAAATATCTTTTAAAATATTTCATTAAACAATAAAACGTTCCCAAGGTCAAATATAATAAAATAGTATTATGTTAATCTCGAAACTATTCCTATAAAAGAATATTTTGATAATCGGATAAAGCGCTTTAAATAATAAAAATCATTCAGTGGAGAGGTGAGCCAACCATACCTTTTCTTACAATATCTTTTTTTTTAATTAAGTACAATGAGGCTGTAAATATACTGACATTCTATCTTCTTAGGCCTAACTCTTTCAACTTGCTTACTTGTTTTATAAATTCTATTATTTATTTTTGTACTCTTAGTCAATCTCAGAAACAATGGGTACTATAGTATATCATGTATTTTAATTGAAATATAGTTACCATTAAAGCATTGTTTTAAGTTTGAAAAATAAATTTATATATAATTCAGTGTAATGGTATGTAATAAAAGGTTTTGGCAGCTTCATTAATGTATTCAATTCTTTACAAGCTAACACTGTTCACATCACTATTTATCACTGATATTAGGATATAAAGTTATGAAAAATAAACTGTCCACTTTTTGATTTCAAAGCTGTTTTAAGAAGAAATTATAGCTTTCATATAAAATAACTAAGTAGTTGTTATTTAAGATCAACTACTGTAGATGTTGACAAACTAACAGTTATGATTAAATAGCTAATAAATGTTTATATTGAGTGACTATATGATTAAGTCTCTATTTGAATTCCCGTCATTTTTCGCACCACTTTGACAAACATAAATAGCTTCGAAAAAGTGTTGTATATTTCATTACTTCTGAAAATTGTTTACATTCCTCTGAGTTACTGACAGATTAACTTTGCCCGAGCGCCTTCCAGTCTGCGGACTTACACACTAAAAAACGGGTATCGATACCTCTAGTGGGCAGAGCACAGATAGCCCATTGAGTAGCTTTGTGCTTAATACCAAACAAACAAACAAAAACTCGCCCGAGCCGTCGAGAAATGAAGGATTGGAGTTTTATAAAATAAAAACTTGGGACCCGGTTTTACTTTTACCGTTCATGTCTTCCCTTCACCATAAAAGGTAAACAATCGTACATTGAAAAAATACAAACACTTTACAAGTATGTTCTCAAAAATTCGATACGAGTGGCAGAAATTTAAATTAAAAATGACTCTGAATATGATCGTTATATAAATACACACAGTGATGAATGGCTTTTATATAAATTATAATTTAATAAATAACCGTAGTCAGTAAAAGTCCTAGCCCTTACACATACAATCTGATCACTATTCTAAACCTGATTCATAACATCCTCGTATAAATTTTTGAAATATAACCGATTTATCTATTGCATGAAGTTGTCTTACTCACGTTTTTCTGTAATAAGTGAACTATTTCACAAATCAATTAATATTTTCCACGTAACCACAAAGCATTTTTCTAATTACATCAATCCTATAACCTACAAATTACGGTTTAAACGCCGAAAGAAAATGAAACAACAAAAACCAATAAACCTAAAGTGTATCATAAAAAATATATCAAAAAGTAAAATCTATATACTAATTCCATGCATCACCATTAGTTAAAGCTAATAAAATTATGACTAGGAGAGAAATAAAAACAAAAACATTCAATTCAAAAGGTAATAATAAAACTCAAATACTTTACCAAAACCCGATGTGTGTTTTGGCTACTAATTTCTAGATTAGATGCTTGTAAGACTCGCCAAGAACTTCAGAATATCTATGTAATATTAAAGTATATGCATAAACTAAAATAAAAAGAAAACGAATAAAAATAATGAGCTTTGATGCATTACATACACACTTAAGACCATAACATCAGGTCATAATTTTGTTTCTAACCGATACAGATTAATGGAGCATTACCAAAAGACGACTAGCTTATTATATATGTATGTATATATAATATTATATTATATGAATTTTTAAGCATGGATGATATTTTGATCTCAATGTGTAACACAATTCGTTTACAAATAACAGCTATTGTACGAAAGTTTGGATGAATCAAAGTTCTCATCATTGACTGAAATTCACGTTCTAGTAAAGATCCAGTTGTACCACTAATAAAAGAAACTGCAAAAATAATTAGTGTTTCGCATACTAAAATCAACTTATTAACCCTGAAAATTTTAAATAAGCATTTTGAATTGTTATATAATCTTATTAATTTCATTAAAAATCAATTTGAATTAATGGTAGTCACTTTGTCAAAAATGAATAATGGAATAGCACAAGAAAACTGTAAGTTATTTCGTTACTCTTAAACAAAAAAAATCCACATTTTCTATCAAAAAAATACCAATAAAACTAAAAATGTAATTACAGATTATTTATTTTAAAGAATAGCACGTAATGACAATACTTACATTTCTTGATACAATACTTTCTTACTGAATAGTACCTAACTTTTGAATAACGTTTATATTAAAACTAAAATTTAATGATTTTTCCAGTAAAATAATTAAGCCAGAAATTCATATGAAAATGTACACATAAAACCAAAACTCAAACATTAACGTTTTTCGCTGGAACTGTGGTAAATCTACGGATTTACAACACTGGTATCAAGGAATAATGCCCTAAGACTTCTACATATACAAATATGTTTGACCCCTATAGAAGTTATTAAATTACTCACTCAGTGTTTTTTTTACACTCAGATTGTATTTTTCTTATATCAAAGCCACTGATGATTACCTATTAGATACTAGAAAACCTCATTCAAGTTTAAGTAATTGTGAGCTTAAAAGGTTTGACATGGCCTGGTAGTTAATGCAACTACCAAATTCAAATCTGTGGATCGTAGGTTCGAATTCCAGCCCCCAAACATACTCGGCCTTTCAGCAATGAGAGCATTATAATGTTAGAGTCAATTCTATTAGTCGTTAGTAAAAGAATAGCTCAAGAGTTGATAGTGAGTCGAGTTGACTAGTTGCTTTCCCTGTAATCTATTATTGCTAATTTATGGGTGGCTAGGGCAGAGAGACCTGAAGCAACTTTGTGTAAAATGCAGATCAAACTCTGTAACAGAGAAAAGTTCTTTATCCCCAGAGCACATAATAGAGTTGCATTACAAAATAACATTATTTGCTGGGAAATCTATAACGATTGGAAGAATATCTTTTGAGCTTAACACTTCAGCCAAACACCCAGTAACACAGAGGTATGTGTGCGTACTTACAGCGTTAGATTGTGTTACTTTGTGGCTAACTTCAAATAAACAAATTTCAGCCAACAGGGTAAAACTAATTTTTTTTAATTATGCATGAGGAATTTAATATAAACTTATGATTACAGCCAGACGACTTATGGGATGAATTTTGCAATGATAATAAGAGACAAAGTTGTCAAAAATGTTACCAAAAAGTAGAGTTGTTGGAATCAAGTGTTAAAGTAAATACGTTTGAATTTTACTTGATAGTTTTCAAACGGTTATAGTTTCATCATTTTCCCACATTGGTAATTTTAGGAGCGATATTAGAGTTGTGATGATTTAATATATTCCCTTGAATAAATGTATAAGAGCTTGTAATCACCTGTCAAAACTATTGTTTCATCTCTCATCTGGTTTGAGGATTATATTTAAGTGAAAGGTGGTGAAAAGGTTTGTATACGTTGGCATTGGCTTGGTTTATTTTTTCATTAATATGTAATGAAAGTGATCATTACCATAAGTAATCTAGAAATGCGGGTGTGATGCTTAAATCATGATAGAACAATAACTGTGGTATTACATAATCTTTTCTAACTCATGAAAAATAAGTTTTTACTGAGATACTTATTTATAAGTTTATATATTCGAACAAAGAAATTTCAGTTCTTGAGTGTTTGTTAATACGGTAAGTGTGAAGTATTAATCTAACACTTGTAACACTGTGGTAATAAAAACATATTGCATTGTTTAACACACTACTTAGTGGCACGACAGGAAGTCTGCGGACTTGTAACGCCAGAAACGGTTTGCTTTTGAATTTCATTTTTCGAATCTGTGTTCACTTTATCCTCTTGTGAGCTTTCCTTATTAGAGACTTTAATACATTTCTATTTGCAATTAATTCACAAAGTTAAATTTTAGTACAAAACTCTTCTTATTTTAATAATTAAATAAAAAATAATAAATTTATTTTTGTCACAATGCATCTCAAGGTTATCTTTAAAACATATGACAATCCTATAGCTATCACAGATAACTCACTTGTAATCGACACTCTGAAGAAAACAGAAAACTTTCACTTTAGAATTGTTCTTAGCTGGACAGTAAGTTCACAAAGTTGGATTTCAATACAATACTCTTCTTATTTTAATAATTAAATAAAAAATTCAAGCCTAGAAATTTTATAATCTAAATATATCTAATTACTATATTCACTAAGGAAAACTAATGAGATTAGTAATCTTAGAGGTGAAGTTTCTTACTCTTCGTTTAGATGAATATTTAAACTCACAATCAAATATATGTGTAATACTTTTTATTTCTAAGATTAAAATGTTAGTAAATCACGGAGAAATTTGTTTGAATCAAGTGAAAAGACAGAAAATATACATGCACAATCAACTACAAAGCTTTCACATTTTAGTTTTTAACAGATGTCATTTTATAATTTCTCAATTTCTACAAACTACATTTTGAAAACATTAAGAATTACAAATAAAGTTCTATTATACATTTTAAAATACTTTTTTCTGCATTCGCATTTCAGTTTCACATTTTGTATTTTAGAATTATTTTAAAGATAATTGTGATGACTAGCTTCCCCCCCCAATTCTTATACTGCTAAATTAGGGACGGCTAGCGCAGATAGCCTTCGTGTAGCTTTGCGGGAAATTCAATAAACAAACACAAAACCTTGCCTTTCACACACCATTACATGGTGGCATATAATGGTATCTAGAGTAAGCAAAGCAAAACCCCATCGGTTAGCTTTGCGCTTAACAACAAACAAACAATAAATTGTCTTTCTGTTTCAAGGTAAACAGATGATATAATCTTTAACTCATTACATTTCGTTCAGATAATATCTTTGACCCTTACACATCTTTATTTTTCAAACACATAATTTTTACCTTTAATTTTAATTAAATTTACATAATGTTTCTACCTTGTTTTATACAGTTGAATATTTTCTATCTTAAACTTTATGCACTATAACACGCGAAAAGTCACATGTTACTTTATAACTATAAATCTTCATATCCATGAATCAGGGCTTAAAAACTTACAAAGACAAATAATTACATTAGCAAATTACACAAGACACTTCCACTTGTAATTATCAAAATGACAGAAGTCACTTTTAACTTTCAGTAAATTACATAAAACAAGGATACTTTATTATTTTTAATTATCTAAAAATTGGGGTAAAGTTCATAATGAGGTTTATAAATTATTTTAATATATCCAATTGAAAGGTAAAATTTATATACATATATAAATACATCTCACATAACTACTGTTGATAAAATTAATATAAATAGAAAAGTCTAGCATTTTTATTATTTATGAAACAAATAGAAATAGTAAAGTTACACATATGGCAGAATACAGACCAGAAGAGACCACTGATTTCTAATATTTAAAGACATTTCGAATGGTCTTCCTACCACTACTAAAACCTTCCAAGGTTTTCTCTAAGTCCTCTCTAGGTTTGAGGTTTTATTGGAAAATTATGGTCTCATAAACACAATATTGGTTCCAAACTCAAACGTATTCTTGGGATTTAAAATCAATATTTAAATTCACTGGGTAGTCTGAAATTAGCTGTATAATATTCAACTGAGACAGGCCAGTGGCCCCTAACGAGTGTCAGTAGTTGTTACATGATTATCAAAGTGAAAGTGAATTGAATCATAAGAGTGAATAAAACATTTCTCGTGACCTACTAGAATAATAGTGATTTTTCTTTCAGTGTAAGTTTGAAAAATCTATACTGAGGGTGCAAATAGAAGAATCTACAGATGGGTAAAAATGACTAATTCGTCTCTACAATAACTGGATATAATGTCTTGGTGGTTCTATGAAAATGCGTACTCAAGCCCTATGGTAAACTGTGTGGGAATTAGATCTTCTCTGAGAACCATTAGTTCTGGTAGATACTCAGTTACATTTGGTGCTGTGAAGAGCCTTGTATATTCAAATTCGTTTTAGTCATGTATATATATATATATATGGAACGGAAAAAAATCCTTATTACTGTTAATCAGCACTTACACAACATTATCAGTGATTGGAAACATAACTTCTTAAATGAAAAGTAAGAAATCATGAAAACGTTTAGTCAATGACATAAAATTAACCTTAACCATTTTCCAAGTGGCTACCTCAGAATTATTTGTAAAAGATATCCAAAACATTATCATAAATATTTTGTTACTTCTTAAGACTCTATATCTGCATTTACACAGAATAAATACCAATAATATATTCATTGATATTCCTAAATATCAGAATATTTTAGTTTTCAGATTATTATTTGTTTGTTTGTTTCGAATTTCACGCAAAGCTACTCCAGAGCTATCTGTGCTAGCCGTCCCTAATTTAGCAGTGTAAGACTAGAGGGAAGGTAACTATTCATCGCCACCCACCGCCAACTTTTGGGCTACTCTTTTACCAACTAATAGTGGGATTGACCGTGACATTATAACACCCCCACGGCTGAAAGAGCGAGCATGTTTGGTGCGACCGAAATTCGAATCCACGACGAGTCGAACACCTTAACCCACCTGGCTATGCCAGGCCTTTTTTGTAGATAAAAAACGTATTCTCAACCTGAAAAATTTTCTGTGTAGATGTGGGACAGGGACACAGATTGCAGACCATATGATTCTAACATTGTCATCAACAATATAATTTTGAATTACCTATAAGATGAAAACAGCCAATTAGCATAACTTTGATTAAAAGACGTTTGTTCAGTTTTTAAGCTGAAATACGATACTGAACACATTTTAATTGTATTTTGTTTTGAAACAAATCCATAATTAGTTTTAAAATAAACCATTTTAGTTATTAATGTATTTCCTCATGAAACTAACAAAAAATTCTGTAATTTTTCTTTTAATAAATATAGATTAAAGAGCTAGTCTAACATGCTTATCAGTACTTAAGTAAAAAAAAATGTTTATCAACATCAATAAAACCCTGAACGCGCCTTGTCTACTTTTTAGTATGGTCTGAGCAGTAAGTTCCACTTTTTTCGTTTTTTCTCCACGTACTGGCAAAATATTTGAAAAAAGAATAGCTTCTCATACAAAGATGAGTGACAAAAAGAGAACAGACTTCTATGATAGAGATATAAGTACCACCATTCTTGAAAGTATGTGTTAGACGTTATTATCTTCTGATATATGAAATTCTGCTCAGTCAACTTCTGTTCAGGAGATATGATGTTTGGTATAACATATGACGTACAAAGTAACCGATGCAGAGCTAATCCTTGAAAATGGCTAAGCATTATTTTTATGATCGCCTTTACTTTTTGATAGTCCAAAAATTATTTTAAATTCATCTTTCTTTTTCCAACTACAATTAGTGATGATGCCTTAGAATTATTTGAGAATTCTATAACTCCTTGCTTTTTTCACTATTTCTATTTGTTTGAAAGGATCAGCTTATTTCGCTGTTAGGAATCGCCCACTCAACTGGCATATTGGGGATGTGCCTTTAGCATCAACCTCATGAGATATTTTACTTATCAAAACTGTTATGATGTGCATTGGAAAAAGTATATTGGTATTGTATAATATGTAACATATGGTACTGTCAACTGTAAAACTTTCATAGCTCTGGTCATCCAATTTTTGTAAATGAGGTAATAAACACTTCTTACGTGAACATGCAACATCACTTTTTAATCCTGTTTCTAATGTAACTACTAGTATGTGGAAGTCCTACTCGCACAAGGTAAATTATGTTCAATCTATAACTGAATAAAAACTCATCGTGTTCTTTATCCTAATGATGATGATATTCTTAACGAGAGTACTTTAGACAAACAATTTGTTTGTTTTTTATTCAGAATTAATCACAAAGGGCAATCTTGCTGGGGGGCCAACAATTTTTCATAATAAGTTGTTTTAGGCAATCTTGATCTGCCCATCACAGATATCTAAACCCAGTGTATCACTGGGGGGCACAGACCAACAATATCTCATGATAAGTTGTTTTGTTTGTTCTTAACTCATTTCTCTCATTAGATACGAATGCGTTTCTAAGATTTTAAGGTACAAGTATGCCACTTGCTTGTGGTATATTAATTAATTTTGCATTTTAGTATTGCAATTGATGTGCACCTCATAAATTCCTGGTCTTAGGCGATGTAACTGTTTGAGTGAGCTCATCCTCAAGTTCGTGTTTCTGCATAAACTATATTGTCAACATGTACCCTTTATCAACGTAAGTAACATACATATTAACGATGTGTAAAAATATCTTCATAGTGATGAAGAGTTGACATTTCCACATTATTTGACATAATGATCACATAATTCGTGTATATTGCTTTCAGTTTTTCACTGGCATCTTTAACTGATTTATAGTTTAATCGTCAACTGCACACTTTCCTTCAGATATATGCACCTACTTAAATTTTGTCTAATTTGTATGTCTTCATTTAATATATTTCAATATATCACTTAGTTTAGTATCAATTAATTCGCAATTTGATAAAGAGCGTCTCGTTAACATAATTAGATAACATTTCCACGTCTTCAGCAAATTCTGTTTAAGTTCTATTCTTCTTATATTTTTACTCCTGAAACTTGCTTTAAAACTTTATTTTGTATACAAATGAATTTCATGAGGTAAACATCAATTTCCAATACGTTTACAGCTCTGTGTTGGAAGGTAATTGCGAGATGAGTATCATAATCACATGGTCATTTCAGGACCTACTATTTAAAGGAGAGTAATAATCCTTGTGCAACTTCTACTAGAATATCAAATGGACCGTAAAGGATTCCTATAAACTGTATGCTATGAAATGGATAAGGGAGACTTCAAGTTGTAGAAAGAATATTATTGAAGGTTCACAGCCAAACGCCGTGTGACAATAATGTGCTCAAAAGTTTTAGGAAAGCATCAGTGAGACACAATAAGTATCGTTTCAATCTAGTTCTGGTATGGAAAATTACAGACCAGTTGAATGTTATACTTTATACTTGGTCTGGAGAAGTATCTAAATACAGGAGACTGTGGGAATATCGATGAATACTTGTAGCAAGGAACAAATCAATCAATGCAGGAGAAACGAATCTAAAGAAACAAATAAGAGAATCAGAAGTAAATAGTAACAATAACATTACACAATAAACGTGCAGAAAGTAAAAGCTGTCAGTGAAAACTGTAATTAATCAAAAAGGATAAATATAAGGTGGCATACTTGTTTTCAGGCCAGCAAACTGTATCATTCACTGGAAATAAATCTGAAAGATGTTAAAGAGATTCTTATAAAGCGGAATGAGCATCTGGGATATAACTAAAGATAAATCCAGGAGGGTGAGAGTACTGTTAATGAAGAAAGAGTGCATGTATTTTTAACGAAGCTTATCAAGGTTTTAAAGTATAGGGGTACAGGGAATACAATAACAGAACTTATTGATTGGGTTTAAGATAAGCTGATATTTCAGAGTAATAAGCGGATCATAATATGCAGGAGAAGCTGATACCATTTCAGCGTCAAGATAGGTAATAAAAATTTCACTGCACAACAATATTTTGGAAAAGTTTTTGCTGATTGTAACAGATACCTGGTTGGTGCACAAATACAGTTTCGGTTTTGCCCATCTTGTAGGAACTCTGAGAAATAGACAGTTAACTGTTTACCGGCAATAATGTATTTAATTGCGTTTATGTTTTTAATACTCTTTTAAGTTCGGCATAATTTAGAGTGTTTTGCACCTTATTTTCGTTTGTATTCAATGTCCGGTGCATCCCGTAGTCAGCAAGCATTGACGGACTCCAGTTGCCTTAATATCGTTTTTTTAATCGTAGCAAAACTGGAGATTTCGATGAAACGGTACATGATGGACAAATTTGGACGTGAATTTCGTGATCAGCAGCCAAAAATCTATAAGGAACACCCAACATTGTTCAAGAAGCAAAACCTTTGTTGTGCAGTGTAATTTACAACTATAGTGTAAAAGAGTATAATTTGTTCTACAGTAGTCTCAAAGAGGCATCGATACAGATTTTGGAGTCGGTGTTAGTAAGTTTAGGTAAGGTTAGTTTGTCAGGTGAGGTGAGGTGCTTTTCAAAGGTAATGTTCAAATATATGAATGAATATGAAAGCTGGGTGAAAAACGTAATTTGGATTTAAAAATGTGAAAATCACGAAAAAGCCTAACTTTTTTGAAGCTTAGATTAAACAGTATAGCTTTAGTGTTATAGTCGTTCAGTACTGGGCAGTAAAGTTTACAACAGCTGGAGAAAAATGAACAGCTTGTTGAAGACCCTCTTAAAGGAGTAACAAACAAGGTAAGGAGGATAAAACATATCTGTTAAATAAGCAAATAGAAAAATAAAACTGATGAAACAGAACCTTGTGAGTAAAAGAAAAAGCATAGATAATTTCATAGAGTAAAGTTTACAAATTAATCTCGCATATAAAACAATATAAAGTACTTTTCTCAAAAGTCAAAAAGCAGAGAGTTAGATGACCGATTGATATTAAAATGATTAGTGATAACATAATGGGAAATGGGTTGAAGATAAAAACTCGAAACCACTTTTATCATTGCGCAAAAGTTTTTTTTTGTTTTTTTTTAATAAATAGCCCATTTAACCGAGGGAGACTAAAGTATCCGAAAACATCCCACTGAAAACTCTGGCAAAATTAATAGTAAGGTTGGCGATGGCGCGGTGAAAACATACAGGCTGATATCAGTGTCAATTGATGATGATATGATGTGAGAACAGCTGTTTCAAAATATTATTTAGCAAATAGATATGCCTTTTTGAAGAAACAAGTAAGAACAATCTTATTAATAAAGATACAAGGAGAGTAATATAAAAAGAGTTTAACTGTCCAATTAGCATATTAAATTGAAATCGGGAGGGATTGGTTTGTTTTGAAATTAGCACAAAGCTACACAAGAGGCTATCTGTGCTTTGCCCAATGTGGGTATTGAAACCCTGACTTTAGCGGTGTGAGTCCGCAGAAATTTCGCTGTGCCAGTGGGAGGGAGTTTGCCAGAAGGGTGTGTGTTTTCTTTTCAGCAAAGTCACATCGGGCTATCAGCTGAGCCCACCAATGGGAATCGAAACCATAATTTTAGCGTTGTAAATCCGAAGACAAACCGTTGTACTTGCGTGGGGCTTGCCAGGAGGGATCACAAATGTTGTACAGTTTGAAACATGTTCTTCGCCATTGAAGTTTTTTTTTGTTTTTTGTTTTACTTTTGAAGACTTTTATGTTATCCACAAATCATAGAATGCTTGGTTTGCTGGAATTCTCAAAACAAAATAAGATTTCAGCGTATCAATGAAATAGCCATGTGTGGATTTTAAATTAAAGTTAGAATTTGTTCAGAACTGGTGGTGATCGATTCCCCTCGGTGGGCCCGATGTGGCGTTGCTATAAGAAAAAAACACACACACAAAATTGAGGAATATTTTTTTAGGTGGTAATCATACGTAAGACTAACAAAAAAAATATATATATATATATATATGTGTGTGTGTGTGTGTGTATAAAGAATAGACGTCAACAATGGTAAAATACCAATTGTGTTGTTGTTTAGGATTAAGCACAAAGCTACACAATGGGCTATCTGTGCTCTGCCCACCACAGGTATCGAAACCCGGATTTTAGGGTGTAAGTCCGCAGACATACCGCTGAGCCACTGGGGAACACCAATTCTGTATATGTATAAAGGATAGACGTCAACAGATGGCAACATATCAATTGTGAGTGGAGATATAATATTAGTAGAGACAAGTACTATTTCTGTTGTGAGATTTGATTTAGGTCATCTGTGCCATTAAGATGCAAAAGCAAATTACTATTGCATTACAGAGTGTCATTAGATTTTGAAGGTAGAAACCAAGTTTTATGTTTTTCTAACACATGCTGTTTATATACTCGATGATAGATGTAAAGTAATGACGAGGTGTTTTGTGTTCTGTAGTGGTTGTAGCTACGGATAAAAACACATAATGGAATCTTACAGCAAATGGACATCCTTTCCTGGCCTATTTCTTGAGTATTATCACTTCTATGTAAATTGAACGAGAAAACTGTGTAAATAGAGTTATTTTATGAAACCTATCTTTAAATACTTAGCAGCAAAATACATTTTTTTAGCAGAAAAGCTCGTGAATAGTTATGAAGTTTGTGTAGTGTGATAATCACAGAATGTAGAAGATGGAAGGGTAGGTTGTTGACATGAGTAACAGTGTCAGGAGGGGCTATAGGCGCCATAGTAGAAGGTCATATTTACATTTATAAAAATAAGTATAATGGTCCATTTGACCTGCGTTTTAAATATGTGGTACTCAGTTTATCATATAAGTAATATGAACCTCAATAATGTGACAAATTGGTTTATTGGTGCATTTTATTATAGGATGGAACTTATAGGTAACATAACAGCCTCAACACTACTGCTGAGGAGGCGAAATTCACGATTCTTTAAATATATTTTGCTGTTGAAGCAAGAAAGCGCCATAGCTATTTTTAGAGAGAACCTGTACAATGTATGTCGGACCGTAGGAATCCTGGATTTCTAGTGTTCTATGAAGCCAGTTTAGTTATCATATTTTCAGTCAATGAATAATACACATCATGGATTAAACAAAAAATATAGACACACAATGTAGGTGGAATTGCTTGTTCTGGTCAAGGTATATTGTGTTGTTTGCAAGTCGAATGACGCCCAATTTATTTCAGGGTTTGCCAAAAGTGTAGTTTTGAAAGTTTTGACGGTCATTACATGGAGAGTTGGTCTGCTGGATATTTATTTACAGCTATTATTGCCTAGCATGTAAAAGTACTTAAATATATATATATGACAATTGTGACATCTTTGTTTGGGAGGAAAAGAGAGTTCCATATTAATTGTACTCACAATTTCATCACCGGATCATTTCTTCTTGGTCATTTCGTTGAGGAACTATTGATCCTAGATAAACGTATTTAAATTTATTTGGATTATTAGGCCTAGAGATAAAATTAAACTTTAATTGAACTCTCTACTATCATCGTAAATAAAATAATCAAAATTCTTATGAATTTTCAATTGTATTTTACAATTCAGTCTACGATAAAATTTTATGGAAGCCAAATAAAACATTAAAGTTTCTAGGAAATTATTCATGGATTACCTAAAAACAAAACGAATGAATTTGGTAACCATAAAAAAACTTAAAGGACGAGAAAACAAAGTTCATGAATATCGATTATTAAAATATTATCTTGAGTACTTTCTTCGCAGACGCAAAAAAGAGCCATCATGGCAAAAAATATTTATGAAGAAAAGAGTATAAATTTTAACGAAATATTGATTCACTTAATGTTCCTCAAATACATATCTTGCGGTAAAAATTGTTCATCGCTAATCAGTGTCGTGATCATTTATAAATACGTGACTAGTTTTAATGCCAGCAAACGAGGCCTGGCATGGCCGAGCGCGTTAAGGCGTGCACTCGTAATCTGAGGGTCGCGGGTTCGCGCCCGCGTCGCGCTAAACATGCTCACCCTCCCAGCCGTGGGGGTGTATAATGTGACGGTCAATCCCACTATTCGTTGGTAAAAGAGTAGCCCAAGAGTTGGCGATGGGTGGTGATGACTAGCTGCCTTTCCTCTAGTCTTACACTGCTAAATTAGAGACGGCTAGCGCAGATAGCCCTCGAGTATCTTTGCGCGAAATTCCAAAACACACAAACAAAACAAGCCAACAAACGAGAAAATATTTTATATTAAATATTATTTATTTTTTCCAATACTTACATTATTTGCTACTACTTACTTCTAGTTCCTGTCCTGTCTTGTCAAATGGCAATGCAAATGTGGAAATCCCTGCTAATAACGCTAAAACTGAGTATATAACCACTGTTGCCTTAGGCTCAGACACCATTAGAACCTGTTAAACATACTGTGTAGTTATTGGAGCTTTTTCATAGTTTTTTTATTATAATAGCGTTAATGACTGTATTGAATATCATATTGATTTTTAGCACTTAAACGAATTTAGAAAGCATCAATAGAAGTTTTCGTTTTAGTTTCAATGCATGTTCCCAGCACTAGCTTTAAGAACTTATGGCAGTAAAATTCAGGGTTCGATTCCTGCAGTGTACAAAGCACTGATTGCTTATTGTACAGTTTTGCTCGATAGCATAACAATAAACACATTAATAGTAGCTAAATAAAAAAAAACAAGTGAAGTAATCTAAAATAATGTTTAGATCCACTGTTACAGAACGACATCATTGTTTTTAATATACATTCCTACACTTCAACGCATTCTATTTGTACAAACATTTTGTTTTTGTTTTTGTTTTCTTTTTCAGCGCTGAACTGTAAAAGACGTGTGATAGTTTCGGAAGTAGTAACCCTATGAAAGTAATATAGTTGTGTAATAGTAAATCTAAACTTGTTTAAAATAAACTTTTACACCATACTGGTTGAACGCCAATTTTTGCATATTGAACACTAATCGCCTTTTCCTTACTGGCTAAATTTGGCCTTTGATAATTCTTCACTTGTGAAAGCCCCCTTCTTCCCTATTTGGGCAATTAAAATTGTCTAGGAGGTGGTACATGATATTCGTTTGTATTAATAAAATCAGATTACTAAACTTCAACGTGAACATAGTTTCTGGATGATTTAGGTGTTAGATATATATGCTATAGATATATTTTACAACCGTAAAATTCTTACAACTGAAAATAATTTTATTTTTTCATTAAAAATTAAATAACACCCATCAAAATATTGAAACCAATAATAAACAATAGATTAAACAGGATTTACCTGTGCTACGAATGGGGTAATTATAGCTCCTATACGACCAAAAGTCAAGTAGAAACCGAATGCCACTGCACGGTGAGTAGTTGGGTAAACCTACAAAAATACGTATAAGAATTTTTTAGAATGCTCTTGTGATACTGTCTTGTTTGATATACGATTCAGCAGTAGCAAAAAAACAAACAAACAGATCAATTGGGTCTCTTTATATTTAATATCATATAAACACATGAAATTGGTCTCTTAAAAGTATATTAATTTAGAATTTTTACACGGATAATATTTCGAATAACTACGTTATTTGCCCCCGCTCCTCAGTGTACAGCGATATGTCTGGGGACTTACAACGCTATAAACCGAGTTTCGATACCCGTGGTGGGCAGGCTACCAATAGCTTATTGTGTAACTTTGTGTTTAATTTCAAACAAACAAATATTTGCTATTGTCAATTATCTCAAATCAGGAGTTCGATTCTCCTCGGCGGACTCACCAGTTAACCCGATTAGGAAATTAAAATAAACACTAACAATCTCATTTTTTGCTCACTGATGCCATCTATTAACGTGAACGTATCTCCTGCACATACATACTTATGAATCCAACTGAATTAACAAGAAGCATTTTCTCTATGAACCATTAGCAAGAAGCATTTTCTCTATGAACCATTAACAAGAAGCATTTTCTCTATGAACCATTTTACAATTCATACCTCATTTGTGTAGAGCATGCAAACACCTACGCATGCTGAAATCGATCCTCTAGCTATAAACTGTAAAATATGAGGGATTGTGGGTCTGTGAAAAACAACAATAAATAATCAGCTTAACCTTTGAATACTATTCTGAAAATGTCTGTACAATAACTTTAAACTGAAGAGCTATACATGAAACAACTTTGAAGGAAATAACAGTGTTAATCAAAATCAATATACAATTAGAAAGTTATTTGTAAAAAAAATACTGAGTGAAATATTTGTTAGTAGTGAAACCAAATTTGTTACGATCATTTTATTTTATACTTCTAAAAATTATATAAAACCTGTATTTGGATTTGAGGTTAAGGACACCATAAAGATGGATTATAGTCTACAACAATATGACTTATGCAAACTTCTGTTTTACATTATCACTAATAGTTCACAAAATAGAAATTATAGTGATTATCAAAATTCTATGCTTCGATTTTTTGAAGCTCAGTTTTGACTGAAATACTTATTAATTTATTATAAACAACCCATGTATTACATTACTTAGTCGAAATCGCAACTGAAGTTACTTTTAAGATATTAGTTAATGGAAGGAAACAAAATCACTTTTACTTATAGTAAATGATTTAATTTCATCTTTTTTTAAAGTGAATTTCACAGAATTAATATTACTTTTACACTCACTTGAGCTAATACTAAATAACATTGAACCTAAATAAAAAAAAATAAACTGAAACGATTTCATGTGATTCATGTAGTTTATTAACAATTCAATAGTAAGCTTCGATGAAGGTTTAAAAAACGTTTTCTATGGGCAGTGTTTGGTAGAATCCAGCTTTTTGCTTTCTTCATATCCATTATAACTGCACAACAGTGGAAAAAAAATATGTCAAAACACAAGAGCAGAAAACACAGGAATCACAAACAACAAGAAACTGTGACTAACGAACGAGACGTACAAAGCTGTAATAATGAATTCTGTGTTTTACTCAAAACATTAAACTTTCTTTCGATGCTGCTGTACACTTTATCAGTGGAATATTGCTCTAATTATTCCTGCATTAACAAGTACAGTTCATCCAAGACGTTTAGTCAATTTTATGACCTTATCACTTTTATATGAACCTTGATTGTAAGTATTCCATCGGTCTCTTTGTGGTCAATATATCATTAAAGTAGTGATGAACAACGTTATTAAGTGTATTATGCAACCATCTATTAATCTTTAATTGTTGTTAAACAGTTCGATCTTGCATTCATCTGTAAAAATTACAAGTACCCAGGTTTGGTCATACTATTGCTTCGATATCAAATTCAACTTTTGGGTAAGACTACTCATTGTTGTTAAATTTATATCTCATCTGTTTTAGTACGACCCGGCATGGCCAAGCGTGTTAAGGCATGTGACTCGTAATTTTAGGGTCACGTGTTCGCATCCCGGTCGCGCCAAACATGCTCGCCCTCCCAGCCGTGGGGGCGTTATAATGTTAGGGTCAATCCCACTATTCGTTGGTAAAAGAGTAGCCTAAGAGTTGGCGGTGGGTGGTGATGACTAGCTGCCTTCCCTCTAGTCTTACACTGCTAAATTAGGGACGGCTAGCACAGATAGCCCTCGAGTAGCTTTGAGCGAAATTCCAAAACAAACTGTTTCAGTACTTACGGCATTTTGTTTATCAATAACATCATGACAGATGCAGAGTAGAGACACAAAAATATAAACATTAGTTTTCGTCTTCCTACAGGTTCGATGAATAACCACGCAAAAAAAACACCTAGAAAAAAAAAGCTTTTATTATTGCCAGTGCAATCTACCATAACTGTTATTTTGGTTTCACAAAAACATCTACAACATGGAAGATTTTAATTCCTGTATACCGGCGAAAAAAAAGTGAAATTTTTAACAATGAAGCTAATAAGACAGTTTAAAACACCTATTTATATAAAGTATGTGAACTCAATTTCTCTAAAAAAAACGAACATAAAAATAAGAGACTAACTGAAACACTCAAATTATGTCTTCTTGGTGGCTTATTTGTAAGATATATAATATCCAGTAAAATTAGTGTAAAGACTTAAGGTTTTATATATTTGTTGAATTAAGTGAAACACTTTAGTCCTCACGTTATGTCACGTGATTTATACAACTTAGTACTACTTCCTGGATAGTTAATGACATTTTGAAACAACTTTTTATACAAAATGTACTATCCCAGAATCCACAAATGAAAGCATAAAAAGCACGGTTAGTTTAGATAATAGATGTACCAAATGTGTCAATTAATTGGCCACATATTTTATACTTGAAAATAAATGAATTTTTTGAAACACTTTTAAAATGCCAGAGATTTGGCAAACAACACTGATATTTCAAAAAAATATAACGACATGCCAAACTTTGATAGATAGAATACATGTTTCAATATAAACACCAGACGTCGATGGTTAGAATACTTATTTCAATATAAAAATACCAGACAACGACATTTAGAATACATATTTTAATGTTATGAAATACTAAACATCGACAGATAGAATATTTATTTCGATGTAACGAAACACCAGACATGGATAGTTAAAACACTTATTTTAATATAACAAAATACCAGACACCGCTGGTTAAAATACTTATTAAAATAACGAAATACGAAACATTGCTAATTAGAGTACTTATTTTAATATCACGAAATACCAAACATTATTGGTTACAATGCTTATTTTAATATAATGAAATAACAAGCATCGCTAGTAAGAATACTTATTTTAACATAATAATACAAAACATCGCAAGTTAGAATACATTTTAATATAACGAAATACGAAATATAGCTAGTTAGAATACTTATTCTAATACAACGAAATCTCAAACATCGCTAGTTTGAATACTTATTTCAATTTAACAAAAACCAGACATCGACAGTTAGAATACTTATATTAATATAACTAAATACCTATCATCGATAGTTATAATACTTATTTTAATATAACAAAATACAAAACATCTCTGGTAAGAATAATTGTTTTAATACAACGAAATACCAAACATCGCTAGTTAAAATACTTATTTCAATCTAACGAAAAATGAGACATCAATAGTTATAATACTTATTTTAATATAACTAAATACCAAACATCGATAACTAAAATACTTATTTTCATATAACGAAATACCAGACATCGATAGCTAAAATACTTTTTTATAATATAAAGAAATACAAAACATCGCTAGTAAAAATAATTATTTTAATATAACGAAATACCAAATATCGCTAGTTAGAATACTTACTTTAAAATAACAAAATACCAAACATCGCTGCTTAGAATACTTATTTTAATATAACAAATATCAGAGATTGCTAGTTAGAATACTTATTTTAATATAACAAATATCAGAGATTGCTAGTTAGAATACTTATTTTAATATAACGAAATGCAATCATCGCTAGTTAGACTACTTAATTCAATATAAGGAAATACCAGTCATCGCTGGTTAGAATACTTGTTTTAGTACAACGAAATACCAATAATAGCTTATTAGAATACTTATTTCAATATAAAGAAATACCAGACATCTATACTTAGAATACTTAAAATGAATATATCAAATACAAAACATCACTAGTTAGAATACTTACATTAATCTAATTTAATACCAAACATTGCTACTTAGAATCCTTATTTTCATATAACGAAATACCAGACATCGATATTTCGAATACTTATTTTAATATGAAAAAATACCACATATCGATAGTAGGAATACATGTTTTAATATAACAAAATACAAATTAACGCTAGTTAGAATACTTATTTTCAAATAACGAAATACCAGACATCGAAAGTGAGAAAACTTATTCTAATCTTCGCTACATGGAATACTCTTTTTAATATAACGAAATATCAGACATCGATAATTAGAATACTTATTTTAATATAACGAAATACAAAAAAAACTGGTGAGAATACTTGTTTCAATATAACGAAATACCAAACATCGCTATTCAGAATACTTATTTCAATATAAAGACATACCAGACATTGATAGCTAAAATACATTTTTAATATAACACAATACGAAACATCGCTTATTAAAATACTGATTTCAATATTACTAAATACCAAAAATCGCTAGCTAGAATACTTACTTTAAAATCCCGAATTACCAAAAATCGCTAGTAAGAATTCTTTTTTAACAAAAAAATACCAAATATCGCTAGTGAAAATACTTATTTTAATATAGCGAAATACTAAACATCGCTGATTAGAATACATCTTTTGATATATCTTAATACTAAACATCGCTAGTTAGAATACTTCTATTTATTTAACAAAATACCAGACATCTATGGTAAGAATACTTATTTTAATATAACGAAACACAATTATCGCTATTTAGAATACTTATTTTAAAATAACGAAGTACAAAAACTCGCTCGTTGGAATACTTATTTTAATATAACGATATACCAAACATCGCTGGTTTGAATACATATTTTAATATAACTTAATACAAAACATCGCTAGTTAGAATACTTATTTAAATATAAAAAAATACCAGACACGGAGAGTTACAATAATTAATTTAATGTAACGAAATATGAAACATTGAAAGTAAGAATACTTATTTTACCATAACTAAGTACCAAACATCGATAGCTAAAATACTTTTTTTAATATATCGAAATACCAAACATAGCTAGTTAAAATACTTATTTTAATGTAACGAAATACCAAACATCGATAGTAAGAATTCTTATTCTAATATAATAAATACCAAACATCACTGGTTAGAATACTTATTCAAAAAAACGAAAATACCAAACATCGCTAGCTAGAATACTTATTTCAATATGACAAAATACCTGACATCGATTGTTAAAATACTTGTATAAGTACAACAAATAACAAACATCGCCAATTAGAATCCTTATTTAAATGTAACAAATACCAGACAACGCTAATCAAAAAACATTTTTTAATATAACAATTTTTGTTTGTTTGTTTTGGAATTTCGCACAAAGCTACTCGAGGGCTATTTGTGCTAGCCGTCCCTAATTTAGCAGTGTAAGAATAGATGGAAGGCGGCTAGTCATCACCACCCACCGCCAACTCTTGGGCTACTCTTTTAAGAACGAATAGTGGGATAGACCGTCACATTATACACCCCCACGGCTGGGAGGGCGAGCATGTTTAGCGCGACGTGGGCGCGAACCCGCGACCCTCGGATTACGAGCCAGGCCCTAATATAACAAATACCAGACATCGTTTCAATTAAAAGAAATTACCAAATATCGCTTGTTAGAATACAAATCTTAATATAAAAGTAAATACCACACATCAATAGTTAGAATTCTTATTTTAATAAAAAATACAATCATCGATATTTAGAATACTTATTTTGATATAACGAAATATCAGACAAAGATAGGTATAATAATTATTTTGATGTAACGAAATACCAAACATCGCTGGATAGAATACTTATTTAAAATTAACAAAATACCACACATTGCTACTTTGAATACTTATTTTAATATAACAAATACCAAACATCGATAGCGAGAATACATATTTTAATGTAACTAAATATCAGACAACGATAGTTAAAATACCTATTTTAATGTAACGAAATACCAAAATATGCTAGTTAGAATACTTTTTTTAATATAAAGAAATATCAGACTTCTATTGTAAGAATACTTATATTAATATAACAAACACCAAACATCGGTAGTTAGAAAACTCATTTTTATATAAAAAAATACCAAACATTGTTAGTTAGAAAACATATTTTAATATAACAAAATACCAGACATGGACATTTAAAATACTTATATTAATATAACGAAATATTAAACGTAGATAGTTATCGTACTTATTTTAATATAACGAAATACCATAGATAAATGGTTATAATACTGTTACGTATTTTTTAAATGTTTTAAGTTCTTCGAATAAAACTAATGACTGAATCTCTCTCCCTCGAATAAAACTGATGACTGAAGATTCTCACGTCACCGTCTTTTTTATACCGATAGGCCTATTTCTCGAACAATCTCGCAATTTCCATACAACTCCAGAGCTATACACGCATGTCCGTTCCCGCACGAGACCACACGTCTAGACGGAAGTCACCAGCACTCATTTACAAACATGTGATTGGTCTACTTAATTTGAGAAAGTTCTAAAACGTTACCCCAAATAAATAACATATTTTAGTTTAAACTTCGAAACAATAATATCAATATGGAAAAATGAATAATACAAATGAAAATTCAAACACAATACGACATGTTGTCGTTTACAAAATATTTACAAATATACATAACACTCTCCCCCTTAAAAGTAAAAAAAAGTTTGAACTTGTGAAAACTTTTTTTTTGTTTTGCTTATTTGTCTTTTTAAACCAACTTAAAAGGGTTAAATCCAGTAGATTCTGAAATAACCTCACGAACTTCAAACAATAACAAGGGAACACCCTCAACCCAGTTCTTTGAGTGTTCGTGGCAGTAATTTGGTGGAAACGTTCAAGGACACCTTGTGATTCAGGAAGGTATGCACTGGATGAAACTTGATGGAGGTTTAATTCATGTATGGCTTGTTCAAATAGTTTGGACATAAAATTTGTGTCCTGATCTGATTGCACAACTTTTGGAATTCCGAACATAGTAAAGGATTTAACAAGAGCCTTAACAATGTTGGGAGCAGAGTTTTTTCTCAAGGGGATTGCCTCAGGGAAACGTGTAGAAGCACACATGATCGTCAAGAGGTATTCATCTCCTGCTTTGCTTTTTGGCATTGGGCCAACACAGTCGATAATGACCCTTGAGAACGGTTCTTCAAAGGCAGGAATAGGCTGCAGTGGTGCTTTTGGAATCCCCTGATTTGGTTTTCCTGTCATTTGGCAAGAATGGCATGTCTTACAAAAGTCAACAACATCTTGGCGCATCTTTGGCCAATAGAAATGTCGTCGGATACGATCTAGGGTCTTTCTTACACCTAGGTGTCCCGACAATACGTGGTCATGAGCAAGACTAAGAATATCATTCCGATAGCATTTTGGAATGACGATTTGGTGAATAACATTCCACTCTTCATCAGCAGCAACGTCAGGAGGTCTGTATTTTCTCATTAGCACACCTGACTTCTGGTAGTAACAAATAGGGACAGTTCCTATTTCATTTTCATTAACAGCCAGTTGTAGAAGAGAACGAGTTTCAGGATCATTGTCCTGTTGCTCAATAAGTTTGTTTCGATGAAGAGAGTCGAAAAATGACTCGGAGTCATCAGTAGAACTTAAAGTTGAGTCAGAAATCTCATCGATGTGAGACATGAACGTATCAGACAAAGAGAAATCCTCTTTGGATTCCTGAGAACGTTTCTGAGAACGAGTAACAGCACAGGCGGGAAAAACATCAGGAAACTCTTCAACGAGTTGCTCTGTACTGGGAGTAATAACAGGTTCTTCAACAACACGAACCTCTGGTACCACCTTACTACCAGCCAAATCATTCCCCAAAAGCATAGACACACCTTCAACAGGCAATGAAGATTTAATACCCACAGTCACTGGGCCTGAAACTAAGTCCGAATGTAAATCCAATCTATGAAGAGGAATAGAAACGACGCCACCTTCTACACCAGAAATGAGCACATTGGCCCCAATGGATGACTTTTCAGAAAACGGAAGTACACTTTCCAAAATCAAACTCTGAAAAGCTCCAGTATCCCGCAGGATTTTAATTGGTTGTAGATGTGAATCGCCAACAAAAGAAACAAAATCTTCAGTCATGAAAGGCTTAAATTTGTCCTCAACAATATCTTCAGGTACATCAATAATATTGGACTTGGAATCCACAGTGGACTGAACAGGGTCAAAATCATTGGGAACCAATGATGTATCAAACAAGGGCGAAATGAAACTATTGGGTAATGGCTTGTTTTTGAGCTTATAGCACTCAGAAATCAGATGGCCAGGTTTCTTACAATAAGCACATGTTTTGGATGAGAATGACACGTTTTTAGTAGATGATGAGCTTATAGAATGAGATGGAGTCTTCGTTTGAGAATTAAAAGTTTGCTCTTTTTTGTCTCTGTCGACATTTGCATAACATTTGAATGAGTCATTGAGTTTCTTTGTTGTGTGAGATGTTTTGCTTTTGTATGAGAAATCTTTGTGAGTCAAAGCATACTCGTCTGCCAAGACAGCAGCATCATGAATTTTGGAAGCTTTTTGTTCATCAATATAAGTTTTTAGCTCTACGGGAATACATCTTTTAAACTCTTCGACTAACACGAGTTCTCTGAGTTTCGAATAATCATCTTTAATTTTTCTGGAATCACACCACCTGTCGAACAGAGTTTCTTTTTCACGAGCAAATTCGACATAAGTTTGGCTGTCAAACTTTTTGTAACCACGAAATTTTTGTCTGTATGCCTCTGGCACCAATTCATATGCATTCAAAATGCATTTTTGACGTGCTCGTAATCATAACTTTGCTCGGCTGTGAGCTTGGAAAATACTTCCTGAGCTTTACCCTTGAGAACACTCTGAAGTAATACTGTCCAATATTCGGTAGGCCATTTTAGCCTAAGGGCCAATTTTTCAAATTGCTGAAAATATGTATCTACAGCTTTTTCATTGAATGGAGGTACTAAACGAATCTGTTTGGAAGCATCAAAATTATCCAACTGCATTTGGACAACCTTTTCTTCTGTCTGTGCCTTTCTCATATTGATTTCTTTATCAGCTTTAATGCGTTCCATTTGTATTTCGGCATCAAGGCGTTTGTTTTCCTGTTCTGCCTCAAGAACAAGGCGTCTGTTTTCCTGTTCTGCCTCAAGTCGTTTATTTTCTTGTTCTGCCTCAAGTCGTTTAGTTTCTTGTTCTGCCTCAATACGTTTATTTTCTTGTTCTGCCTCAATACGTTTATTTTCAATTTCTAAACGAAATTTCATTTCCATTTCCATTTTTTTAATTCGAAATCTGGGTCAAAATGAGCGACAGGCAATTGTTGTGCAACTGTTTGAGGTAAAACTTTTTGGCTGACCAAATGTTCAACAATAATTTGTTTAATATCTGCTTTCTTCATTGATTGCTTCACTGCTAAATTAAAATGTTTACCAACATCAAGTAATTCAGATTTTTTTAATTCATTGATTAATTCGAAAGAGGGATTCTGATTAAATTCGTTTATAAAATCTTCAAGTTCGAATGCCATTTTAAATATACAAGCTGTCTATCTGTATAGAATATAAATCTTATTTTATAATAAAATTAAATTGTTTGTTCGATATCCCGGACGAGCCCCCAATTTTCTGTTACGTATTTTTTAAATGTTTTAAGTTCTTCGAATAAAACTAATGACTGAATCTCTCTCCCTCGAATAAAACTGATGACTGAAGATTCTCACGTCACCGTCTTTTTTATACCGATAGGCCTATTTCTCGAACAATCTCGCAATTTCCATACAACTCCAGAGCTATACACGCATGTCCGTTCCCGCACGAGACCACACGTCTAGACGGAAGTCACCAGCACTCATTTACAAACATGTGATTGGTCTACTTAATTCAAGAAAGTTCTAAAACGTTACCCCAAATAAATAACATATTTTAGTTTAAACTTCGAAACAATAATATCAATATGGAAAAATGAATAATTCAAATGAAAATTCAAACACAATACGACATGTTGTCGTTTACAAAATATTTACAAATATACATAACAATACTTATTTTAATATAACTTAACACCAAACATCGCTGGTTAGAATACTTATTTCAATATAACGAAATACCAATCATCGATAGTTAATATAGTTATTTTTATAAAAAGAATTACAAAAAAATCGCTTGTTAGAATACTTGTTTTAATATAACGAAATACCAATCATCGCTATTTATAATAGTTATTTTAATATAAAGAAACCCCAGACATCTATAGTTAGAATACTTATATTAAAATAAATAATACCAAACATCGCTAGTTAAAATACTTATTTTAATAAACGAAATACTTTTGTAATATATCGAAATACGAAACTTGGTTATTTAGAATACTTATTTTAATATAACAAATACCAGGTATCGTTAGTTAAAATACTTATTTTAATATAACGAAACACAAAATATTGCTTGTTAGATTATTTATTTTAATATGACAAATACCAATCATCGATAGCTGTAATGCTTATTTTAATATAAAGAGTTACCAAACATCGCTAGTTGGAATTCTTATATTAATATAACAAATACCAAACATCGCTCGTTAGGTTTCTTATTTTAATATGTTGTTTTGAATTAAGCACAAAGCTACACAATGGGCTATCTGTGCTCTGCCCACCACAGATATTGAAACCCGGATTTTAACGTGCAAGTCCGCAGACATACCGCTGAGCCACTAGGGGGCTTTTTAATATAACGAAATACCATAGATAAATGGTTATAATACTTATTTTAATGTAACTTAATACCAAACATAGCATGTTAGAATATTTTTTTAATATAACGAAATACCAGACATCGATAGTTAGAATACTTATTTTAGTATAACAAATACCAGGTATCGTTAGTTAAAATACTTATTTTAATATAACGAAACACAAACTATCGCTTGTTAGAATACTTATTTTAATATGACAAATACCAATCATCCCTACTAATAATACTTATTTTAATATATTAAATACCAAACATCCGTAGTTAGAATACTTATTTTAATATAACAAATTACCGAACATCGCTTGCAAGAATACTTGTTTTAATATAACGAAATATGAGACATCCAGAGTTAGAATAATTATTTTAGTATAAAAATACCAAACATTGCTAGTGAGAATACTTATTTTAATATAACGAAATACCAAACATCGATTACTAAAATACTTTTTAATATAACGAAATACGAAACATCACTAATTGGAATATTTTCTTATACGACGAAATACCAAATATCGCTCGTAAAGATACTTACTTTAAAATCACGAAATACCAAACATCGCTAGTAAGAATTTTTATTTTAACATAACGAAATACCAGACATCGCTATTTAAAACACTTATTTTAATATAACAAATACCAGACATCAATAGTTAGAAGGCCTATTTTAATATAACAAAATTCCAAACATCGATAGTTAGAATACTTATTTTAAGATAACAAAATACCAAACATAGCTAGTTAAAATATTTTTTTTAATATAACGAAATATCAAACATCAATAGTTGGTATTCTTATTTTAATATAACGAAATACAATCATCGCTATTTATAATACTTATTTCAATATAACGAAATACCAAACATTGATAGCTAAAATACTTTTTTAATATAACGAAATACGAAACATCGCTTATTTGAATACTTATTTTCTTGTGATAAATACCAATCATCGACACTTATGTAATGCTTATTTTAATTTTAGGAAACACTAAACATCGCTAGTTAGAATAATTATTTCAATTTTACGAAATACCAGATATCAATAGTTAGAATACTTATTTTAATATAACGAAATACAATGATCGCTATTTATAATACTTATTTTAACGTAACAAAATACCAAATATCACTTGTAAGAATACTTACTTTAATATGACAAATATAATCATCGATAGTTATGATGCTTATTTTAATGTAACGAAATCACAAATATTGCTAGTTAGAATACTTATCTTAATATATAAGTAAATACCAGACATCTATAGTTAGAATATTTATTTTAATATAACGAAATACAGTTATCGCTATTTAGAATATTTATTTTAATATAACGAAATGCAATAATCGCTATTAAAAATACTTATTTTAATATAACAAAATATCAGACATCGATAGTTAGAATACTTACATTAATATAACAAATACCAAACATCACGAGTTAGAATTCTTATTTTAAAATAACGAAATACCAAATATCGCTACTTAGAATACTTATTTTACTGTAACAAATACCAGACACTGCTGGTTAGAATACTTATTTTGATATAGCAAATTACCAAACATCGCTAGTTAGAATAGTTATTTCGATAAAAAAATGTATCAATCATCGACAGTAAGAATACTTATATTAATATAACAAATAATAGACATCGATAAATTGAATACTTATTAAAATATAACAAATACAAACCTCTAGGCAGAATACTTATTTCAACATAACGAAATATCAGTAATTGATAGTTTGAATACTTATATTAACATAAAAACATCAAAAATCGCTAGTGAGAAAACATTTTTTTTAATATAACGAAATACAAGACATCGATAGTTAGAATACTTATATTTATTTAACAAAATACCAGACATCTATAGTTAGAATATTTATTTTAATATAACGAAATACAAAAATTCTCTTGTTTGAATACTTATTTTAATATAACTTAATTCCAAATATCGCTAGTTAGAGTACTTATTTTAATAACACAAAACACCAAACATCGCTAGTTAGAATACTAATTTTAATATAACATAATCCAGACATTGAAAATTTAAATACTCATTTTAGTATAACCAAATACATAACTTTACTTGGAATACTTAATTTAATTAACAAAATATCAGTACTCGATAGTTTGAATACTTATATTAATATTACAAACACCAAATATCGCAAGTGAAAATACTTGTTTTAATATACCTTAATACTAAACATCGCTAGTTAGAATACCTATTTCGATATAACGAAATACCATTCGTCGTAGGTTAGAATATTTATATTAATATAACAAATACCAAACATCGCTATTTAGAATACTTATTTTAATATGACAAAACACCAATCATCGATAATTAATATACTTATTTCAATATAAAGAAATGTAAAACATTACTGGCCAGAATACTTGTTTTAATATCACGAAATACCAAACATCTCTTGTTATAATACCTAGTTTAATATTAAAAAATACAAGACATCTATAGTTAAAATACTTATATTAATATATCTAATACCAAACATAACTAGTTAGAAAACTTATTTTAAAATAACGAAACACCAAACATCGCTGGTTTGAATTCTTATTTTAATATAACTTTATACCAAAGATCGTTAGTTAGAATACTCATTTAAATATAACGAACCACGAGACATTGATAGTTTGAATAAGTAATTTAATATAACGAAATATGAAAAATCGATAGTAAGAATACTTATTTTAATATAACAAAATACTAAATATCGCTTGTAAGAATACTTACTTTAATACGACAAACATAATCATCGATAGTTATAATGCTTATTTTAATATAACGAGATAACAAATATCGCTAATTAGAATACTTATTTTAATATAACAAATACCAGACATCGCTGGTTTGAATACTTATTTCAATATAATTTAATACTAAACATCGCTAGTTAGAATACTTATTTTAATACAACAAAATACTAAACATCGATAGTTAATATACTAATTTTAATATAAAGAAATACGAAACATCGCTAGTTAGAATACTTATTTTAATATAACAAAATACTAAACATCGATAGTTAATATACTAATTTTAACATAAAGAAATACGAAACATCGCTAGTTAGAATACTTATTTTAATATAACGAAATACCAAATATTACTTGCCATAAAATTAATTTTAATATAACGAAATACCAGAAATCGATAGTAAGAATACTTATTTTAATACAACAAAATAACAGACATATATAGTTACAATACTTATTTTAATATTACCAAATACAATCATCGCTATTTAGAATACTTATTTTAATATAACGAAATACCCCACGTCGATAGTTAGAATATTTATATTAATACAGCAAATACTAAAAATCTCTAGTTAAAATACTAATTTTAATATAATAAATATGAGATATCGATAGTTTAATAATTATTTTAATATAACCAAATACAAACATCTCTAGTTACAATACTGTTGTAATATAAAAAATTACCAAACATCGCTGGTTTGAATACTTATTTTAATATAATTTAATATCAAACATCGCTAATTAGAATACTTATTTTCATATCACGAAATACCAAACATCGATAGGTAAAATACTTTTTTATAATAACGAAATACCAAATATCGCTAGTTAGAATTGTTATAATAATATAACAAAACACCAAACATCCAGACTTAGCAAACTTATTTCAATATAACAAATACCAGATATCGCTTGTTAAAATAATTATTTAAATATAACGAAATACCAAACATACCTATTTAAAACACTTGTTTTAATATAACGAAATACTAAACATTTGCTCCCCAGTGTCTCAGCGGTATGTCTGCAAACTTACACGCTAAAATCCGGGTTTCGATACCAGTGGTGAGCAAAGCACAGATAGCCCATTGTGTAGCTTTGTGCTTAATTTAAAACAACAAAAGAACAACAACCAGACATTGCTAGTTAAAATTCTTTTTTCAATATAACGAAGTACCACACATCGATAGTTAAACGACTTATATTAGTGCAACAAATACTAAAAATCGCTAGTTAGAATACTTATTTTAATATAAAGAAATAACAAACATCTCTGGTTAGAATATTTATTTTGACATAACGAAAAATACCAAATATCGCTAGTTAGAATACTTATTTTAATATAGCAAATACCAGACATTGCTAGTTAAAATACTTGTTTTTATATAACGAAATACCAATCATCGCTAGTTACCATACTTTTTTCAATATAACGAGATACCACACATCGATAGCTAGAATACTTATGTTCGTACAACAAATACTAAAAATCGCTAGTTAGAATACTTATTTTAATATAAAGAAATAACAAACATCTCTGGTTAGAATATTTATTTTGACATAACGAAAAATACCAAATATCGCTAGTTAGAATACTTATTTTAATATAGCAAATACCAGACATTGCTAGTTAAAATACTTGTTTTTATATAACGAAATACCAATCATCGCTAGTTACAATACTTTTTTCAATATAACGAGATACCACACATCGATAGCTAGAATACTTATGTTCGTACAACAAATACTAAAAATCGCTAGTTAGAATACTTATTTCAATATAACCAAATACAAACATCGCTAGTTAGAATACTTATTTCAATATAACGAAATACCAAAAATCTGTATTTAGTATACTTATTTTAAATATTTTCCAAAATTTGGAAAACAGACTGTGTGGTAATTTAAATAAAAATGGATATTCTGACATAAAATCGCATAATCTTAAAATTTTGAAAAGTGTGACAAAAAATTTGCTCAGGCGTCACTTCAATTAATACTTTTTTATTGATAAAGTTTTTTTCTAAAGTCGTTCAAAAATACATTACATTTTACCGAGAGTACTGATATTCGTAGAAAGATGTAAAATATCACAACTCTCTGGAGAATACTTATTTTAAATAATTTTCAAATATATCAAAATTTAACTATGTTGAAATTCCATTTAATCTTCAAAACATAAGTTATCTCAATCGTCAGGAAAAGTTAAACTTAATCGAATTAGTGAAAACATGAATATTAAGGACGACTTAAACGTAGTGTGAATGAAAAGTTTAAAATTCGTTGGTCCTGTTGTATGATCCCTTCTGTATGAGCCTACATATTCTTTTCATGTAATTTTGCTCACGCGATACACACGATAGTGTATCCGCAATGTGTTGTTTTTCATGTGGGCAAGGTACATGGGAACGAAACGTTAAGGTTTATAAAAGGCGTTTTCATTGTAGTAACTGACTATCCTGTAAGCCTCACTTTAAAACCATTGAGTTTTAATATATTTTTTCTCTATTTCTATCTGATTTAGGCTGCCTTGAAAAACTGCATAGCGATAAAGTGAAATATAATTCTTGAGGAACGTTTTTTCTCCACATATATTTTTTGGTTTGCTAATGGTCTGTGTATCTATTTTGACAAAACTGTTGCTTAATATTTTATTAAATCTTGATTGAAGTATTAATATTATGCCTTCTTCAAGTTTAACAGATTTTATCTCCCTCCATTCAACTGATTTCAATAATTTTACTCTTTCTTTGAAGAAGTATCTTATTTTATTTACATTGTCATAATATCAGTTACTTATCTAGTTATGAACCTAATTTACACTATTTTATTATAGGACATTAGTGCATCATTAATATCACACTAATGTTTTTCTATTTCTAAAACAGTGTTCGATTTATAGAAATTACTATTTGAAGACCACCCTCGAGCTTGGAAGTGCTTTCCCTTACAATATAATTAAAAGAAAATATTTAGTCAAACATGAAAATTCAGCGCTTGTGCTCGCCTGAAGGTGATTACACATTTGTAAAGAAAACAATGTTCTCCAGAAAAAAGTTGTAAATGTTTATTGTATGATAACATTCGTGGCTTGAGTTTAGTTTTTGGTTTTGTTGGTTTTTTTCTGAGGTAAGAAGAATATTTTGGTATGATTTTTTTTCATAAAAGAATAAAAATAATTCAAATATAAGCTACATGGTATGATTTTGCAGGCAATTTTTTTGTGTTAACCATTGTTGTTGTTTTTGAATTAAGCACAAAGCTACACAATGGGCTATCTGTGCTCTGCCCACCACGGGTATCGAAACCCGGATTTTAGCGTGTAAGTCCGCAGACATACCGCTGAGCCACTGGGGGGCTTGTGTTAACCAACATTTATAGCTAGAAAATTACGGTAATAAATTTTCAAAAAGATCTCACTACGATAAATTATATTTCGCATGTGCAAATTGCTTTCTCAATTTTTGTATTTAAGAACTAAATATAAATTGATGTAAAATAAAGTTTTGTGGTGAAATTTTGTATGATTATGAAGTTAGTTATTTTGGATTCAATTTGAGAACAGAGTAACAGTACCGTACTTAAATAAGTTTACTAAACTGTAAATCTACCATTACACTAAACAGTCCTACTTAATACAGCTGCTCATTTATGTACATATTTATAATGTATTACCAGAGGTCTCTGCGGCTGTGGTCCAGAGCAGATTGACATAATCAGACAACAAGAGTGGTTTACAGGACACATAATATTCCGGAACAGTCAGGTTTGCAGATAGTATTCTTTCTCCTTCTCCGGTATATTGACTTGCTATAAAGATAAAAACAACATATGTTAAATATTAATTGTTTAAAAATGTATTTTGCACGTGCATTTATTTTATAAAACTTGCCAAAAAATATAAACAAAGAGAGCAAAACCCTCATTAATGTTTATCAAACAAATAACAGAGGGAGCTCAAATTACAGACTGTATATTTTGTGAAATGATCGTACCATGTTCCATTAAGTTAAAAGCTCCATTTTCAAAAGGCCTGGCATGGCCAAGCGCGTTTAGGCGTGCGACTCGTAATCTGAGGGTCGTGAGTTTGCATCCCCGTCGCGCCAAACATGCTCACCCTTTCAGCCGTGGGGGCATTATAATGTTACATTCAATCCCACTATTCGTTGGTAAAAGAGTATTCCAAGAGTTGGCGGCGGTGGGTGGAGTAGTGATGACTAGCTGCCTTCCCTCTAGTCTTACACTGCTAAATTAGGGACGGCTAACACAGATAGCCCTTGAGTAGCTTTGTGCGAAATTCAAAAACAAACAAACCATTTCTAAAAAAAAATTGTCTATAATTTAGAAATAATCCAAATTGTTATATCGTGAATAGAGGACAGTACAACTAAAAGTACGGAGTGGTAATAGATTCATTTCTTTTCAAGTTTGACAGTTCAAAATATGCTACATACAACATCCGTGTCGTTAACAAACTAAAGTTATTAAACATCAAACAATAAATAATGCTTAATTGTTATGATTTATATGAATAATATTTATTTCTTTACTGTTCATCCTTTCTCTCGTCATGACGTGAAAAAGATGCACGTGATAGGTAACTGGTTATGAAACTTATACATTTAGTTTTGTGTTATAAATGTGCCAAACATTTTTGTAACTTCAACCTTTTTAATGATGCGCTACGATTTCTAGTTAAAAAACAATTCATACGGCACTCTAGTACTTAATGCCAATCTTTTATTAAAATGCTTTATGTTTAGCAAATAAGAATAATAATCAGCTTACAGCCAACCTACTTTTCATTGGCAGTCCACCGTGTAAAATAAGTTGGGGAGCCAGGAGAACAATGCCATAGTATACAAACATTAAAGAAAACCTAAAATTTTCACAAAAATATAAAAGTTAGTGTACCTCTGTACCTTTCAAACCAAAGTTCTACAGTAATATAACTGCTCGAATTTAGAAGGATCTATGGGAACAAACAATGTTTATAAGTGCAATAGTTTAATTTTAATTACAAATAGAGATTAACAAAGTAATTCAAGTAATAACTTAACTACTTACTCACCACAAGAAAAGCAGACAAAAGAAAAGTAATTTTTGGTCATTAATCAAACACATGAAAGATTTTCTCTTTGTTGTGTCAGAAGGAACCCGCAGATTACCAGATGGTAGAGATATTTTGTTTTCCTCTGCCATCTTTATCATAATATCTTCTGCTTCTTGGACTTTACCATGGGTCAACAAGTATCGAGCGCTCTCCGGACACCACTAGAAGATTATTTAATCATGAAGGTAGTATTTTGTGTATATATAATTCAAAGATAATAATATTTTATGAAAGTCTTTTCAAATTTCCTGATGATATGAAGTTTTAGGTAATATTTCTTCACGTATATGCACTTCTTACTTCTGTATATTTATGTATAGGATAATAAAAACCCTGAAGAAGAAAGGTCGACCTTTGTAAAGCGCTGTGTTATAGAATTTTTACTATTTTGCATCAATACTTTCACATTTTATGTGTTTTTGCGACATCAGGTGTATATAAATATAATAGTATTGTTTGTTGTCTGTTGTGTGTTCATGTCACTACTTTGCAGTGTTACGTATTTTTTAATGTTTTAAGTTCTTCGTAGATTAAACGCAACAGAAAAACACAGATAACAGCTTGTATAATTTATTACACTAACCTATTAACAAATATAACAGATATAACATAAATTATATGATAACAGTGACAGATATTAAGTTACGACATTCGAAATTAATTACAAAACAAAATAATATTAGTTTCAAACTTCAAAATAAATCACAATACAAAACGGTACTGGCCTGTATCTAATGTAATGATCTAAAATTAAAGTCTCAAATTCCAGTCTAGGGTGTGAATTTGGTCCCACGAAGAGATTCCGAAACAGTTCACAGTTCAATGAAATCGCCGTCTCTCAGCACAAGCGGTAATTCAGAAGTATCGTAGAGATTGACGAAAATAAAATCACGGCTTCCGTAGATCTAATTTCAATCACAAATCCAAGTTGAATATTCACAACAAACACTTAATCTTTCTCAAATAACTAACTTTCTTCTTTTGAAATGAAACTGGTGTTTGAATCTCACTCTTTGTCTTCGAATAAAACTAATGACTGAATCTCTCTCCCTTGAATAAAACTGATGATTGAATATCTCTCACGTCACCGTCTTTTTTATACCGATAGACCTATTTCTCGAACAATCTCGCAATTTCCATACAACTCCAGAGCTATCCACGCATATCCGTTCTTGCACGAGACTACACATCTAGACAGGAAGTCACCAGCACTCATTTACAAACATGTGATTGGTCTACTTAATTCGAGAAAGTTCTAAAATGTTACCCGAAATGAATAACAAAATATTAGTTTAAACTTCTAAACAATAATATCAATATGTAAAAATGAATAATACAAATGAAAATTCAAACACAATACGACATGTTGTCGTTTACAAAATATTTACACATATACATAACACTCTCCCCCTTAAAAGTAAAAAAAAAAGTTTGAGCTTGTGAAAACTTTTTTTTTGTTTAACTTATTATACATAACATTGAACTAAAAAACAAATTTTAGTCAACCGTTAATTATAACGAAACACTGAACCACTTAATTATCGTGACAATGTATCCGCAATGACATTGTCCGAACCACGGATATGATTAATGGACACATTGTATTGCTGCAAAATAATACTCCACCTGAGTAACCTTTGATTTTTGTTTTTCATTTTGTTCACGAACACGAGTGGATTATGGTCGGTGTAAACATTAACAATCCATGGTGAAGAACACAAATAAACATCAAAATGTTATAAGGCTAACAACAATGCAAGTGCTTCTTTCTCAATTGTTGAATAGTTTCTTTGGTGCTTATCAAGTTTTCTTGAAAAATAACACACAGGGTGGTTGTTACGTATTTTTTTATGTTTTAAGTTCTTCGTAGATTAAACGCAACAGAAAAACACAGATAACAGCTTGTATAATTTATTATGCTAAACTGTTAACAAATATAACAGATATAACACAAATTGTATAATAATAGTGACAGATATTAAGTTACGACATTCGAAATTAATTACAAAACAAAATAATATTAATTTCAAACTTCAGAATAAATCACAATACAAAACGGTACTGGCCTATATCTAATGTAATGATCTAAAATTAAAGTCTCAAATTCCTGTCTAGGGTGTGAATTTGGTCCCACGAAGTAATTCCGAAATAGTTCACAGTTCAATAAATTCGCCGTCTCTCAGCACAAGCAGTAATTCAGATGTATCGTAGAGATTGACGGAATAAAATCACAGCTTCCGTAGATCTAACTTCAATCACAAAACCAAGTTGAATATTCACAGCAAACACTTAATCTTTCTCAAATAACTAACTCTCTCTTTTTTTTAAAATAAAAACTGATGACTGAATCCCTCACTTGTTCTTCGAATAAAACTAATGACTGACTCCGCGCCTCTTATCTCCGTCTGTTTATATATATTATTAGGAATCTTTTTCTCGAACATTCACCGGAAATTCGACAGAGTAATCTGCGCATGTATGTTTTTGCACGAGACTCTACGTCTAGACGCTAGGCCAAACATTTCCATTTATAGTCATATATTTGATCTACCTAATTCTAGAAAATTCTAAAATGTTACCCTAAATAAATAACAAAATATTAGTTTAAACTTCGAAACAATAATATCAATATGGAAAAATGATTAATGCGAATGAAAATTCAAACACAACACGACATGTTGTCGTTCACAAAATATTTACGCATATACATAACAGTGGTCAACACCATTTTGCTCTTGCAACAACACAGCACCAACACCAACGTCACTCGCATCTACAGCAAGCTTAAATGGTTTGTCAAAATCGGGAGCTTTGAGGATTGGAGCATTCATGAGCATGATCTTTATCCTTTCAAAGGCAGTCTGGCAATTTTGATTCCAGGAAAATTTTACATTCTTTTTTAGTAAGGCTGTTAAAGGTGCAGCCACATCAGAAAAATTTGGACAAAATTTCCTATAATATCCTGCCATGCCCAAGAATCTCATAATACCTCTTTTATTCGTCGGCTCTGGATACTCCGCTATTGCCTGTACCTTAGCTTGGATAGGCTTCACTTTACCCCGACCAATTTCATGGCCTAAGTACACAACTGTTGCTTTACCGAATTCGCTTTTTAACAGGTTGATAGTCAACTGAGCCTCGGAACACCTCTCAAAGAATGCACGAATGTGGCTTAAATGCTCAGACCAGTCACTGCTTACTACCAGTACATCATCAATGTAAGCATACACATTTTCTAATCCTGCGATGACATGATTCATCAACCTTTGAAATGTTGCACCAGAGTTTTTCATGCCAAATGGCATAACTTTGTATTGGTACAAACCATCGGGTGTTATAAAAGCTGAAATTTCTCTTGCTTGAGGAGTTAAAGGTACTTGCCAATAACCTTTGAGTAGGTCAAGTTTGGTAAGGTACTTTGAGTTACCTACACGGTCAATACAATCATCCATCCGAGGAATAGGATATGAATCAGTCTTGGTCACATCATTAACCCTTCTGAAATCTGTACAGAACCTAAATGAACCATCAGACTTTGGTACCAAGATACAAGGTGAGCTCCAATTACTATTTGATAACTCAATAAAATCATTTTCAAGCATGTATTGTACCTCTGACCTGATTTTTGACAATTTTATAGGATTGGCCCGATATGGATGTTGTTTTATTGGTCGAGTGTTCTCAATAACAACATCATGTTCTATGACATTGGTTCTACCAGGAACATCAGGGAACAAATGAGCAAACTCTAAAATCAAACCTTTCAACTCTTTATTTTGTTGTTGGGTTAAATGATTGAGTTTTTCATCTAAGTTTGCTAATACATGTGAGTTTTTGAGTTTAACATGAGTGTCTGGAAAGCTATTTTCTATAATTTTAGGAGGAGAAGGTGGAGGATCATGATCTTTATTCACACCACTTGTCACGTTCACAGGAACAGCATTCGACACATTTGTTTTCTTTCTCACATAATAGGGTTTCAACATATTGATATGACAAAGCTGTTTGCTTTTCCTCCGATCAGGGGTAGTGATCACATAATTTAGATCATTAAAAGATCGCTTCCTAGCCCTTTTGTCATACCAGGTTTTCATCTCTTCCTGAGAAGACTTCAGGTTTTCCCTGGCAACATTAAAAGCATTGTGCAATCTGGTTTTGAAATCAGAGACATAATTTAACAAGCTAATTTGTGAGTTATTATCCTCCAACCATTTCTCCTTAACCAACTTCAATGGACCGCGAACTGAGTGACCATAAACCAACTCAAAAGGGCTAAATCCAGTAGACTCTTGAACAACCTCACGAACTGCAAACAACAACAAGGGAACACCCTCATCCCAGTCCCTTGAATGCTCGTGGCAGTAATTTCTAAGCATGGGTTTTAGAGTTTGGTGGAAACGTTCAAGGACACCTTGTGACTCAGGATGGTATGTACTGGATGAAACTTGATGGATGTTTAATTCATGCATGGCTTGTTGAAATAGCTTGGACATAAAATTTGAGCCTTGATCTGATTGCACAACTTTTGGAATCCCGAACATGGTAAAGAATTTAACAAGAGCCTTAACAATGTTGGGAGCAGTGATTTTTCTCAAAGGGATTGCCTCAGGGAAACGTGTAGAAGCACACATGATCGTCAAGAGGTATTCATTTCCTGCTTTGCTTTTTGGTATTGGGCCAACACAGTCGATAATGACTCTTGAGAATGGTTCTTCAAAGGCAGGAATAGGGTGCAGTGGTGCTTTTGGAATCCCCTGATTTGGTTTTCCTGTCATTTGGCAAGAATGACATGCCTTACAAAAGCTAACAACATCTTGGCGCATCTTTGGCGAATAGAAATGTCGTCGGATACGATCTAGGGTCTTTCTCACACCTAAGTGTCCCGACAATACATGGTCATGAGCAATACTAAGAATATCATTCCGATAGCATTTTGGAATGACGATTTGGTGAATAACATTCCACTCTTCATCAGCAGGAGGTCTGTATTTTCTCATTAGCACACCTGACTTCTGGTAGTAACAAATAGGGACAGTTCCTATTTCATTTTCATTAACAGCCAGTTGTAGAAGAGAACGAGTTTCAGGATCATTGTCCTGTTCCTCAATAAGTTTGTTTCGATGAAGAGAGTCGAAAAATGTCTTAGAGTCATCAGTAGAACTTAAAGTTGAGTCAAAAATCTCATCGATGTGAGACATGAACGTATCAGACAAAGAGAAATCCTCTTTGGACTCCTGAGAACGAGTAACAGCACAGGCGGGAAAAACATCAGGAAACTCTTCAACGAGTTGCTCTGTACTGGGACTAACAACAGGTGCTTCAACAACACGAACCTCTGGTACCACCTTACTACCAGCCAAATCATTCCCCAAAAGCATAGACACACCTTCAACAGGCAATGAAGATTTAATACCCACAGTCACTGGGCCTGAAACTAAGTCCGAATGTAAATCTAATCTATGAAGAGGAATAGAAACGACGCCACCTTCTACACCAGAAATGAGCACATTGGCCCCAACGGATGACTTTTCAGAAAACGGAAGTACACTTTCCAAAATCAAACTCTGAAAAGCTCCAGTATCCCGCAGGATTTTAATTGGTTGTAGATGTGAATCGCCAACAAAAGAAACAAAATCTTCAGTCATGAAAGGCTTAAATTTGTCCTCAACAATACCTTCAGGTACTTCAATAATATTGGGCTTAGAATCCACAGTGGACTGGACAGGGTCAAAATCATTGGGAACGAATGATGTATCCAACGAGGGCGAAATGAAACTATGGGGTGATGGCTTGTTTTTTACTTTATAGCACTCAGAAATCAGATGGCCACGTTTCTTACAATAAGCACATGTTTTGGATGAGAATGACACGTTTTGGGTAGATGACGAGCTTTGAGAATAAGATGGAGTCTTCGTTTGAGAATTAGAAGTTTGCTCTTTTTTGTCTCTGTCGACATTTGCATAATATTTAAATGAGTCATTGGGTTTCTTTGTTGTGTGAGATGTTTTGCTTTTGTATGAGAAATCTTTGTGAGTCAAAGCATACTCGTCTGCCAAGACAGCAGCATCATGAATTTTGGAAGCTTTTTGTTCATCAATATAAGTTTTTAGCTCTACGGGAATACATCTTTTAAACTCTTCGACTAACATGAGTTCTCTGAGTTTCGTATAATCATCTTTAATTTCTCTGGAATCACACCACCTGTCGAACAGAGTTTCTTTTTCACGAGCAAATTCGACATAAGTTTGGCTGTCAAACTTTTTGTAACCACGAAATTTTTGTCTGTATGCCTCTGGCACCAATTCATATGCATTCAAAATGCATTTTTTGACGTGCTCGTAATCATAACTTTGCTCGGCTGTGAGCTTGGAAAATACTTCCTGGGCTTTACCCTTGAGAACATTCTGAAGTAGTACTGTCCAATATTCGGTAGGCCATTTTAGCCTAAGGGCCAATTTTTCAAATTGCTGAAAATATGTATCTACAGCTTTTTCATTGAATGGAGGTACTAAACGAATCTGTTTGGAAGCATCAAAATTATCCAACTGCATTCGGAAACCTTTTCTTCTGTCTGTGCCTTTCTCATACTGATTTCTTTATCAGCTTTAATGCGTTCTATTTGTATTTCGGCATCAAGAACAAGACGTTTGTTTTCTTGTTCTGCCTCAATACGTTTTTGTTCTGCCTCAATACGTTTATTTTCTTGTTCTGCCTCAATACGTTTATTTTCTTGTTCTGCCTCAATACGTTTATTTTTTTGTTCTGCCTCAAGTCGTTTGCTTTCAATTTCTAAACGAAATCTCATTTCCATTTCCATTTTTTTTAATTCGAAATCTGGGTCAAAATGAGCGACAGGCAATTGTTGTGCAACTGTTTGAGGTAATACTTTTTGGCTGACCAAATGTTCAACAATAATTTGCTTGATATCTGCTTTCTTCATTGATTGCTTCACTTCTAAATTAAAATGTTTACCAACATCAAATAATTCAGATTTTTTTAATTCACTGATTAATTCAAAAGAGGGATTCTGATTAAATTCCTTTATAAAATCTTCAAGTTCGAATGCCATTTTAAATATACAAGCTGTCTATCTGTATAGAATATAAATCTTATTTTATAATAAAATTAAATTGTTTGTTCGATTTCCCGGACGAGCCCCCAATTTTCTGTTACGTATTTTTTAATGTTTTAAGTTCTTCGTAGATTAAACGCAACAGAAAAACACAGATAACAGCTTGTATAATTTATTACACTAACCTATTAACAAATATAACAGATATAACATAAATTATATGATAACAGTGACAGATATTAAGTTACGACATTCGAAATTAATTACAAAACAAAATAATATTAGTTTCAAACTTCAAAATAAATCACAATACAAAACGGTACTGGCCTGTATCTAATGTAATGATCTAAAATTAAAGTCTCAAATTCCAGTCTAGGGTGTGAATTTGGTCCCACGAAGAGATTCCGAAACAGTTCACAGTTCAATGAAATCGCCGTCTCTCAGCACAAGCGGTAATTCAGAAGTATCGTAGAGATTGACGAAAATAAAATCACGGCTTCCGTAGATCTAATTTCAATCACAAATCCAAGTTGAATATTCACAGCAAACACTTAATCTTTCTCAAATAACTAACTTTCTTCTTTTGAAATGAAACTGGTGTTTAAATCTCACTCTTTGTCTTCGAATAAAACTAATGACTGAATCTCTCTCCCTCGAATAAAACTGATGATTGAATATCTCTCACGTCACCGTCTTTTTTATACCGATAGACCTATTTCTCGAACAATCTCGCAATTTCCATACAACTCCAGAGCTATCCACGCATATCCGTTCTTGCACGAGACTACACATCTAGACAGGAAGTCACCAGCACTCATTTACAAACATGTGATTGGTCTACTTAATTCGAGAAAGTTCTAAAATGTTACCCGAAATCAATAACAAAATATTAGTTTAAACTTCTAAACAATAATATCAATATGTAAAAATGAATAATACAAATGAAAATTCAAACACAATACGACATGTTGTCGTTTACAAAATATTTACACATATACATAACATGCAGGTTGTCGATGGATCTTCACTAAAATTGGTGTGAAGATTCAATGGGACTGTGGACAAAAAAATAATTTTGTACATTTGTACTTTGCGTTTTGCGGTTTTATGGTCGTTTTAGCATTTTTACCACCACCATCTCTTTTTGGTAAACCCTCACCAAATTTGATACGAAGTTTTGTTGGGCCCGTGCAGAGATGCATACAAATTTGTATTTTCACATTTTGTGTTTTGCAGTTTTTATCGGCGTTTTTGAGATTTTTACAATTGCATATAGAACAGGTCACCTTTCATGTCCTGAGACAACATTCCATTAATCATGAATTTCCGTCCAGAGAATGGGTGCTCCAGCTAATATAAATGGCCTGGCATGGCCGAGCGCGTTAAGGCGTGCGCTCGTAATCCGAGGGTCGCGGGTTCGCGCCCGCATCGCGCTAAACATGATCGCCCTCCCAGCCGTGGAGGTGTATAACGTGACGGTCAATCCCACTATTCGTTGGTAAAAGAGTAGCCCAAGAGTTGGCGGTGGGTGGTGATGACTAGCTGCCTTCCCTCTAGTCTTACACTGCTAAATTAGGGACGGCTAGCACAGATAGCCCTCGAGTAGCTTTGTGCGAAATTAAAAAAAAAACAAATCAAACAAGCTAATATAAATATATTTGTTTTATGTGACACAATAATGGTGTTTCTAAAATGAATAAGCTCCAAATGCTGAAAATATAAAATATTTAATAGTAGACTAAACAGTTTTTAATACAGCACGATGAAAATTTTACCTTTGATAAAATCAGAAACACAGCTACAGGCAGTACAGCGATAAATAATACAAGACGCCAGGAGTTTGTTGTTGTCATGACGACCATGGCTATTAAAGTCATAATGATCGCACCAATGCCCCAGAAACCCTGTGTAGTATAATAACATATTCAATGTAAACATTCATCGTTCGTCTTTGTTAAGTATTATTTCTACATTTCATGCTTTAGATTATTTATGAGGAATGCTTGGTATAAAGAGAACCTACAGAATCCATACATGTAGCAAATGAGTTTGTCCATATTATCACTTTGAATATCAAACTGAACAAAATGCCTTTCTTTATCACATACAGCCATAAACATAAAAATACATTCAATGATGTAATCTTGACAACAAGAAAGAAAGTAATTCATAAAGTCAAATTCTTTGATTTGTAATATAATGTTTGAAGTTATTTGTTTACAGAATATGAAAAGTAAAACAGGCAAATTTTATTTGAAATTCAGAGGACATTTAAAAGAATATTTGAGAGTCAAAGAAATTCAAGATTAGTTACTAAGTACTTATGAGTCCATAACGAACATTGTCGTGTGAATGTACAGATAATGTTCTAGCAACTGAGATAAAATTATGTGTAGTAAGGACTCTAACACTGTATAGATCTTTCTTTACAAGTATGTATAAAAATAAAACTCACAAAGAAGAACAACGTGTACTTTCCTCGCATTTTAGTGGGGAGATATTCCACATACAAGACTATTCTGAAAAAGTTATTTTTACCTTTCAGTATCAAAGATTATTTATGTGTTATATATTAAAAACAATATTGAATATCTTTTACACAAGAATAGCAGTGCTATTATCAAATTAAATTATGTGTTTATTTCCACATACTGATCATTAGCATTAATTTGATAATGCATGTTTATTGAAACTTGATTTATAGATAAGCTTGGTTTTAGTACATATTGTTATGTTTTCGTGATAATTATACTTCGGTAAAATATACTTGAGCTGTTTTATTCACACTGTCGTGTTTTCTTTTATTTTTTATGTTAAGAATACAAAATTGTACAAAAAAATGCTGTTGAAGATAATGAATGATCACTAAGCTGAGATTTACGTTTTTTTAATCAGCTCTATATATTTATATATACTTACATCCCGGTCATCCCATGCAGAAAAAAACCAAGAAGTCCACGAATTGCGATCATCCATTCAATATTTGGCATCACAACAGTTAGAATTCCACATATTACAATACTTACAGTTGTACCTTTAATTATCTAGACAATAACACAAGTAATATTAAAAACTCTCCTGATTAACTAATAATGAATTTTTTTTAAAATCAGTCAAAGATAAATTATCTTTGCAGAATTGTTGAAAAGAGAGGAAATATTAATCTAAACTGTTAACAAGAAAAAACATTTTCACTTTTTAAATGATAAGAAGCTAATAATTTTATTCTATTAAACCCTCCTATATTTTGTTCCTGAAGAAGTTTCAAACTTATTTTATACAAATGTTAGTTATATTTCAAATTTTTGCCTTCTGTATACCAGAATATTCGACAACTCTACGCTAAAGAATACTATAGATAAGCCTAAACCACTTAAAGAATAAAACTTTCAACATAAACAATTGCAGTGTAATTTTATTTTATAATTTTTTAATCTGTGTTTAATATTTAACTCGAATACAAATGTACATGGAAGTTTCGAAAAACTAATATATGTATAACAGTTACAAACGAAGTCTATTTGTATTCTATCAAATAAAAGATGTTATAATTGACCACGTTAATATAGTCTCTGTTCTTGTTTTTTTTATCAGGTTGGTATCTTTTGCCAGAAGTTTTCAAAACGAAAAACAGAGTTTGCAAAAAAAAACTTTTCAAAATTAAGAATCGTTTGAGATCGTCCATCTAACAAAAGGTAATGTACCAAAACAAATAATATATAATTATTAAACTCAAATAGTTATGGTCTATTGTGTGTCAAACCTTTACGGATTCTTACTGACAAGTTGTGCCTGTAATAACAGCCCTACAAACGGAAAATAGTGGTGCTCCACAAATGCTTATGTATTTGAAAGTACTAATAATTCCAAGCCTAGAATATTCCACAGTCTTTGTAACAAATATTGTTACCAGTATTTTCCATATTAATGAGAAACACGCAAAACAATAGAGAAGAACAGCAGAGATAAAATAATTACCTGTAACGATATTTACAAGGAGCTAAATTTGACTTCAGAGACCACGAACATTTTGTGATGCACTAAAATAGCGACTTATACTTAATAATTAACGATTGATCGTAATAATGAACCATTACATGTAAGTGTCTAAACTGTTTTTAGGAAGTCTTAAGTAAAAAGTTTCTGAATACTGCAATACATATCTTTAAATGTTTAAGTGACATGATGAATTAACTGAAAGTCGTTGAATTACCCAATCTTCCTTTCTTGTAAAGTTTTGGTGATGCTGTGGAAACACAGTGCAATAGTATCTTATTTTGGCTTTAAATTACTTTAATCTTATATTAAGAATGTATATAAAAAGACATATAACGTAAGTGTGTTTCTGGGTATAATACGCATATTTGCATTTGGTTGTGGAAATACTAGCACGTATATAATACTACTAGATTGTTGATACTGTACTTGTTTGAGAGAATAACTCCTACAGTTTTATTGACGTTATGTTCTATACTCTCTCCTTTTTCCAGTAATCTTTAATTCACAGTTCAAGACACTTCTTATAGATCGGCTTAGAAACTAAGTTGTGCTTAACCATCAGTTATATTACTACATTTAATACTTAATACAATTTATAAAAAAATATAGAATAGACAAAAGAAAGGATGCCAACCTTTCTACGACCATATTTATCTGCCATTTTTCCCCAAATCGGAGACCCAATACCCAATGCAAGGAACACCGTCTGCCAAATATAGAATATATGTTAAAAGAATGGAAGATAATAAAAAATCAGATACAAAGAATCAAAAGTACATACTTGAACAAATTAAGTCACTATCCATATATATGTATTAATAATACTCAAATTATATTTGTAATTCATATACATGTAAGACATGAATAAATGTGTGTTCATTGATATTTATGTTTCGTCCTTATGGACCGATTTTACATCCATATATCGATAAATCAATTTTCTCACATGTTCTCTTGTTTCATCACATTGGAACAAATTTATCTCCGTCTAAATATGTACTACAGTTGATGCCTGTTTCGTCACACGATTAACCTTCACAATTTTTTCAGGTCAACTTCAGAGTAAGTAATAAACACTTTGTGTATTAGGTTTCTCTAATTATGCCTTTTGTTTAACTCCAACGTGATTTTCAAATATTAATCAGTAAACAACACATATACATGAAAAAGCACATAAATCATTGCAAAATTTCTAATTTGTGCAAGTATAATATTTAAAACAATACGTAAATTAAGGAAAAAGTTTCTTATATACATTAGCCAGCATTATTTAATATTGTTAGAAACAGCATAACACGATTTAAGCTCACAAAAGCATATAATCCCATAAACAAGGCAAATATATCCAGTATTCGAAGCTAACCGTGCTGTAATTTTGCAAACAAAAAAGGTTATAACCTCCACTCCATCGCTGAAAGAAAATGTTTTGCTATAATTATTTCTTATTCTTGTTCACAAGGACTTTTAAGGACTGGCAATGCTAAAATCTGAAGTTCGTTTCTCCTTTGAGGACAGACTTCAGCCAGATTATTCAGTAGCGTTAAATGAAGAAAACAGTAACCTTTTATTTTTCTAACCCTGATACACATGATAAAATTGAAATGATATACTTTTATATCCTATTGAATAATTGCGTGATATATGTTTTTGATATAAACATTATAACTCTTTGAGAGCTTGTTTAAAACTGCAGTTTGTGTGTGTTTTTCTTATAGAAAAGTTACGTCAAGGAGAATCAAACTCCTTAATTTCCACGTTGTACATCCAAATACTTAGCGCTGTCCCAACGGGGGGTAATAACTCTTTGAATTAACATATCTAACACTGTTTTCATTCTGTCAGAAATTATAAAATGTAATGAAAATATATCATACTTACTGACGTCAGTAGAGCTACCTGGAAAGATGTTATTTGCCATTCGCATGCTAAAAATCCACCCAACAAGGACAAAACCATTAACTCGCAAGATTCCGCCACCTGGTAAAACACGTGAATGAAATATGTTGAAGTTAATAATTATTTTTAAATAATTTGAAAAAAATAATATGAATTTCTTTGTTCGTTTTTGAATTTCTCGCAAATATCTGCGCTAGCCGTACCTAAGTTTGTTTGTTTGTTTTGAATTTTTGCACAAAGCTACTCAAGGGCTATCTGTGCTAGCCGTCCCTAATTTTGCAGTGTAAGACTAGAAGGAAGGCAGCTACATAAAAATGTATGTAGATCTGTGTTACAATAATATGTACAATAACGTACTTTTATTAGCCTAATCGTGATACTTTTTAAGTTATGAGCAATATACTACTCGGGACGCAGGGGTACAAACACTTTCTGTAGTAACTGTGTCAGGGATAAAGATAAATCATGGGCAAATTTTTACTTGCTTGAATAGTAAGATTTACATTATACAAATTTTGGACCTTTTAAAATTTAGATATATTTCAATTTACTTTTTATAATTTCCAATAGTACAGAAAAAACATCACAAAATATTTTGCATGAACCTCTTACGCATTAGTTGTGGATGAAATAACTTTATTCTTCGTAATAACAAATTTATTTTGCTTTTTCGCAGGATGGTACAGAGGGAGAAAAAGAGCCATGAAGTTTGCTATTCCTCGAATTTGGCGTGAGCCCACTGACCACTCAAGCAATTGCTATTTCTGCATGGTGGACCCTTCCAAACGTCGGGCTGCAAAGAACACATCTACTATCATGTATTCGAATCTTCCATTATCCATCGCCCTAATGCCACACTGTTCTGAGCTCCCTGTACCCACTCTGCCAGGGAGAAAGCAGCCATCCTCAGAAGAAAGCAGCAAATCAGAAGAGGAGATAGACGTTGAAAATCCAGATTACAATTTCAGAGGTGCAGCTGATGAGAGAAATCAATACTTCTCCAATCAAAGAAACCTCAATGACTTGAAAAGAGATCTTAGTCTAACAAAGTCTAATGTCGAGCTTTTTACGTCTACACTTAAGGATTAAGATTTTTCAGATTAAAGTCGCAAATCAGAGGAAGCGTCACCAACATTTCTCAAGTTCCTTCACTCGTCAAAATGGGCTCTGCTTCTGCCACAATGTATCTGGTCTGCACGAGGCAATTGGAATTGCCTGTAACCCGAACGAGTGGTGCCTCTTCATTTATAGCTCATCCAGAAATCTCAAAGCTGTGCTGCTCCATAACGGAAATAAGTATCCGTCTTTTCCCTGGCTAATTCGGTGCACCTCAAAGAGAAATACAACAGCGTTCAGACCTTACGAAAAGCCTCGAAGTATGATGAGTATGGCTAGGTGGTTATCGAAGACTTCAAAATGGTGGCATTCCTGATGGGTCTCCAAGGAGGCTTTATCGAGTTTCCCTGTTATCTTGTTTTGGGACAGCAGGGACACCACAGCACACTACAACAGGGGGCACTGGCCACAACTGACCGAGTTCTCTGAGGGGAGACACAATATCAAATATGATAGTTGGCTTGCAGTAGGTGTTGTTCCCAACATTGCACATAAATTTGGGTCATATGAAACTATTTGTCGCAGCTCTTGATAAGGAGTTTGCAGTCTTTAAATGCTTTCGATACTTCTTCCCTGAGGTGTCTGAGGCAAAGGACAAAACTGGTGTCTTCGTTGGATCACAAATAAAGAAGATCCTGGAGTGTACAGAATTCACCAAGAAGCTCAGCAGAAAGGAAAAAAACTTTGGGCAGCTTTGTTTCAGTGGATCGGGCTTCTTGAGCAATAATAAAGCCGAAAATTATGTGGAACTGGTTGAGACTCTGGTGAAGAACTACGGCAAAATGGTCTGCAGGACGTTTCTGAAAGTCCATATCCTTCTCACTCATTTTGATACATTCAAGGAAAACATGGGAGCATACTCAGAAGAGAAAAGAGAGCACTTCCAGCAGGATATACTGGACTTTGAGCACCGCTACCAAGAAGCGTATAACAAAAGCATGATGGGAGACTATATTTGGGGGCTGATACGTGAAAGTGATTTACATTACAGTCGCAAATCTCGAAAAAACTACTCACTTCTAAACATCTTTTGTATAACTTTAGTTTAAATACATGTAAATCTTGATTCAAATGTTGTTTTATTCAGACCTTACGTAAATGAAAATGTGCAAATTTGCCTGTTTTTACGTAGAAAATAGGTTAGTTTCTAAAGATCATTACCCAGGACACAAAAGCAAAGTTAGAAAGGCAAAAATGGTCATTTTATGTACTTGTACAACATAAGCAATTAAGAAACAACACATACTATCCAGAAACAAAATTTGTGTTACATAATATTATCATAAGATTCCATCGTCCTTGCTATAGCTGTTCCATTTTAGAAATATCGTGATGAAAACATCGCTCGCTACAACTAGATCATCCAAAGAGAAGTCTGAATGAGACTGTAAGAAATGTATTTTAGTGACATCCTAGATCCTATTTTCATGTAGTTTTTGAGCATGTCATCAATCATCAGACCACTGTTTCCTTTCTGTGGTTTCTTAAGTGGCTTTGAACAACCAGTGTGATTTATGTCCGAGCAGTAGGTTCTTTATAATTCAGTATTGTTTAAAAATTATCATCCATCGGCACTTCTCAAAAATGATACCTCCTTTTACTTTTACTTCACCGACTTTTGGAATCTTGTCAGACAGATATCTAAAACTATTACCACCTCTATGATACTTTTACAAAATTCTTCATGAGTCCCAGTTTAATATGGAGTAGAAACAGAATCACAGTTTGAGGATTCAATAAAGGTTAATATTTGATATTCTGTTTCCTGGTATCTAATTCTTTCTCATTGTTCATTTATTGTTTTTAAAATGATGATTTATTTATCTAAATTTTCCATTAGTGCATCAACACTTGTACAGAAACACAAAGAATCTTGCATGTTGTAATGAAAAACAAAACTTTGATGGGAATTTTTATAAATTTAAACTCTTGTCCCTAAAGCTGTAAACAAGAACCACGAAATTTCCTTCGCATTAGAAATTGTAGCACATGAGAAAATATTATGATCGCGCAAACCAGAATTTTTTAATCTGTGAATCTGTGTCAGACTAGACAAAATGTGAAGATAACTGTTTATTTTTCTCCAGTCTAACACAGATGAAAAAATTCTGGTTTGCGCGATCATAATATATTTCTTATAATAAGGATTAAAAATAACTGTTTTATAAACAATATCAACTTCTGATGGTGTGAAATCATTTTAACGGCTGGCAAAGCATAATTATAATACATTATATTTCTTATAGGACATTATTTTACATTATACATACTATGCTTCTCTTAATCCAGTCTCCTGGGATTATCAAAACTAGAAAAGTATAAATTGTTGTATTTCAACTTCACTGTATTCGCCACATTCAAACCAGAGCTCTCCAGGCTGATCCGAATACGACGGCCACGATACGACTGGGACACTATTTATACAAGCCGTTTTTATAACAAGAATTGTAATGACCTGAATAACTCTTAACAGCTGACAAAGTGTGATTATAATTAATGATATATATCACAAAACAATAAGTTAGATATCTTATATTTATAGTGTAAGTCTAATGGTATTATTATGCACTGCTCTAGTTCTTGATAATCATTGAAGTCTGGATTAAAAGTGCTTTGTTCAAAAATATAATAAACATAACACAGCTGTTTGACAGTATTAATTTATACGGAAAAGGACTGTGCAAGAATACTAGTGTAATTTCAGATTAGAAGACAAAATTGTTGTAGTGAGAGTATACATAAATATTAAAGCCAACCCAGATAACGATTTATTGATGGTTTCAGTTTTAGATAAGTCCTATTTTTGTATATTTTCTATCGAAGAATGTATTTTCTCTTTTTAGTATTTTAGTCGTATATACTTCCGTATACGTAGATAATCTATTTTAATTATACACTAGTATCGGTTTTGTGTTAACTCTGATTTATGGCCTTATGAACTTCTCAAATTCAGAAATAATCCAGTTCAGATTCACAAAAAAGAGGTACATATTTTAACAGGAGCTTCTCGCCTCTGAGTTATAACAATATGTCCCACGAAAATTGTAGTTACCAATGAAAGTGATCTCAATGACGTGTTTTTACACAGAACGATACCTGTGGGTGATAGTAACATATGCAGTTTAGTTGTTTTTATTACAGTTTTTTCATTATTTCGTCATATTTAAGCGTAAACTTAGATTTAGTTTTAAAATAGTGGATAAGCGATATGTGCTTTAGGAAGGTTAACAAAAAATGTACGAATTGCTTGACACATATATAAGATACAATGGTAACACAATTAAACCTTGAACAGTATCGTAATTTCGCATATTATATATTCTCAAGTATAAGCCGAAAACGAAGTTACAGACAGAAACACAGAAGGATCATTTATAACATTAAACTGACCCAAACAAAGCAGCACAGAAATGTCAGCTTCCACTGGAATTTTCCAAAATCTCCAGCATTGACAACATCTTCAACTGTGTAGGAATCTAACACAGAAAAAAACAAACTAAAGGTGAAGTAGATTAATTGAATTTTCGTACCTCAGTTATACATATTGAAAAGGTATGCACTTTATATGGTATGTCATATATCTAAATGATATATGGGAATTTTTTAATTTCGAATAATTACGTGTGTGTGTGTTCGTGCACTACTTGTATAATAGCTATAACACAATTCTGATCGAAAGAATCACCGATTTACATTATGTATGTACAAAAAGTTGATAATTCATTACATATGTTTCAAACATATGAACGTATTAAACAAAACAGTTTCTCACCTACTTATGACCACTCCCTGAAATACCTGATGACATAAAAAATAAAATGCAGTTTGTATTTTCCAGAAAATACTTTAGGACTAACATATACATATATACTCTGACAATCCAAACAAATTCTAAGAGAATTGTACCATGTTCAGGTAGGTGTGGCCTGGCATGGCCGAGCGCGTTAAGGCGTGCACTCGTAATCCGAGGGTCGCGGGTTCGCGCCCCCGTCGCGCTAAATATGCTCGCCCTCCCAGCCGTGGGGGTGTATAATGTGACGGTCAATCCCACTATTCGTTTGTAAAAGAGTAGCCCAAGAGTTGGCGGTAGGTGGTGATGACTAGCTGCCTTCCCTCTAGTCTTACACTGCAAAATTAGGGACGGCTAGCACATATAGCCCTCGAGTAGCTTTGTGCGAAATTCCAAAAACAAACAAACAAATCAGGTAGGTGTAAATTTAACAGAATATCTAAATCATACATGGGAATCTTGTGTCATGAACAAATTAGAATATTTGATATTTTTTATATTTAAATTAATGAACGTTAGTCTTTGAAATCAGATCAGTTACGAATGATTATATGTTCTGATATGCATTATGTAAAGAATGATTAATAGTTTATTTTACTTAAATGACGTTTTATATTTAGTATGAAGCTAAAATTTAAAAAAAAATGAATATATAAATAAATAAATCATAAAAGAAATGCATATGGCAGTTACTTGGTAGATATTTCAAAGTGTCAGTTGAAACTAGCCTGATTTATTAAAGAGGATATATTTTCCTAGCGGGGATTTTTTAAAATCAGGAACTTGAGGTCATAGTAGCTAGTTGGCTAGATTATGAAATTTTATCCAAGAATAAGTAATTTGTGTTTTCATATGAATACCTTTGTGATTTTGAAGATGTTTCGCTTTTTCTCACTGTTTTTGTTTTCGGTCCTAAAATATATACTTTTACTGTCTTGAATTCTATATTAAAGCAACATGTTGTTTGTCGGTAGAGGTTTTCTGGCAGCGACTACACATAATTATAACCATAACGTAGCTGTAGTATGAATAAAACAACAAATGTAGTTCAACTGCATGTGTTTTACTTACCTGGGTCGAAAAACTCTGTCATTGAAAATTAAAGCATTTGTTAATAGCTGTTTGTGTAAAACTCAAATTTTATTTTTTTTTAATTTGGTGCTGCTCAATATCACCAAAATGATTACTTTGTATCCGCTGTATTTTTTTAATAAAAAGGCTAAAATAAAAATTAAAAAGAGCCTAAAGGTAGCGTGATTAAGAATGTTAGTTATAAACGTTTTTTTTTCAGGTGAAACTTTTTAAACTTTCTCTGTTTTTGTACAAACATTAGATTCACAGGTACTAACTTTCAAGTCTTCTAACTGGAATTGTAAAAGTAAAGACAATCTGAACAATATTTAACAGTGGTTTACTATGATTTCACATCCGTATTGTATTCATTTGGCTCAGGCTTTTTATTTATCTTTCTTTAAACCAACTATCTAATGTAATGAAGGTTTTGGCTTGTTGGTCGTTTAACACAACACTGTAGAATGAGCTATCTGTGCTTTGCGTACCACGGGTATTGAACCCTCGTTTTAAGATCGTTAAATTCCTTCTCACTTTCCAAAGAGCTACCGGTGGAGTGTAATCAAAACAATTTTGATGCTATCACTTCATTTACTGTTATGTGCTTGAGGAGATTGGCAACTTAAAAATATGAAATTTAGTTTAATCTGTCCTCCAGTGGTAACTTTTCGAACTTATAACTCTTTAATCGAAAGTATTGATTCTCTGCAGTAGAAAAATCACAAATACACCGTTGTTTAGCTTTGTATAAAACACAAAAAATAATCAAGACTAATCTTAATGATTCCGAATTGTTAGCGCTAACTGAAACTCTAATATCTTAACGTACTTGTCAGCACTGACATTCCATACCCTGTCTAGCCATACATCCTCACATCACCACACTACACAAGTGCTTCACAGGTGCATTCAAACACGATAATTGGAACGTTTTTCCATATATACGTCATACAAAGTCTCTATATATCACTTCACCCAGGGATTCACAGTAAACGTAACTATTATTGCGGTATTCACGTCAAAGTATCTTTTTGTGAAAAGAAAAATGCTTTATTTTTTCGTCTGAAGATTTATCATGCTAAAAATTGGAATTCTATACCTGTGATGAACACTGCACAGCACATTGTATAGTTTTGTGATTAACTACAAACAAACAGAAAAGCTACAAAAAGGTTTTATAGACTGGGAGTAAAGACTGGTGTATTTTTTATATTTCAATTAACCTCTTTTTCCAAACAATTTAAAAATAATTAAACATACACGTTACTACATTTATTGCAGGTTATTGTATACTAAAGCTAATAAACAACATTTGACACATAGATGTCTGAAAGAAACAAAATTGAGGCTTTAATGAGAAGGAAAATAGATGAAATTATACAGCTGAAGCTCAACAGATTACATGGAAGTGTTCATTTTATTATTACATACCGTCTTTCTTTGAACTTAGATACACTTTGAAATTCAATTCCAATTTGATAAGTTTACATATTTTAAGGTTCTGTGATGGTAATTACAATCTACATTGATTTCTTTGCTGATTGCGATTATCAAGACTTTAGTCCAAAATGCCATTATCTTCAGATTTCTAAACTGTTGTCAGTGCTGTCTTTTAAATATAGCAAGAGACTTTCTGTTTGTTTATTTGTTTTGAATTTCGCACAAAGCTACATGAGGGCTACCTGGGCTAGCCATCCCTAATTTAGCAATTTAAAAGTAAAGGGAAGGCAGCTAGCTATCACCACCCACAGCCAACTCTAAAAGCTAAAAGGTCGAGCATGCTTGGTGTGATGAAGACTCAATCCCGTGACCCTCAAATTACAAGTCGAGCGCCCTGACCACCTGACCATACCGGGCCTTAAGACTTTCTGTACGAAGGCCATATTTAATTAGTGAAAAGAAAAAAGTAGTAAGACCAGAATCTGATGTTGTACCTGTTAAACCCCAGCATATTAAAATTCCTCTAACTGACTCTTTGTTGAAAAGAAAACTACACCATCAACACACGGGAATAAAACACTAATTGTCTACTGTTGTTAACAACTGAAGTGTCCAGAAATGGAAGAGTGATAAGTAATTGCAGTAAACAATTGTGATCTATATCACAAAAGATACGTTCAGATGCTTGTATTTTAATTTTGCAAGTATTGTTTCTAGTAATTAAAAACAGCTTTTCTCCATGTCTACTAAATATCTAAGAGGTATGAGGAGTTATATAAATATTTCATGAATAACAAAGAATATTTGCATAAAAATGATTTTTCCAGGCTGTATCACTGACAGAAAACCATCGTCATTTACGTAGTTAATCAGTCCTATTCTATCATATATAATTGATAAGTGAGGAACCCGTCCTTTGTGCGAGTTATGAACTTTAAAAAAAATGTAGAAGTAGACACGATGACAAGTTTCCCGCTGCTACGGCAGTAAGTCTACGGATTAACAACACTAAAATCAGTGGTTCGATTCCAGCAGTAGACTCAGTAGAGAGCCCGATGTTTGTATGTTATATAAAAATGCACACACTATGATAAATAAAACCAAAATTCTAACTTTCACATCATTAAGTTATAATATTACAATGCTTATTTTTACCTCGCAAAAAGTTTTGTATAAGCTTTAATAACTCAATATACATATCTACTTAAGATATGGTACACGCTATGCGATGGTTAACTTAACTTTGTAAGAAAAGTTAGCAGAAAATAGTGATAGTAAGAATGTTTTCTGATACCCACTTTCCACATCAAGCTCTTCAATATTCTGCCACGGACTATCACGTGATTATTTAATTGATGATCATAGATTGCAAATTTGCATCAAAGATATAAGTTAATACGTCACGTGTCAGAGGAGAAAGTGGGTAAAAGTTAAGCAACGGCTATTCGTGTCAGCCTCATGGCGGCTGTTGGAGTACAAACTTTAGCTACGTTTCATAGAATTGCATAAAAGCCCTAAATCAGAGAATTTTAGAAAAATGCAGTTTTACAACTTTTATTTATTTCTATCAAGACTTCTTGAATCTATGTGTTTTTTTAACATCATGAATTCAGTTAAGTTTATGTAGTGCTCAAATAGTTGAGACCATATTTTTCATTGTATTGATCTAAAGAGTGTGCTAGAGCACTCTCTAAGATATATAAGACGTTTCTGTAGCCTTCCATCCACATTCTGTGTATGTTACATAGGCAATTTAATGTTTTTTGTTTGTCAGGTAAGATTGTGAGATCATCTACGAACACAGTTAACGTTAACTTACATCATAGGTAATAAATGTTCAGTAAGAGCAATAACGGGGTATGGAAGGCTAGTGAATTAATAGTATGCCTCTTATTTTAACTATCGGTTCACAAATTTTGGTTGAGATTGGCCGTGCAACCCAGGAGTAGTTAGATAACAGACAAACAGATGTACACACATTTTTTGTGATATATATATTAAAATAAACAAAAACGTCGTTTGGTTATTATTTTATCTTATACGGATAAATAGTCTTTATTTATTAAGATTCAGTTGGTAAATGTCATTTATAGAGAACACATACAACAAAGTTGTGTGTTTGAATCTAATTCTCTCATTAGATGTTTCCCTAAGTTTAAGAACAAATTTCAAACTTTACAATCACTTTTTTTGTTTATAAATTTACCTGTCTCTCCTATCGTACGTTAGACGGGTTTTGGAAAGCAACAGGTGTGTATGTTTTGGACATCAAACCGTACGTTGGAGTATTTGTTCAATACAAGTTACGTGCGGAACTATTGCTAACATATAAGGTTGTCAAATTGAGTATGCAATGCAAGAAGGTGGATAGTTCAAAATCATCTTGATATATTGAATACTACTTTAAAAGATTATTTGGTACTCTTATGCATTGTATTTTTGTATCATAAATGAAATTACCTGTAAAGGTTCTTTCTATAGCTATTTTTAGCAGTATTCATCGGTGTTGTCACTATTGTTTGAAACATTAAAATATACTTTGTGGTGTATTGATACGCGACTCCCTTGTATCTGCCAGTAATATGAGCTGATATTATTTTTAGTAATAAACTAAATGAGAGACAACAGAAGCATTTTTATTTTCAAAGGTTTTATTTGTATAATGTTGATGTTTTATCGAAGCCCAAATATAATATTTTCTAGATACATACGAGGAGTAAACAAAAAATGTTCCTCTTGAAAATGTTGTTAATTTCTTTTGTTAAATAACAGAAAAATGTGTAAAATTATGTGTTTTAGAACGCACTTCACGAGATCGGTCCAAATATGATCTCAAGCAATCATCCAATATAAAAATGAAATTCAAAATAACGCAAACCAGTTTCACAAGTTAATATTTAGTCGCCATTTCCTTAAATCTCAGTACTGCTTAACTTTAAAGTGGCATACATTTACTAAATTTGTGCAGATATTCCTGAGAGATTTAGTACCATCTGTCTTTCAGTACTTCAGAAAGTTCATTTTCCATGAATCGGATTGGTATCAGGTGATTTCCCTGGCCATTCCATAACATCAATTCTCTTCTTTCCAAGACACCTTTTAACGACTCCACAATTGCAGAGAAATTTGTTTGATCATTTTATAGTCTAATTGGAAAAAGAAGATCTAAGAAACTACAGCAAGTGCACAACTCTTTTATAAGGAAACGTATTTAAATGAAAAATTCTGATTTTTACGAAAGCCAGGGTAAAAATTAGAGTTTGAGATCATATTTGAACAAATCTTGTAGACATTTAATTTTTTTGTTATTTAATAAATTATATTGCAAATTAACAACATTTTCACAGGGGGGGGTACGTTTTGTCGACTCCTTGTAACTTTATTGGACCCAAGCACCTTTCAAATGTTCTAACTGCTCTTTCTTCTTACAAACAATGTTGAGTAAGTCTATCATAGAATCGATTTTGGTGGGATCCAACTAATGACATTACTATAGCTTTACTGTACAAAAAAAAATGCAATTTCATTATTGTATTTTTTTGACGTGTACTTCTTAATCCGGCTAAATTATTAAAAATTAAGGCTATTGTTTAAGTTTGTGTGAAGATATGTAGGAATGGTATTAATCATATCTGAATAACATATTGTGTAAAGTGAAATTATATGCTGCTCTGAAACCTCGGATTTGAGGATACTGTATGGTATTGAATTAACAATCTCACATATTTTAAGTTACGTTCCAATAATCTAAAAGAGGGTTGGGCCTGGCATGGCGCGTTAAGGCGTGCGCTTCGTAATCTGAGGGTCGCGTGTTCGCGCCAAACATGCTCGCCCTCCCAGCCGTGGGGGCGTATAATGTGACTGTCAATCCCACTTTTCTTGGGTAAAAGAGTAGCCCAAGAGTTGGCGGTGGGTGGTGATGACTAGCTGCCTTCCCTCTAGTCTCACTCTGCTAAATTAGGGACGGCTAGCACAGATATCCCTCGAGTAGCTTTGTGCGAAATTCAAAACAAACAAACAAAAATAAAAGAGGGTTAAATTTTATAAATAACAACGTACAGAGCATTTTTTTAAAGACATTGTTTCAAAAAGTAGCTCTAGAAACAGTTTTTTGAGATAAGTTGGTTTATAAAATATTTAGCCCACCCTTTCCTCATGCTTATAGATATTCGTACCCGTAATTTTAAAAATATTAAATAGGAACAAACGATTCGCTTAAACATGAACAGCTTTTCTTTCCGGTTGGAGAAAGAGACGGCACATAAACTAAAACATTCTGATTTTTTTAATTATCTGGTATTATAAAACGATCCCATTAGTAATATTTATTTTGCCTGTTTATACTATTCGCACCAGTATACAGAAGAGTATTATCTGTCAGTCAGTCAGTAGATACTAAAATGACGTCATGTAAGACACATTTAGTATTGCAATTTTTGCTATCGTGACGTCAGTAAAACATCTGTTTTAATCACGAGAATTTTATTACACAACACAGCCTGACATATGAATAAAATTACATGTTATTCTTGATTTCGGGTTCAGTTACTCCTGAAAACAGAACACTTTCAGAAGACCCTGTGCAAGTACAAGTAATACTGCTGTTACTTTGCTTTGTTTTCAGTTAGAGTGTGCCGATGAAGGAGAATGATATAGAAGCTAAACCTTATATATTTGTTTTTATAGTTGTAGATCGTTACAAGGCTTTCTCTTAATAACATTCATACTACTACTATTTCTTTTTGCGCAAAGCAGATGGTTTAATCACGTTTCAATCTCTCTCGTTCCTGTAACTTCCAGATGTCATTTTATGTAAATGTATTAATTATTTGGTTTGTTTGTTTGTTTTTTTAATTTTACGCAAAGCTTCACGAGGGCTATCTGCGCTAGCCGTCCCTAATTTAGTATAGTATAAGACTAGAGGGAAGGCAGCTAGTCATCACCACCCACCGCCAACTCTTGAGCTACTCTTTCACCAAAAAATAGTGGGATTGATCGTCACATTATAACGCCCCCACGGTTGAGGGGGCGAGCATATTTGGCTTGACAAGGACTCGAACCCGCGACCCTCGGATTACGAGTCGAACACCTTAACACGCTTGGCCATGTCGGGCCCACTACGTATTCGGAAAGGTTGATAATGAAGTATCTTATATTTGAGAAACGGTTATATTTTCAGTGTTGGTGCATATTTACTTGCAAGTACTTTGATTTAAAATAAACATTTGTTTTTATTACACCATACATTGTTTTGGAATACTCTTTAAAGCTGTAAACATACATTAATGTCGTCTAAAACAACGAATTTTCGGTATTGTTATCGTAGTAATACCCTACAGTATGATATTTATACGAAAACAATATTAGTTAGCATTCTAAGCTACAAATAAAGAGTTGAAATATTATAGTTTATTTGTTTTGAATAAGCTTTTCGTAAATGTATTGTTTTACATTTTAAAGTTTCAAAGACACCTTAAGAGATTTTAACGTATTCGACGATAAAAGTGCTGCTGGCCGTAACAATGATGGTTTGGTGTGTATTGTGTTCTTTACTGAAGAATTTTGTGATTATTTCAAGTAAAATGTAATTAGGGATATTTATAGAACTATAATTGAAAATGAAGACGTTAAATTGAATACAACCCCTGAAAAACCAGTGAAATTATTAAAGAATTCAGAAATGTATATTAGGAGTGTTACTTATGTATACGTTCATTCAAAGTGTGTCATTATGTTATTGTTGTTGTTTTGAATTAAGCACAAAGGTACACAATGGACTATATGTGCTCTGCCCAGCACGGGTATCGAAACTCGATTGTTAGCGTTGTAAGTACACAGACATATCGCTGAGGCACTGGGGGGACATATTGCATCTGAGGAATTTATAAAACGTGGTTTGTTTCTTTAACTAGTTGAACCTTATTTCAAGCTTGTGAATTTTAGAGTATTAATATCGGATGTGAAAGTTATCGTTAAGTGAAAGATCGTACAATTTCGTTGTAAGCATATACAAATATTCAAAATTCATACACTGACTTCGGTTTAAATCCTAAAATAACACTTACATCAATATAAAGGTGCCACGAAGTTTTCATTATTACTTATAACCAATAATATTTCTTGCGTGTATCACGCCTATACATCACTAAACAGTCCTGGCAGTTGTTGTTTTATATTTCCAGTGAAGTCAAATCTGTTTATTTTTTACAAAGTTTGTTGAGATGATCACAAAACATCAGATAAGCCTTTTTGCTATACGCAAAGTGGTAACAGTCAATAACAAAATTAATTGGTTTTGGATTCTATGAAACAGATTGTAATACATAATTACTTAACAAAGGTAATGTGCTAATGTTAAGAAACACATACAGTATTTTTAGAGTCTGTTGAGAAACAAGTATTTGTTTCGAAAACTTTAATTTTTTACGTGTTATAAACATTTTCCATGAGTAGTAATAGGTTTATTAATATATCTCATCACATATTAACATAATTTTGACATTACACTTAAATTTTAATAAGTAATTAAATAGAATGTTTATTATAGATTACTTACTGAATTATTCGACTGACTTACCTAAACCATTTTGAGATGTTTCCTTAGAGACTTGGTTCATACTTTCATACGCAGATGAATCTGTTTCATCATAAGTAACTAAAGTTACTTCGTCATTATTCGACCTTGACCAAAAACAATTCATTTTGAACTTTCAAAATCTTTACCTTTTTCTTAAATTGTGAAACTAAACTTTCAAGTATTCTTTCCTCCCTTCAGGTCTTGCTCAAACGTTTAACGTCACTTGTATATGTTTACAACGTTAATCTACCTCACGCCACGTAAATCACGTGACCAACAGGTACAGTATTAGCTCTGTGTAGGGTATGTTTGTTTTGTTTTCATTTTTGCGCAAAGCTATTCAAGGTCTATCTGCGTTAGTCGTCCCTAATTTAGCAGTGCAAGACTAGAGGGAAGACAACTAGTCATCACCACCCACCGCCAACTCTTGGACTACTCTTTTACCAACGAATAGTGAGATTGACCGTACATTATAACGCCTTCATGGCTGAAGGGGCGAGCATGTTTGGCGTGACGGGGAGTCGAACCCGCGATCCTCAGACTACGAGCTGAACGCCTTAACCCACCTAGCCATGCCGGGCCTGTACTGGGAATAACAATTTTATATGCATGCTATTGGAGCAGTCTGGACAAGTCATTCAGACCAGTTTACAATATTTTAAACGATGTTACTGCTGTTGTTTTGAGTCAAGCACAAAGCTACACAATGGGTTATCTGTGCTCTGCCCACCACGTGTATCGAAACCCGGTTTTTAGGGTTGTAAGTCCGCAAACATACCGCTAAGCCACTGGGGGGCATTTTGAACGAGGTATTCAGTTTAGATTGTACAAGGAGCTATAGAAATGGTAATCACATATTTATATGAATGTAATTTTATTGTTGTTAATCAAATACAAATTAAATAACCATCTTAAATACAGTCCGCTTTCATGAATAGCTATCCTAAGATGATCATCTGTCAATGCAGTATAGGTTGTGGAACATAGCAATCTACATGCAAGAAACACGATCTTTAATTTAAGTTGGCTGTTTAAATGAATAAAATCTGAAAGTTTAATATAAATGTTTGTTCGTTTTGGAATTTCGCACAAAGCTACTCGAGGGCTATCTGTGCTAGCCGTCCCTAATTTAGCAGTGTAAGACTAGAGGGAAGGCAGCTAGTCATCACCACCCGCCGCCAACTCTTGGGCTACTCTTTTACCAACGAATAGTTGGATTGACCGTCACATTATACACCCCCACGGCTGGGAGGGCGAACATGTTAGGCGCGACTCGGGCGCGAACACGCGACCCTCGGATTACGAGTGCACGCCTTACGCGCTCGGCCATGCCAGGCCATTAATATAAATAAATACTATACATTACAAAGCATAAAACACTGTAAGTTTTGTCTGTAATGTAATCTTTAATGCATCGGTGTAAATAAATTACTTTGGCGGTAAGGAGAATGAAATTATTTATTTTTAACCCTTTTGCTAAAGATGCGGAGACATTATAAGTACAATCCGCACCAAGTTTACATTTTTATAAAATATAAATGTTACATTATATAACTATGTAATTGGTTTGCTTGTTGTTAAATGTAAAACCACGGGTATTGAATTTTGACATCGTAATCCTGCAGATTTACCTCTGTTGTTGTTTTTATTTTCGTGCAAAGCTATTCGAGGGCTATCTGCGCTAGCCGTCCCTAATTTAGCACTGTAAGACTCGAGGTAAGGAAGCTAGTCATCACCAACCACCGCCAACTCTTGGACTACTCTTTTACCAACGAATAGTGGAATTAGTTGAAACATTATAAAGCCCCCACGACTGAACGGGCAAGCACGTTTGGTGTGACGGGGATTTGAACTTCAGATTACAAATCGTCCATTCCTAATCACCTGGTCATGCTTATAAACATGACTAGCTTCCTTACTTCGAGTCTTACAGTGCTAAATTAGGGACGGCTAGCGCAGATAGCCCTCGAATAGCTTTGCACGAAAATAAAAACAACAACAATACATCGCCGTTTCTATTTAAAAGGAATTACAATAAGTCAATACCATGTTCAATTAGTCAATACCGTGTTATATTAGTCAATACCATGTTCTATTAGTCAATACCATGTTCTATTAGCCAATACCATGTTTAATTAGTCAATACCATGTTCCTCCCATTCTTCATCTACTCTTGAAAATGAAAATGATCATCATAGTACAATGCACGTTCAACTGCAGGAGTGAGTATGTTTGATAACGAAATTCAAACCCGCGACCCAAATATTGCGAATCATTCTTCTTAGTAAAAATGTCAAATTACTTGATGATATTTCTTAAAATTCGAAATATTAGCTGTAGCATTGAATTAATATTAAAATAAAACATGACCCTATTTACAGATATTAAAAAAATATTATTTTAATCCAATGTAATTCAGCAATAAGTGCATTTCTGATAGTATATGTTTCACGTTGTCTGTTTTCCTGTAAATATGTTTCTTCTATAGCTAAGTATTTTTCCCATCAGTGAATGGCATTTTAACATAAGTTTCATTCAATACACAGAAATCGACTCATCACCAAAATAACTGTTCGTTTATGATGTTACCTTGTATGCTTGCTCAGAATTAGGGATGGCTACAAGCAGAAAGCTTGTTTTTGTAGCTTTGCCTGAAACTATTAAAAAAGGAAACAAATTATTTTTCATATATTTTAAAATTAAGTTTTTTGGCCAAGAAGCATGGATGATAAAAACATTTTTATAAACTTATTTTTCAGTTTTAGAAAATAGTTAAAAGTGATAGATTAATTACGTTTTAATTAAAGCAGTGATATTATAAAGACAACTAAACATGAAACTAAGAGAACCATAGTTAAGAATAGGTGCATATTTTTCAATGTTTGACATCGGAAGATGGAGCTAGTTTGAAAGGCTGAAAGGGTGCTTCTCGCTGATTTTTGAAAGTTGACGCAATAAAAGAACGGGAAGATAGTAATTTTAGTCAAGAAACTACTACTGCTAAAATTACTTACTACTACGCTGTCTGGGACTCTCAGAAAATTACAACTTGTGGAGTTCGAATCCCCGTCGCACCAAACATGCTTGCCTTTTCAGCCGTAAGGGCATTGTAAAGTAATGGTCAATCCCACTATTCGTTGGTAAAAGAGTAGCCCAAGAGTTGGCGGTGGAAGTGATGACTAGCTGGCTTCCCTCTAGTCTTACACTGCTAAATTAGGGACGGCTAGCGCAAATAGCCCTCGTGTAGCTTTGCGCAAAATTAAGAAAACAAACAAACTAAACATCCTCCAGTGGGACAATCATAAGTTCACGAACTTACAATGCTAACATTTGGTATTCGCTATTCGCGGTAGAGAAAGCAAATAATCTAATGTGGATTTGCTCGAACACAAGCAAACAAGCTTTTTAAACCTTTTATTTCAGAAATAAGGGAAATACTCACAACATTTTTCAGTTAGCAGAATGAAAATTAGATAATGACTTTCATTCTGATGAAGAAATCGGTGACTAAATGAAGAAACGAATTTATGAACAGGAGAATTAAAATTCTAAGAAACACTAAGATAACTTTTGTAAATGTCATCCTCTTTAATATCTTAATTGTGATATTTTTATACAGCTTAAAGTATATCTTACTATTTTTTCATAGTCCGTTTAGTGTTGTTTTTTTTAAATAATTACGGAAATTCAAAATTGTGTTTTGTTTTGTTTTGGGCTGAGCATAGTCTTGTGATTAACATGTTTACACTTTGATTTCGAAGCTTCAAACAAACCTTGCTCCTGACTTCAACAAGTCTGATCGGACAGGACAAACGTAGGGACTGACGGTGGTACACTCTTCTAGTCTCTCGCGTAAATTAATGAGAGCTATTTGCAAATAGCACTGATGTATTTTTGTGTGAATGTCGAAAACAAACAATTTTTCTGGTATAAAGATGAAATAATATAAAAAAAGAAACTGGAACTTCCTAAAGATCTTTAAGGTACACAAACAACAAGAAAATTTATCAAAATCGTTATTACAACAAAAAATGACACGTAAAACTGAATGCACTAGTAGCGACAATGTTGACGATTGGTTGGTTGGTTGTTGGTTGTTTTGGAATTAAGCACAAAGCTACACAATGGGCTATCTGTGCTCTGCCCACCACGGGTATCGAAACGCGGATTTTAGCGTGTAAGTCCGCAGACATACCGCTGAGCCACTGGGGGACTAATGTTGACGAAGTGAAACTACTGAAAAAAATCCATGAAGAATATAAAATATTCAAATTTAAACATTAAACATGACAAAATTAACATGGAACCAATAAAGACAGAATGATTTAGAAAATAAAAAATAAATGGAAAATTAAGTTTATTAATTGAGATTCTTGAACATCCAGCTTCAGAATCACATTGTCTACAAATTCACACCGGTAAAAACCACTTAATATTGAAATACGCTGTTTCACAGTGTGAAACAATAATGTTCAGATGTATTACAGTTGAATACGACATGATAAGCGGCATTTTAAAGTTCAAGTTTATACACAAGTTTCTCATCATTACTCACAATCTTACAACTCATGCCATTAATAAAATCATATATATATAACATAAATAAATGCATAGCAGGCGGGAAGCAACTGATCGGGCCTTTCAACCTAATACACCAACTGTTAAATTATTATCCTCCTGTGTTGTTTGTATAGACCACTTCTCGTTGTTTTAAACTGATGTAGCCAATTGTAAGTCCCCTTCTAAGACTAGGCATATTTCATTGTCAATGTTTTCTGAGATCCCTCTGCACCTGTGTAAAGGATTCGATCTTAGCAACCACAACACATCTGTCTCTACCGACTTTGTATTCGTTGTTTGGTATCAGAACAATACCCTACTCATTTGGCAACCATTGCTTTAAAATTGTTTAATCGTTGATGTAAAAAAAACTAAACATTATTTCTCAACGTGCAACAAATCGTGTGTTTCTAAGTCAAACTGTACACTCAGTAAGATTTGTTATCAGTGTTTCGGACTTCTTGGACACCCTGCACGCTATAAACACCCGAACAAATGATAAAACTATTACACTCAATGTTATTCATATAACTAACAAATTTCATTAAAATACTTAGAGGTAAGATTTCAGTTATTGTTGTGCATATGATTATAATTGGCACATTACTAACTAACTTTTTTATGCTTATCAATAGATTATTACAAAAGCAAGACAGTAATGGTTCTAGTATAAGAATTTATAAAACATTTCAGGTTTGTAACTTTATCATCAAAGCTAGAATACTATAATACTACTTGATCAAAGTTAGGATACTATAATACTACTTGATCAAAGTTAGGATACTATAATACTACTTGATCAAAGTTAGGATACTATAATACTACTTAATCAAAGTTAGAATACTATAATAGTACTTGATCAAAGTTAGGATACTATAATACTACTTGATCAAAGTTAGGATACTATAATACTACTTGATCAAAGTTAGGATACTATAATACTACTTGCGTGTCACTATCTTTTACACTCTGTGTGTTAGTGGATAAGATGCAACTTCTCATGCTAACATTTATATACACTCTTAAAGTAAAAGCCTTGGAAGATAGATAAATCCTATGGTTTGGCAAATTTTCATCATGGACCACCATAACACTTCATAAAAGAGATCGCATGGAGTTGCACAATACCCTAATAGAAAGTTTGGGCAAGAAACACACGAAACAGTAAAGATTCAATTCAAAAATAATTTAAAACTTTAATATTATTTGATAAGGCTTAACGTATATATAAATGCCTTATAAAGCACGTATGTTAGACTTGCAAGAAAATGAAAATCCGCTCAAAACGAACCGTTTGTAATTATCATTATTATTACCCGACACCAGAGAGAAATGTGAGTGTACAAGGTGACAATACGAATGGAAACTTGACTGCAAAGTCTTGACTTATTAGAAGTATGTTACTGCAGTTTATTAATGTTTATATTTCATTTTTCCAAGAAAAAAGGATTTATATTATACATCACTAGCTGAAGTTTTCATTCATTGGACGGGAGAAATAAAAACTAGTTTCTCTTGATGACGAGAAACCAACTTGAAATGAAAATGTATCTCAGAACGGCTGATATGGGTATTAACACATTTATTGCTAAGGAGAGAAAAACGTTTCGACCTGATACGGCTGATATAAGTATTAACACATTTATTGATAAGGAGATAAAAACGTTTCGACCTGATACGGCTGATATGGGTATTAAAACTTTTATTGATAAGGTTTGTTTGTTTGTTTTGAAATTTCGCACAAAGCTACTAGAGGGCTATCTGTGCTAGCCGTCCCTAATTTAGCAGTGTAAGACTAGAGGGAAGGCAGCTAGTCATCACCACCCACCGCCAACTCTTGGGCTACTCTTTTACCAACAAATAGTGGGATTGACCGTCACATTATACACCCCCACGGCTGGGAGGGAGAGCATGTTTAGCGCGACCCTCGGATTACGAATCACACGCCTTACGCGCTCGGCCATGCCAGGCCCTATTGATAAGGAGAGAACAACGTTTCGACCTTTCTAGGTTATCTTCATGTTAAGAAAGAGAGAGTTTCTCGAAATTAAATGTCATCCTCTTTTGTTACGTTAAGTTTACTGCTGATTGATCAAAAATGTGAAAAAAATATAAGTAACACATACACATACATATTGACGTTTATTTATATAGATAAAAATACATAAAGGTATCAAAACTGAAAACAATGATTTACTGTTTCTAAGGATTCTAACAAAGGATCTGTGTGAAACAATATACACCTTGGATCTAGAAGCATGTGTTAAACAACTATACACCTGTTGGGTATAGTGGAAACTCATAAATCACTACACCCTAGTAGAATCTAGAATTATCTATTAGACTGCTATACAGTTACGACAGAAAGTGTTCGTACCCCTGCGTCCCGAGTAGTATATTGCTCATAACTTAAAAAGTATCGCGATTAGGCTAATAGAAGTACGTTATTGTAAATATTATTGTAACACAGATCTACATAAATTTTTTATGCAAATTAAACGACAAATAAACTGTTCATAAACAAATAACCAAAAACTGGAGGAACAGAAAGTGTTCGTACATTTCAGAACGTGTGAAAACACCGATATCCCCGTAAAAATTTTGTTTAATTTGGCGAATAAACTACATTATACCATTACAGAACTAGACACTGGGTTCATAATTATTGGAATTTAACCAGCAAAAAATGTACTTCCGGCAATTTAGCGCAGTCTCCGTCATTATCTGATTGATCATCATGCGAACAAGAAACAACTGTCCAGTGATTTAAAAAAAACGAATTATTGTAAAATACAAGTCTCGTGTGTCTCTTTCCGGCATTGCTACACAACGTATTGTGCCGAAATGTACTGTTCAAAGCATAATCTCCAAGTTTAAGCTTACGGGATCAACTGCTAATTCCCTCGTTCCGGATGTCTCACCAAAATTCCAGAGAGAACCAAGAGGAAGGTTCTCAAAGAAGTTAGTAGGAACCCTCGTTCAACCCGTAATGACATACAGAAACTGGTAAGGGAAACTGGGGTTAAAGTAAGCACCTCTACAGTTACGAACATGCCGTCCTCGTAGAACTCCATATATATAGCCTGTTGATTTAGAAGCACAATCGAGGTATGCAAGAAAGCATGTAGAAAAACTCTTTACCTATTAGAAGAGTATTCTTTGATCAGACGAGACTAAAATCGAGCTTCTCAGCAACAATGATGTTCGTAATATTTTCCGTAAGAAGGGGGAACGTAATCTTCCAAAGAACACCATAACTACAGCTAAACACGGAGGTGGCTCGATCATGCTATAGGGTTCCTTCAGCTCTATGATGTAGGCAGCCTTCACCGCGTCAACGGAATCATGAAAAAAAGAAGAGCACGTTGACATATTAGGCACATATATCAAGAATGTTTCTTGAAACTTGCGGTTTGGGCGTCGTTGGATCTTCCAGCGCGAAAATGACCCTAAGTACACATCGAAATATATGCAATCCTTGTTGCAGAGGAGCCATTTAAGCGTTCTGAAGTGGCCATCGCAGTCACCCGATCTCAACCCAATTGAAAACATTTGGCATGAGTTGAAGACCAGGGTGCATCAGCGTCATCCGAAAAACTTGCAAGAGTTGGAGGCCTTCTGTAAAGAAGAATGGAAGAAACTACCAGTCGAATACTGTCAAACGATCATGGAGTGCTATGAGGAGAGATTGCGCAAAGAAATTCACTTTAAAGGGTGCATAACTGACCATTAAAATAGTCGCACGAATACTTTCTGCCCCTTCTATGTTTGGTTATATGTTTATAAACAGTTTACTTGTTGTTTAATTTACATAAAAACTTACGTAGACGTGTGTTATTATAATATTTATTATATACTGTACTTTCATTAATCTAATGTTGATACTTTTTAAATTATGAGGAAAAAACTATTCACGACGTAGGGGTGAGAACACTTTCTGTCGTGACTGTACATACCCTCATACACTAGTAGAGTCTAGATGATACTATTAGACCATTAGATATCAGTAAGATATATATAATTTAACCTGTAGATTACCGAACAGTAATAAAATCTAGAATGATCTGTTAGACCACAACACACTTGTAGGGTATAGTGGGAACGAGTCGCCCACCTCACACTAGTGAACTAGTAGAAAAATCTTTTCTACAATTACACAACTGTCGGGTTTACTGAAAACTAGTAGACCAGCACACACCAGTAGATACTGAAAGGAAATATTAGATCATAACACACCTGTAGGATCAAGTGGCAACAAATATATTACCATAAACTAGTAAAATCTAGAAGAAACTATTACAGCATTACACATATGTAGAATCTAGTGGGAACTGGTGGACCACCAGACCCACTAATCTAATGAAACATTAGAGCAATATAAATCTGTAGATTTCACAGAAAACAAGTACAACATTAATAATTTAACTTAATGTTTATGATACTTATGCAAAAGTTAAATTTGTAGCTTGAGAGACTGTTAAATTCAATCATATCATTTGACAACGTGCTGTAATATGTATGTGGCATATCATCTCTGTACTAAATTTCAAAAATACGTCTTTGTATTACTTCTTTTAATGTCGTTGAAAAATGAAACAAAATATGTTACCAGAAGGTAATATAATTGCCATCGTAATTTAACACTATGAATAGAAATCTTTGTGGAAAATTCCACAAATATAACCATCTCCTCTGGTGGCAGTAGTGTAAGATATATTCGTGTGTTGCTCTAACAAGTTAATTGAATCATCTGAATCAGAATATTTCAGATGCTCTTCTTATTTTGTTTCTCTTATTACATTTGTAATATTTTAATTAGTAAATTTTTTTTATATGTGCTTGGACTGTTTACATGGCTTTAAAGTTAGGCCTCATGGCATTTATCTTAATAATATGGACAGACATATTGATCTAGTTAATGTTTCACAGCAAAATTATACTTCTGTAATATGTGATCATATCTTCCAGTTATATAAAGTTCAGTAGATTTTAGTATTGATCAACTCAATGGTAAATTTTTAGTAATATTCATACTTGAGTAGACCATAAATTTCAGAGTTCTATTTCGCTACACCTTGTTGAGTCTATCTTCTATCTTCAATGAATTCTACTTTAGTTAATATCAAAAGAAGAGGTGCTGTTGTTGTAGGGCATTAATAGTACTTTACAAACTTAGAAGGTTTCAATATTTTTCCTATTTATATGCCCAGATCAGTCTCCTATCATTTGTATTTTAGTAGAATTTAATGACAAGCTCTCTCTACTCTCAATATATTTGAGAAACAGGACTTGCATCTGCATACAAGAACATTTCTCTGATTTTAGTTTTAGACTTTCTTCTCTGAGACAGTAACATATTAATCTTGGATCTTCATGAAATTCGAAGTCAAACATCAGAATGTAATTGACATAGATTAGATACAATTCTCAGCGAAAACCATTAGGCACTTAAGAGGAGGTAACTAATTACAGAGACTGAATGGCAAGATACAAAACATGTACAATCCTTTCTTGTGTGGTAAGAGCACTCTTGACTGAATTCACAATAGCTAAAGGCAAAGCCTATAAACCAGCCACTACTGTTTATAAATAAGCATTTTCTGAAGGTCGAATAATTCTTGTCCATCAGTGTCCAGTCCATTCCAATGCTGACCATATATCTGGTAACACAAGGAGAATTGCATATCAGATGCGTTATGGGATGTACGTTATTAGTATAGTATGTATAGGATGTTAGGTGATGTTTCTTCTCACTCAGTTGTTGTTTTCAACAAATATTTTAGTGAATTCAGTAAGCTATCTCCTTCCCTCCCACTCCGAAGCTTCACTTTCTTATGTGGACTAGTAGTTGTGTATTTGTCAGTACAATGAGGCTAAAATAATACTAGAAACTCTAATGAATTCAGTTACTTCTTCCTTAAGCACAAAACTGATGAGCCCTAATAACAACATTTGGTAACATATGCTGTAGCTCTTGGGAAGGGAAATGTGGGTGTCATGTTTCTAGTGAAATCGTCTACTGGTACAAGCATCTTTTGCTCTGGCAACTTTTGTACCTCATTGCCATGAATATAGTTTCAGTGAAAGACATCATAACTCTATTACCCACGTTGTTTCATATCTACTTGCGGAAATTTAGTAACAAGAATGTCTTTTTCAGTCAACTATCATATGCTGGTTAATTTTTTTATTTTTTTTTTGCAATTGAGTTGTATACCTTATACATGACAAAATGCAGAAAAATATTCAATATAAGATTTTTATGAGTTACTTGGGTGTAATTTATTCTCTCTCAAATTGGGTTGTTCCTTTTTTTTATCCAAATTATGTTCAAAATACACAAAAATTTAAATATGATTTACCTATCTATCAAATTACCATTCAAGTAGGCATGGCACCTTTTTAACTAAGAAATATTGTTACAAGTTATGGGAATGTCTCGAGTTACTTTTAAGAAAAATCTCTATTTCGTAGACTTTGTTCATTTAAACCAACACTACACACAAACATCTTCTATACAAGCGTCTCTTAAAGTTGTGAACTATTACCATGAGTGAATTACGTAACAGCAAAAGCATTAGTTTTTCATTACAGTCTGAAAGGTTTATTTTGACCTCTAGGAAACAAAACTTGTACGACATAAAACTTTGAAATATAAGATGCTTGATAATAATAATTTCATTCGTTAGGTTCATCGATCATAAAGTGTTTTAATTAAACTTTTAATGTAACGCAATACCACGCATAGAAATGGATTTAAAATGTCACTAAGCATTATAGTGTATTACTTCCATGCGAGTAGCCGACTCACAAAGGGATATTCAGAAATTATAACTTCCAAGTGAGGATTAGGCCTTGTAGTTAATGCCATAGGAAAACAAAAAAGTATAGGTCAAATTGGGCACCCATTATCACCAAGAAAGAGACCCACGAGAAGTTGCTCCCCAATTAAACCAAGTGCAGTGTCTTTTAACAGGCGAAACTTCACAAACATAAAGGCCTCAAACAACAATCAATAGCATAATCAAGACATATTTCTGCGTGGAAACAATATCAGTGTGTATTGATTCACTAAGAAAATACATCCTGTAATACTTCCGGTTTATTGCATACCTCTCAAGTAGTTGCAAAATGAAATGGATATTCATAAAAATACGCCAATTAAGCTGCTAGGCACATTGCTTTTGTATTTTCATATGATCAGTGTGTCGATACCGTTGTTGAAATTCGCGCTTATACAATGAAGAGATTGTTGTAAACCTGCAGGAAGAAATGGTGTACTTTGGACATGCAGGTTTTGTGACAGGCATTGTCGTCAGATACAGCATTACAAGTAGCAACAATAACTAAAATAATAAGGTGCGACGTCAAAATCATTTTCATATAATGTCTGTAGATTTATTTAAGTTCTCAGAAAAGTTGTCTAGTAATTCTGATTCAGAAAGTCTCATTGATAAGAGTGAACAAGATAATAATGTTTACAAAATGCACACACAGTTCTTGTGTCAGAAACTATGTACCAAACTTTTTTTCACAATGTCGATCAATTCGATAATCTCATCTTGTATTGAATAATTATGTGGGTAAAAGAAAAAGTACATTTAAAAACGTTTTCTTTCTTTCTAGTTGAAGAATCTAAAAATCATTGAATGCACATTTCTCGCACAATGAAAACAAAGGGAGGGCAGTTTTTCTCTATGAATCAGCCACATATGGAAAAGCAAGATTCATCTTTTTACATCTAGTGGTATGTAAAAATATTCTATTTTTTTTAGTATCTATAATTGCACTTTTCCATAACAGCTTTATTGTCATAGTCTTAATCGCCAGTTTTGAGAATCTAGTTTAACTTGTAAAGCTTCTGTCAGCCTATTTCCAGATGTGTCGTCGTTTACATTAGAAATAATTAAAGAAAAGCTTAATAATGTTAAAAACTTATGAGTGAAATCAAGGTATAATGTAGTATAACATGTCAATAACACTTAATCTGACTTATTCTATGGGACTTTCCTGCTCCCAGTATTAAGTAGAGAATGTAAGATGATTGCTGCTGTTGGCTGATATTAGGTAGACATTCCAAAACACAAAAGAGCATTTGTGTAGGTGGCATGGGCAATTATTTTGTATTTTACTTATTAACTTAAACATGCAAAACAATACTATTTACCTTATATCATTTACATAATGAGCAAATGTTTCTTTGTTTGGTATTATTTATGTATGCTCGTACATTTCTGGATTAAAGTCAGCTAATGTTTCAATTTGTCCTAAAATGGCTGTAACATTTCAAAAAAAAGGTTTCACTCGAAAACCTATCGCTGTAGGTAGTAATAATGCAATATCAGCTAATCCGTAACTTATTATCGATTCAGTGGAACCATCTGATTCAGAATAGTTTAATGAAAATATCATTTCCATTGTGGTTCTTGAAGAGGGTGATGACAGTGAATGTAACATTGAAAATAAACCACCATCAAAACGTAACCATTTAACATATAAAATACATGTACGTGTACTAACTTTAAGTAGATTTGGTAATTATGTTTTTAGGTTAAGTTTAGTCATATTCACATGTGATAAGTTACTTACTTTTAACCTACTCCTATCTCTCGTCCACCCATACTGGTTTGTATACCAGGCTATAGAAATTCTTCTGAAAGTGCAAACATCATCAAAGCAGTTGTAATACACTGAGCTAAAGTTGAACATGTTGGGCGAGTGATTCACCTTGTATGAGAGAGGCGAATGATGTAAACATATACGAGTAATTACAACGTTTGGGAAGGACTTAAAGGAGAAAAAGAATAGTTGACATTATAGAAGGAGCGTACACTAACCACTTTGATGTAAAAACGTGTTTGTTTTACATATAGTAATTGCAAAATCCACATATATTGGAGTAGAACAAAACGATAAATGCTAGATTAGCCGAGTCAGTGATTGTATCAGTCCATACCATGGCAATATCTGGTAGTGAGTTAGGTCATTTCACACGAACGTGAGATGTTGCAGCATTCAATGGTTGTTATAAAAATGATACTCAAAAGGTGAAGGTATTAAATTACAGAAATGCACCTTACACCATAAACTAAAATTAAACCAGCTATTTCACAAACAGTAAGCATAGCTTCAAGCCTTGGATATTTTATTACCTATCCTATAAAAACTTGGAAAGCCTTTTGATATATAGTCTGAAAGACAAGTAAACTTATTTCTGAGTTTACAAATGATTACAGAATTACAATTGATGTTATAACGCAAAAAATAAATGAAGTTAACACTAAGTTTTTGAAATATGAATATTTTGTTCAGATAAACCATTTAGTGTTATCTGTCAAAGTTATAAATCACAAAAAAGCATATCATAAAAAAGTTTCATTTAGTACAAAAAAAATTACAAACTTTCTATAGTTTGCTCAAAAGAGTTTGGAAGCATTTGTGATAGGAGAAAGGGGACCAATCAGTTTGGGTGTAGGTATCAATTTTAACCTGTGTATTAAAATTTATTTAATCAAATCTATTACTTGTTTTGAAGTTTTTCCGTCTTATCCTGCTGTTTGTAACAGTTAACATTAGTTCAGTATTGTATGTATAAAAGTATAGAAGTTTTGCATTGTCGCCTAGAAACAAGTGGGATTTACCTGTTTCATTTCAGAAGGGAACAACAATGTGAGACATGCTTTATGTAAATAACAATACAAGTTATGACTAATGACAAAATTAGAAGGAAAGAAAGCACTTTTTCTGAATGTTGATCGAAATGTTGTCCAGTAGTCTTTTGATGTATCATGATTATACATTTTGCAAAACTAAGTAACTTTGAGGGTGTTTTTTCCTTCGCTTAGAGATAAAAAAAAACAGACTGGTATGACTATATAAATGATTATTTACGGACGACATATTTCAATAAACCGTGTTAACCTTCTCATAAACATTTCTGTATCCTATAGAATATTGCAAAAAATATATTAATATCTTTTAAATAAATTTAAAAAGCGTTATGTTCTCGTAAGGACACTAGTGTAGGATATAGGATAAGCAAGAATATCACGATTTTATCTTTCAAAGATTGAGGCACACAATTTATGGACGATTCAGTTATCAAAACTGAAATATATTCATCACCAAATATAAAGTACCACAAATCATTCGATTCACCACTCGTTATCAAGTTATATTGGTTTCGGCGAATTCCATCTTTCATCAATAAACATGGTTTTCAAGGAAAGTAATGTCACTTATAAGGTAAAATTTCCAATTACGTAGAAGGTAACAAGCGTTACCTTAGAGGATCAGATATATTGACTAATACCGCATAGAAGTAAGAAGAAATGGTCTATTCTCTAATAAAATTCGATACTGATTAAATTCATACATTGTAAAATACAAAGAATAACAGAAAATTACTTAAGCTATTCTAACTTAGCGATCAGCTGAACCACCATGTTTCCCACAGTAGTACTGCCATCTAAACGTTTAAAAAATCCACATACTTCTTATAAAGAAAATAACGCAGACTAAAATTCAGCTAAATGTTAAACACTTCAGCTGGTATTTACAGTTAATGCATTGATTTCTGATGCAATTAAAGTACAACTTCACCACTGCATTTCACGAAGAATGACATGTGCTAACGAGACTATCAGGTACAACTGTTAGTAAAGACAAGTTATTTTAGAAAGCTCCTATAAGTAGACATCTTACACACGAGTCAATTCAACTTTATGTATTTGATATGAGAAACATTTGAGATGTCACTCAGATCTAAAATATTTCACGAATGTTACAGATTGTCACTCTCCTAGAACGACGATGCACAGACTTTTAAGCTTTCAGTTTAGCTACTTAAAGTGCAAGACTCAAAACATAAATCCAATCATGCTGGTCTGATGTTAATTTATAAACTTATTTGATGTAAATAATATATTTTTCTTTCACTAATAAAGCAGAGAATAATGTTTCAATCTTCCCAGATCATCTTCATGTTAACAAAGAGAGATTTTGGAACTGACTGTTGCCGGGCACATGTTGTAGGGACGAAAGTATAAACGGGTAAGGGATTGTAGAAGGCATTGCAGTTAGATGTTTAGTTATTAATTAGCAACTCTTATACAATTCACTACCACCAAAACTAACTTTATGTTCCATAACTAAAACTATCTACACATAAATGGCCTAATTACGGGTAAAACCTTATCACCAGTTGTAGCCAACATGTCCTGACACAGAATGAATCTCAAGTGATCAATTCAGCCTTACACCCATCACTATAGTGGTACAGGTATGTTGATGATACAATTGCTGGATTCACATCTACAGAATACACACTTAGTTTTTTCAACCACGTTAACTCTTTTAACCCCAACATTAAATTCACCCGTGGACAGAAACAAACCAACTAAGTAACATTTCTTAACCTTAAGATCAGAAGAACCGATACACAATTAAAAAAAAAATCGCAGAAACGTCACCCACACTTTATTACACATTCCATCGGATTCAGCACATGAAACAAAATAAAACTTAACATATTAAGAAACCAAATAAACACAAAACTATGTTCACCTGATAAAATTAACGATAAAATCAACAAAATTAAACAACACTTCATCAAGATCAACAAATTTCTTCATAAAAACTGTGGAAAAAATTATACGCACTTAGATCAAAAACAAACTGTAACAAACCTCAAGATACAACAAACTGCAAAACCTTATACAACTGCGTACCATATGTTCCTGACATCTTCAAAATAATAACCAACATTTAGAAAAAAATATAATAAAACACAACATTCGAGTAAACACCAAATTTATTCAAAAATCAAGCACAAAACTGAAGTCTATGCTATGTAAAAACTACACTGACAAACACAACACTAACATTATTTATAAAATATAATGCAACGACTGCCACGACATCTATATTGGAGAAACAAGCACATGTATGGAAACTAGATTCAAATAACAAAAAAACAAAACACTTTTACATATTTTTAATACTGGAGATCAAATAAGCACAACATAACCACATAAAACACCCAGATATTAAGTAGGGAAACAAATACAAACAAAACAAAAAAAGCCCTACTTATACAACAACTAAAACCAAATTTAAACCAATATAAATGAATACCCATATACACATACTAATTAATAATTTAGCATCTAATTGCAACGCCCTCTATAATCCAACACCCGATTATACTTACGTCTCTGTCACTTACAAACTCTCTCTTCATATGCAAAAAACGGCTCTTTTGGGCTCAGAAAACACTTCAAATAGAAGAGCGAACAACGTTTCGACCTTCTTCGGTCATCGTCAGCCGTTTTTTGCATATGAAATTCTCAACAAGTGGGTTTCTCGACATCACTGAAACTCTCTCTTCGTTAACCTGAAGATGACCTAAGAAGGTCGAAAAGATGTTCTCTGTTTATCAATAAAAGTGTTAACACCAGTACCAGCCGTTCTGAGATACGTTTTTTTATTTTAAGTGAGTTTCTCGTCATCAAGAAATAGTTCTTATCTTGTAGATCATATATTTTGCCGTAAGATCACAAAAGTGTTCAAGGTATATATATAGTTTTTCCAGTTTGTGAGATAATGGTCAATACTGTTATTTCGTTATGGGTATAAACATACCATCAGGATGTTAGGTTATGCATAAACATAGGTGTGTTATATTTTTGTAATTATATTCAAACTACAAATATGTAAGTTCCAGATCGAAAACAGAAAGTACCAACTTAAAAGCAGAAAACGGCGTCATAATGTCCCATCAACTATTAAAATTCTCATAAATGTACATTTAGGTTTCTCTATTGTTGGCTTGGCATGGCCGAGCACGTAAGGCGTGTGACTCGTAATCCGAGGGTCGCGGATTCGTACCCGCGTCACGCTAAACATGCTCACTCTCCAAGCCGTGGGGGTGTATAACGTGACGGTTAATCCCACTATTCGTTGGTAAAAGAGTAGTCCAAGAGTTGGCGGTGGGTGGTGATGACTAGTTGCCTTCCCTCTAGTCTTACACTGCTAAATTAAGGACGGCTAGCACAGATAGCTCTCGAGTAGCTTTGTGCGAAATTCCAAAACAAACAAAACAAATTCTCTATTGTTATATAAAGCGCATGAATAAGTTATTTTGTGTTACTGACTGTTAATCGTGAGGATTAAGCTCTTCTATTCACAGTTCGAAAGTTGAAAAAAGAAGCTTGGATTGCTTTTAACTATATTATTGATAAATGTTTAGGACAGTGGTTTTCAACCTTCTCTGACTTGCGACACGCTACAACAATCTGAACATTTTTGAGACACACCTGGAAAGCCTTAACAATTTTTTTAAGATATAGGTTATACGGCAAGCATTAAAAACCATAGAACGAAAATCACGGCTAGAACAAGCGATATTAATGCCATCTGCACATTGACAATACTATCGCTTGGTTTGGTCGTGAGTGTCGTTCTAAGGCTTTTCAACGATTTTATGATACAGCAGAAAAATAAAAACTTTTTATTTTTACATATGTTTTCAATGTGACGCTTGTGCCTGCTTCCGGAAACAAGTCAAATTGAAGCGAGGCTCCAACGTTGACAAACTAGCTCGCATTTCATTATCGACTGTAAGAAACTTCTCTCTCTTCCTGGCTTTAATTTCAGTCAATGCTGAAAATCCAATTTCGCAAAACCATGAAGAGGCGAAAGAAAGCAGAACTTCAAGTGCTTTTGAACTGATTGCAAAATGTGAATTTTTAATGGAGATTCAAAACTCATCTATGCTCTTTTCGGGAAACAATGACTGATAAAATTTGCCGTTTTATAAATCATTGAAAGTCTTCAGTGTGAACGTTGCAGTAATAGTGTTTTCAAATGGTTCTTAGAGACTTATGTGGGAGAGAAATTGAACCTTCAGCCACCAGATCTCATCATGAAAAAAAAATCAAAACCTGCTTCCTCAACCTTCAAGAAAGAAATTACTTCAGTTTTTAGTTGGACAAGACAATTTATACCTTTTCTTTCGAAATCCATCGAATTTCAGTATGATACAGTAGCTTTTTGTAGTCTGAATCCATCGCCTCACAGAGAGGAGATATAAGTCGAGATTGAAGTGACCGAGACTTGATGAAATTCACCATTTGATTAACTTGATTCATAACAGACTGCAAATCTTTCGGCAAAGATTTGGAGGCGATGCCTCTCTGTGAATCATACACTGAACAATCCTAATGTTTGGATTTTGTTGACGCACTAGAGTAATGAATCCCTTCTTTTTTCCTTGCACTGAAGGACAGTCATCGTTGTAAACGCTAACACAGTTATTCCAATGTAATTTGAAGAGCAAAATGTTTTCATTCATCAACTCGAAAATGTCTTGAGCTTTCGCTGTACTTTTTAAATCTTTGCAAAATAAGTATTCGTTTACGATTTTTCACACATTTTATGAATCGAACAAAAGCCACAACTTGAGCTTTTCCACTAACGTCAGTAGATTCATCAACTTGAAGAGACCATAACAGAGACAATTCATCTTCAGGCGCTTCGAAGTGTTCGCAGACTTGATTCTTCAAATCCGAAGACAAGTCTACAATTCTGCGCAAAATTGTGTCATTGGACAATGAAATGTGTTTAACCTTTTTGGCGGCATCCGTTCTAAGCATAGTTTCAACGATTCGGCCTTCGTATGCGCTTTCTTGCATTTTGCAAACAACTGAGCAGCCTTATAACTTACAATCAATCCTTTTTCGGGCAGCTTCATGTAGTTTATAAGTTTCCTTGATTGTTTATGTTGTTGAGTCGCGAGATTCTCGAAGTATTCTTTTGGTTTATCCTTCACAGCTGAATGTTTTGTTTCCAAGTGTCTCTTCAGCTTGCTAGGAACAAGCGCCTCGTTCGATAAAGCTGCATTGCAGAGTAAGCAGAATGGTAATTGAGAATGTTCCGATTCCAGAGCAATAAAACCGTATTCAATGTATTCGTTTTTGTACTTTCGTTTTATTCCTTGCTTTTGATTCAACACATTCTCCTTTGCAGCACCAGACTTACTTAAATATTTTCCATGGATAAATGATAAAGCAAATTCATTCATGATAAGCACAAAGTTCCTGCAGTTGATATAAAATTCCTACCTACAGCGTAGTAGCTGTAGCTTACCGCAGAATAAGAACGTGTCCCAGAAAGCAGATTGATTGTTTGATGCATCATTTATGACGTACGAAGCGCTTGTTGCGCCACAATTAAACCAAAAGTCGAACCGTTGCAGTCGAGAATGAAATTTAAGTATGAACTTCACAGTGCTCGAGTTCAGTGAAAACTATCGAATGTTTTGGAAGGTTTCAAAGTGTCTCTATAGTAGCTTTTATTAACTGATGTGTTCGACTTACTTGTAAAATCCCAAGAAAGTTGAATGTGTTTCACAAACACCGCGGCACACCTGCCAATCTCTCGCAGCACACAGGTTGAGAACCACTGGTTTAGGAACGAGCAAAGATGCAAATTACAAAAATATTGTTTATAACATGCTCAATAACCTCGATGGTGGTATGTACTTGACAGTTCATTTCTTACACTTACATATTGACTATATTGCTGAAAATATTGGTGCTGTCAGCAAATAACATTGGGAAAGGTTTCATCACGACATCAGGGAAACAAAGAGGACACAATACCTAAAAGAAAGTGTATCTCAAAACGGCTGGTATGGATATTAACATTTTTACTGAAACGAAGAGAACAACGTTTTAACCTTCCTAGGTCAGATTCAGGAAGATCAAAACGTTTTTCTCTCCTTATCAATAAAAAGTGTTATTACCCATACCAGCTGTTCTGAGATACACTTTTTTCAAGTGGGTTTCTCGTCATCAAGAAAGACTTGAAAGAAAGATTACAACAAATATTTTTGAAATTTCACAAAAAATATAAGCATACGCATTTTTTTGACATTAAAGATTTTCCCTTTTCTCCAATTTGTGTGAATATTTCTTTAAAAAACATAATAATAAAAATGTTCATTGCGGCAAACAAAATAACTTGATCTATGTAAGAGTTTTTTGCTTCTTCCCGTTTGTAAAAATAATGATATGACGGGGGAAAATGAGTGTTATTTACGAAATCTGCATATCTGAATTATGGAAAATTTGTTGTTAAAACCAAAACAACTTTTACGAAATTTAAATTCATAGGCCTGTGTTTTCACCTTATTCGTAACTAAAGTTTTTTTTTGTTCTTTTACCATTATGATAGTCAACTTGTTTTCGGTATTGTATACTTGTGAGAAATGCATTTGATGATTTTGTAAACTAAAAATTAGGTAAAGTGAAGTTTTTAACTGATTTTTATGTGGAAAAGATAATAACATACAAATTAATTGTGACGTTGTTTTTGATGGTATCGTTATCTCAACTTTCACTTAATGCCAGAGAGCGATACTGGGCGTAGCGCTATCTAGCGGCTTATCGGGTAAAAGACCCAGAAACTACTGTTGTCTTTGCCTGAGGTTTCGAAAAGTTCCCATAGAAGCTAACTTTATTTTTATTTTTTGCTGCTTTGCTTGGGTTAGTTTAATATTATATGTTTACTGTTTGTCTACAACATTAAATGTTATACATTTACTATTTATTTATAATATTAAATTCAGAGTTACCCTTTACTTTTCCTTTCTATAATTTTTTGTAAATACTGGAAAATTCATAAGACCTGAGAATTGTGATGAAAACAACTTAACTGAAGATGTAATGTCACTTTCTATCTATTATTATGTATAAAGACACGCTGTTCAGATAACTAACTATATCTCTAGAATGTGTCTTTATGAACAAGATGCTTCACTTTTATAGCTTCTTCAGGACTAATCACGTGTGTGTTTGTGTTTTTCTTACAGCAAAGCCACATAAGCTATCTGCTGAGCCCACCGAGGGCGTCGAACGCCTGGTTTTAGAGTTGTAAATCCGTAGACATACCGCTGTACTAGCGGGGGGCAGGATTTATCAATACCCTAAAGGTTCACTGATCTGGTTTAATAAAAATTGGAATACTATCGTCAGTGAAATGGAAATCGATACAATTGTTAAGAAGGTTAAAACAAACTAAAAAATCTATGTTAAATACTTGATTCGTATGTGTAAAATAAGAGCATAAATATTAATATCATGAGATTTAGAGTGTGTTCATAAAGTACTTATTACTTGTATATCAGTGACCAAGAACATACCTTCAAGATATTAACATTTTAAGAATGCAGTTAAAGTTACTACACTGAATGTCAACTTTTTTATTTGTTCATTTTAGGTTTATTTTGTTTATAAATGCAAAAACGGCTCGTTCTCAACCCAAACGAGCCGTTTTTGCATATATATTTCTCTACAAGTGGGTTTTCTCGACATCACTAATTATTTTTCTTTAATCGTTTCAGTCCACTTGACCTCCATCTTGTACGAGTTTTCTTTTCATGTATTCCTGCTCTGAATTTCTTCCTGAACGTGGTGTGAGATAGTTAGTCATAAGATCATACAGAGACAGAAGTGATGACAGCACGTGTAATTAAAAAGAAATTATGACAAAATAAAACGTGTCTTATTCACGTAATTACATCATATATAATGCTATCAATGTTGGAAAGTTAGAATACAAAATGTTTTTATTTACTACCTAAATTCAGAGAACACAATATAATGTGGGTCAGAAATATATATGCAAAAACGGCTCGTTTGGGTTGAAAAAATATTTTAGATAGAAGAGCGAACAACGTTTCGACCTTCTTCGGTCATCGTCAAGTTCACAAAGAAAGAGATAACTGACCGGAAGCTGACCACATGTTTGGAAAGGGTTGTGTAACTGAGTGTCGCAATGTAGAGGGCGGGGTTAGATGTTTGAATATATAATTTTATCTATAATATTAATATAAGTATAATGGCTTTCCTTTATATTGGTTTATTTTGGGTTTAAGTTGTTGTATAAGCAAGGCTTCTTTAATTTTGCGATTGTTTATGTTTGTTTCTTTATTTAGTATTTTAGTGTTTTCTATGGTTATGTTGTGTCTATTTGACTTGCAGTGTTCGAAAACGTGTGAAGGTGACTTTTTATGTTCTTTGAATCTGGTTTCCATTTTTCTACTAGTTTCTCCAACATAGATGTCGTGGCAGTTATCACATTGTATTTTATAAATAATGTTGGTGTGGTGTTTGTCAGTGTAGTTTTTACATAGTATAGACCTCAGTTTTGTGCCTAGTTTTTGAATAAATTTAGTATTAACTGGAATGTTATATTTTGTTACTAGTTTTTGCCAAATGTTGGTTATTTTTTGCTGACGTCAGGAATATATGGTACACAGCAGTATATGGTTTCGTGATTTTTTGATTCGTGAGATATATTTACTTTTGTTGGTTGATTTTACTTTCTGTCTAAGTGTGTGCGTATAATGTTTTCTACGGTTTGTGGAGGAAACTTATTGATGTTGATGAAGTATTGTTTTATTTTGTCTAATTCATCGTTAATTTTATCTGGTGAGCATAGTTTTATGGCTGTGTTTATCTGGTTTCTTAGTATATTGAGTTTTTGTTTTGTTTCATGTGCTGAGTCCCAAGGAATGTATAGTCCAGTATGGGTTATTTTTCGGTGGATTTCTGTTTTGAATTGTGTGTCGGTTCTTGTAATTTTGAGGTTAAGAAATGATATTTGATTGCTTTCTTCCTGTTCACATGTGAAGTTAATGTTGGGTTGTATAGAGTTAATGTGATTGAAAAAATTAAGTATGTGTTCTGTAGATCTGAATATCGCAACCGTGTCATCTACATATCTGTACCAGTATAGTGGTGGATGTAATGCTGTGTTAATTGCTTGTGTTTCAACTTGTGTCATAAAAATATTGGCTAGAACTGGTGATACAGGGTTGCCCATGCTTAGGCCATTTGTTTGTATATATTTTGGTTGTTGAACATGAAGTTTGTCTTTATCGTGGTGAATTCTATGAGAGTTGCTAATTGCTTGCTGGGAATGTCTATAGTTGGGTTAGGGTCTCGGATATAGAGTTCTGAGGCTATCTTGCAGGCTTCAGCGGTTGGAACTTCTGTAAAGAGGGATATAACATCGAAACTGGCCATCAAGGCTTTATGATTAAGTTGATTTAAATTAGACTTGAAATTAAAAGAGTCTGGCTGATGTTACATATTTAGAGAATGCTCATGCTATGTATTTACCAAGATTGTAATTAAACGATTTATATATGGACATTATTGGTCGTAATAAACAATCTGGTTTATGAGGTTTGGGGATGCCGTAAATTTGCGGTGTGCGTGAGTTGGTTTTACGTAGGTAGGAATAAAGTGTTTGTGAAATTGTGTTGGCTTTTTTCATTTTTAGTAGTAATTTGTTCAGTTGCGTCTCGTGTGTCTTTGTTTGGTTTGTGTGTATTGGTTTAAATTTGTTCGTGTCTGATAAGATGTTCTTCATTTTTTGGATGTATTCATTCGTGTTCATTATGACTATAGCGTTACCTTTATCTGGTTTTGGAATTTTTATGTTTTTGTCTTGATTTACGTTTGTAATGGACTTAAACCAGGCACAAAACTGAGGTCTACACTATGTAAAAACTGCACTGACAAACACCACACCAACATTATTTATGAAATACAATGCAACAACTCCCACGACTTCTATATTGAAGAAACAAGCACAAAAATGGAAACCAGATTCAAATAACAAACAAACAAACAACACCATCACACATTTTCGAACACTGCAAATCAAAGAAACACAACATAACTATAGAAAACACCTTGGCACTAAGTAGGGAAACAAATATAAAAAAACGCAAAATCAAAGAAGCCCTACTTATACAACAACTAAAACCAAAACTAAACCAACATAAAGGTATATTATACATATACTAATTAATAACCTAACATCTAACTGCAACGCTCCCTATAATCCTATACTGGTTAGTCGCAAACTTACGTTGTCAAGCTGAAGATGATCTAAGAAGGTCGCAACGTTGTTTTTGTGTGTGTTCTTGTAGTAAAACCACCACAGGGAATCGAACCGCTGATATTTGCTTTGTAAATCTGTAGACTTACCGCTGTACTAGTAGGAAGAGCGTTGTTTTGTACTTTATTTTAATTAATATTTTAATACTCATAACAGTTGTCTTGAGAAGAGGATTAATTGTACAACATTCCTCTTACTATTTCGTGACTCTATTTCTCTCTTTGTGGTTAAGTAGTTAGGTCGCTCGACTCGTAATCCAAGGGTCGAAGGTTTGAATTTTTGTGACACCAAACATGCTTGCCATTTCAGCTGTGAAGACGTTATAACGTGTCGGTCAATCCCACTATTCGTTGGTAAAAGAGTAGCCCAAGAGTTGGCGGTGGGTGGTGATGACTAGCTGCCTTCTCTTTAGTCTAACACTACTAAATTATGTAAGGCTGTCACAGATTACTATCATGTAGCTTTGTGCGAAATTAAACAAACAAACAGTCTCTTAGTGAAGTTTCAGCAAGGTACAAATACAAATGATTTACAATAAGATGAGTTAGCGTTTTATTACATCTAAAACTTCACAGAAACGAAAGCAGTAAATTCATAAGATTTTTGGAGTTCTTAATTTACGATAATTCTATCGATTTCATTTAAAGCTTAAGTATAAAGCTGGCATTATAATCCAAGTTCAATTAAAATACATTCAAAAACAAACAATCTAAACCATGTATATCAATAAATGGAATGTGACATAAATAACCTTCTTTTGAACATAATGTTTTACTTTTAGGGAAATAGAAAGGTGAGTCAGTAGTATAACCTTTGCTTTTCTTATTAGACTATGTGAAAAATTATTTATAGTAAAATATTTCATTACATACTCTAACTTACTCTAATAAATCCTATGCATAAACAATGTTATAGGTCATATATATATATATATACGTATAGATGTGATCCCCTACTAATCCCACTTATAAACTATTCTAAATGTTGAGTGAAGGTAATTCGAATGATTTTGTTTGTATTGTTTTGTTGATAACAAAGCCACATCAAACTATCTGATGTGTCTACCCTGATTTTAGTGCTCTAAATCTGCAGACTGAACGCTCTCCTACCTGTGAGACGTGATTCAAATAGAAAGATACATATAATATGCATCAAAATAAATAGTTAATACTGTATTATTATTCGTATGCTAGTTCTGATTTGTTAATAATTCGTGTATAATGGATATACAGTTTCTTCTTAAAATATCTTACACATGACTACCACCTATGACAATCTTTTGGTATTTTTGTAAAAGTGATTGATTTCTCTCAACATTATATTTATGTTTCACTTCAAAACACGTGTTACATTGTTAATACTAGATGATGTTGATAATTTTCTCATACTTTTGCATCTTTCGATTTTTCAGACAGTTTTGAATACATTTCAACTGTTATTTATCTTCTATACAAACCTCCTTTACTATGTAAGAGTATCTCACTCATACATCTAACTCATGATTTGTTTCAAAAATTTCAACAAAAGATTTTGGGGTTCTTGAATAAACTGTTTATAATCTTATTGTTACAGTAAAAAATCTACAATGGCAGAGGACATGTGACCGTGTGGCTTTTTTAATCTCTCCCAGTGATGGTCGCAAATGAGATAAATATCCTCCTCAGTATCCTATTCTTATTGGTGACATCGCTCATAATTTTTTGTTAAAAATATCAATGTCTTTCTAATGATTTTGTTCACGCACTTTATCATCACGTTTTTGATATTTTCGTCTTGCCAGCAGCTACTGTTCTAGTAGTCTTGTCAGCTGAATATTTTCTCTCTTATCGTATCTCAGAAAACAAGTTTCTGCAAAATTATAAAGCTTGATTTCAGCCTTGATTTGATATATTGATTTTGAGATGTTATTATTAATCATTTAAATAAGAATCGCTCATTTTGTTCTCTGTTTTTTCTTCTTTCTTTAGAAAATGCATTTAATGCTGTTTGGCATCCGAGATTTATTTATAAACTTCGTTTCATGGAACTACTTGTGATTTATGTTTGAATTTTGACTACATTTCTTCACAACGTTCTACTTTACGTTCTTTATGATACAGTTATGTTTCAACCTACCTGGTCTGATCATTCCTTTCAGTATATTAGTGACACAACCCTACTTTCTACTTTCCTTACAATAAGCACTGTTAACAGAATTCCTCAATTAACTCTTTATTTTTTTCTCTAATGGTGTCCTAAACTAAATGGTTCTAAAACTAAAGTTATGCTCTTTAAAACAAGATGTCAGAAACTTAAGTCTTGTGATGATCTTTTCGTCTTCAATTTCCATCTTGACGATTTCCCTGTACAGCTTTCATATCCAGTCACATATCTCTTAATTACAGTAGATAAGAATCTCACCTGTAAAGATAACCATGCTACCACTTGCTTTAAAGTTGTCAAGCAATTTAATGTTTTAAGATGTTTCCTTGAGAACTGTAATTTACACTTTTACTGTACACCTATGAATCCTTAGTATGGTCGAATCTAACTCTGTTCATACTGCACTGATGTGAGCTTATTTTACATATTAGGATTGTCTCACATTCTGGAACATCATGCCGTCAGGTTAGTTTTAGGAATTCTTTTTTTCATTCAACCCAAGATCTGTTCTATTGCATTACCTTTTTTCCCACCTACATATACTGTTTATCCTTCTCCTGTTTAGTATCTCTTTAACGTCTGTCTCACCTTATGGATCTAAATTTTTATTTCGTTCCAGAGACACCTCTATCTCCTGCTGTCTACCTCTTTTGAGATATTATAGTTTTTACTAACAGTTGTTATTTTCTGCATGTTTGATGTGTGATGTTATTATTGTTGTTTACCAGTAATTATCTCACTCTTTTCTTCAGACTCGTCTATCTATACTCTATACTTAGAATGATTATTATTGTTGGATCTACTCGTTCTTTACTGTTTCTTACATTCCGATACTTCTACTTGCCGAAGACACAACCCTCAATTTCAATAAATATGGGGCTGGAATAAAATGATACTGATAAAAATATTGTTATTGTGACTCACTAGTACTTTGAGTAAGGTATTTGAGCACATTATTTTCCCAATGTGTTCGTACAAACTATATTTCTTGATATTTTAAAACTATAAATGTTATTATTGAAGAGTGTCTCATAAAAATGTTTATTCTCCGAGGACATAACTTACACCACTTAACCACTTAAAAATACATACTTGATGTCTCTTTCCGTAAGCAAGCCGGATCATGATGCTTCCCCAATGACTAATTTACCTTGCTATATTTATTAATTACAATGAATCCATAGCATATTTTAAGTAATTGAACAGTTTCTTGTATCACGTATTTATATTTTTTACACATTAAATTAATAATCAGCCACTATCACATTTCTGCAGTTCATTCCTTAACCTCCTTTCAGAAGTTCGTTTTCTTGGCTGAAGAGACGGAGTAACTGATTAGTTTCTGGTCAGTGATCTGTTTTGATGGATGAAACACTTGTAAAACAAACTGTTATTTTATGTATCGAATCACCTGATTAGGACTGGTAGTGGGTAAAATATCTTGAATGCAGTGTTTATCGAAGATTTAGTGCGATTGCCATATTGTTATAGATTCAATACCTTCATTCTTTTGTTCTTATAATTCATACATAGTACTAGTAATTGAAGATCTAGACTCTGTGATGGCTAGTTTCAATAATGACATTTTTTGAAAATATTATTAGATAATCCATGTACTCCTCTCTATATCCAATACAGAACATTAGATTTTACTGATATGATTTGTTTATAAGCTTCACCTATTTTATTTCAATTTTAACAAAACCCGATCAGCTCATCTTTCCTTTGTTTAGTTGTAAATTTCTTAATTTTTCCACACTTTGTTTCATCGTTTAAAATATGCAAAACCGTTTTATTATAGTCACATTGGTCAACCTAATACAATTCTTATATTCCATAACAAGACTGTTATTCTTATTTAGTATTCTGTAAAGCATCGATTCCATTAATCTAAGATCTCACAGTTTAGGGTTAAGATTCTAGCTATGTAAAAACAATTAAACCAGTACTACTAATATATGTACATACAATACTAAAATATGTATCTGAAAGTGGATACACTTCACAAAGTTTCATTTCTTTTGCTGTAATTCGTACAGTAAGGGGAAAATTGTGAAACTGGAACTTTTCAGAAACCGTAAATTTTGAGAAACCTCTTTCTTTACACATTATTCAATTATAGTTAGGCTCTATGTAATACTATCAAGTTCAACAGAGAAACAGTCATCTCCTTAAGCTCTCTTCAAATTTTCTAATATCTGAAGTTCAAATATTTTAACTTTCAGCAAATGATTATTACTTTTTATGATGACACTTTAAACTTAAAAATATTTGTATTAATAAATAATTTTAATTGCTAAGCATCCAATGTTTCTTTAGACGCTTCCCAGATCTTCTCTAAAGTTGTATTTAAACGATTAAAATTGTTAAGCTCATTGTGCTATTTTAAATGCTAAAATATTAAAATTACAAAGTTGAATCTAGAAATCTTAGTATTTTTTATGTAACAACTTCAAATTGAATTTATAATTTGGAAACTGTTTTTCACGCTTACAAAACTTCGCTAAATTTGCCCGACCATATCTTTCTTGAATAAAAAAAATAGCAAATTTATTTTAAATATTTCTCAACTGAACCAATTTTTTTATTTAATCCAAAGTGTGAAAACCATTTAATCTACTAACACTTTGCAGATTTATGTTTAACACACCTACAAAATTTCAGTGTGTCAAAACAAAAATTGCTATTTTTGATGTGGAATTTAGAGTGGAAAGACAAATCCGCTAAATATTTTAATAACTAGTTGTAGTTGTAGATAGTTATCAGTTTTCTAAAGCAGCATTTTGAAAGAGTTTGTTGTAATAGTTAATCATTTAAAGATTGTTCTAATCTATTAAGAAACTTTAACTATTAAGCGTGGACTTCGCCTTTGCAGACTTTGGATGTTCAGCAGTGATTGTGCAAAGTTTCACACAAGTCATACAGAACTACCCAGAATAAGGTTGTTAACAATATGTCTGAAATTTTGCCATTTGCCTTTCTTTTTTTGAAAAGTATATATCCTTCTCTGTAAAATTGTTTTTTTAGCATTCTTTTCTGTAAAATTACGTTGATGGTTTTTGAGAATTCTTTGAAAAAGTTGTTTAAGATGCAGTTTTGAAGCGTTTGGAGAAAATAGATGTTTTAAGATAGGTTGTTGGTTGTCAATGGAATTGTTGTCGAAGTTGTCTTCTTTGTGGTGGTTATTTTTCGTTCTTTTGTGGGCGGTTTCGATTTGTGTAAAATGATTTTGTTTGTTTCTTAAATTTTGCATAATGCTTCTCGAGGACTATCTGCGCTAACCGTCCCTAATTTAGCAGTGTAAGACAAGAGGGAAGGCAGCTAGTTATCACCACCCACCGCCATCTCTTGGGCTACTCTTACTAACGAATAGTAGAATTGATCGTATCATTATAACCGCCCCCATAATTGAAAGGGCAAATATGTTTGATGTGACGGGGATTCGAACCCGTGACCCTCAGATTACGAGTCGAACGCTTTAACACGCTTGGTCATGCCAAGTCATATAGAAGGGAACAATTATTTCAAAGATGCCGGGCCGTGTAAAATGAACAAAGGTCAGTATGATAGAGAGCATTTCGACGGTAGGTCAAAGCATTACTTATACACAAAGTTTTATTCAGTCGTATTCAACAGATCAAACCAGAATTAAACGAAGTTAAAAAAAAACACCTTCAGATCAAAATTAATTAATAACCTGACATTTAACTGCAACACCTCCTAAAATGTTGTACCTGTTTACACTCTCGTCCCTAAGTCATGTGGCAGGCAACGGTCAGTGGCAAACTCTATTTTTTAACCTGAAAATGAGCTGAGGAGGTCAAAACGTTGTTCTTCTGTACTTTATTTTAATTAAAGTTTTCATACCCATACCAGCTGTCTTTAGAATACACTTGGTGTAGTGTTATTGTACACTTTTTTACTCAATTAGACTTCAAGAATTGATTATTCACGTTTGTAACAAACATGTTCGACCAACTATTAAACTCTCTCTATATGTTTATATTATATAACGGATTTTATATGTTACTGAATTTGATATTCACCAAAGTAATTGATCTATTTACATAGCATCTATTTGCATAACATGTATTTATACAACATGTATTTACATAACATGTATTTACATAACATCTATTTACATAACATATATTTATATAACATCTATTTACACATGTATTTACATAACATATATTTACATAGCATCTATTTACATAACATCTATTTACATGGCATATATTTATATACATATATTTACATAGCCTCTACTCACGTAGCATATATTTACATAATATCTATTTACATAGCATCTATTTGCATAACATCTATTTATACAACATGTATTTACATAACATCTATTTACATAACATATATTTATATAACATCTATTTACACAACATGTATTTACATAAGATATATTTACATAACATCCATTTACATGGCATCTATTTATATACATATATTTACATAGCCTCTACTCACGTAGCATATATTTACATAATATCTATTTACATAGCATCTATTTGCATAACATCTATTTATACAACATGTATTTACATAAGATATATTTACATAACATCTATTTACATGGCATCTATTTATATACATATATTTACATAGCATCTACTCACATAGCATATATTTACATAATATTTATTTTCATAACATATATTTACATAATATCTATTTTCATAACATATATTTACATAATATCTATTTTCATAACATATATTTACATAACGATGTAAAATGATAAATATACATTCATGATATTCTTTTTTTTGTGATTTCACGATCTTTAGAAAAAGATTTTCACTTCCATGATCTTAACAGTGAGTAAAACATATCTATTGGTTCCTGTTTTCTACTTAACTATAGAAATAATTGACAGTTCTGATAAATCAGATCGTGCAAAATAATGAAGGGTTGTCATTAATGTGAGTGGTACTATGAGGCTCACTATCTCCTCTTCATATGGCGACCAAACAGAATGTCCTATACATTTTCAGTCCATACTAAAATTGTAAATCAATCTCATATATTTCATAACATAAAATAAGGTAATTCTTACGTTTTCATTATAATTTGGACAGGAGAATAAAAGCTTCAAATTGATTTCTTATCGCTAATTATTGTTTATTTCTGCATCGATACTAATTTATCATTATGTTTATGTTTCATGACCAACAGAGAATATATTTTCACGAATTAACTTATGTGTGATCACTGAGGAGCTAGATAACTTCCAGTTAAGTGAATTGTACCTTTATTAATTCACAATTAATTTGCTCGTTGTTAAATCTCGATAAGATATTAAGGAAGTCCTGGATCGAATAGATGGTTTGTAAGTTTGTAAGACTCTTGTATATAAATTAATATTTGTATTAATTATTATATTAAATTGTATTATGTTGTTTGCATAATAAAATATATCTGTATTAAAAAAGAAAATTGTGTTTTAATCTTGTTGACAAAAATAATAAAATTTAATACATCTGTACATCTAATTAATTTTTGAATTCAAATTACGATTTAGCTCAGTTTTAGGCTTTTTGAAGTCGTAATACGTAAAATAATAAATTGGAGTCTCATCCAAGATAAACTATAACATGTAACAAGTCCCATCAATCATTTGAGGTTTGTTTGTTTTGAAATTTCGCGCAAAGCAACACGAGGACTATCTGCGCTAGCCGCCCTTAGTTTAGTAGTGTAAGACTAGAGGGAAGGCAGCTAGTCATCACCACTCACCGCCAATTCTTGAGCTACTCTTTTACCTACAAATAGTGGGATTAACCACACATTATAACGCCCCCAGGGCTGATAAGGCGAGCATGTTAGTGCAACGGAGATTCGAACCCGCGAATTACGAGTCGAACGCCTTAACACAGTTGGCTGTGCCGGGCCATCATTTAAGAGATTATGTTTCTCATATTGTTCATACATACATTCAAGACAGACACACTTTACGAGTTACATTAAGTCTACTATTTTAAGTCACGTTATTTTTTAATAAAAATAGATTTCATTTAAGAAATCAAATCATGAGACATGAATACTTGTTTTTATATATATATATACTTTGAACCTTTCTATGCCAATGGCAAATTTCGGGATAGATCAACTTTCATAAGTGTCATAAATAACATAAAACAATTAAAAGGTCGGCAACTTATAAAATAGCTTATGGAATTTCTTAGCATCAGATATTAATTTTATTTTTGCATGTATCATGGACTGAGTTACTGATGAAAATAAAATGATTTCATAAGATAAAATATTGGGATGCTCAATTGTTTTCTTATTGTAATTTTCACATTATCCTAAAAGTGTAATGCGTCATGACACATCGCTACCGTTAGTTTTATTTAATTTTTCTCTACGTTTTAACACTTACGGTACTTTATTTAACAATAGCATTTTGATCGATGCAGAGTAAAAGTTCAAAAATATAATCATTGACCTTCGGCTTCCTAAAGTTGCGACAAATAAACACGCGAAACAAAAAACCATCTAAAACAGAAAAAAAAAGTTATTGCTTTGGTAATCTGCCTAGTTTGTTTTTGCATTTCTACAGTCTACATGCCGAAATTTTAAAAGACGCAAAACCTCTAACAACATAGCCATAGGCCACTCTAAAACAAACGTTTTATATACACTTGGGTCACAGAAAATGCGGTCATCTTACATTGGCCCCCTATTCGGTGGGTCATTGACAAGTCAGCGCACGAACTTACAGAGCTAAAAAGAGTGTTTTTAAACATGAAACCTGCTGCATACGGAGAACAACTATGATTTATCGTGAAAAGTAACTATATAATTTACTTATAAAACTATACAAAATATTCCCTACCTGAATTGAATAATATAAACTAGCAGACTTGTGAAAAGTACATTATACAAATTAGATGAAATTTTAACTTTAAGGCTTTGCTTATTTACATGGTGAAAATTATTAAATTCGTGAAATATTCAAATACTGAGACACGTATATATCTGTTGATCTACAGCACCCTCTAGTGGTTTGCTCTCAAACCATATGCAATCTCGATTATCTTATTGGATTACACTTTGTCTCTCCCAAATAATGCGCGTAAAATATGCCCCCTATTGATGTAATGTGTAACTATCACATCTTGACCCAAGCAACGAGCACCGAACAACACGGTCTTTAGTACTTTTGGCATAACTATCATTTAACGTAGACTTCTCAAATTCTCTCTCTATCACTTGAGATAACCAATCAGCATGAGGCAGCATTGCTTAGATGCCCATATGTAAGCTTTACTCTTTATATAAATCTCAGCATCAGCTAAGGTTTCTAAGCACTTGAATACAATCCAAGTGAGAGATGATACAAGGATTGGCCATTTAAGTACAAGCTCTCTTGGATAACCATTGGGGTATGTAACTTTGGCCTCAGGTAATAATTCAAAGATATGAATTAATTCAATGTGCTTGTGATATATATATATATATATAACAAATTTGCAAGTGTTTTGTTGTTTACTGTTGTTGATCCTTTGTTACGTAACTTCCGACATATGGCGTAATATACCGTTAAATTATTACTTTTAGGCTTATTGATATATGTGTGATAGAGAAAGTGGATATTGTTACTTAGAAGTAACCGTTTTATTGCTATACTTGACAATTCAATTTTGAGTAATGGCCATCAGCAGTCATTAATTTTTAATGAAATTAGTAAGAAAAATTACAGCAGCTTAAACATTTATTGAAAAATTACAGCCTAAGAAGTTTAAGATGGCGAAATATTTTATTTATTTCCAATAGGTATTATATATAAACGATAAACATAGTTTGTTTTACAAGAGAAGTAAATTGAAAGTTTCACGGGGCAATTAGATATACATACTTTTACTCCAAGCTATCTAGATGGGGGGATGGGGGTATACATCCCCTCCTTCATTTTAGGTAGGGGTATGGTGCATACAATCATCCCCCCTACAGTTTGGTCTGTTGAATTGTTTTATTGCATCACAGGTCTACAAATTCTGTGTTTGTTCTTCTGATTCTCGTGTTCTTACCAATCGAATTACATAATTAGGCCTAGATGTAGGTTTTGTCAGTAGCCGAAATGTACATCTTTAATATAGGCGTGCTTCTAAGCTTTTCGATCTAAGCGATAGTTCTAAGTATCAATCAGTAGGCCTAAGTATACATTCAAGTTTCGTAGCAACAAGATTACTCTGTGACTGCATGTTTACAGCTTTCAAGTTTACGTAATCAGAGATTACAAATTTGCAAATTGAACAGTCCACTTTAGTGGTTGCAAAAATCATCTCTCCCATCGGGTGTAAAAAATCTACGCCTCTGACATTGACAAAGTATAAGTGATACAACAAATGTTACATCATGCTGGTCGAGTCTGAGGAACGTAGGTCACTCGATGTGAAGGTTTGGTTTGGTTTTTTGGAATTTCGCACAAAGCTACTCGAGGGTTATCTGTGCTAGCCGTCCCTAATTTAGCAGTGTAAGACTAGAGGGAAGGCAGCTAGTCATCACCACCCACCGCCAACTCTTGGGCTACTCTTTTACTAACGAAAAGTGGGATTGACCGTAAAATTATAACGCCCCCACGGCTGGGAGGGCAAGCATGTTTGGCGCGACGCGGGCGCGAACCCGCGACCCTCGGATTACGAGTCGCGCGCCATGCTCGCTTGGCCATGCCGGGCCTAAAATCTTCCAGTCAGAGGCTGAGTCTCAATATATCGCAGTATGGTGGCTGCTCTACTAAGTACAACACCCGGCGATGTGAAGGACTATTGTTTATCTAGTCACAAATTACTACATTTTAGTATATCTGTAAATATATGGAACAGTTATTTTGTTCCTATGTAAAAAAGACATCGTTTCTTATCAAAACGGTTTTTAAATAATAAACCGAGTAAAGATAGTTTTTCAAAACTTTATTTTCTAGTTCCAGTTTCTTTGTGGAACAATACGAACAATGTTAACTTCTGAAGAACTGATTAAGAAAACCGTTTATTCCATAATAATAAAATGAATTATACTCACATATATTTCTCTAACTCAAACACTTCGTTTTACGTTAAATAGATTTCAATTAAAATAAATATTCTTCCACAGAAAACCTTAAATACTACTATCAGTTTTTACTACGTTAGATGAATAGTAATCGATAACAAATAGCAAAGTCAGAAAATATGGAAATTGGCTTCAATATTAAGTTTACAGCCTCATTATATTAAATATTAAATAAAACGTTTTCTTCCTATTTAAAGCACTTCCCTGATGATTAAACATTTTTATCGTAAACAGGAATTATTTTGTTTATTTATATACCACGATTTTCTTATATTCTTTATTGGAAGTAATTTTATTATTTAGCGTAATATTTTATCAGATAAATTTTACTTATCAGTGTAAATATCAGAACCACTTTTGCTACTATGTTATATCTATTTGAATTACTAAAATACAATAAACATTATTTGATGTTCAGTTAACAAGTTTAGTTTTAAGAAACTACTTTTCACGTCTTTCTTTGAATTTGTGCTCAACTTAGGATTTCTTACTACCACGTTTATTGAAATATAATAAAAACATTTATTGGAAACATTAATTTGACTGAAATTTTAAGAAATATAAAAACCAGTACTTAAATTTCTTTGAAAGAACTGTAGTAAAATACTTACAATTCACAGTTCAATTAATAGTATGAAGACACTTAACATTTTGGTACGTTATGATCTCTGTTGTCAATTGTTTTAATTTTTCTCCAGTTTTGCCAAGCGATAATTGATTCGTCATAATATTCTGATCAAACTTATTCCACGCATATTAAACTATTCTGGAACTTTCGTCAGCGTCTTCTTATTCGCTCATTAAAATGTCGTATGCTCCATCCAATATATATACATTTGTAGGCAGAACACCCATGTTTGAAGATAACCTCAAAATTTTTGAGTTTATTTAATGTATTTTTGAGACAAAACAGACCTCAAAGCAGATAGTTTGATGAAGAATGGATATGCATGATAAATTGAATATTTCAAGTCGTTATTTTAATGTTAATAGGCCTATATCCTTAAAATTTGAAAAAAAACATGACGAGAGTTTAAGATGCGGGTTCACGCTAATGTAATGGTGGGCAATAACATAAAATGATTCCTACCATAAATTTAGGCTGTGAGTACGTTATAATAGCAGCTGATCCTTAAGAGAAACTATATGTGATAGGGTGCTCTGCCCGGCTACCTTTCAGCTCTAGATAGCAGTTCAAAATTAGAAACAACGGCAGTTTGTGTTTATGGCAAATCTATCAAAATTATAAACATTTTGATATTTCTAAACTATTATATTGTGGAATTTATTTCAGAATTAAATACAATATCAAATAAACTATTTTTCTAACAGTTTGATTATTTGCTTGTTTTAGAGTAAAGTCGCATCTGCTGTGTCCACCACGAGGAATCGAACATAGCCTTTTAACGTTTAACTTTGTAAACTGATCACTGTATTACAGAAATATTAGCATAATAAGAAAAACATAACTGAATTATTGTTTTCACTTATATTACCACACCTTCAGGAGTAAAGTATAATGTTAGAAACAAAGATAATTTATGTCACATTAGCATTTACTGGTATAAATGGTTCGAAATATATTTGGTCACCTATACAATAACGTAATTAGAATAAGAGATTACTACAACGAGTAGCAAGAAAAACTTCTAAATAATTTGATTTACGACTTCACTACCAGACGTTTTCTTCCAGATACCGGTTGCTTGACTGTGAAGTTACTGATCCTAGATAAATGTATATTGAATTTGGATTATAATGTATAGAGCTAAATATAAACTTTACATGAACTATCTATTATATAACAAATTAGAAACTCAAAAGTCTTAGGAATTCATTACTATTTTAATTTACCTTTAAAGCTTTGGTGAAGTTCAGAACGTTTTGTTGTTAAAATATTCCATTTTATAAAAACTGATTTACGGATTATTTAAAAACTAAGTAGACTTTTACTTGAATTAACTCTTCTGGCAAGAAGTGAGAGATAACTTTAAATATTAACGAACTCAATTCCAGTTTTAATATTAAGATTTAATATGAAAATATGATCTACCCACTTCAAGCTCTTGTCCTGTCTTGTCTAATGGCAATGCAAATGTGGAAAGCCCTGTTAATAACGCTAAAAGCGAGTATATAACCACTGCTGTCTTGGGCTCAGACTCCATTAGAACCTGTTAAACATACTGTGTAGTTATTGTAGTTGATTATAATGTCGTGTTCATTTGTACCAGTTAGATAATATTGAATTAAGCTGATTCAAGAAACATTATGTGATGTTTTTAAAAATGTGTTTCTGTTGTTAAGCAGAAAGCCACGAAAAGGCTGTCTGTGCTGTATCCACCACGAGTATCAAAACCATGTTTTTCATGTTATAAGCCTTCAAGTCTTAGAGCTGAGTCACTAAAGGATATGTTTTAATGGATGCCTCTATATCATACAGAGACACCTTTGAGATATTATACCACTAATATTCAGGTTTCGATTCCTAGAGTATGCAAAATGTAGATAACTCATTGTGCATCTTTTGCTTATTAACAAAATAAAAAACAAACTAACAGAATGTAAAATACGAGATATTGTGTAAACTAGTCTGAAACAAAGCTAACAACCACTAGTACGGAAAAACATAAAATTTATAAGGAAACACGTTTCTATATTTTCACATGACATCTTCATTCCGGTGTAACACTAGATCTAAATTGTATCTTAAATAAAGAAACTTTAACAAACCATATTGATTAAACAAAAGTAATGTAATGGTTACTTCATAAACACAGTAGAACTTTTCGTTACCCGTTAAATATGGCTTTGCTATCCTTTTTACTTAAAGCCCTTCTTTTCTTTAAAATACAAAATGAATATTTCTACTTTATTTAAATGTTAGATTTATATGTTATGAAGATATTTCAAAGCTAAAATTTTTTTTCACTTTATAAACTTTCGCGTATCTTTATTATTACAAAGTAAACAAAACAGTTTAAATGTGAAACCAATTGTAAACAGCAAGTTAGACTGAATTTACCTGGGCTACGAATGGAGTGATTATAGCCCCAATACGACCAAAAATCAGGTAGAAACCGTAAGCGAATGCCCGGTGAGTAGTTGGGTAAACCTGCAGAAACATATATATTATAAAAATATTCTAGAAAATCCTTTTGGTACGGATTAGACAAACAGAAGTAATTTATTGTCTCATTTGGCAGTACAGTAATAACAAAGGTAAAAGAGACAAATCAGTGCTATTCAGGTTCTCAGATAGTATAAACATACGAAAATAAAAATTTAAAGTATATTACTAATACTATCTTGATAAGTAACAGTTTCAATAAATATGTTATTTGTATTGTTAATTATTTCATTAGTTTTTGCTCTTTGATGTCAAAGTGAATGTATCTCACATATAAACATAATTTTGAATTTATATGTAAGTAAAAAGAAACGTTTAATCACTAACACTTACAATATTTACACTACTGCATTAAATATTTTACAATTCATACCTCATTTGTGTAGAGTACACAAACACCGAAACATGCTGAAACCGATCCTCTAGCTATAAAGAGTGAGATTACTGGTCTGTGAAAAACAACAATGAACAGTCAACTTAACCTTTGAATACTATCCTGAAAATATGTGTACAATATTCTTGAATATAGATAATATAACTGAGACAATTTTGAAGAAAATAGGAACAAAAATTATGTGTTGTAACCACTGAATTTGGATTTGTAATCGGAAACACCATTAATTGTAACTACACCTAGAAGTCAGTAATAATGTAATTTATATGCATTTTAGTTTTATATTATCACTCAATTTAGAAAATAAAAATTATACTGAAAATCACAAAGTTACACGTCAGTTTGTTAAAATTCAACATTACGTAAATTATTCAATTGTTACGAACAACTTCAGCAATGCATTATGTATAATGACAGACACAAAAACACACACACACGTCAATAGTTACTATTTTTTAATCGAAGGCACAATGTATAATTGAGACAAATTATGATTATTAAGTTCGCTTGTGTTTAATTCCGTGCAAAGGTGCTCAAGGACTATCTCCACTATTCGTCCCTAATTTAGCAGTGATATAATAGATAGAAGGACAACACCATCTATCTCCAACTCTCGGGGTGTGATCTTCTGACCGTAATGTAACTTGTAAGCTGAGGGTCGCGGGTTCCAAACCTCATGACTCCAAACAAGCTCGTCCTTTCAGCCGTGGGGGCGTTTTAATGTGACAATCAATTCCACTATTCGTTGGTAAAAGAGCATCTCAAGAGTTGGCGGTGGGTGGTGATGACTAGCTGCCTTCCCTCTAGCCTTACACTACTAAATTAGGGACGGTTAGCGCAGATAGCCCTCATGTAACTTTGCGAGAAATTAAAAAAAAAAGACAGTATAAACTGCACACTTTATTATGCTTATGAATACAATATCAAGCTGTTTTTGGTGTTTTCATACATTCGGGCGATACACAAAGGCTTCTTATAAAGTAAGCAGCTAACAAAATCCAATGCAAATTTTGAGCTACTTTAATATAACAGTTAAACTTTACTGTCTCTGTTATAAAGAATGAATAATATATAAGCGAATAGTGAGTTATTTACCGGTCTGCGGCATGGTTCTTCAAATGTACAGTATTAGGAAAAATGCAAAATAAAAGGAAAGGAAATGAGCCATACAAAACACTTGTACGTTGTTGGAAGCTCTTTGTTTTACACAGGACGTTATACCTTGTTTATCACTATTATTATAGTAGGATTGAGGAATATTGTTTCACTTGTCCTATGTTACCATGCATAACTCAGTCAAAATACTTTAGTCGCTCTGTGATTTTTTAAGTTTTTACGCGAGCCTTAAATTATTCGTAACGGACTCTGTCTTGGCTAAGTTATGATTGTAAATATTCTATCGGTCTCTTTATTTTCAAGATGTTGTCTCATTTTGTAAATAGAATCATTTTGATAAAGTACCCTCTTAACCTGGCTATCCGTTCAAAGGACTAGTGAACATATTCTTGGTGTAGCTTTAAAAATAAAAAAATATTGTAAAATTTCATCCATATTCTCAGTATTTTAGTGTAAATATTTCTTTGTTTGACATCATATATCACTTTTGAAATCTACTTCAGATGTAACATACACCAGTCACATCTGTGATAATCATAGCTGTTTAAACGTTACGAGGCTTTACCTTTTATGTTTGTAAGAAATAAAATAAAAATAAATGTGAAAGAAGAGCTATCTGAATGATTCTTAACATAAGTTTGATAAATATGTTATTAGCATATATAAATCTTCTGTATAACGCAATAAATTGAATAGGAGACGATTGTGACAAAGGTCGTCCCACACTAGTACAGCTATAAGTCCACGGATTTACAACGCCTAAAATCAGGGGCTCGACTCACCAGATACCCCAATGTGGCTTTGCTATAAGACTGTTATTTTATTTTAAAAATTCAGTTAAAAGCCTCGTAACCCTGTGAACTGAATTATTTGTGATAGTGAAAAATATTTTCATAAGATAGAATTGTCAATAACTTACTTATGGTAACCGTTACATTACACAAATTCTTCAATAAAATGCATTGTATCAAAACACATCATTGTTGCTAACTTTATATATTTCATCTGTTTCAATACTTACGGCACTTTGTTTATCAATAACATCATGACAGATGCAGAGTATAAACACAAAAATATAAACATTAATTTTCGTCTTCCTACAGGTTCGATAAATAGCCACGCAAAAAAAACACCTAGAAAAGAAAAATAAGCTTTTATTATTGCTATGATAATCCATCATAATTGTTACCTTATCTAGTTTATTCAATAAACGATATTTTATCAGAACACACCACTGTCGTTAACTATATATATATATATATATTCTGTTTCTGTTTCAGTAGTTACGGCATTTTGTTTATCAATAGCAACATGACAGATACAGAATAGAAACACAAACATATAAACGTTAATATTCACCCGCCAAAAGTTTTTGACAAGTAACCATTGGAAAAAAAACCACGTAGAAACCTACCAAAGTCTGTTTCATCCAATTAAAAAAATAACCACTGCACGTAGACACAGATCTTGTAATAAAAATTGAAATAATGATTTTATAATTAAAGTTCAGTTGTTTCATTTCGAGATATATGATGTATTTTTTGGGAGTTTTTGTATAGAGCGATGATGCATAATATTTAATATTTTGTTTTCTTCGTGTAGACAATTTAAGAAACCTGAAGTGTTCTTTAGATATGATGTAATATGAGTAAGTAACGTGTTTTGAGTCTTTTATAAAATCCAAGTTTTTTTATTGCAAGGGTTGTCAATGTTTAATATAATAGATCGTAATTGTGTATTCTGTTTGTAAAGGATTGAAACACTCACCATTCGCAACGTCAAGAGTTGTTCATAATATTTATTTCATCTTGTTCTTATTAGAAGGACACCATATTGCTTTGCCTCAGCTCTGTTTCGTATAATTTCTGATTTATTATGTATGCACGATTAAATGTTCAGTGAATATTACTTCAAACATGTTGCCTTTATGGAACATTTTAATATTGTTTATCTTATCAGTTAGATTTTTTATGGTAATTAAAATATTTTCAAATAAAAAGTTGTTTGAAAATATATTTAAACACCTTAAAAGAGAACTATGTTATTTAATTGTATTGTTTGTAGTTAAGTACAAATTATTGCTTTGTCCACCACGGATATCGAAACCTGATTTCAAGCGTAAGACTGCAAACATACCGATATGCCACTGTGCAGCATTTTAATTAAATGTTGTTGAACCCTAGGATATTTGACCTTTGTGCGTCAATTTGTGTCGAGAAACGTAGAAGCACACATAAAACATCTATGTTGTAGTACTCGCTCTAGCTAAGTAATTCATCAAAGTGCAAGTAATACTACAGTTGAGTATACATGTCACAGATTATATTCTCTATCGAAGAATAGCCTGTGATTTCTTTCAAATACCAAAGCATATTTGACATATACGCTTATTTAATCATAACGCCAAAACTTAATAACGTAGTCTCAAATGGTCTCTTGATCGTCAAATATCTGTTAAAGAAAATTTTGTTGGTCGTAAATAAAAATCACTAAAGAGCTAAAATTTTGTCTTGCACATCTTTATAAAACCAGTGTTAATTCTTGAAAAAGGAAGTAGTTTTGACTCAACTCGTTCACTGCAGTCAAACAGTATCAGTTGAAAGAGGTGTGTAATACCTCCTTACAAGATTATATGAGGTTTGAATAGAACGGATACTCGTTCAAATATAAAGATATATAATACAATGTTAATGATGCAATAATGTTGATGTTTTACAAAATAAAAACGTAATGTAAATCAAGTTAATAATCATGTAAATAACCAATATTTTCATAATGTAAATAAAATAAAATGGCCCTGCATGGACAAAGTAGAGCCATCACCATCAGTTGAGGAAGATAGGAAACTAAAACTTGCTGACATCGAAGAAAATATAATGTAGTTGTTTGAATCAGAAATTAATAAAAAAGTAATTATTTTATAATATAATAAAAAATAAACAGCAACTAAAGAAAAATGGATAAACAAATCGCATTATTATTATATTAACAAAACAAAAATTGAAAGGAAAGGTTGTCCCAGTGTCTTCATTTAGCTTTATCATAATCGCTTGTCACTGACTATTTAAACCGTAAAGTTTTAAAAACTCATAAATCACATTTTGTGAGAAATAAAATTAGTGTAACCTGAAGACCAATGTCTATGAACAAAAGTCAGCTTAACTTAGTCATGTGATATTTTTTATTGACATATTTACTAGGTTTGAAATTGAGAAGCACTAGCAATACAATACTTTCAACAACCTTAAAAATTAATCATAAAAAATAACAGTCTAGCTTGACCTATCTGTTCTTTTATGAACACATTTATTACATGTTACCAAGAATCTCTGCAGCTGTAGTACATAGTAGATTGATGTAGTCTGAGAGCAAAAGTGGTTTACAGGGCATGTGATATTCCGAAACTGTCAAGTTTCCAGAATAATGTTTGTTCCATTTTTCGGCATCTTGGGTAGCTGTTGAGAAAAAAAAACATACTGAATAGCGTTTATTCAGATGTGGTGTTCCTAAATACGTGCTAACTATTGTTAAAGGTTACAGGTCACCAAATGTTCAAAATTTATTTTATTTAGCTCTCGCCACTATAGCCTGCTTATCTTATTAACACAATACTTTGGATGATAGCAAGTTAAAGCTCTCGCCACTATAGCCAGCTTATCTAATTAACACAATACTTTCGGTGATAGAAAGTTAAAACTCTCGCCACTATAGCCAGCTTATCTTCTTAACTCAATACTTTGGATGATCGCAAGTTAAAGCTCTCGCCACTAGAACCAGCTTATCTTATTAACACAATACTTTCGTTGATAGAAAGTTAAAACTTTCACCACTATAGCCAGCTTATTTTATTAACACAATACCTTCGGTGATAGCAAGTTAAAGCTGTCGTTACTATAGCCAACTTATCTTGTTAACACAGTACTTTCGGTAACAGCAAGTTAAAGCTCTCGCCACTATAGCCAGCTTATCTTATTAACTTAATACTTTAGGTGATAGAAAGTTAAGATTAAAAGTTAAGGTTTGAAAATTTAGAAAGACATAAAGCTTAAATAACGTCAACGGAAAATAACCTTTTTTATAAAACCAAACAAAAAATACCAATTATTTACGAGGCTTTATGTAAGTTGTATTACTTTCTTATCCACCCTCTTTCCTGACGTACCACTTAATAAGCACTTGGTTACGTAGCTTACAAGTGTTTATATTTTATCTTTTTTTTAATGGACCACTATAGGTTTAAGTAATAAAACCACATTTAAATGGCTATTTAGTATTTAATGTTAATAATGCGTTCAAATACTATATACGTGACATAATGAATAATTATTAGTACAAAGTCTACCTACTTTTTGACAATCCGTTATTCAAAATCACTTTTGGAGCCAGAAGAACGATACCGAAATATATAAATGTTAAGGAGAACCTGAAATGGAAAAGTTTTCCTCAAAAAATAACTAAGATAATTATAATAATCTTTGAGAAACTTATGTAAAAAAATAACGTTTTTGGAATCTCGCGGATGATAAAAGAATCAGCCTTAAAGTTAGGCCCACTACAAACCGGAGTTTCTCGGAATGGAATGTATTTTTACCAACAACCTGTGACGGTTAACAAGAAAACAAAAAGCCAAGACTAAACTTTATACAAAGTAGAAATATTTAATGATTTACAATTAACAATACAAAAAACTGTATTCCGTCACATACTACACAAAAATACGATAAAACGGACAAGCGACAGAGTATTTTCTGAAACTTTAACTACAGACTATATGAACAAAATCAACTAATCATGGCTTTAATATAATAATAACCACACTGAGCCATGTGCTTCTCTGTGTAGGTTATTCTAAATAATACGTAATGTAATAAATTGGAGGTTCATCCGAGATAAATCGTATCAGGTAACGTGTCATATTCACAAATTGCATTTGTAAGTATATAAGACTTGACTACAGATTTAGTATCAGCATATTCTTGTTATCAGGTTTTACGTATAGGCCGGATTTCTTACACTAGGTGTCTGTGACTTATTAAAGATAACTTTCAGCAATTAATAAATACTACACAGTCCATTATATACGTAAAAACGGCAGGTATGAGTAGAGAAAGCACTATGTAGAGGAGCGAACAACGTTTCAACCTTCTTTCATCATCGGAACCTGACGATGACCAAACTGTTCTATACTTCCTTGTAAAGTCGAGGATTGACACTTCTGTACAAATTGGCCCTCAGAGTTTTAGTCCGTTGGTTTACAACTTTAACAAATGGGTTTCGATACTCGTGAAGGACACAACACAAATAGTTTATTTTGTAGCTTTGAGTTTAACAAAAAACAGATCTATACAACTTTTTATAAAGGTGCAAAATATCTAAAATTTGATTCTGTGCAAAATTTGTGTTAAAAATGAATATTCACAATTTCAATAAATTATTACAACATTTTCCGCCATTACTTAATGTAACATTTTGCTCCATGACTTTAGAAATGTAATTGAAAACGATTCACGTGGACCAAAGACAATATAAAATGAAGTAAGCATTAATTCAGTAAAACAATAATAACAACTTATACAGCAGCTAAATTCTACTTTTATTACACTATGTAACAAAATGTTTACTTTTTCTTGTTCCTTGTTATTTCCCTATTGCTTATGCCTAAAGTTAATGGAAAAGACCTATTTTTCTTTTCAAACTTTGTTTCTGTGACCTGGTTTATGAAATTTTCAAACTAACCCACTTGCCAGAACATTCCAGGTAGATTCAGTGCTGAATAGCTGATAGAGAATTTTCTCGCACTTACAAAAATTTTTTCCGTAGTAATATATATACAGGGGCTCACCACTCACCTCTTCAGTTTCGTTCCAGCTACCTAAGTAAAGACATAGACCAATATGATTTTATCAGAGATGGTATCAAGAAGCTGCAAGCATTCTCCAGACGCATCCAGAAGTCTCAAAGCTGTGCTGCTCCATGCTCTCTTCCCCTGGCTCATTCGGAGTACCTCAAAGAGGAATACAGCAGTGTCAAGACCTTGATGTATGACGAGTATGGCTGGATGGTTATCAGATACTTCAAAATGGTAGCATTCCTGATGTGTCTCCAAGGAGGCTTTACCGAGTTTCCCTGTTATCCTTGCCTTTGGGCAGCAAGGACACTTCAACAGGAAGCACTGGCCACAACAGACCTAGTAGTCTGTGAGTAGGCACAATGTCAAGTGTGAGCCACGAGTGGACCTCCGGAAGGTGTTGTTCCCACCGTTGCACATAAAATTTAGTCTTATGAAACAATTTATCACAGCTCTTGATAAGGTATTTGCAGCCTTCAAGTACCTTCAAGACTTCTTCCCTGAGGTGTCTGAGGCAAAGAACAAAGCTTGTATCTTCGTTATACCACAAATAAAGAAGATACCGGAATGTGCAGAATTCCCCAGGAAGCTCAGTAGAAAGAAAAAAATGCTTGGAGCAGCTTTGTCGCAGTGGGTCGGGCTTCTTGGGCAATCACAAGACTGAACATTATGTGGAACTGGTTGAGGCTCTGATGAGGAACTATGGTAAAATGTGCTTCAGGATGTTCGAACGTACGGTATTTGTATTTTAAGTATAATGTCAGTAAGTAATATTTTCATTAATGTTCAAGTTAATATTAAAAAGAGTAATTAAAAAAACGTTGAAGTTACTTACCATAAGAAAATCAAACAAAATGAAAGTATTTTTTTGTCTTTATTCAGATGTATGAAAGACTTTGTGTCTGTGATGTTAGGAGGAATCTGCAGTTTCCCAGCTGGTCTTAGCATCCCGTTCTCTTTCGCCATTTTTATGATAATTTCCTCTGCTTCTTTGACTTTACCATGAGTCAGCATGTATCTAGCACTCTCCGGACACCACTGGAAGAATGATTAATCACTAAAGTACCATGTGCTTGTGGTATACGTATGTTTGCGCGTCTATATATACATGATTAGTTTCTAAAATAAAATCTCTCAAAATGGCCTAGTAATTTATGTCAAATGAATAAATTCCAATTGCTTAAACTATTAGATATTTAGTAGTGAACTGAATAATTTTTAATACTACACGATAGAACCCATACCTTTGATAAAATCAAAAAGACGACCAGAGGCATCACAGAGACAAATAACACAAGACGCCAGGAGTTTTTTGTTGTCATAATGGCCATAGCTATCAAGATTAGAACGATTGCACCAACGCCCCAGAAACCCTATATAATATAACAGCATATTCAGTGTGAACATTAATCTCTAAATTTTGTCGAATATTATTTCCAAATTTCTTGAAGGATTGTTTCTGAGGAATTCTTAGTTTAAACATTTAGACCTATGGTTTATCTTTTAGAATGTATACAAACTGAAGATAAGGCTACTCTATGTAACATGGAACCTAAAGCACGCATATATATTTAACGATGTAGTGCTGCCATAGAAACAAAAACGAATTCTTAAGGTCAAATGCAACTTTTTCATGTCCTTATCTTACAACTTTCCTCTTTTCAAGATATAAAAAGTAAAAATTCAATTGCTAGCTATCACTTGCTTATAAACTCGCATCAAACAATCTTGTATCAATGCACTTGATACATACAATATTCAAAAGTTGTATAGATCTCGCTTCATAAATATAAGTTAATAAAAAACAAACTTACGTAGAAAATCATTGTGCACTTCCCACGCAATTTAGAGGGAAGATATTCCATATATAGGGTTATTCTGAAAAACAAATGCTTCAGCAATTAAGTGTTATAGGTTATCTATTATTATTATAAGTATTATGCTTTATCAATTAAAGTACAGTACAAAACTATCAATTTTAAACATTTAAGTAAAATGTTGAATAACAGTGTTACTACAAACAAACTTGTAAGTTTACCTCCACATATTTAATACTAACATACAGATTAGAAGCGTGTATTTATATTTAGCTTAACCATTTATATTTTTTTGGTTATCCCAAAACAGAAAGTTGGTGTCTAATTTTAGCTTAATTTCAGAACATATTTCCACCATAAGTAATCAATTTGATTTATGCCTGTTTTACCCACACTACTGTAATATATTTTTTTATTTTACGAATACGAAATTTGTACAGGTAAATGTTGTTGAAGATTACGAATGGATATTAAATACAAGGTTTATACATTTGTATTTATTTCATTTACTTACATCCCGTTCAGGCTCGGTATTAAAAAACCAAAACACCCACGAAATACGATCATACATTCAATAGATGGTGAGAGGACAATCAGTATTCCACAGATTACCATAGCTCCAGTAGCACCTCTAACTACCTGGATAATAATGTAAGTAATAAATATCAATAATATCTCAAAATTTAGGATTCATCTGTCACAAATAATTATTATAATCCCGTCTGATTATCTAATGATTTGAATTACACAAACCAATTACCTATGAATTGTCTTTCTATAATGGTCTAGAAAGGATACGAGATTAACTTTTAACAAAATAAATCATTTTTACTTGTTAAATTATACGGCTTTAATAATCATAAACATTGCAAAAAATATAAAGGCCACAAAAACAAGAAACTCAAAAAGTTGATAAAAAACTACAAAGAAGAGGCGAAACATTTTCAACCTGTCAGCTTCCTTCTTCAGTTTTAAGTGAACCATTAAGCAAAAATCCAATTCTTGTGTTAAACCTAGGTTTAAACTTTGCTATCAAATCTAGAAATGTTCGTATTAAATCAATTGTTTCGCCCAGTGCCATAGCCATAGTAAGAGGACTGTATCCATAGATTTCAGCAAGCCCCTCCCAAATAGATTTGAGCCGAAACAAATTCTGTTCATTATTTCATTGAAGGGCTTCGTACAGCTTGCCCCGAAAAGATAAGGTTGATCCAATCTTTCCAAAATTTCATAGTTTCTACAAGGGAATATCCCACTTGTTAAATAAGGCTCACCAATAATGTGTAATTCCCCCCCCCAAAAAAAAAACCCGACTACGCCACTGATTGCTACCACAGAATCCAACAACAACTTTTAAATTTGCATTTAAATGAAACAAAAGAAACACAGTATTAACACACATATTAGACTTTAAGTAAATGAGTTCAAAATACTAGAATACTTAACAAAAATTAACTCAACGTCTGAAATTAGTTAAAATGTAACAATAAGATACACATAACAAGAGCTGAAAGAATGTGTTTATTCTATAATCGTAGATAACTCATGTTAAGATGTAAATGTCAACATCTTAGTAAATGACAGATCTTACACCTTACTCAAAGGTGATCCTACCAACAAAGTTCTTTTGAACATTGCTGTATATCCCCCTCCCCGTTTTTAGCTCTTTTTAAAATTTACAAAAACAATATTCCTTAAAGACCTATAATGTCTAGCATTGGCTCAACTTTACAAAATATTGCTAAACTCATCGCTAATTCATTATATTAAACCCTTTACTTTAAAACCACCTACTTTTCTTTCAAAAACTATATAGACTTAGTGAACAGAACCAAAACTTCAAACCAAATCATGAAAATATCTTAGTATTTTTCGACGTAAAATCTCTGTTTCCTCAATATCTGCAGAACAAGACTTATACTGTTTAATAGGAAATCTAACAACAGTTAGGCCAGGTGGTCAGGGCACTCGACTCAAAACTTAAGGGTCTCGGGTTCGAATCCCTGTTACAAAAACATGCTCGCCCTTTCAGCCATGGAGACTTTATAATGTGCTGATCAATCCCCCTATACTTAAGTAAAAGAGTAGCCCAAAAGTTGCCTTTCCTCTAGTCTTACACTGCTAAATAAAAAAACAGCTGGCTCATATAGTCCTCGTGTAAGTTTGTGCGAAATTCTAAACAAAACAACATTAGTTGACATATGAAGACCAGTTTTACGACAAAAATAATGGATTAAAGATGGACTACTCCTTTTCCTTGTATTGAGTGATATTTTGTAACTGTTCTGGAAGAAAAACTATTTTAATTAAAGTTTTAATACCCATACCAGCCACCTTTATAATACAATTTTTAAAAGAAACTGTTTGGAAATGAATTCACCCACAGAAACAACCCTGAAATCTGGTTAAGATATGCAGACGTGTATATTATATGGTGACATTGGAAAGATACTCTATTTACTTTCATTGAATGTTTAATGTCATAATTTTCATGCATGAAGTAGAACCCAAAAGTTGTCTCCCCTTTCTTGAGTTTGGTGTAAAACGTCACACTAGTAAAGTTATCACAGTTACAGCCTGCTCTATAATTAGAATGAGAGAGCGGCGTTTAGAGTGACAAACGACAAGGTATGCAGTCACGAGCGATTACACACAAGTGAACATCTTTTACGTCTAACATAGAATCCCAATCTATTAGATGTGATTTTGGCCCTTGTCATCTTAGTTTGTCGCACGAATGCTACTACTAGTTGTACCTACCACTAACCATTTAGGTAGTACTACCTTTTTTTATTTACTTTTAAAATCTTTATTGGTAACTAACTGCCTTTCCTCTAGTCTTACACCGCTAAAATAGAGACGGGTAGCTCAGCTTGCCCTCGTGAAAGTTTGTGCGAAATTCAAAAACAAACAAATCAAGCCTCGTGAGTTACTACAATTACATCTTAATGTAATTCCATTTGCCCCCAGTGGCTCAGCGGTATGTTTGCGGACTTACACGCTAAAATCCGGGTTTCGATACCCGTGGTGGGCAGAGCACAGATAGCCCATTGTGTAGCTTTGTGCTTAATTCAAAACAACAACAACAACAACAACATGTAATTCCAATAATCATCTGATTTTTCGTAATTCCAATGCTTTTTGGCAAAGGTCACATGTGAAGGTTCAATTAGTTTGGAATACACTTTGACGAAACAAATTATTCTTCACAAGAGAGTTAATGTGTTTCTACTTACGCAATAGAAGTAAATAACGTTTGTTTTTGGTTCAAAAGCTCCACATTTTTTGTCACAGCGAGTTTCAAGTAATCGTAATGATGTTTTTAGATTTACCTATTTAGTCTAAATTTTTTTTTGGAAAATCTGTTTCACTATTTCGTAAGTAAAAATATTATTTTTATTTATCCGGAGCACTAGTGCATTAGATTCGCGTGTAACAAGAAGTCACATAAATGCCTATCTCTTCTATTCTTATCAGCTTACTGGGCACAATTCAATAAAAGAAAAAAGAGTCCATACTAATTGCTAAATCAGTCACCTCAAAATCTACCACCAATAGTTTGAATGAGTTTATTTACTTGCATACCAACTGACAACTACTTAACCTTGGGTTTTTAATAAATTTGTAGTTGGTGTCTTGTCACCCTAAATGATACTCTATCGTTCCAATCACAGAGCAGAATGTTACAATTGGTGAAGTCATCAGGACTACAATTTTGGGTAAACCAGTGACAGGTTAAGTAAAGTAACAAAATCCAATAAATATAGTTACTTATAAGTCGTATAAGTTAAGTAGGCTACTGCCAAACAGGGTACATGCTCTAGAGCTAAAGCAGTGAGAAGAGCTCCGCCTGATAGTCAATCTGGATCTGATAACGTAAATGAAGAACCAAACAGCCTGATCCAGAGAGGTGCTACTCATCTAACATCAATCATACCATTATTTTATTTCAGCCCAGATGAGGATGTAGAAAATTTTTTTAAACTCAGTCAATCTCACTGAAAGAATATCATGCTAGACTGATGCTCAAAAGACAGATATATTCAGATTAAGAACAAACAGTAATGCTTAGTGGTTTTTCGGGGGTTATGCATAATTAGACCTCAATAAAGTTTGAGCATGTAGCTTGTAGATTCTCATAAATATGTGAGAAACAACCAAAACAATAATGAAAAATAAAAACAGCAATTCAAGTAAAAGAAAAAATGAGCCGAGAATTCGAACTTGAGCTGCAGAATATAGAAAATAGATTAAGGAAATCTAATAGACATCCATCAGGTGAAGTGATGGTTCAGGATACTCTGAAATCATATTATAGGAGTAGGCTAGTTAGCGATGTAACCAAAAGAAGGAAACACACTTGATACTACATTATCAGATTTCATAGAACTTGTTTACTGGGAAGAACTATTATATGAAAAGTATCATTCAAATATAAATACGGTTAGAAAACAGAAGTTTAACAAACCTTACTATGAGCACCCAGCTCAACCTAAATTTGATAAACTTAAATACTTTAACTGCAAAAAAATTAGGAAATTTGACTGAAAACTGTCATAAAGAAACAGATGCAGCTTTCATGCTTTAACTCTAGACTCCTAGATCATGTGGTGAAAACCTGCAAAGCAGTAAAAAATGATAAACAAAAAGCTTTAAATGTCTGTGAGTGTGAATAGAAAAACCTTAGCAGTTCCAAAGGACAACAAAAAAGGTGAAATTTGCAGGAATTACACATCAGAAGTAGTGCTGATACCGTGTAACAAAAATCAAGTGTAAGATCCATTAATGAAGTGTCCACAGTAGTAGTTCTAGCATAGCCTATTTCTTATTGGCGGGTACAAGCACTCATTCCTCTCTGCTAAGACCACATTTTGAGAAAGAAATCCAACAGTACTTGATAGTACATGAGAAGAAGCAATTGAAGAAACAGCTACTACTCCCTTTGAGCCAGTGACACATGATTACCACTTATGATCACAAGGTACAAAAAGTGAGCAACCACAAACAACACCAGTACCCAGAACTAAAAGAGTAAAATTTGGTCTAAAATTAAAACAGTACTCACTCCAAAGAGTCACATAAAAGCAATTAATATCAACAATGATAGAACAGTTATCATAAGAGCACTTAGCTTATCTTGATAAACATAGTTAATTGTAGATTAATTTTATGCTCGAATGTTATTCATATAAGTTGTAGATATGTTTCTCTGTGATTGTCTATATGGAGTATTGGACTAACTTTCTACGTTATGTAAACATTTTGGGATTCTAAAGAGACGCCGTGCCCTATTATCTTGTCGACTTTATTTTCATAATATAATGAAATGATCATAAAACGTATGAACATACACTTCAAGTATGGTTGTATGTTGTCAGTAAGAATAATAAAGTACAAAATTTGCTAAACTAATAAGAAATAAGAAGAATGAACGTCATCTACCTTAATACGACCATATTTATCGGCCACTTTACCCCAAATTGGAGATCCAATACCCATTGCAAGAAACATCATCTGCAAATGTGGAAAATATGTTAACAGGTATAAAGAATCGAACAAATATATTGAAATCAAGTAAGTTATTGTCATAAAGGGTAATCGAAATCACAAGCTGGAATGGCAATTCTTTACTGTTTATCCTTTAACGTTATAAAAGTTTGTACCTTCTCCCTTAGGCGTTATAAACAAGCCGTTGAGTTGTATAATGAGTTGTATAATTACCATTAAAAGACAATGTATAGTGATATCTCTTTCTATAAAACTCTTAAAATTAAAATCAGTCAGTGAGAAACTTAACTAAAGTTGACATATAACTGAAAATTATACGTTTATAACTGATATATGTTAGAAATTAATAAAAATATGTTCGAATCCCCGTCACACAACCATGCTCGCCTTTCATCCGTTGGGACGTAGTAAGATGAGAGTCAATCTCATTAATCACTGGTAAAAAAGAAGCCCAAGAGATGGCGATAGGTGGTGATGACTAGCTGCCTTCCCTCTAGTATTACACTGGTAAATTAGGAACGGCTAGCGCAGATAGCCCTCATGTAGCTTGAACGAAATTCAAAACAAACAAACAAACAAACAATAAAAAATTTTCTCATGTGTATTTATTCCTCAGTTTTACTTCACCGTTTTTCTTTCAATTTCACCTCCAAGTGGCTCAGCGGTATGTCTGCGGACTTACACGCTAAAATACGGGTTTCGATACCCGTGGTGGACCGAGCACAGATAGCCCATTGTGTAGCTTTGTGCTTAATTGAAAACAACATCTTTCAATTTTCTTTTTAAAAATCATTTTTCTTTTCTATTACATTATTTGTTTTGCGTAAACCTGTTTTCAGTAAAGCAGCGGATTTCGATACCCGTGTTAGGCTCAGCAGATTTAGCCTGTTGTATAGCTTTGCGTACTGTCGAAATGTGTGCAACAATAGATGCACATTTAGTAGCTGAATATCACACGATTAACTTTCACATTTATTCCAATTTTACTTCAGAACAAGTAAAGTTCACTTTACATAAGCGCTCAGTTTAATGAAGGCCCCAGTGGCACAGCGACATGTCTGCTCACCTACAACACGAAAATCCGGGTTTCGTTTCCTGAAGTAGGCAGAGTATAGATAGCCCATTATGTAGTTTTGTGCTTACTTACAAACAAACAAACAGTTTAGCTATATGTTTATTTTAATATCGATTGAAAGAACCATACACACACACACACACACACACACAACAGAGCACATATAACAGTGTGCATACACACTGTACCTAAAATAACGACTGTTTAATAAGGAGAACGTTTACTATGTTTAACATCAAACACAATTTAATGCTATTAAAAACAGTGTTATACGATTCATGTCAAGGATTGCATGAACAAAAAACTAATAAACTCTTTCTATATCTGTTGTTGTGTCCTTTTACTTTTTGCTTCTATTATCGCCGATATGACTGCGGTAAGTTTATGGACTTAGAAAGCTAAAATTCGAGGATAAATTTCCTGCTATTGGAAGACTGCCGATAGTAAATTGCACACCTTTGCATGAATAAAACAACAAGTTTACTTTTGTAAACCCAAATGCACATAATAAAATAAATAGTTCAATAATTTAACGAATATTTCTGTCACAGATGTTATTGACAAACAAACTATAACACTTTTGACCAACTTTTTTTTCTTGCTGTTAAGTGCTAGGCTACACAGTGTACAACTTGTGTGGTGACGTTTACAAGAATAGAAATCCAGTTCCTAACCTTAAAAGTCCATAAACTTACCAATGAGATACTAAGGACAGTAAAATTTATTACTAAAAAACTTTAGTGTTTTCATTCTGTCAGATATTACTGCAAAATATTAAAAGAAATGTTATACTTACTGAAGTTAAAAGCGCTTCGTGGATAAATGTTATTTCCCATTCGCAGGCTATGAACCCACCCAACAGAGATAGAACCATCAATTCGCACGATTCCGCTGTCTGGTAAAATATGTTTAATACAAGTGTTTAGATTAATAATTATTTTCAGACAATATCAAAACGTAATTAATCAAAGAACTGCAGCTATTCACACGTTACACACCAATTGTTGCCTATGTTATGCATTATGAGGTGGAATACACATAAAGAAATAAAGGAAAAACGAAAAATTAAATAATTAATTTTGTTAGGTTGCACTGCAATAACGGGTAATCGTTTGCAAATAAGTTGTATTCCTCGCATTAATTATGCTAATATTATACACACTGTGGTAGCTGTGACTGTTATATATTTATTTTATGAGCGATATTTGTTTCAATTAAATATATATTGTTATGTAAATGTCGTGTAAATATTTTGTAAGCGACAACATGTCGTGTTGTGTTTAAATTTTCATTTCTATTATTCGTTTTTCCATATTGATATTATTGTTTCGAAGTTTAAACTAATATTTTGTTATTCATTTAGGGTAACATTTAGAATTTTCTTGAATTAAGTAGACCAATCATATGTTTGTAAATGAAGTGCTGGTGACTTTGTGTCTAGACATGTAGTCTCGTACAAGAACGGACATGCGCGGATTGCTCTGGAGATCTGTAGAAAGTTCGCGGTTATTCGAGGGGTCTAGGCCTACAATATATAAACAGACAAAGATGCGAGAGACAAAAGAGATATTCAGACATCAGTTTTTATTCGAAGAAAAGAGGAGAGTCAGATATTAGTTTTATTTCAAAAGAAGACAGTCAGTTATTTGAGAAAGATTAAGTGTTTGCTGTGATTATTCAACTTGGGTTTGTGATTGAAGTTAGATCTACGGAAGCTGTGATTTTATTTCGTCAATCTCTACGATCCATCTGAATTACTGCTTGTGCTGAGAGTCGGCGAATTTATTGAACTGTGAATCGTTGCTGAACTTCTTCATTTAAGCTTCGGAATTTCTTCGTGGGACCAAATTCACACCCTAGACTGGAATTTGAGACTTTAATTTTAGATCATTACATTAGATACAGGCCAGTACCGTTTTGTGTTGTGATTTATTTTGAAGTTTGAAACTAGTATTATTTTGTTTTGTAATTAATTTCGAATGTTATAACTTAATATCTGTCACTGTATTATATAATTTATGTTATATCTGTTATATTTGTTAATAGTTTAGTGTAATAAATTATACAAACTGTTATCTGCGTTTTTTCTGTTGCGTTTAGTCTACGAAGAACATAAAACATAAAAAATACGTAACAATATTTAGAAATGCATGGAACTTATATTGTCAAATTCCCGTCTATTCACTAAAGCTGTTGAAGGTTCTCGGGTATAAGAATAAACAATGTACTTGTTATGTGTTTATGTAACTGCTAGTGATTGTCAGTGTTTTGAGGCCAACTGAAATATCTAGAGCCTCACTTAACGTTTATAATAGGACACAAAAGCAAGTTGTTGAGAGAGAGTATACATTGTTGGTCTGCTACAGTTAGTAAAATATAAACCTCGGAAGCTGTAACTGTGATTAACGCTTATTAATTAGGAACTTCAGATATTTGATCAGGTATTTATAGATTTCAAACATATAACGGATTTGCAAATGTGCATTTGTTTTAATATCGATGTTTGTTTTAGTTAATTATAAAGTTAAAAATGTATGTAATATATATATTGTTTTATGTGTATAGCGATAGTCCCGGCTATTATTTAAATTTGTAGAAAATCCTCGAGCGCAAGAATCAACAATGTACTATGTGCGCAAGTCAAGTTTTACTGCCAACTAAACTTTCGTGATCCTTGCCTAAGGTTTATGAATCGTTGCGCCAAGAGGTAGTTTTGATAATATTATTGATTTGCTACAGTTACTATAAGCCTGGAAGCTATAATTGTGATTAACACTTATTAATTGGAAAAGTATAGGTATTTGACCCCGTACGTTTATTGACTTCGAACATTACGAACAGTTCAACTACAGAGAATTAACTTCAAACGTTAATATTTCTTCCAGGATATTAGATATTTTCATCGGAAAAAAATTTAAAAGAGAAGTGCACCTGTGTATTAACATAGAAGTAATCTGCTCTCCGTAAACCGTCGTTAAAAGATTTAGTTCCAGATCAGACAGAATAATCAGTATTGTTTGTAAAGCTCTTGTATATAAATAATTATTTGTAATAACCGTTACGATAAATTGTATTGTTGTTTGTACATTAAAATATGTTTGTTTTAAAAAAGAAAACTGTGTGTATCAATCTTTTTTAAAAATATTATAAATATGATATATATCGACATTCATGAAGACGAGAAATCCACTTAAAATAAAAATGTATCTCAGAACGCCTGGTATGGGTACGAATACTTCTATTGATAAGCAGAAAACAACGTTTTGACCTTCCTAGGTCATTTTCATTCAGTTATTTGAAATCGTAATATATTAACATACGTAACATAATAAATCTGACTAGTTCGAGATAGATTGTAACACATAACAAACATTACAAACGTTTTAACTTCAGAAGATTACCATCGGGCGTTAATATTTTTAAGAGGACATTGAACAAGTGGCCCAGCATGGCCAGATGGATTAAGACATTCGACTCGTGAACTAAGGGTAAAGGGTTCGAATCCCTGTCAAGCCACACATGTTCCCCTTTCAGCCGTGGGGGCGTTATAACGTGACGGTCAATCTCACTATTCGCTGGTAAAAGAGTTGGCGGTGGGTGGTAATGACTAGCTGTCTTCCCTCTAGTCTCACACTGCGAAATTAGAGACGGCTAGCACAGATAGCCCTCGTGTAGCTTTGCGCGAAATTCAAAAGCAGACATTGAACAGCGAAACACTCACGTTTGTCAGCGAAGATTTATTCATATGCAAAAACGGCTCGTTTTGGGTTCAGAAAATATTTTAAATAGAACCCAAAACGAACCGTTTTTGCATATAAAATTCTCAACAAGTGGGTTTTTCGACATCACTAAAGATTTATTTAGCTTCTCGTTAAGTAAATCGTACCTGTATCAACTCGGAATTAATTCCTTCTTCGTGAGGCTTTGAAAATATATCAAGGATGTTCTGGATCGGACAGTAGACTCAATTCTGTTTGTAAGTTTATGAAGCTTTTGTATGTAAATCATTGTTTAAAATAACTGTTATTATAAATTGTATTGTTGTTTGTATATTAAAATATATTTGTATTAAGAAAGAAAAGTGAATATATCAATCTTGTTGGCAAATATGATACATTTGATACATCACGACATTTAATTAACTTATAAAATTAAAATTTAACTAAATTTCAAGCTATTTAAAATCGTAATACGTAATCTGAAAACTGGAGGCTAGACCGAGATAAGTCATAATACGTAACATAACTAGTAATTAATAATTATAATGTGTTCCATTCAAAATTCAGTCTGAACTTAGGACAAAGTAAATAAATAAACGCACGGATTAATTTCAGGTATTACATCGTTTGTCCTATTTTTATCAACATTTCGCCTCAGGCATATACGAAAAAAATGGTAAATTTTAAAATAAGTCTCAAAGCAAGAACAGATATTTATACACGTGACTTGCGTGAGTACAATAGGTTTCCTATAAGAAAGGTAATTATGATTGTTACAAAACAGATATTACTTTAAAACAGAAAGCATCTGTACAACAATACAACTGCAATTAGAGATTATAAAACAATAATGTTGTAGTAAACTAACTCATATAAAAGCTGAATGTTTCACGTCACATTACGCTTGATTTCTCGAAATAGGAGTAGTAATAAAAGTCAAAATTCATTTATCCAGATTGAATAGTTCGATTATTTTCTGTTTATTACAATTTAGTGTCAGAGATGCAAAAGAGACATCATGCAAGGAGAACTCTGAAACCTTTTCAACCTCGTCACTGTAGGTATGATAGGCCAGAAGTAAAGAGGAGTGTTGCATTACCTAGCCTAGATCTAAGTGCAATATATATATATATATATATCCTGAAATATAAAATATCATTTCAATTCTAAACTTAAATTGTTTGTGAATTAAGTTATTTTATATCACCAACGTTTGTGATTAAGAAAAAATAAACCTCTTTAATCAAAGAAGACTCTAAATTAAGAAATCATCAAATATTTTTTCCAGTTTTGTTGTCTATATATTTCCTTTTATACGTACCTTTAGTACGTAGATTAACAATAATATAAGGGTCTGCTTTTGTTGCTAAGGTTAGAAACATATTAAAAACTGTAGGAACGTTGTTCACAGACTTACAACAATATAAGATTATACTTTTGTTCCTAAGCATCATAATATAAAAGACATTGTTAAGAACGTAGTGTTACCAAAACGCACTGGTTTATCAATATATTAGAAGTTGATAATCTGACTGATTATTTTATGAATACGACACAAATCCATTTTGTGAATGTCTTAACTTTGATTGCCTCACAAAAGAATTTCTTGACGTTTGATTACTTCAGCTGTACTTTCCTATCTTTGATGATAAAGCTTGATTTCGTAAAATTTACTTATTTCAATTAGCTATAAAATTTTAAATTAGGCTAATAATATATATAGTATTTTAATAAACAAGATTTATGTCATTGCGTTCTTCTTGTTAACTTAATATTGATTTTGTAACAATCATTCTTGCCTTCATCATGGGAACCATACTACGTGAATGCAAAGAGTAATAAGATGAAATTTCGTTTTACAATACTTTATAATACAGAACAATGGTATTGAGATTTATTGAGTCATTGTAACAGATCTGCAATTAACATGGTTTTCTAACAATTTTAGGCCTTCTTTTATTTTTGTTCTTTTACTTTTCTCGATATTTTATCAGTTTTCACGTTCAAACAATAGGCTGAGATTTGGCTTTAGAACAGTAAAATATCTTTGCTTCAAAAAAGTGATCAAACGTATGCATTACGTGAAAACTATACTACAATAGTGACACGAATACTCCTTGAACATTACTGAACTTTAAAAATTATCTATGGTAATCTATAAGCAAAAATAAAAGTATTCAAATAATTGTCATCCTAAACTTAACCTTCATGTACAACAGAAAACTGACCCAAGCAAAATAGGAAATAAATGCCAGCTTCCTTTGAAACTTTCCAAAACCTGCATCATTGACCACATCTTCAACTGTGTAGGAATCTGGGACAGAAAGACAAACTGCACATTAGTTAGATCAAATATCTTCAAAGGATTCAGTTAAGTATAACAAAGAGTTATTTACTTTGATAACATTTATATGATATACTTTAATACTAAATTATATATGGAAATCATGTATTATAAACAATGGTTTATTTTGATATTATTATACTTAGTTGCGTTAGTGGTATTAAAGTAAGCTGGAGAATTTAATTGTGAATTGATTTATATTCTGTATAAGTAATAAATAAAGCAAGATTACTATCATTTAATGTATTCAAATAAGACGGCGGGTGGGGCCGGCATGGCCAGGTGGGATAAAGCGTTCAACTTGTCATCTGAGGGTTGCGAGTTAGAATCCCAGTCGCACCAAACATGCTCGCCCTTTTAGCCGTGTGGGCGTTATAAAGTTACGGTCAATCCCACAATTCGTTGGTAATAGAGTAGCCCAAGAGTTGGCAGTGGGTGGCAATGACTAGCTGCTTTACCTCTGGAAGCAAGATGGCAAAAGAGTAATATAAGGTTTGATGTGGAAGAGCTTGTTATTACGTTGCTCACTTCAATTCGACTGTTAACTGGAGTGAAGTGGGGTCTTGAATAGTAGTTAATGTACGGGACAAGCATGGCCGTGACAGCACCACAGCAAACACGCTTAGCTGCAATGTCAACGAACTTGTTCCCTCGAATACTGACCCGGCTTCCAGGTATCTAGAAGAACAGGATAGAAGTGGATGATAAAGAGAAATGGGGAAGTCGGTTTTGGATATCAATGAGAATAGAGAATACGGTGAGAACTAACGTGAAGTAATTCCAGGGCCAATAAAGAACTAGGCGAGTTCGTATAAATAGAACAATTCATGTACTGCTTAACATCTGCACGATCTAAGGCAAGGGAAGTGACATATAATTCAGCAGGGAACGCAGAAACTGTAGAGAGGATCTTTTGTGCAACCACCGAATCACAACAAATCACCTGATTTTGAATCATCCATAATTTGAAGGAATTTTTGAATCTTTCCCAGCCTAAGAAACAGGAACAACAATAGCTCGGTACCAAGCACGAGGAAAAGAATTATCCTGCCACATCCAGTTAAAAACAAGCAGAAAAATGGCTGGAAACGCAGGAGAAAGATGGCACAGCATCTTATAGTGAATGTCATTACGTCTGACCGATGAAGAGCAAGCCTGAGTTTCACCAGTATAAAAGGGCGATTGTAGTCATAGAAACAACCTGCCCATAAAGAATAAAGCGATCGCTCTACCAAAGTATTGATGGCTAAAAAAGTGAGTGATGAAGCAGAAGTACTAGATCCACAACAAAAGCTTTTGCCAGCCATCAGTAACTGACCATTAGAGAGCAACATAGAAAGGGGAGCAGAAGTATACTGCCCACTAACCTTCTGAATCTTGTCTCATATGATTTTGGAACTGGTTGTGGCAGAGATGTTAGTTGCAAACTTAATAAAAGATTCCTTCTGGTTTTGAGTCTTACCTACTGAGGGTGTGCACAAGTGTGCTAAAATGCAATGTGGTTTAAAAATGTGGGATACCTACAAAAGCCTTCCATGCTATATAGCAGGCAGCATTAAACCACAGATGAGGATACCATAAAAAACATGTCAAGGGTTTAGAAATATATTGAGCAGCTGCCTGGATAATAGATCCAGTCACTGCTGCCGTGCAGTCGTCTGTCGATGGCTTACAGACAAAGATAAGATTAAGTTCCAAGAGAGCAGTAAAATAGGGCAAATTCGCTTCGTCCAGCTTCCACCAAAGCATGTGTGTCAGATGGCATCGACCACGGCCAGTTTCCCTCAAAATGATAGGAAAATGATCACGTCCCGTGAATCACTGTTAATTTCCCAAGAGAAATGAGAGAAAAGTAAAGGGGAACAGACAGAGAGAACAACAGCAGTAAACGACTGACTAGATGCATAAAAATAAGTATAAGAACTGTCTATTCAAGATAGACAGAATGTGATCCGAGAGTATATACTCTACACAACAACCCCTTTTATCAATATCAGCACCGCCCCAAAGGGGATTGTGTCCATTAAAATCCTCCAGGATTTAAAAGGAAAGCAACAACTATTCATTGAGACCATAAAGGTCTGATTGATCATAGGTCTTTCGAAATAAACAGGTAGAGAGAACAGACAGTGATGGAACAACCCAAGATAACACAGATTGCAATAATTTACCAACAGTACTACCCCTCCACTCGCCCATCATAAAACCTATCATTTCTGTACAAAGAAAACTGAAAGGTGATTGCATCGGGAGGTTTCAGAAACATTCCCTTTTATCACACACAGTGTGATAAGAATCAATCAAATTTTCAATGCCATCTGTATTCAAATGAAAACGTCACCAGTTCCAATGTATCAAACTCTTGTTACAATTGGCTGCTCATTTTTTTATCCTCGTGACTGAAATCTGCACCCACTATAACTTAATCATTGTTCACCTAGTGAGGTCGTGATTTCAAATCACTGTAATCGAACATGCTCTTCCTTTTAGCAGTGAGAGCGTCGTAATATGACGGTCAATTCCACTATTCACTGACAAAAGAGTAGCCCGAAAGTTGGTAGTGGATGGTTTTTAATAGCTGTCTTTCCTCTTGTCTAGCACTGCTGAATTAGATAAATTTAACTAGTACCTTCAAGTTAAATTCTGAACAAAGCACTTAGTAGTGCCAGTTTTTCATATATTCTAATTGAAACTGGAAAAGGAACAATGATGTAAATAACAGTTACTAGTGGTTCACTGTAATCTCAACTCAATATCGTATTTATTGTTCTTTCTGGTACAGCGTTATTTATGGTATTTGAAACGTTTTTAATAATCATATTGGCTGATACATGCTCAAGAGAATTGTAGCATCGAGCAAAGCATTGGCTTTATTCCCTCTGTTTATAAAATCTTTACCCAGTATATGTGTTAGTGCACAGGTAATGTGGCGCCATCAGTAGTTTAAAGTCACCAAACAAAGAGCATCAACTATTTTTATTTTTATTTAATTTTTTAAGATACCAACTACCAAATGTAATTCAGATTTCTGATTATTTTGTGTTGATCACAAATCTGTATAAATGGGCTATATTGGAACACTTTTTTGTTGTTATAAGTAGACTTGCCTATAACCAAAGGAGGTACTGCAATTGAGATTTTAATACTATCACTTTAATTTATATTATACACTTGAGAAGTTTGATAACGTAAATGTATGAAATCCGATCAAACCATTCCTCCAGTGGATCAATGCAAGTTTATGGACTTAACACTAAAATTCAGGGTTCAGTTTCCTGCATTGCACAAAGTGGATATATCACATTGTGCAGATTTACAATAAAACACAACTAATTTGGACAAGTCTGACTTACTCACTCCACATTTTAATGAAGAGCAAATAAAATACTTATATCTATTAAACTTCGTATATTGTTGTGAATTATATATTCCACGTCTTAATAATTGTAAAAATAATCATTTTAATTCATTTACTTTCACTTTTTTTGTGCTTTGGGAGTTTGACACCAATCTTGGTGCAAGTTCTCCTACCTCCAATAAACTATTCTAGATTATTCTAGTTAAGATGTGCAATTTAATTTTATTCAAATAATATCTGTCATTTCCGCATAATTTCTAGCCTGCTTCACTTCTGTACAACCACTTTTTTTCTAGTTCCCTCAGTCTACATAATATTTCATCAATAATATAATCTATAGAGAGGTTGCCAAAAGACTTTGCCATACCAGCTAAGAAATACACTTTTTTGTTGAATGTGTAATGGATTTAGTATTATTTTACTATCTACCTATATTTAGAACTGCGTATAACTAACATTGTTAAATGTGTATTTTGCAAGACCCGTCTGTTCTTTAAGTTTGTAAGATTCTCAAGAGTAAGGATGAACAATATATGTTTTACGAAAGTACTAGCGTATCTTAGAATGTTGTTGCAAAGTGAACTTTCGAGAATTTCGCCTAAAGATTATAAATCGACGCACCCACAAACAGTTTTATAATATTGTTGGTCAGCTATAATCAGAAGCTATAATTGTGATTAGCGCTTATTAATTTGAAAATTACGAATATTTCACCGGGAACTTTTATAGATTTCGAATATTACAAATTTCAATGAATTAACTTTGGACGTTAGTTTTTCTATAAAGACATTAAACAATTTTTGTCGGGAAATCCTCACGTTTAAAGAAAAGAGCTAGCTAGCTGGCATTCCGTCAAGTTAAGTGTATCTGTATATCAACATAAAAGTAGTTTGCACCTTGTGAATCGTCGACAAAGTATTACGTTCCTGTCTGTAAAACTTCTGCATATAAATTAGAAGTAATTCACTCTCCATGAACCAGATAAAAGACTCAGTACTGTTTGTGCTTAACTCCAAACAAACAACCAATCAATTAAATGCCCAATTGATAACTTCTCTTCAATGCAAAAATAATTAATAATTTGGTTTTGGTTTTTTCTGAGGTTTCAATATTATGGTAGTTGTATGTTGTTTACAAATTTGCATTTACTTGTCGCAAACAGACTTGCATTGGCTCCTTTTTTAATTCGAATAAAAAACTAAAGAGAAAACCATTCCAACAGTAACCTACAGCTCGACTTCTGTATTGGGAAACCTTGCAATATATGTTTCAGAATTCTTTGCTCGGCAAAGAATGTTGCGGATAAGAGGACTATATTAATTAATGTATAAAATAAATTAATTAACACGAAGAGATGTATTGTACTATCAAACCACTATTTATTAAAGTACAAAAACTGATTAACACGAAGAGGTGTATTACATAATTAAATCACTTTCGATGCTTCATCTCTTCAGGTTTTCGTAACGTTATTTAACAATGATCAGAATATTGTTGTTAAATAGTTATTCTGAGATTATGGTAATGATATAAACTATATTACTCTGGAAACATTTTATATAAATAATTTATGTAAAATTAAAAATTAAGGATAACTTCAAAATGCCTAGGTCGTGTGAGCGTTACAACATAACGGCTTGTACTGCTCTCTGTTTGTTGGCAAAGAATAGCCCAAACTCAAGCTTTAGCAACTGGGTGTTGTTGACTTCAAAAATAATTTAGGGACGTCGAAAAGCAGATAGTTCGGGAGTTGCCTTCCTCAAAATAAAGAGGCAAACTGTTTTGTTTCAATTTGCTGTAATAGTTACTTAAATAGTAAACGGTAGAGGCCTGGCATGGCCAAGCGCGTAAGGCGTGCGACTCGTAATCCGAGGGGCGCGGGTTCGCGCCCGCGCCGCGCTAAACACGCTCGCCCTCCAAGCCGTGGGGGTGTATAATGTGACGGTCAATCCCACTATTCGTTGGTAAAAGAGTAGCCCAAGAGTGGGCGGTGGGTGGTGATGACTATCTGCCTTCCCTCTAGTCTTACACTGCTAAATTAGGGACGGCTAGCACAGATAGCCCTCGAGTAGCTTTGTGTGAAATTCCAAAACAAACAAACAAACAAAAGTAAACGGTTGTAAAATTCTGAACATTGTCAAAGAAAACTTATAATAGCTCAAAAAATGGGACATCAAAACTAATTTATAATTCAATAGAAGACGTTAATCAAGTGTTTATCTACACACCATCTAAAAATATAAACGAAATAGGTTAGTAGATAACTGAAATATAAGTGATTTAATTGTGCTGTCCAGGGATGTTTTCATTGTGTCGCAAGTAGATTCTTGTTGCTTTTTGAATTAAGTATAAAGCTACACAATAGGCTATCTGTGCTCTACCCCCACGGGTATTGAAACCCGATTTTTAGCATTGTGGGTCCGCATTAGGGGCTCGCAAGTAGGAAACATGTCAGTGCCTACCTGTGACGTCACTCTTCTTTATGTATAAGTCAACAAGTTTCGTTCGCAGATGCTTCTCGAAATTACCGCTATGTTAATGGTCGAATTCTGCAGCCTCTGTTTACTAAAAAGATCTGAAGATATCGTTTTCTGACAGATGCAAACGTAAGTCAGCAGTAAATGGCGTCCGAGCCACATGATATGTGGGAAAACAATTTGTAGACCTCCTGTCTTTCTTGCCAAATCCCTGGTTTTCAAATCTAGACGATTTTACCTCATCAAACGCACGATTTCCAATCTCAAGAAAGATAATTGGCAGAAAAAGGAGGGAAAGAGATTTGCTGGCTGTAAACAATCGTGAAATACCAAAACTTGTAGTTGTGTGTAATCAGTTGAAACTACATTAATTTTTGATATGCGTTCATACTGCCTGACAACCAAAACGTTTTAATAAGAATACAGTATTTGTGTGTTTCTGACTTTTAATAAACTTTGATAAAACCGAAGTGGCAAAACGTAAGTTGGAATTGAAAAAGTATTTTTTTTTCAGCTGTCAGCAAAGTAAATGTTACATTGCAGGCTGAAGAGTGTAGCACGTAAACAATTTTATTTTAACCCATGATGAAACTTATTTGATGTCAATTGAAATGGTTTTCTAAATCACCCCTCTTTTAATATGACTTGTTTGTTTCATTCTTTTAACAAAGCTAAACATTAAGCTATTTTTATACTGTCTAGCACGATAAATCTAACTTTTAGCGTTACAAGTACATAAACTAAAACTTAACGTTTGCCTATGGAAAGTTTTTTGGCTGACGTATAAGAAAATAATATGACTTTATCTCAAGTTTTCAATTTCGCCTCAGTATTTTACTGTAATCTAAGAACAATTGTTCGGACAACAGTAATACTCTGAATGTTGATAAAAGCCCGTTGAAACAGTTTAAATAAATGGATTGTTTGTTTGAAGTTGAGCACAAAGCTTCACAATAGGCAGTCGGTGCTCTGTCCAACCTGAGCATGGTGACCTAGTGTCTAGAGTTGAAAGTCCGAGGACCTGCCGTTACGCCAGTGACGAACAAATAAAATGGAACATCAAAAGTGATTTAATAAGTTAATGTACCTTTTCATACACTCAGCTTCTAAAACAATCCCTGATGAAGATGCCACAGTCATAAGTTGATTGAAATAAGTCTTTTTATTTTTAATCACCCGGACACAGTGGCGAATTTAAGGTTGTGTGGGTCCAGAGGCTAAAAACTTTTATAGGCCATACATCCCATGTAATTTTACATAGAATAAAATTATCAATAGGTCCCTTTAAGACCAAGTGCACTGAGTTGAGTTCACTCTAACCCCTACACAAATAGGCTGCTGTCTGGACAGTAAATATAGCTCTACTTGAAACGCTTTTCTTGTTATTCTATTCTATTCACAAGTTTCATGAGTACGTGAACTTTTGTTTTTCACAGAAAAATTTTGGCATGAAATATAGTAAGTACTTTGTATAATATTATTTGTAATTTTACGTATGGCAACACCCTTTATCATGTCATTGACGGTCACGCGCTATCTCTTATACAAGAATAATCTACGCTTACCAGTAGTCTTCCAGTAGGTAAGCAGTAATTTTATAGACTTAAAATGCTAAAATCCATCGTTGTATTTTCCACTGTGGTATTATGATAAAACAAACAAACAAACACAGTTGTCTGTAAAATATATCAGCTTTTTAACACACAGGCACTTTTCCCTTTAATAAGAGGCCTGGCATGGCCAAGCGCGTTAAGGCGTGCGACTCGTAATCTTTTACCAACGAATAGTGGGATTGACCGCACATTATAACGCCCCACGGCTGAAAGGGCGAGCATGTTTGGCGCGACCGGGATGTGAACCCGCGACCCTCAGATTACGAGACGAGCCTCATAATCATATTTATATAGAAATTTCAATAATATTTATCAATGACGCAACTAAGTTATTCTTGTGAATTATCCAGGCATACACGCCATTTGAAATACAAATAAATAAATATCGAGGTTACTGATACGAGATGAAATCGTGCGAAACTAATATATCATTGACAAGTGGTAAATAAAGTAGTAAACTGTATGAATGTTTTTGTATATTGTAAAGAATGTTACAACCATGATAACATTTATTTGTTCCCTCACAAGGATATAGATACAAATAATCACAAATTTCACCCTTCTATAACATGTTTGGAACGTATGTTTAGTCAGATATCCTCAAGTATATATATATATGTATATTCCAAGAGGCACCAACCAACTCACGGACATTTAATACTACATAGTATTTGTACTATAGGACTAAATGATAGTTTTCAGATGTTCTTTCATTCAACACACAAACATGAAAGCAACTGTAAAGTATAGATTTTAAGACATGGAAATGGTACGTAGAAAATAAATTAAATACAAACAGTAAAAACATTATTGAACAAATAAATCATATATTTATTTATAGTAATAGCCACGTTTTGCTTAATAAACACAAACATTTGATATTGAGTGCATAAGTCCATTTGTGTCTTCTTCAAGTCATGCAGTAGGACAGCAGTAAGTCTTATATTAAAATCCGGCATATAGGCCAACGTGGTTTTGTTCTTAAATAACGACTAATCAACCAAGCCTATTTCACACATTGAATATTGTTGGTTAACGGTTACAACACTGTTTAAAAATGAGTGACTAAGATATCTGGTACTGAATGCGACGTAATTAAAACTAATAAAATCAAAATTTAGTTGTTTTTAAAAAAACACAACATGAAGTATTAAGTAGAAGTCTTAATTGGAATATTTTCCAGGGCATGTTACAGCATAAATGTTTGACTTTATACGAACGTACCAGTCAAAGAAACCACGAACATGATCAAAATTTTTCTAACTGAAAACAAGTCACTCACATCGAACGCAAATATCTTGGTCTCAAACATTATGGAGCTGCTGAACATTTCTCTCCAATCAAATTATCTCTTTTCTTCCAGTGGCACAGCGGTATGTATGAGGACTTATACCGACAGAAACAGGATTCCGTTACCCTTGGTGGACGGAGCACTGATATTCTATTATTTACTTTTGCGCTTAACAACAAACATAATTTTGCATAGAACATAATACCTACAAAGCATTCCTGTTTGTTTAGATGTACTGGCTCATAAAGACGCAAATTCAGAAAATCGTGTTATTGTAGCGTATTGCAAACATCACTCAGATAAATATCGAATTTCCCATTCATGTCATCCACCTTTTAAAAACATCTAGATTTATTCAAGCCTCCATAGATTTAAAACCACAAATTCCTCACTTTGAGAACGAATTTAGACGTCTTGAAAATATATTCCCTGATAATGACTGCTCTCTGAACGATATAACTCTTTCAATGATACCAATCAACAATCACATAGATAGAAGTAGTCTTTCCTTACATATCCAGCTTACGAGAAAAATAAAAAATAATAATATGCATGTTCAATATCGTGTTTATTTTCGAGTGTAACCCTGATGCACGAGCCACATTTACTAAAGTGAAATTATGAACCCCTTCCCCAAACAATTCAGAAGAAACAGTATGTACAGCATCAAATGCGAGTGTAAGAGATAGTACACAGAAGAAATATAATGACCACTACAAGTGAGAATCACAGTTTATCAACGAAACATCAAGAATTGTGTTACACAAATACCAGCAACAGCTACTCAGGATTGGGAGAATGACAACGATTTAGACCTAACAGAACAAAAATGACTAACAAATATGAAAACACCTAAAGCAGGAAAACCAAAGAAGCCGTTACAATCCAGGTACTAAACGGTATGAACAACAACAACAACATGGCAGATGTATAGTTTTTGAGGAAAGTTTTTTTCACTTTTCCAAACTTGGGTGTTCATGAATAGGATTACCCCGCTTCGCGCCGCACGCGTATGTGTTATAGCGATTTTAAGGGATTTAATGCTTAAAATGTTTACGTTTTTTAGTGTTTATTGATTGGGTGATCCGGTGACTATTTGTCACAAAAATCATCAATCGTCCGGAAGGAGTTAGCAAAGCGAGAGTCGAAGTGAGATTTGAGTAGATGATAGTTGGCAAATTAGAAGAAGCAAGTCGGAAGTGTTCAGACGAACTGTCAATCCAAAAGGCCTCCTAAAAGGACCACCTGGTGGTTGGCACCATAAATCCAATGCCATGACTGGAATGTAAAATCCAAATAAGCCAGTGAATTAAATGTGGGAGGAAAACGGGAGAGCTCCGAGAAAACCCACTTTCATAAGACAGGCGCCGAATATCCTACATATTTTGTGCCCAGAGCGAAGTTGTAAAGAAACATATTAATATCTTAATATTAACCCTCGAGAATGTTTGGTATGATATCATGCTTAGATATGTATTGTAAAGTGATGTTGTTTAATATGGTGCGCTTGTTAATGTGTGAAATGTAGCTGTCAGGGAGTTTCTTTTCTCTACTTTTTTGTAGTAATTAAATGCAAGGAAAGTTACTATTTCACTACTTCTTTTAATGTTACCTAGTCTTTGTAGATAATTACCCGGAGTGAATTTGCTTTAATGCTAACCTTAGGGCTCTATTTTGTTATATCTGGATCTTATTCTTAATTATTTTTGAGCAGTTAAAAGTGGTTGGACATCGTATTCCATAAAGAGCGAATATGTGTGAGTGTGTTTTCCTTATAGCAAAGCCAAGCACATCGGGTTATCTACTGAGTCCATCAGAGGACGAATATATGCTGATAATAAGTGTTTGAGGTTTGCATACTTTATTCTCTTCTGCAATGATGTTCAGGTGAACTATTCGTTTGCTTATAGATTTGTTTATGGGTCTGAAATGTTCAGCTCATGTAAAGCAGCTGTCAAAAATTATATGAAGTAACGTGGCTGAGGGACAAATTGTTATTTCATTATTATTGAGTTTAATTTTTTTTCAAACATTTTTAAAATGTTTATTTACACTACGCTAAAAAATGACACCTGTTGTTTTAAGTGCATTTAGAGTTACTCTCTAATCATTACACCATCTTAAAATGGTCTCTAAAGCATTTCGAATCCTCGTGGCAGCTACAAGGGGACTCCGTGAGGTACTCCACACAGCAACGTCATCTGTCTACTGTGAGAAATGTGTGTATGGCAGGGTCGGGAAAATATGTTGCTGACAAAAACGATATATAATAGTGGAAACAGGACTAATTCTTGTGGAACACTGGCAGGGATGTTAAAGGTTTTGGATAAAGTGTTCTTAACTTTGACTGCAGTTGTTCTATCTGTAAGAACGTTGGATACCCATTTAAGGATTACATGACTAATATTCATTTCATGTAAACGATATCTAAAGGCATTGTATCACACAGAACAAATGTTTTTTTAACATCAAGGAAAACGGCGATGGTAGCTTGATTATTATTAAAGGCTCTATAAATGGATTCTGTTAATCTTGTTAGATGGTCTACTGTTTCTATGTTTTCCTGAGATTAGTTCTGAATGTTGAGGATAAGATTGTTATTAACAATAGTAGTCTGTTTACGATAATACGTTCTTATAGTTTGCCTAGGCAACTGATAAGACTGATAGGTCTGAAAGTATCAGGGTTTGAATTGTTAGTATTTGATTTGGGAATTGCTGTGATTATTGCTTTCTTCTATTAGTCTGGGAAATAACCTGAAAGAAAAGACAGATTCATTACGTTTTGTAGGTGAATCAGTAGATTAGGTGATGCATTTTATAAAGACAGTGTTGCGGAGCAGAATATTTAAGTTATTTAATGTTCATGTTGATGGACATTTTTCTGTTAAAACAATATTCATGTTATTTCAGTGATGAATATGTGTTAATGTTGACTGGAAATTCTGAATAAAACATTATACCTATATTAATATTATAGATAAAATTATATATTCAAACATCTAATCCCGCCCTCTACATTACGACACTCAGTTACACAACCCCTTCCAAACATGTGGTCAGCTTCCAGTCAGTTACCTCTTTCTTTGTGAACCTGACGATGACCGAAGAAGGTCGAAACGTTGTTCGCTCTTTTACTTGAAATATTTTCTCAACCCAAACGAGCCGTTTTTGCATATAAAATTCTCAACAAGTGGGTTTCTCGACATCACTGAGTGTTCACTTCTTGTTTGAGTTATGCGTCAAATTCAAGGGAATCTGTGTTAGAAAAGAAGAGTTGGAAATAGTTGGCTAACAGTTCTGTTTTGTCTGTGTCTGTTTTGGCACTTCTATTGTATTTAATTTGGTGGAATAATTTGTTTCTCATCAGGCGTCTTCGTTCAAGAATAAGATTGTGTATTTTCGGATTAAGTTTCCAATGTTGTATCATGTTGGCTTTGTTTGCAGTGAGGGTAGTCAATTTCGTCGCTTGTGTTAATGCATGGGTGATTTTTATCTGCATAGTTATCTAAGTCTGTTTAGTTGTTTGCTGTGGTGACAGGGTTAAGTAAAATGTTATTTAAGAGCTGTTAAATCTATTCCAGTCCGGTGGGAGAATAGAACGAATTTCTATTTGTTGAATTGTAAACTAGATGGGGAAGTGGTCGCTGGACACAGCATGGTGAACTGTAAAGTTCCGGAAGTAAGGAAGTAAAGTGTCAGGAATTATAACAAGTTCAAGTGTATCATATGTATCTGGGGCTACATGGTAGTGTATGGGGTGATTAATGTAAATGACATGTATGTTTTTATTTTCTACTAAAGTGTTAAAGGTTATTCCCATGCCTGTAGTGCGGCAGCAATGAAAATCTATTTGTATGGCGTTGAAATCGCCAATAAGAATGGGTTTAGCTAAGAGTGAGACAGAGTGTCTGGTGCTAAGCCTGATGTTGCAGAGTATGCTTTTATTTATGTGGAACAGGTGTCTGTTTCTATGCTAATGCAGTTTAATATGTGTTTTTTTTAATATATGAAGAAGCATCTTGTTTCATCCGTTTTGGGACGTATGAAACAATTGATATTCTTTATGTTTATCTTAATGATTTGTTTGGCTAAGTTTTCGGGAATTATGATGACATCTGCATTGAAATTACTGTCTAGGTCGCATATCTCAATTCGCCTTGACAATTGGCATGTGGAATTTTTAATAACACTCCTGAATTGTAGCTTTTTGCTCCAGTGTGTATTGAAGTATTGAAGACCGGAGAATGGCCAGTGGGCTAACAGATGGGCAAAGTGTATCTCTTCATAGGAAGGTCAATACGTTGTATTCTACTTATAAATAAAAGGGTTAATACCCATACCAGTCGTTCTAAACTGCATTTTTATATCAAGTGGGTTTCTCTGCATATTTTATAACTGGACCTACCTTTGGTAGTCTTCTTATTACTTTTAGAGATATTGGCGGAAATAATTTGCGTAGTTCTACAGCGATTTGTGGTTGTCTGAAGGTGCTGGGACACCTTCAACAATAGTGCAGGTATGTGGAAAGATTTCATGTTTGTTTCGTTTATATGCAGTGAGTATTGTGCTATTAGCTTGAGTAGATACGCTACTTTTTTCACTTGAGGCAGGCGACTTACTCACAGTTGGACTCTTCGATTTCTTTTTCATTGTTTTTTGTTTGACCATGGTGAAACCTTCATTGTTCTCAGTGGTTAGGTTTGACTCGGAGAACGACGGGGCTAACAAGTAGCAAAGCCGTGTTGGAGGGTAAACAGTCTCTAACGGCATTTTCTTCGGCCTTGGTCAGGAGGTTGCGGATCTCAGCAATACTAAGAGCTATACCGGCGGAGTGGGTTGTGATCTTCGACGCTGATCCGCTTGAATGGTTCTTCATGACCCTGATAAGGGCTGGGGATTGCCCTCTAAAGAGATATGGTTACAAAAAATTAAGGCAAGTTCATTCGCTGGTATCGGGCGTCTTTACTTTGACTAGTTGTTTTTTCTCGACTTTAAGTTAAAACGACTGGTCTTGACTTGACTATTACTACCTTCGCACACTACTCTTACTAGATTATCACTTAAGACGTCTTGACTCTCTGCTGACTGTCTTCTCTCTTAACAACAACCACAGAATACGACAGGGGTCTTGCAGTATAACAAAAGATGATGTGATCTATTGTTTACTTTAATATATTACACGTCAAGTGTTTACATACATAAATTTGTTTCCTAATATCCTAATATCTGATGCTACAAGTTATCTCAGCGATACGTACATACAAAGGTGTGTCGAGAACCTGACCATTTTCAGGGTTTCGGATTGTTATATTTTCCTAAAGGCTATGTTTATATCATTGACAGCATACAAAGCTTTATTGTAACTTCTACTTTTCTTGATTGCCGAAACTCAGTATTTGACGTCCAATATAGCGCCACTGAACAAAACAGGAAGTTTTGTGGCGTTATGTAGAATACCTATAAAAGGAAAACTTCAAGCTAAGAACAAACATACAAAATTCAAGATCAGATAGCATAATTACTTGCGTTTAAACTTCACTGTAACTGTTAACAAACGCTATTCTTAGTCCGAAAAACCTTAAGGAGTCGGATGCTTGCAATAAAAAAATCTTAGTGAATGTCAAACATTTTTGTTCCTTAAATAATAACACGTATATAATAAGCCTAAAACAACAGCATATGTTATTGCTAGCGTACAGCATTGCAGTAGTTAAGTTGAGGACAGAATGTTTGTTTCTCCCCCTCACATGTGCCCAGAATTTTAATTTACTTCGGAAGTTCAAACAAAACCACCAAAGTTAGGTATACAAGAACCTAAATCTGTACCAGTCAGCAACTATTCCACGCGAAATTTGTAAGGAATAATAACCTTGGGAAAAAGAATACAATTATAGGTTTTACAATTATACAATACTTATAGCATTCTATAGGACACTCAGCAACTGATTTTAACTACACTGTATCTGGGAGTCAGTCTTGTTATTGTTTATTATATATGTTAAGTATCCTCCCCTGTTTACCCCGCCGAGAGCGGTACAATAGATCACACTTTTGTCGTACACCACATGTGTCATAAATTGCAAAACACACACACACGTACATAGAGTTCAATATAGCAAGCTTATAAGGAATGCCAGCAAATGACTTTTTGCATCGTAAGGTAGTAAATAAAAACTTTACTTGTTTATCCTAGTGGTATTACCACATAAATAATGTAATTCATTTTAATTTATCGCTCTGTGTTGGAGTAAAACAACCTTGCAACACTTCAGCGTGTCTGGTATATACCAACCAGTCGAGAAGACGCATGCTGCATGTCAGGTTTTGTATAGGGCCAGATTCTTTACATTAGGTGTCTGTAATTTGCTGGTGATGAATGTCAACAATAAGTGGACAGTACATAATCATTTGTTTCAGAAATATATATACAACATTTGCTACACTATTCATGATTAAAATTGTGTTTAAAGCTTTAAATAACTGTATGTTTTTTTTTCTTTTTTCGTCTAACTACTACAAGCAGGTTTACTTATTTCAAAACATCCTTTAATAAAAAAAATATTATCTTCCACTCTGTTATTTGCATAAGATTATAATACTCTCTTTAAAATTGAGTATTAGGGCTAAACTCACATTCAGTCTAACTTCACTTTCATTAATTTACTTACTTCCACAAATGTGGCCGCCTATGCATATGTACTATTCGACTAAGATCAAGAACTTTATGCAAACTGCAATACGTTATAATGTACAATATTCACTTAACGTAACGAGAAAAATTCAAAATGTTCAAGTAACGTAGAACCAAATCACAACAACTAAACTACACAATAAAAGATTCGCAGATAGTTACGCAAGCAAACCTATAATAAATTGTCACTTCTAAAAACACTAAACTTGACACTCGCACTCTATAAGTATCTAAGCCATAACTCTCAGACTAAATTTAAATAAAACAAATGTGTATATCTAACAACACAACACAAAGCCTTTTTTGTTTGTTTTGGAATTTTGCACAAAGCTACTCGAGGGCTATCTGTGCTAGCCGTCCCTAATTTAGTAGTGTAAGACTAGAGGGAAGGCAGCTAGTTATCACCACCCACCGCCAACTCTTGAGCCACTCTTTTACCAACGAATGGTGGGATTGACCGTCACATTATCACCCCCCACGGCTGGGAGGGCGAGCATGTTTGGCGCGACTCGGGCGCGAACCCTCAGATTACGAAGCGCACGCCTTAACGCGCTAGACCATGCCAGGCCCCAACACAAAGTTAAGCAGATTTATGTATAAGACCGCAATTTTCTTCATTTTTTTTTTTACAGGGAAACATCCACCAGTATTCGCCACAAAACTTGCTCTGTCTATTTCTCAGTCTTTGTTCATCAATTATAGCTTAATTACATTCTAAACTTCCATTAAATGTTTGGTTACAGCCTAATATTATAATATTCTCATCTAAGCCTAATGTTCATTCAGATTGTTATATATATATAATATGCATATAATGCTATATTAGGGACATCAAACAATAACATTTTGAGGTATACTTGTAAACATTCTAGAAATCAATATTATTGTTACCTGTAATTAAAGTTTTTAATGTCTTTAAAAATTATGCCAAATTTTCACAATAATATAATTATTACGGGAACAGGACGAAAAAATTGAATAACAATAACAAGGATAAGATATACTCAAGCAGAAGTGACGGGAATGTTTTCTCTTGTCCGTCTGTTCCTAAACATTTATATAAAAGTCAACTACCTTAACTTTGTACCTAGCAAATTTTGCAGTCTGCTGATGAAGATAAATAAACTTTTATTATATATCTGGCTGTGATGTACATCACTAAACAGATCGATAGATCATTGAAAAAAAACATTTCACAAACGTCCCACCGCCAAAAATTCTTTCATTTTTCAATTAATAAAATGTCCTAACTCTAAAATAGTCACAGAAATGAGTATCTTTCTCTTCCCCTAGCTCGTTCAGTGCACCTCAAAGAGGAATACAACAGCGTCGAGACTTTGCTAGAAACCTTGAAGTATGATGAGTATGGCTGGGTGGTTATCGGAGACTTCAAAATGGTGGCATTCCTGTCAGGTCTCCAAGGAGGCTTTACCGAGTTTCTCTGTTATTTTTACCTTCGGGACAGCAGGGTCACCGCAGCACACTGCAACAGGAAGCACAACGGACCTAGTTCTCTGAGGGGAGACACAATATCAAATATGAGCTACTAGTTGGCCTGCAGTAGGTGTTGTTCCCAACATTGCACATAAAATTGGGTCTTATGAAACTATTTGTCGCAGCTCTTGATAAGGAGTTTGCAGTCTTTAAATGCTTTCGATACTTCTTCCCTGAGGTGTCTGAGGCAAAGGACAAAACTGGTGTCTTCGTTGGATCACAAATAAAGAAGATCCTGAAGTGTACAGAATTCACCAAGAAGCTCAGCAGAAAGGAAAAAACTTTGGGCAGCTTTGTTTCAGTGATCGGGCTTTTTGAGCAATAATAAAGCCGAAAATTATGTGGAACTGGTTGTGACTCTGGTGAAAAACTACGGCAAAATGGTCTGCAGGACGTTTCTGAAAGTCCATATCCTTGACACTCATTTTGATACATTCAAGGAAAACATGGGAGCATACTCAGAGGAGAAAAGAGAGCACTTCCAGCAGGATATACTGGACTTTGAGCACCGCTACCAAGAAGCGTATAACGAAAGCATGATGGGAGACTATATTTGGGGACTGATACGTGAAAGTGATTTACATTACAGTCGCAAATCTCGAAAAAACTACTCACTTCTAAACATCTTTTGTATAACTTTAGTATAAATACATGTAAATCTTGACTCAGATGTTGTTTTATTCAGACATTATGTAAATGAAAATGTGCAAATTTGCCCGTTTTTGCATAGGAAAAAAGTTAATTTCTAAATTTCATTATACAGGTCACGAAAGTAAAGGTTGAAAGGAATAATGACCATTTTCTATACTTCTATAATATAAGCAATTAAGAAATAACACATGCTATCCAGGAACAAAATATGTTACATAGTATAATTCATTTTAATGAACTGTTTATAAACAGTTATTTCCAGTCCAACTGGACGCAAGGTATATCTACAACCATATTTTGGTACCTAATATTCAATATTTTTTGACCAGATATACTTCAAAAATTGCCTTGGAATAACTTATATTTAATATGGAATAAATTCATAGATAAAAATAAAAAGTACAATCGCTTCAGATATGCGTATCATACTGAAAGACATAAGAAATAAAATAAATTGTTCAATCTAATCAATATCATTTTTCGCAGTTTGGGTGAGCCTGACATAAAAACTAAAACATTTCGGTTTTATCGTGCTTGTACGATTTGAGACGATCCCTTGTTTACAACTTCTACATCGTTTCGCAAATTGCAATTGGGGTAATCATTTCTGTGCTCAACAAGCACTGGTATTTTCCAGATGGTGTTTTCCGTGTGCTGGTTGGAATGTCTGGTATTGAAGTAACTGATACGTGAGAGACAGTCAAACGTTCAAAGTAGTTTTATAATTAATTACAAATATGGACACTTATAGACATTTCTTCAATTTACATTAATGCACAAATTTGAAATATATCGTTCTGAAACAACGCATTTTCAGCGCCGTTAACGTAGTAACACCTTGTGATATAATACAGACATATAGAAACAGAATTAAGAGAAGTTTGTATATATTACAAACAGAATAGAAATGTAAAGAAGTATTACAGCAAGCCTTTCCTAATGATACTGTTTTATGAATTGTTAACAACAGCTACAGGACGACGAAAATAAACTTTCAAAGGAACCCAAAATCAATTTAATTTTAGTTGACAATAAAAGTGTCATTGTTCCTAACAGGATTGCATTGATGTCTGTTATAATTATTTACTGAAGTGTTATACAATTATTTCAAGTAAAAAGTATCTAGATATTTATTGTTTTAGAACAAGCATTTAAAAATGTAGTCACGATACTAAATAGAACTTTAGAGAAATCAGGAAACTGTCTAAAGAAGATTTATTTGGCCTATTAAATGGCATAAGTATGGGAATCCCATATCACCAGTTCTAGGCAACATTTTTATGACATAGACTGAATCTCAAGCAGGTTTATTTGTAGTTAAAAATGAAGCTAAATAATAGACTATCTGTACTCTGCCCATCAGTGGTATCGAAACTCGATTTCTAACGTTGTCAAAGAAGGATTGACTGGAAATGCTGTTTGCCATTAAAGTCATTCTAAATTTCACACTATCCAATATAGCTAATTCTATATAATTTTCACAAATTTTATGAAACGTGTCTCTAACAGTTTGAGCCATATGTCAGAAGTGTGTATTTTAGAGTAGTGATATCAAGTGATATATTTAGTTCTCTCTAAAATGAAAATGAAAAATCCTGAATTATATTTGAGTACCGCTTAACATCTCTGCTAATTTTTATTTTCTTTATGAAGTCACACGTATTTTATATTTAGTTCAGATTATTACAGACACATTAAACAAGCTTTTTATGCTAAACGTGTAAACTGTAAGTAAAATTTTTAATTCCTTCTGGTTTAGTATTGTTTGCTTGTATATATATATACAAATTAATAATATTGAATAATTTGTTGTTTTTAGCTTATGTAAGCCTTATACACGATTGAAACGTTAACAGTGTTATAAACGTCATCAAACCCACATAACTCCTGGATTATAATTAAGCATTAATAATCAAGTTCTGTAACAAAGATATTTGCGTTCATACTAGTCACACCTACAATAGTCTTTAAATTATACTCAAGCCTTGATTATTAACCAAACTCATTATTCATTATAAATTAGTTATTGTTTTATTGGATCGACTCACCTGACACTAGTTGCTGTGTTTGCTGAGACACGTGGCAGATGGTTTCATACGAACCTGTATTATTTAAATGAGCTAAACTTACTTCGTCATTATATGATCTTGAACATGAACAATGCATTTTTAGTATTTGGCAATTGTAATCGTTTTAGTTTTTAAATTATAATATAAAAATTTTGTGTGTTCTCTTTTTATGATAAGTCTTGACAAAACGCGGAACAGCACTTGTGTGTGTTTGCGACGTTGATCTGATGCGCTTTCATGTGAAGAGCATCACGTGTCTAACATTTTCAGAAATAACTTATTAAGATACAGCTGTTTTATAACACTTTATTATTTCGAAAATGGTGCGTATATAAAGGTATACTTCTGGCGCTTTATTATTATAGGAATATGCTTCTTTACTATAATCAATACTCATGATACTTTGTTGTTAATTGTTATTTTAAAAGTGCCCCCCCCCAGTGGCACAGAGGAATGTTTTCGGACTTACAATGCTAGAATGTGGGTTTCGAAGCATGCGGTGGGCAGAGCACAGATAGCCCATTGCGTAGCTTTGTGCTCAGTTACAAATAACAAAATATTTTTAAAACATGCAAATTATAGATTTCTAGTGTTTTTTATTTTTGATACCGATTTTGTTGATTGAATTGACTGGGTGACATTTCTCAAATTTCGAAGTGCTGATTGATGTACTGAACTCATATCAAAATAAACTATAGCCTAAATCTAAAGAGAAGGGAACAAAACACTTTATTTAACGTATTTCAGTGATGGGCCCGGCATGGCCAAGGGCGTTAAGGCGTACGACTCGCAATCCGAGGGTCGCAGGTTCACGCCCGCGTCGCACTAAACATGCTCGCCCTTTCCAACCGTGGGGGCGGCGTTATAATGTGACGGTCAATCCCACTATTCGTTGGTAAAAGAGTAGCCCAAGAGCTGGCGGTGGGTGGTGATGACTAGCTGCCTTCCCTCTAGTCTTACACTGCTAAATTAGGGACGGCTAGCACAGATAGCCCTCGAGTAGCTTTCTGCGAAATTCCAATAAAAAACAATTTCAGTGATCTCTGATTTTATACGTTGCTTACTTTAGATAAATAGTTGGTTTATTGCGGTTTATAAAAATAATGTTTCTGGTTCGTTCTGTTCCTAAAACTGCTTCCAAGTTGAATGACTGTTATTACGCTGTACACAACACTACGATATCTACTGAAGTAAGCTTCTGCGAAGAATGCCAAGAATCATTGAATTACGACTTACATTTGCTATGAAAAGACGGGTATCTTCCCAAATAAAGTGTAACTATGCATGTTTGTTTTACATTGCAAGATGATACTAGCATCTACGCAAATAAGAATAATTCAGTTTAAAGCACCATACAAGAACTGTATATTAACACAGCAAGGTATTAATAAAACATAGTTTATTCTGTACAATGGAAATTTCTGGTCTGTATTATTGTATGGTACTTATTAATCTATCAGTATACTTACCTGTTCAAATATAAACTGTATACGTAACGCATAACTACGAGTTTCAGTAATTCGTGTAAAGAAGAAATCTAAAATAAATAGGTGATTTTTTGTCAATAAAAAATGTGTTTTGGGATACAGTATGATAGCATAAGATATAAAAAATTTAAAATCCCAAAGACTCTAGACTTAATAGAAGTAAATAGACTTTATGTGAAGTAAATTCAAATGAACAGAAATATATAACTCCAAATGAGCCAGTTAAAAGGGAGTAAACTGAATTTACTAAAAATACTCCTTGTCAACTGTACTATTTACTGCTTTTTTCTAAGAATGCAAGATTAACATTCATGTCTAAGTATCTGGTTAGACAAGAGTAGGCTAAGAGTTCATTGGGTGCAATTGACTAGCTGTTCTCCCTCTAGTTTGGTAGTTCAAAACTAATGATGGCTGTACACAAATAGCCTTTTATGTGGATTTGCAAAAATTTTGAAAGAAACAAACTTTCCATACAATAAAAATTATGTTTTTTAAGAATAAAAACATCTTCACATATATGAAGCGTGATCTATAGAGACGTGAAGTTTTCTCTTAATTTCTGCTTTTTCTAGAATTGCAAGACACTGGTGGACAAAAGAAGGCTCACAAATAGAATTGTTTGTTTGTTATTTTTATAGCACAGCTACATCGAGCTATCTGCTGAGCCCACCGAGGGAAATCGAACGCCTGATTTCAGCGTTGGAAATCCAGAGACATACCGCTGTACTAGCGGGAGACGACAAATAGAAAGCTGTCACTAGAAATGTTCATAAAACAACATAATTACCCACGGTAACTCAGAGGTAAGTATGAAGGCTTATGGTGCGAAAACTTGTTTTTGATACTTGTGATTGGCAAAGCAAAAATATCCCTACAATTTACAGTTGAATAACAGCAGCAACAGATAACTTGTGAAAAAGTAAACTTTCGTTTTAAAGTTATAATAAGTCTATTTTTTCTTCATAATAAATCTTCAAGTAAAGTTTACACAACAAAATTCGTCATATAATCGTTTCAATAGCTTTGGATTCTTGTTGTGATTTGTATACGTGTACCTACATATTTATCTTTTGTTTTATCTACATTAATACATCAATTTCTTTTGAATTTCAACAAACCGTCTTTAGATGAAATGTTGAACAGACTATTATTCTGGAAACAAAGACTGTGTTTTGTTTTAAAGTGACTTTGTAATAGCTTTTGAATGTTTTAACAAAGTGTATGACCTAAGCTGTTTATTTTTCTGACAGAAAGACGGTTTTCTAAGATATATTGTTATTGTATGTTTTCTTGTAAAAAGGACACCGATCTAAGTTTGTAAAAGAGATTTTTTTTTCATCGATACATTTATGTATGTTGTCACGATGCTGGCCTTTTACTGCTTTAAAAGTATGTTGCATCCAATTTTAAAAACAATATTTTACTATTGTTATAGATGTGCTTTTTATGTGTGTTTTTTCCACAGATCTGTTGATATACCACGTAAAATATAATGATAAATAAAGTGTTCCAACGACAAACATTTTATTTTACATTGGAATATAAGTATAACAAATTATGCAGTATTTTCTAATTACACTAAAGGGTTTTCCCTTCACCAAGTACAATATTTGTCATTTCTAATCTTGCAGACAATCTAAAACAGATTTATTTATGGTCATCATTATCGGAAACACGTATAAAGCAACCGTTAGGAAAGTAAATTAGTGCCTGAAAAAAGTACCAATGAATTAATTTGTCAAAAACCATTGAACCATTATATCACTTTGTTTCTTATGTCCCTTTTAGTTTAAAATATCTTCCACCAAATCGAGGGAATACATCGTCTATCGGTCTTAACCTCCGCTTACCAGTCTCTCATGAAGAATAAGTAAATAATAAAATAAAACAAGCAAAGGAATAGAAAAATAAATTAGGAGAGGGAGATGTGGATGCTCAAGCCCACAACGTCCCCAATCTAAATCAGTCTTGACTGCCTGTAGACAGTTGTGGGAAGGTGTCTTCACTACCTGTAGACAGTTGTGGGAGGTGACTGCTCTCCAGAGTAGAGAAGACGAAATATGAAAATAAAGAAAAATCAAATATAAAACAATAATAAGGTACAACCACTTAGAGATAAGTAAGATAAATAAACTTATCTCCTGAACTTAGCATTCCAGCCCCCATTATGGTGGTATGGCACTGATTAGCAGCCCAATAGACAAATTATACTAGAATGAAGGGTCTCAACCAGTTATCTAAAGTATGTAATGTAACTCCCAGCCACCATCCACTATATGATTGATGGCAATTGTTTTATTTTACATAACTCTTCAATATTAATATTATATTTATGTATAATGTATTGAAAACAGAAATACCAAATTTTTCTATTTAAAGTTATTGATATCCAGACGACTTAAACATTATTTTAGTTATACCTAAATATGATGACCAAGTAAAGGTTCACAATATATTATAGTCTAAGTTATGGCCAGGGCAAGGACTGCAGTCATATGATGTGTAAATAGGGTAGTGTCTGAAATGTTCTCCAAAGTTCAAAAAACACTAGAACCATATAAAAAGCGAGTTAGATTACAGAAGATTATTATTGATTTTTTGACATTGATAGTAAGCAACGTTGAGTCAGAATTAGTGAGTTATTGTTTAACATAATTTGTTTAGTTAGTTCAGTTTTGGAGTATTACTTTGTGGTCACAATGATTTAACTGAAAATGTATCGTGTTGTGTAGAGCACAAGAAATTATAAGCAGGTGAAACTATACTACGAGCTTAGGCTTATCGCTGCATCAGAGATAATTAGTGAATCTAACTTAGGTTATTGAAAGAGATAAAATATGTTTACCTTCAAGTAGACTGGTGTCTGAAATTATATTATATTGGTAAAAGTTAAATTAGAATCCAAGATGAACTTCAAGATAAGGACACTTTTTTAAAGTAGAATTGAAAGTTTAGAGTAAATACCAAAATAGTAGAAAAATAACAAAATGACAGTTATAGAAAATACTGGGCAGGTGCCAAAGTGTGGATTCAAAGATCCGAGTTTTCTTTACTGTTATAGCAAACAACAAATGAATAAAAATTCAAATTCTGTACTTTGGTCTTCTTAGTGCATAATAAGAGTGACAGTCAAATACCATTATTCAATTAGTGTAGCAACTATCGGTGGACATTGTTTCATATCAAAAACATCGTATAACTTTAGTTATTTACACAAGAAGTGTATACTATGCAAAGTTTGAAATAGATTAGTTATATTTTCACTTGTATTTCTTTTGTTCTCTTTCCCGTGGTATAGCGACATATCTGCTGACTTACAAGGATAGAATCCAGGTGTAGTTTTTCTTAATTACAAAAAACAAAGAAACCATTTTTAGTATTTTCATAATTGATTGTCAATACATATTAAATATAGTACATAATTTTGTCTTTTAAGTAGAAAGGTCTTCTTCAGACGAACAATATTCTAAAGATTTGACCAACTGGAAGAAGACTATATACTGCTGAAGTAAGTGACAATGGTAAAGGATGTATTGACTGCATAGCTTCCATTTTTTTAAAGTTTTAACACTGATGGCATTGCATGTAAGTTAACCATGTGGATAACGTGTATTGTTTTTAAATGCATTTTAAGGTTACTTTCAATAACCCGATCTTTCCAAATTTATCAAATATAGTTCTTTTAGAATTCCCTCCAATAAAACGGAAAACGAGCATTTCGGAACTATTTTAAGAACACAGTAAGTTACAAAAATGAGTTTTAATATAGAAGTTTGCTTATCTGAAAAATTCAAAATTTAGAAAGTGTATTCTCTCAGAATATCTACTTATTATGTTAACCTACTTAAAACTGTCAACAGTCATATAAATTTTGGTAGTAAACTTTATTTCACCTTATTTGAATGAAGTATTCAACATACCTTCAGTTATCTTGTTTCAAGACAAACAGAACTTTATTTTGTAAATTGTTTAATTATTTTTAAGTGTGGTGAATCAAAAATATAAGATAATGAATGTTAATAAGTCACATTAAAATATGAATTATATTTAAGTTTTTTTTTAACAGGTGAACTTGTTTTAGTAAAGTGTAAAGACAGGGTTCAAATAACAAAGAAAAATTTAAAGTATTCCGGTTGGTCTTTTAAAATCTAAAGTTGTGTAATTGATATAATAAATATCTAGGCAAATAAATATATTTCACAGAATACTCATTATATAATTTCTGTAGTGCATATTGATGTATAGACAATATTTTAAAACTAGATATAAACGACCTTATAACATCAAAATCGGTTGTTTTTTTAATTGGTCACTCAGCGTTTCTCTTCATAGCTTCTATAGGAATATTCTATTAAAGCACATAAAGGATATCTAATATATATGAGTTATATATAGCTTTGTGTGAGTAGCTGAACAAAACATGTCAGTTAAATAAAATCTTAAAAAAGGAAAAGATATAGAAAATTTAAAAGAAAGATTTATAAAAGATGTAAATTTGAGAAATAAAAAAAGAGACAGGAACAAGTTATTTTGCTCATGGATAGTATGTGTTATTTCTTAATTGCTTATGTTGTAAAAGTACAGAAAATTGCCATTATTCCCTTCAAACTTTGCTTTTGTGACCTGGATAATGAAATTTAAAAATTAACCCATTTTCTATGTAAAAGCGGGCAAATTTGCACATTTTCATTTAAATAAGGTCTGATTGAAACAGCATGTGAATCAAGATTTACATGTATTTATACTAAAGCTATACAAAAGATGTTTAGAAGTGAGTAGTTTTTCAAGATTTGCAATTGTAATGTAAATCACTTTCACGTATCAGCCCCCAGGTATAATCTTCCATCATATTTTTATTATACGTTTCCAGGTCACAAAACCAAAGTTTGAAAATAAAAATATTTTCCATTTACTTTAAGTATAAGCAACTGAAAATAACACTTTTTGCTGAGAAATAAGAAAAAGTAAAAATTGTGTTACATGGTGTTATACTTAAACCTTCTGTAACGAAGATATCTTCATTCCGTTACAAGTCATACCTGCAATAGTTTCTAAATTATACTTAAGCCTTAATTATTCACTAAACTGAATATTTACTATAAATTATTTATTGTTTTATTAGTTCGATCTACCTGACCTGATCTGTTGTTTCTTTAAGAAAATGGCAGATAGTTTCATACGATGACAAATCTCTGTCATTAAGAGGAACTAAATCTACTTCATAATTATTCGATCTCAATTACAAATAATTCGTTTTTAAAGTTTAGAAGCCTTATTTAGTCTATTGTTTATTCACAATTGTGAAGCAAAAATTACACGAATGTAATTACACACATATTGCTCAAACGCTCTCGTGTGTTTGCTACGAGATCTGTCTTGATAAGTAAATCACGTGCTCAGCATGTTCAAAGTTAGCTCAGTATGACACAGATGTCTTAATAATAATTTATTATTTCAAAATTTTACATGTACAATGTCTTCTTGATATTGCTGTGTTGTAATGGAAATATGTTCTTTGACATTGTAAGCTGTATTGGTGATACTTTATAATTATTTTAAAAGGAAGTAAATTTAAAGTTTCCAGTGCTTTTGTTTGCATCACTGAATTTCTTTTTTCTGGATGGACGAGATAAAGTTTCTTAGAATTTGATGTGCTGATTATAGTGTTTAACTCATATTACAATAAAGCGTGACTAATATTATCAGGGTAGGAAACAAAACTATTTTAATGACTTTATTGGAATGTATTTAAGCTATCTCTGGCTTTGTACGTTACTCACTTTAGAAGAGTGATCCCTGCTAGTACAGCGATATGCTTATGGATTTACAACGCTAATCTCAGGGTTTCGATTCCTCTCGATGGGCTTACAAGATAGCCCGATGTGGCTTTGCTATAAGAAAACACACAAACACAACCTTTAGAAGAAAGCTAATGACTATAGTTTATTGCATTTAGCAAGAACAGTGTCTCCTATCCGTGTTCTTCTTGTAACTACTTCTAGCACGGTGCGTGACACTAGTATGTCTGTTATGATAACCCTCGCTATAGGATCCAAATTTTTCATATAACCTTGATTGTTCGTGAATGTCGGTTTTAAGATCATGTTTAGGATAAAAAAATCAATTTGAACTGCATCTGAAAACTTATAGCTATGTTGTGAAATAGTTTTACTGTAATTACAGATTCGCAAGTAATAATTTTAATGAAAACTGTAAGATGTGTGTTCTTCAAATTATTGTTTATTATTTTATTAACGATGCCAATAGATATTCGCCAATTACATCCAATGTTTTATGAATCAAAGGGTTTTCTTTCATCGCCAAAAATGTGGGTGTGGCATTGGGATCCATTGCTACATTACTTGCCCTGTTATGCAATTGTTATTTCTAATACGTAGAAAATTCAATGTTGCTCTAGAAATATCCATTTTTGAGGATGGCTCTATTCCCATCTTTGAACATATAGCATTATCGACTGGTTTTATTAACTTGAGCATAGAAGAAATGTATAGATGCTAAACATGTCTTTCCCACACATGGCTTGAAACTTCATTACTGTATGTAAATAATTCAAAACTAAAGCAAGACTATCTCTCTTTAAATGAAATGTATATTGTGCTTATTTCCCAAAGCTACTTTTTATTACTTTATTAATGTTTTAAAAATATGTACCATCTAAATTGTATTTTTGTTTCACAGATATATTTTTCTAAGGTTTACTGATCATCAGTGGAGGCACCAAGAGGGGGGGCTTTGGGGCCTTGATCCCCCCAAAATGAGCCAAGCCCCCTCAGCCCCCAATATTGTTACCTACATATATTCATAAAATATGGAAAACACAATCATCGTGGTTGCTTAACAATTAACATCAAAGAGACATAGATCTGTAGAACTCAACGTCTTCATAAAAACGAAAGTATGTGTCATGCATCCCATAGTAATGTACTAAATGCACTAAAACTAATGCGCTGTATTGCCACTCCCTGTGTAATGCCATTCTATCTTGAGCTTTGACAAAGATTAGACAACCACGTTGATTTCAAGTAACAACAGATCATCGGGGATTTTATTTGATAAACCAAAGGTTTCACAGGTATTTACCCATTAATTTTATTTATCTTTTAGTGAAAAGTAAAACATAGCATGCATGTATAAGTGTATTGTGTATAGGTCAAAACTACGTAGCATTTAGCCAGTGTTGTGTCCTCTATGAGATCATTTTGCATTGTGTATCAGCCATCCAAAATTGTACTGATGATTGTGGCATACACTTAAAATTGTGACTTACAATCCAATTAATGTTATACTTATGATTAGATAGTAATCTTACATGTTAACTGATCAAATAATATTTCTAAACAATTCTCGAATGAATTTTGAAATCGTCATTGGGCTATTTAGAAGTGCCTAATTTAATGTAATGTAGTAGTTACATTATTGTAACAGGTGCTTGTCACACTTATGATACTAAAAACAATACCACAATCACAGTTTGGCCTGTATGAATAATGTGAACTTATGAAGAAACCACCCTTTCTGTGAAGGTCAACTGCAATTTAGAAATTTTGTTTTGGTGCAACCATGATCATTCAGTATCCAGGCCGCGGGTTTGCTTTGTTTGAGCGCGCGATTCCCCTCCTCAAATGCCTCAAGCATATGATCACCGAGCCGTTGACCATGGTGTACTCTCTGAGTAGGCTAACGATCGGCTCAACCCAGTCGAAATCCAAATGCCAGCCATACGCCACCTCCCCCCTCCCGCTCACTCCCATTAGTTTTACAAGATGCCCTATCAAAGCTGTGTTTGTGTTCTCTAATTAGCCCTGTAATTTTACATTATCACTACTCTCTAATTACGTACTTGTGCTATATGGTTAAAGATAAGTACTTTTTCCGGATATGTTCTGAATTTTCATGTGCTATTAATATAATTTGGTGATTTCAATGCCGTAGAGCAGTTGTTCGTAATGTTGAACTATGTTTAGTTGTTATTTGTTCCTTATTCATGAAATGACCCAATAGTATGTATGCTATATCTTTTTTCTTAGATTTCGATGTTTAAAATGAATATTTGTGTAAGGCTTTTCTTTAATTAAGCACAAAGCTACACAATGAGCTATCTGTACTCTGCCAACCACGGGTATCGAAACCCGGTTTTTAGCGTTGTAAGTCCGCAGACATACCCTGAGCCACTGGGGACATTTTGTAAGCCCTAATGCCAATATAAGGAGAGAAATTCCCATTCGTTTCATATAACTTAACACAACTTGTAAGTAAGAAGTGGTACAAGTAGTCATCCAGCTCGGGTGTCACTTGGACGTTCGCACGCTGTGTATAAAAGGGAGTTATGTTTGTTTACGCGGCTCTGTTTATCTGTGTTGGTAGTGGGATTTTTCGGCTAGAGGTGTTCTGGAAAGTTAATGGTAAGTAACCTGTTTTTTTTCAAGGTGACAACTTTTACGTATTTGAGGCAGCCACGGTAGAATGCTGCGTATGGACCTCCACAATTAGCGCAGCATGTCTCCTTCCGGTTCTTTGGACATTCAGTGACTGTGTGAGAACCGCTACATTTTACACATTTGAGGTAGCTTTACAGTCGACCCGGGCATGACCGAATTTTTGGCAAATAAAGCACTGTTGCACTTTGACTGCAGCGGGTTGTTTAGATTCTTCAACCTGAAGTTTAAGGAACCACATGGTGATGCCGTTCTTGATTAGCTTGCCAACTAATACGACGTCATTAAGGTTAATACGGACGAGTGGCGTAGAGAGGCCAGTTTTAGCTGATTTTATTCGTTCAATATTCGTGGCTATGATTCCTTGGCTAGTCAGTTATTCCTGGATTTCTTGTGGACTGATATCATTACCAAGACCGAGAATCACTACTTGTTTGGAAGGGGAGCAGTCACCTGGTACACGAATGTTGAGCCTCACGTCATTAAATGCTTGGAATTGCCACGGTTTTAAAAGTTTGATGTAGTCTTTAGGTTCTTTACATTTAATGAATAAGCATCCGCGCGGAAGGCGACGAACTTTTGTGAATGACACGGATAGGAAAAGAGCTTAAGGGTGTTTCGCCACTTCCGCTCCGATCTACTCCCCACTACTTTGAATTTTAACCATACGACACCCAGAGACTCAAAGAAATTGTGTTCAAAAGAATCGCGAATGACGAAGATCAGGTAAGTTCTTAAACATTTTAGCAGTTAATCCTCAGGGCGACTTAAACCACACAAAATACGAACTTTTTAACATATGCAAAATAGAGAATATGCATTTAGTAATCATTAGTGAAACACTACTTAAAGTCAATAGCGATTTTAGCCTACCAGACTATAACTGCATCACTAAACCCAAAGGTCCCAGTCACAGAGGTATCGCTATGCTTCATATCAAGCAACTCAGTGTATCATTTCCAGATACATACATGAACTCAACCAACAAATTCATCCCAGCAACAATACATCTGTCAAACAAAATAAAAACAGCAATTATCGAGACTTCTCCTTTAACCACACCAGATACGAATTTATTTCTTCGGGTATCAAACAGCTTTCAACATACAATTATCCCAGGCGACCTTAACTCTAAACACCGCAATTTCAACTGTAGGATCAACAATAGGAACGACCTCATCCTCAACATAATCTCATTTTAGGCAACAACAATACCCCAACTCACACTCACCATGACCGAACTCAAGACATCCTTGACCTTGTTCTGTACACAACGAACATATCCCCCTTTATACGAGACTTCAGAGTGCTCAGTAACATCGGCAGTGATCACTACCCTATATCCATATTTATCCATAGTACCTGACCCCAAACCACAACTGCCTCACCCAGTATTTTCGATTCCTCCGCCACTAAGTATGACTCTTTTGGGGAATACATCGATAACAATCTAACACAAATTATTACTCAGGCTAACAACCCCAAGTCCATAGATGATTATATATCAATATAATCGCCAACACGGTAACTAATGCAATGAACACAATAGTTCTCAAGCAGCATCTCAATAATCATCCAAACTCTTGGAAACTTACTAAAGTAGTTCATTCACTTATCACCAAAAGACGTAAATTCAGACGCCAATTCATAATCCCCAGCGACCCCTCTATTAAAACCCAAATTAATCGAATCAATAACCTTATCCGGCGTCGAATTAACGAACAAAAAGATCAAAATTGGTCCGAGTTATGTGCGTCATTAGACAATTCATACAATGATCCGGCTACATTCGGTCATCGTCAGGTTCACATAGAAAAAGGTAACTGACCGGAAGCTGACCACATTTTTGAACATGTTGAACACAAAATAAAAAGGAACTACATGACTTACAAAAACAAAAAAAAATGAACCTAGACCATCAACTGGCATGCTGCATTAAACCAGAGATTTATGGACTTATACAACGAAACATAAACCAAATCAATACTAAGAACAACAGAGACAAAAAGATCTGCCACAACAAAAAACTAGAAAAACTAAGATGTAAACAACAGAAAAGACACCAAAACGACAAACCGTTGACTAACCTCATAATTAACAGATCCGACTGACAATTAAACACAGACGAGATACATCTACTTAACAAAGAACTCAACTTCTCAATAGCACCTAGGTACATTCCAACCATAGAAATCAAAACATGTTTAGAAGACCTAGCCAGGAGACTTGTGATACTTTCTACAGAAAACAAAAAAAGGAAAAAAAAACAACAAAAAGAAGACATCTTGATAATTTTATTGACATCCAACAGCCAAACTTCCCAGGTAAAATTACAAATTTATATTTTCCAAAAACACCTAAAAATGATATCTTAAACGATTTTTTCAAAAAAAGTTCTTACAAAACCATCAACATAATTTCACAAAACAGAAAACTAAAAAAAAACCTTACAAAAAAGACATTAATTCCACTAAAAACCTAAAAGAAGACAGAAACATAAAAATTCTAAAAGCAGATAAAGGTAACGCTATAGTCATAATGAACACGAATGAATACATACAAAAAAATGAATAACATCCTATCAGACACGAACAAATTTAAACCAATACACACAAACCAAATAAAGACACACGAGACGCAACTGAACAAATTACTACTACAAATGAAAAAAGCCAACACAATTTCACAAACACTTTATTCCTACCTACGTAAAACCGACTCACGCACACCGCAAATATCAGGCATCCCCAAACCTCATAAACCAGAATGTCTATTACGACCAATAATGTCCATATATAAATCGTTTAATTACAATCTTGGTAAATAAATAGCATGAGCATTCTCTAAATATGTAACATCAGCCAGACTCTTTTAATTTCAAGTCTAATTTAAATCAACTTAATCATAAAGCCTTGATGATCAGTTTCGATGTTATATCCATCTTTACAGAAGTTCCAACCGCTGAAGCCTGCAAGATAGCCTTAGAACTCTATATCCGAGACCCTAACCCAACTATAGACATTCCCAGCAAGCAATTAGCAACCCTCATAGAATTCACCACGATAAAGACAAACTTCATGTTCAACAACCAAAACTATATACAAACAAATGGCCTAAGCATGGGCAACCCTGTATCACCAGTTCTAGCCAATATTTTTATGACACAAGTTGAAACACAAGCAATTAACACAGCATTACATCCACCACTATACTGGTACAGATATGTAGATGACACGGTTGCGGGATTCAGATCTACAGAACACATACTTAATTTTTTCAATCACATTAACTCTATACATCCCAACATTAACTTCACATGTGAACAGGAAGAAAGCAATCAAATATCATTTCTTAACCTCAAAATTATAAGGACCGACACACAATTCAAAACAGAAATCCACCGAAAAATAACCCATACTGGACTATACATTCCTTGGGACTCAGCACATGAAACAAAACAAAAACTCAACATGCTAAGAAACCAAATAAACACAGCCATAAAACCATGCTCATCAGATAAAATTAACGATGAATTAGACAAAATAAAACAATACTTCATCAACATCAAAAAGTTTCCTCCACAAACCGTAGAAAACATTATACGCACACACCTAAACAAAAAGCAAAATAAACCAACAAAAGTAAATATATCTCACGAATCATAAAATCACGAAACCATACACTGCTGTATATCATATATTCCTGACATCAGCAAACAAATAACCAACACTTGACAAAAACTAGTAACAAAATATAACATTCCAATTAATACTAAATTTATTCAGAAACCAGGCACAAAACTGAGGTCTATACTATGTAAAAACTACACTGACAAACACCACACCAACATTATTTATAAAATACAATGTGATAACTGCCACGACTTCTATATTGGAGAAACAAGTAGAAAAATGGAAACCAGATTCAAAGAACATAAAAAGTCACCTTCACACGTTTTCGAACACTGTAAGTCAAATAAACACAACATAACCAAAGAAAACACTAAAATACTAAATAAAGAAACAAACATAAACAAACGCAAAATTAAAGAAGCCTTACTTATACAACAGCTTAAACCCAAAATAAACCAATATAAAGGAACGCCATTATACCTATATTAATATTATAGATAAAATTATATATTCAAACATCTAACCCCGCCCTCTACATTGCGACACTCAGTTACACAACCCCTTCCAAACATGTGGTCAGCTTCCGGTCAGTTATCTCTTTCTTTGTGAACCTGACGATGACCGAAGAAGGTCGAAACGTTGTTCGCTCTTCTATGTAAAATATTTTCTCAACCCAAACGAGCCGTTTTTGTATATAAAATTCTCAACAAGTGGATTTCTCGACATCACTCATAGCATTCCCAACCTGAAACTTGACAACAGCTCAGCAACTAGCGACCTCGAGAAAGCCAACTTATTAGCCGGTTACTACAAACAGGTTTCACCACTTTCTGAAATACAAATGCCTCCCGAAGAAAAAGACAGACTGTCGATTATTTAGTACGATTAACCGAATCCATTATTCAAGGTTTAAATAGAAACCACACCACAGTGGGCTTATTTTTAGATGTGAAACAAGCCTTTGATTCTGTCTGGCACCAGGGTCTTAAGTTTAAACTCCTTCAGTTTAACCTCCTGGATATCTAGATGGATATCTAGCTTTCTAGATAACAGAACAGCTAAAGTAAGAACAACGCTACATTCCACATTGTTCACCTCTCAACAGGTGTTCCCCAAGGTTGAGTACTGAGCCCTCTGTTGCACGTACTATGTATTAATGACATCCTCTTTCTTCCCCAAGCTCAAGCACACCTACACGTAGCAATATGCTGACGACATAGCAGTATGGAGCATGTCACGTGGACCCCTTCTGGACGTCTCTAAAGTTCAATCCACACTGAACAGCATAACCACCTAGTGTAACTTCAAAATACTTTTAAAACTAACACTGATCCAGATATGGATATCTATTTCTACAGTAAAGTTACTAATCACATATTAAACAATAAACATCAATTTGAACCAATTTTTCCAATAAACATAACTGATACAAATACAAGTTCCAACACAGATTATACAAGCACGTTACTAAGAAATGAAATATCCCTTCAAGAACTACTCGAAGCAATAAAAAACACAAAAAACAAAGTACCAGGTGAAGATGAAGTACAAGCTATCCTTCTAAAAAAGGGCACTCCGAAATTGTATGACCACCTAAATTCACTTTTTAACTTATCTCTATCCTCAGGATACATCCCAGTTTCTTGGAAGCTTGCAAATATATTAATGTTCCATAAGGAAGGAAAGCTAGCGAATAAACCTAATAGCTACCGATTAATCAGCCTGACCAGCTGTATAGACAAAATTCTTGAAAGAATGATCAGTAATAGACTCTACACATTCTTGGAGATAACATCACAATAACCAAATGAACAAAATGGATTCAGGAAATTTAGACAAACGACAGACCACCTAATCAGATTAAACGAAACCATGATAGATAACTTCAATAAAAAAGAATGTACTGTCGCTTGCTTCCTTGATATCGAGAAAGCATTCGACACTGTATGACACGATAATCTAAGGTTCAGAATGAATGAAGTGGATCTATCGCGAGGAATTATTTGCTGGTTATCTAACTTTTTGGAAAATAGAAAGTATAGAGTGAATGTAGAAGGAATATTTTCAGAATACTTTACTCCACAAGCTGATGTCCCTCAGGGAGGGGTGGTTAGCCATATACTCTTCATCATGTATGTAAACAATATGCCACCGAGGGATCCGAATCATTGATTTTCTTCACAGTTTGCAGATGATGTGGCAGACTGGAAAAGTGCCGCAACACCCACGATAGCAGCCACTAACATACAACCGCAACTGAATAGAATAAGTCAATACTGTCAAAAATATAGAATAAAAATAAACACAGTAAAAACACAACTCTTAGTCTTTACGAGATAGACAAAACACAAAAAACAACAACCAGTATTATATATGAATGGCACTCTACTCCAGATTGCCCCATCGGCAAAAATTTTAGGTTTGACCTGTGATTCAAAACTAACTTGGATCAATTATGTGAACGAAATTAAAAATAAAGTCTGACGAAGAACTAACTCTGCTAGGAGTTTAAGTGGTAAAAACAGTGGAGCATCTACAAATAATATACTAAAAATCTATAAAACATATATTAGACCTGTAATAGATTATGCAGTTCCAGCATGGATAACTGTAAGCAATAAAATAATTAAAACCAAACTACAAACAATCCAAAACACACTTCTCACAGCTGCATACAGACTTCCAAAAAGTATATCATCTCAGTTTATTCACAAATACTCGAACATACCAACCATACCAGATAGACTCCTACATATTACCATAATGTACTTTAACAAGAATTGGATGAAAAACGAATTACTATGCGAACTAGACAGGTACCTCATACATAAAGAAGCTAGTCCTAAATATCTCTCCCTAGTTAACTTCTATTAAAATATAAAAATAAATAAAAAGAATATATATATATAAATTTTAAGTAAAAATAATAAAAATATATATACATATATATATATATGTATTAAACAATAAAAAATGCCACCAACAAACTTGACATTCTGCTGATAGAATAAAATAATCACAGTATACGATCCACAATACATGGATATTGCCCTGAAAAGGATCAAAATAATATTCAGTTTTATAGTTATAAACACCAATCCGTCAAGAACATTAGTACGGGGTGGAGGAAGAGGTCACAGAGATCCTGACCCTCCAGGGTATGGACTTTTCTTACCCAAACACCGACGACATTCTTTTTCTTCGAACCTGATGCAACGCCTGGAGGGTCGCGCTTATTGCAAATAAAACTCAGGCTATAATCTTTAAACGTAAAATCTCGAGAAAAAGCAAATCTATCCCTAAAGTAAAATTAAAAATGACGAACACTGAACATTTTCTTCAACTATAAAATTTCTTGGCATCACGTTCAACAAGAAATTAACTTGAACTGATCACTTTAAAACCATACTCTCAAAAGTCTATAAACGAATTTTCTACCTCAGAAGAATCGGTAGTAATGTCAAGGGCTGTAGAACTAAAACGATTCTTACCATACACAAGATTTACATCCGGCCGATCATTGAATACGGCAACATGATTACTGCAAACGCACCCCTCTACCATCTTTAAAAATTACAACAGGCCCAGAATCTCGCCATTCGACTGGAATATCGACTCCCCAATTACATATTAACAGCTTACGACAAAGCAAACACCATCTCGCCTCTCAAGAAAAGACTTACCTATCTAGCATCTAAATACTATAGAAAAGCAAGCAATCGCACACAATTAACAAGACAATTTCCACAACTAGCAGCCACCCTACAAACTTGACAGCGATATATCTCTCCAAACAACTACATACATTCCCTGAATGTAAACTCTAATGTCTAACCATATATGCCTTCATACTTTTAGTGTTGGGCACTGGAGGGTTTTTTTTTTCGGCGCCCAACCAGTGAAAGTGGGTTTTCTCGGGGTACTTTCGTTCCCCCCCCACATCAAAATTCTTCTTCTCCTTGGATTTATAGATCCCAGCCCTGAAAAGAGGCCAATCAGAACGCATCTTCATCACACCTAGCGAGTATAATATCGAAAACACCAAATTTTAGTATCAAAATTCTGGTTAATTAATATCATGAGTTTTAACTATGCTGGCGTACTACGTTTGCATCTCTCTGCTCATCTCTCTTCGACCACATTTACGTCAAAGAAATCTCCAAGTTGATGTAAACCTCTCGCTGCAGTCTTCGGTCTCTCTCCGACTCGCGGGTCTCCTTCCGGCGCTCCTCAATAAGACACACAAATATGTTAATTTTAGGATCATTTGTAACCACCACTCCAAACCAACAAATAACTAGCCACTCTAGTTCATTTCACCAGTCTCGTAATCCGTTGACAAATTTACTCTCGCCGCGTGTGGGGCAAAGAAAAACAACAGTCTTTGACCGCCTCGGGTTATTTTTCGTTTCCTTAGAGGAAAGAAATAATAATAATTTTACCCAAGTACCTACCCAGAATCAACTTACGCGGCTTTCGCTCTCTCTGGTACACGGCCTCACATTGGAACACTCACTCAGTTTGGATTGATAAAAAGAAATCAAAATCAGCGACTCATTTTCAAAGAAAAACACCAACACACAAAACAAGAGTCAGACATTACCCACCAAAACATAAACTGGTCACACTACATATAGAGTTGATTATGCAACACTACCTGCTACCCAAGAAGATGCAGCGAGTAAATGGTCCTACAAACACATGTGGTGCCAGTAAGGAGGACAATGGTGATCGTGATGGTGAGAATGCGGACGCGACTAGTGCGGGACCCCAGTTGCAAGAGGGCACTACTCACATCCAGAGTGAAAACCTACCACCAGGACCCAAGGACCTGAGCCAGCTTCCAAATAGTAGTTCTACCTGTCCAGACTAGAAGAGATACCCGGCCACAGAATACAGCGGCCAGTCAAGGTCATTCAACGAGAATTGGCGTGATTGTACTTGTGGTTGGAGTACTCTGGGACCCAAGATGCTGCATTCTGCTTCGCATGTTGTCTTTTCAGTCATACACACTTCACTAAAACTGAGACGTCCTTCACTCATGAAGGCTTCTGGAACTGGAAGAAGACGACCACATCACTGAAGTCCCATAATATCTCTGCAGGACACAGATTTGCTATGCAAACTTGAGCAGAGTTTGAATTGCAGAAAACAAAGGGTGCAAGGATCCAACACGCTCTCGATGCAAGCCATGCTAAAACTGTAAAGGAAAACCGACATCACATTTGAGCAGTGACAGATGTACTGCTCTACATAGCCTGCCAGAATGAAGCCCAGAGAGATCACAGGGAAGGTAGTCAGTCAGATAACAGGGACAATTTCCTGAAACTTCTTCACATGATTTCCAGGTATGATGAAATCGTGAAGAAGAATCTGAGTAGTCCTGGCAATGCCAAGTACATGTACCATGATATCCAAAACGAACTGTTTGACATCATATCTGGAATGATCAATAAGGATATCAGTAAAGAGGTCATGGAAGCTAAGCATTTTGTTCTAATGGTGGTGAAACAAAGGATGCAACCATGCTAGAGCCATATAAGCATGCTTTCATGGATCTCCACAAACTTGTATGCATCGCTGTAACCCTGCCTGTCACTTCAGCTGACTGTGAGAGAAGTTTCTCATGTCTGAAGCTTCTCAAGACATACTTGCACAACAGCAGTGGTAACAACCGCAGCAGCAACCTTGCTGTCATATCAGTAAACTCCAGGAAGGCAAAACAACTCGATATTGATACTGTTATAGGCACATTTGCTGCCAATCACCAGAACAGGCGCATTGTTTTGAAGTAATATTGACTATAAACACAACATGATGAAAGATAGTTAGCCTCTTTTCCTCAGAGTGCTTCACATGGGATAATACATTTCTGCTATGTAAACCATGTCTTTATGTTTTGTTTTGTTTTTTTATTAGTAGCTTTACTCTTAATGGTATATTAAATGTTCAATCTAAGCTAATCTTGATTTTCTTTATTATTATGTATTACCTTGGGTGGAATTTAGGTGAGCTTCCTCTTTTACATATATGCATATTTTCATAAACAGATTATTTCTAATTTGTAATAATGAATTATTAATCAGAATACGAGTTTCCAATAAAAACTGCATTGAAAATGCAGTTCAAAATAGCACACCTTTCTGAAATGTACCTTGGTATTTACATTATTATAATTTACCATCTATACTTCATATTGATGGCATTTTGGGAAGCCCTTCCACAGTTTACCTTGCTCCCCAACGAAAATATCCTGACGCCGCCACTGATTATGATTGATTTGAAACAAATTACACATTCGTGTTACGCACAACATCCATTGACTATTAACATTATCAGTACAATAAAAACAATTTAGTGACATTGTAACAAGTTTCTTCAGATTGTAACAACAAACATCCCACCACTTATTAAATTCTAGACAAACAAACCTAAAAACAACACCAATACATCTGAGAAATCACTTTAAAACTGTAAAAAGGTTTAATCCATGTATCACTTCAGTTTTCTCCGTTGTTTCACCGTAGTTTTTTCATCTTGTTCCCGCTTTGTTACACCAAACTTCAAAATGTTATGTGAAGATATTTCTTCCAATAAACCAGCTTCTACCATTGCTACAAGTAAAAAATAAAGTGTATTTCTTTATGTTGAGAATGAATAAACTTATGCTGCACTAAACCTAAATCAAAGTTCATACAATATATTTATTTGTCTATGATTACAGTAATGCCATCCGCTAGTACATCGGTATGTATTCGGATTTACAACGCTAAAAGCAGGGGTTTGATTCCCCTCGGTGGGCTCAGCAGATAGCCCGAGGTCGCTTTGCTATAAGAAAACACATACACATTACGGTACTATCCGTTAGTACAGTATTAACTACCAGCACAATGTTGTCTTTCTGTTGTAGAGATTTGGTAAAAACAAAATGTTTTAACACCTTGATGAGATTTAAAATTAGGATTTCCCAAGCTTTTTATCACGTGTTCACAGTCACAACTCAATATAATTACTTCTAAAATGTTTAGAAATTCAATTTTCAATTATCTTCTGTTTTTACTTGTAAAAATAAGCAAATTTCTCAAAGTTCAAATACACAAATCATTTATCTAGTTTATATTGTTCACTATTAATGATAAGTTTATTTATTTCCTTACTGTAACAGAAAGTTACAGTAAAAAAAAAGGTAAAATGTTTTACTTCGACCAAATAAGACTCAGTTTTGGGTCATAAAAAGTTTTTTAATAGCAGTCTCTAATAGTTATCTTTTTGAACAATTAAAGGCCTGGCATGGCCGAGCGCGTTAAGGCGTGCACTCGTAATCCGAGGGTCGCGGGTTCGTGCCCGCGTCGCGCTAAACATGCTCGCCTTCCCAGCCGTGGGGGTGTATAATGTGACGGTCAATCCCACTATTCGTTGGTAAAAGAGTAGCCCAAGAGTTGGCGGTGGGTGGTGATGACTAGCTGCCTTCCTTCTAGTCTTACACTGCTAAATTAGGGACGGCTAGCACAGATAGACCTCGAGTAGCTTTGTGCGAAATTCCAAAACAAACAAACAAATTGAACAATTATTTAATTAGTAAAGTTGATAACATCTGATAGCATCAAAGAAAATTTTGAGGGATTTGTGCCACCTACAGATATTGGTATGATAGACATCGGGTACAGGAAATGCAATTACAAGTCAAAAACACGTGTGGTCAAGGCTATGGTAATAGAGACAAAATGAAAGGAAAATAAAATGTGCACAAAGGAGAATATTGGATATTAATGCATGAGCGCCCTTTATGTTTTGCAGTATACATTATCTACATTCGGTTTTTAATGATGCTGCTAAAAGCTGCTTGGATGCAACAACATTCTTTAACTTTTTGTGTACTTTTCATCCTCAATCCGCCGTTAGTAGATTCTAAAACATCATGTCCAAAATATGACAGTGAAATCATTAAGTGATACAAAATGGGAAACCATATTAATGCTTTGAAATCTCTTCAATATTAGCTTGATAATATATTTCGTGCATTAATTGAAATCGCTGAGAATATTTTCCTTACAGAATTGTTTGGCAATTTTGTTCTGGTTGAGGCACGTAAGCTTGCAAATAACAGTTTCATTTCGAATTCGCCATTTTTTTTCATGATTTGGTATGATATTCTGTTTAAGATTAATATAGCTTGCAAAAAATTTCAAGAGAAATAATTTAATATTCATGATGTAGTAAATCAACTGAAGAAAACAAAAAGTGTGCGTGTGTTTTTCTTATAGCAAAGCTACATCGAGCTATTTGCTAGACTTACCGCTGTACAAGCGGAGGGGGGCAGAAAAAAGGTATTTTATAAACTTTAAAAATGACGAAGAACTTGAGAAAGCATTAATAAATACGCAGTAACTTTGCTGACGTGTTGGGCACATCAGTGGAACTAGAACCAGATCCAGTCCGTAATAAGATAAGGAAGAAGTAGTTCACATATGAGGCAGACGATGAACCCGTTCAGAATCCCAAGCAAAAGTTCAAGATGAACTTTTATTTCAAGCGATACAATCATTTTAACAAAGACTCACACAAATGCATCAAGTTAATTTGCTGTTTGACTTCCTTTATAACGCACATAATATGGAACAATAAAAAAAATGAAATAATGGAGCATTGCTTGAAACTAGAAAAGCTTTACACCATTGTGATGACAAAGAGATTGATTCCACAAATTTGTGTAGTGAATCACAAGTGACTCCGAGATGGATCAAAAAACATGCACCGTTACAAGACTAAAATTTCTATGTAAACACAAGCTAGCAGATACTGTTCCAAATGAGTTTATTGCTTTGCACTCCAGTGGTCAGTAGTGAGCAAAACGGCAAAATATTTTCAAATTAAAATTTATGAAAAGGTATTTTCACTCAGCAATACCGCAAAAAAGACTTGCTGGGCTTTCTACTCTATCAATAGAACATGAAATTTCTTACAAACTTGAACTGAGACAACTTGTTTACATACTTGCTAGATCAAAAGCACGAAAAGTAAGGGTTTGATTGAATGGAACTTCACGAATATGTTATACAATGTATTTACATATATAACATAACATTTATAATATAATTCAATATAAAATACTTATTACATTTAGATAAACTGTACCTAAATGCTTATTTAAATCCTTAAAATGTGTTTAACCTTTGATGAGTTAACTTAAAATACAGTTTACACAAAACAGTTGTTTTATTACCATTGTTTTTACTTAGTTATTGCAGTAATAATAATATAAATGAGTTATTTTTACATACAAAACTTAACATTATCACTCTTAGTTTAACACTTCCTTACTCTGTAGTATAACGCAGTTTTACAATTTGTTTGTATCACTGCTAGTAACTTATTGTTCAAACTGTCAGGGAGTTATGTGTTTTCATTTCATGGAACAAATAATATATATTATAAAAAAATTATCTTTGAACGGCTGGTATGGGTATTAACACACCAACAGGTCTCAAAGAATATCAGAGAGATTGAGAGGATGTTTTTAAAGCGTTCAATAAATAATTAATTGTTTTTTGTTTAAGGATGTTTTAGAAATTCTATTTGAGATTCTCGTTGAGATGTTTATCAGCTTTAGATTCCAGCTGCATACAAATAATTTAAATACATTCAATCCTTACATTTGGTTACCATCATACAACACGTATCATGTTTTTTCCTTCTAATGTTATTTAGTCGCCAGGTGGCAAAGCTTTGTTTGTTTTGGAATTTCGCTCAAAGCTATTCGAGGGATATCTTTGCTAGCAGTCCCTAATTTAGCAGCGTAAGACTAGAGGGAAGGCAGCTAGTCATCACCACCCACCGCCCACTCTTGGGCTACTCTTTTACCAACGAATAGTGGGATTGACCGTCACGTTTTAACGTCCCCATGGGTGGGAGAGCGAGCATGTTTGGCGCGAACCCGCGGCCCTCGGATTACGAGGAGCACTTATTCTACAGTTACAACGTTAAGATCAGGGTTCCCGTTCTTCTCAGTGAACACGGCAGGTGGCTGATATGGGCCATATCATATGGCTTTACTCCAAAAATAACACACACATAATATTGTTTAATTTTATTTGATGTTATACTTGCAGAAATGTTTTTATCGATACATTTTCCCAATAAATTATTCAATGACTATTTTTATTTAGGTATTTTTTTATTTGATATAAAACTATTATTCCTGATTTTATTTATAGATGGCCTGGCATGGCCGAGCGCGTTAAGGCGTGCGCTCGTAATCCGAGGGTCGCGGGTTCGCGCCCGAGTCGCGCTAAACATGCTCGTCCTCCCAGCCGTGGGGGCGTATAATGTGACGGTCAATCCCACTTTTCGTTAGTAAAAGAGTAGCCCAAGAGTTGGCGGTGGGTGGTGATGATTAGCTGCCTTCCCTCTAGTCTTACACTGCTAAATTAGGGACGGCTAGCACAGATAGCCCTCGAGTAGCTTTGTGCGAAATTCCAAAACAAACAAACAAACTATTTATAGATTGATTTTACATATTACGTACATTATAATTTGCCATGTTTTATGTTCATTTATATTTACATAATTATATTTATAGTTAATAGTTTATTTTAATTTTCAACATTCTACCAAATATACCACAACATAATTAACTGATACAACTTGAAATGTATTTGCTGAAATGTTAATAGAAACTTCATAACAAAAAACGTGGAAAAAATAGATTTCTGTTCGTCTGCTATTTAAATTGGATGAATTAAAAATGTTGGAAATGTTTTTAGGTAAAAATGTATTTAGAATTTTATTGGTCCACCAAGACTATGTAATACGGTTCCCCGAAATGTTTTTTGTTGGACGTAGTTTGAAAAAAACAAAAAACTATACACACATAGAAAGTTATATCAGATAACTGTATATACCCTACAATATTCGGTTTCATACTATCTCCGATAGGATACCTTTTTGTTCTCACATAGCAGCTGTTCTTGTTCAGTGCAATCCTCAATATGCTAAAATGTTTTTGGTCGCCACTAGCCTTCAAACTTTCACCTATTCCACATTTTAACGTGGTTCAGCTGCTTTTACGATGTAAACAAGCAAGCACAACCTTCTACAAAAACACACACTCTATTGTCACAGCTGGCTCCCTCTTTAGTGTATAACACAATCTTCAAAGTGACAGAACAAAAAGCACCAGAAATGGGAAACATGAGGAGAATAAAGTATCTAATGACTTTGATACAATATCAAACTCACATAACAGCTAGAATCTCACATTGACTTGGTTGAGAAGCCAGTGTATAATCTACTAGATGAGCATTCTCGGAAAGTATCCAAAAATGTAGTTGGAGTGTGATTTCTCTGGTTAGAGGAACAAATGAGTAAGAAAACATACTACCCAGGTACACTTTCCTCTCATCTTGAAAGCATGAGTTACTTAATTGGATATAAAAACGGGAATAACATTACAGATTATAGATATAGTATCTGATCCACCTTCTTTCCCATGTTAGGGTGGGGACCACACTAGTCAACGCAGTGTATGTAGACCTGTTTATCTCTTTTCCATACTAGACCTTCCTGGAACCAACCTGTTAGAGATAGTATGATGGATGTTCGTCAATCAAATAATATTAATTGGTTGGTCCAAATCCTTTTAAAAACCACTTCTTCCGAGAAGTAACCAACAGGGTATTGTAGGATGAGGAGTACCCAACTACAGGGTGTTCGGAAAGTCACTGTACACTTATATATTTATTAACAGACATGTTTCAATATAGAATACAGGAGGTAATTATGAATGACAATTATAAACAATGTTGAAAGTGACCTCTACTGACATCAACACATGCTTGGATCCTTCTTATTTTATTTCCAAACACTGCTATCAGTTGCTGGCTTGAAATAGACTGAATGAATGCTGTTATCGCTGCTTTCAAGTCATCCAGCGTGTGCAGACAATCTCGATACACTGCAGATCTTGCTGCTCCCCATAGATAAAAGTCTCGTGGATTAAGATATGGTTAGCGTAGGGGCCACATGTCTTTGGAAATAATGCGATCTCCAAAACATTCCTGTAATAACCGCATAGATCTGTGAGATGTGTGGGAAGGAGCATCATCCTGTTTGAAACCATAAGTAATTGATTTCATCACTTGTCATCTGACCGATAAAGGTGTGAAAAATCTCCAAACAATAGCACTCACTGTTTATTGTGTTCATAAAGAAAATAAAGCCAACAATTCGAAGTCTGGAAATCGCAACTCATAGACCAACCTTGAAATCATGTAGGGGTGTTTCGTGCAAACTGTGCGGATTATCAAATGTTCACAATCTTATATTTTGTTAATTAATGTAATCTGAGAGATGGAACCATGCTTCGCCATTGTAAAAGGTCACATCCAACACATTAGCTGTATTCTCTTCGATAAATCGGTTAAACCATCTGCAGTAGCGTATTCGTTTTTCATTATTAGTTGCTTCCAGTTCTTATACCGCCATTATTTTGTATGGGAAGAGCTTTAATTTCTTTTAGACGGCTTTATGAGCAGTTCCAAGACCAATATCATGCTGCTGAGCTAACTTTTGTAAAAATTTTGATGGACTCTGCATCACACTGTGAGAAATATCCAACTGTTTCTCATCCGTTAGTTTTGCTGACCTTCCACAGTTTTTGGCATCATCCACTGATCCTGTTTCCCAAAACTTATCAACATGGTTACAAACTGCATTGCGATGTGGAACAGGTGTATCTGGGAATTTTTCAGCAAATCGCTGTCGCACCACATATATGTATCTGCCATCTTTTTGGAATACGTTTGACGAGCCATACTCGTTCTTCAGTTGTTAAAACCATATTGAGATCAAAACCTGAAATATAATAAAACATGATTATGAAACTGCACAGTGACTTTCCAAACAGCCTGTAGTTATAATGGTCTCTGGTATATCAGAAAGGAAAAAGGATATATGGAAATCAAATAGATGGAAGTAACATGTACAGCTAGCTGGTCGAAAAGCCACGTGTGAAGACAGAGTGGCAATAGTGTGATGATACATTTACGTTTCACCGCTATAGTTTTGAACTCGTGAAACATAATTCATTTCTCATTTTGCATCTGAAAGTGACAATGTTTCATCATTGATAATTGCATTTTAGAAACGTATACTTTAGTCAAATACCAAAATTATATTTAACTAATATGCGTCACTACCTATTTACAGTTTTCTAAAGTAATCCATCTATTTTAAATATATTATAAATACATAGATAAAGAAAGTATATCATAATTAATTATTTTTATTTTAATAAAAGTATTCCCGAAAACATTAAATATAAATACGTAGAAAGCAACAATGTGTTTAATTAACTTCTATGTTGGTAATATTTTCCATAAATATAAATGCGGTATGTTTAAGTAGAACGCTCGTTTTATTATAAGCAGAATGAAACACTCCGATTGTTTTCATAATAATCTAAGCTGACCAATAAATTAATTATTTAAACATTATGCAAAGAACGTTTACATTTGAGTAATTAAAGTACATTGTACATATATATAGAGTTCATTATTAATTTTTTTATGTATTATAATTATGGTCTAATTGAATTCATTTAGCGATCTGTAAAAATGAATATTAATATTATAAAGTAATATTATTAACTAATGTTATGTATGTATATGAGAAATATTAAAGTTATCAACAACTTTAATCACTTGGTCCCTGTACTAGCTAGCCAGTTATCGCAAAAGAAACTTTGTCATTCTAATCTTATAATTATCTAAATCTCTATATTTTGTTAACCAAGTGGCTTTAAGTATCAATGACAAATTTTCTGGCACTGTCACAAACACGTGTTTTATACTTAATCATAAAATACTGTTTTGTAATTTATCTTTCAAGTGAAATAATGAAAGAATCATAATACTGTTGGTGTTCCTTTGTGCATTTGAAGATAACTAAGTTTAAATTTACATAATGTTTTGAAAGATGTAGAAAGGAACGTGTAATGTAAGGGAATGTTCTTTTCAATATGACTAATGAGCAATGGTCATCGACTAGTTACACTGAAATATGTCATAGCCCTACAATATACGTGTGACAACCTGACGCCTTTCAATCAATCTTGTCTTGACGTCAGTGTCCACACTATTTATATCTGACCTTTGTAATTATTAAACTTGTTAAACAATATACCATGACCATATGACACCACCAAAACAATGATGGCTTATCATCAGTGTTTGCAATGATTGTGTCTGACCTTTGTTATTCTTTAAATTTTGTATCTAAATTGTATTTGGGTGATTTTAGACAGTCTGAAATTTCTACTGTTTTAAAGAAGAGCCTTGATAATATCTCCATGTGTTTGACCCTACCCTAATCGAACACGCTCTCTCTAATTTGTGCGCCCTGTGCAAAATGTAATTGGTAACTCAATTTTTAAACATTTTCTAAGTCTAGGTTCAACAGTTCAAATGTAATCATGTTTTCATTATGTCTGGCAAAGTATTAATAACATATTAAAATTGTCTTAGATAGCCTCTAAAGATGTCGTAGATTCCCTATAGAAGAGCATCGATCTCTCTTTAGCAGAAACTTTGTTAATATTTTTTTCTTTCCTGTCTCAAGCAGTTTTCAGAACAACAAATATTACTGAATTCACTTGAACATGAAGGTAGAAGTCTCTCCTCACCACCGACAACAAACTGAAGTCTTCCCACAACCACCACTTCCACAATGGTCAAAGGAAAGAATACGCATCGAAAGTCTCTACCTTATATTGCAGAGTGGAAAAGAAAGGTCCTTAAACATGAGCAGGCCAAATTGTTGAAGAATTTTGTATGAGAGCCAATTTATGTCATGATAGTAGATGTCAGATTCATCTTGTTTCTTTGTAACTATTTTTTACTCTTAATATTGTTACCAAAACTGTAGAATACGTTCTTGTTTACACATTTCAGTATAGTCTTAGAGTAATAATGTTTATCTAGTTTTCATTTATACTTACTTACTCATGAGTTACACAAAATTGCATGCATACTTTTCAGTGCCTAATTTACCAGTTTGGTTTTGATTGTTTTTAATTAACAGATAGCTGATGGATTATTTAATATGGAAAAATGTTTGACTAAAGTGTGAATATATTTTTTATTATACTCATGAATTGTAATAAACTATATTTAGTTGTTTACAAGGCTGGTTTACTCATTTATTTTTCTTCCATTTTCACTTTATTACATATATCTGATAACATGTCTTTTGCTTTAAATGTTTTTATCATTTTTATAGCTTTTTCACTGTTATGATAATAAATTAATATCTTCATTTCTATTTGCCCTGTTTAAAATTTTTTATAAATATGGAAAAATGTATGTTTTAAGGTTAAACTATGGAATATACAGTCAAGTGAAAAAGTTGAAAGCCTGTGTATTTGCGTAACATTCTTGAATGTATAGATATTTATTCTCAATTTCAACAATACTGAGAGACTATCGGAATATAACTAAACAATTAAAACTGAAGAAAAGACATTTCAAGATCTTCTGTAAATGTGATTCTACAAAAATGCATATTCGAACAGAGGAAAAAGTTAGGACACCATCACATTTATTCCTACTTAAAATAACTCAACTCACACACAAGTGTATCACACAAGGTGCACATGATTAGAAGATCGTTACTCAGCATTTTGAATGAGGCTTGCCCTGTTTAAACCTCAGGCATTTAGTTTGGTGTGCTCCTGACTGTTGAAGTGAGAGTGAGCACTATAGTGAGAGCAAAAGAGCTGTCTGAGGCCTTCAGAAAGAAAATTGTAGCAGCTTATGAGTCTAGTAAGGGATTTAAAAAAGATCCCAATAGATTTTAAAATCAGCCATTCTACCGTCTGGAAAATAGTGAACAAGTGGATGGCTTTCAAAACAACTGCCAACATGTCCAGGTCTGGTCGTCCAAGGAAGTTCACCCCGAGAGCAGACCGCAAGATGCTAAAAGAGGTCTCCAAACACCCTAACACGTCATCAAAGGACCTACAGCAGGCTCCGGCAACTGTTGATGTGAAAGTGCATGCCTCTACAATCAGAAAGAGACTGCACAAGTTTAACTTGCCAGGGAGGTGTGCAAAGAAGAAACCTCTGCTCTCTAAGAGAAACATCAAAGCCAGACTAAAGTTTGCCAAATAGAATGTAGACGACAAGGACTTCTGTAATAATGTTATTTGGACAGATGAGTCCAAAATAGAATTATTTGGACACCACAACAAAGGGCATGTTTGGCGTAAACCAAATACAGCATTCCAGGAAAAGAACCCCATACCAACTGTGAAGCATTGAGGTGGAAGTGTAATGGTTTGGGGCTGCTTTGCTGCAGCAGGACCTGGACAGCTCACAATCATAGAATCCACCATGAATTCTACTGTGTATCAGAGGGTGCTTGAGGATCATGCGAGACTATCTGTATGAAAATTAAAGCTGAAGCGGAACCGGACCCTGCAACACGACAATGACCCAATACTCTCTCAGTATTGTTAAAACTGAGATTAAATATCTATATATCCAAAAATGTTACAAAAATACACAGGCTTTCATATGGTGTCCAAACTTTTTCACATGACTATATATTTAGTAAAAAGGAGCGTGTGTGTGTGTGTGTGTGTGCGCGCGCGCGTTTTCTTATAGCAAAGCCACTTCGAGCTATCTGCTGAATCTACCGAGGGAAATTGGACCCCTTATTTTAGCCTTGTAAATCCGTAGTCTTACCGCTATACCAACGAAGGACTAGTTAGAAACAGAAATAAAACAGTTATTACTAATACGAGTAGCCGGACTATCGTAGTATTGCTAGTTAAACGTACAAATATCACATACGTAAACGCGGCGAATTATATTTTTATCAAGAACTAGTAATAAAAATAGTCTAAATTATTTTATGGATGCATTCTAATATAAATAAAAATAATATAAAAAGCCAGTGATGTCGAAAAACCCACTTGTTGAGAATTTTATATGCAAAAACGGCTCGTTTGGGTTAAGAAAATATTCGCTCTTCTATGTAAAATATTTTTTCAACCGAAACGAGCCGTTTTTGCATATAAAATATAAAAAGCCGCAATCTCTATCAGTTCAAGACGCTAACACTCACCACATCAGTAAGCCTAAATCAACCATTCATGAATAAATTTTCATCTCAAGACATGTTAATTTGGAGTTAATACTACAATTTAATGATTATCATAAATAGATAAATGATTTAGGTTTAATTCAGGTGCTTTAGAAAAGTAATAAAATACTTTTCACGTTTTTGTCGACATAACTAAGGTCTATGGCCCTAAAATAAGTATACACACAAGATGTCAATTTTTTTTATGATAACCAATCCAAGCATGAGTAATTAGATTTAATGGCATTCCAGGCATCAAGTTAATGAAGTGAAGTTTGAAAGAAAACGAGAGGCGCTCAGACAAAAAGTAGTTTTCTTGACACCGTGAGGGGATTGAAAATATTTGAATACAAACGATGGGTAAACAATACTTGAGTAAAAATACTTAGAGCCGTCAATGTCGAACTAAAATAGAAGTGAAAGGGGAACACACATAGTGATGTTTGACTTTTGGAGGGGTGAAGTTGTAGACGTTCGATGGTTTGATGAAGACGTTGAAGGAAAAAGACGAGGCGAACGGTGAGGCAAACTACGTCAGTTACTAGTGAATGATGTAAATATCATTCGTTTTATATTAAAAACAAAGGTGCACACATACATAGACACTTAAACCTTTGGTTTTATTTTAGGTAACTCTAAGTATTAATATTCTCTTTGAATGTATATATCTTTACACTTCATTAAATAAAACAACGGCCCGGTATGGTCAGGTGGGTTAAAATGTTCGAATCGTAATCTGAGAGTCGCGGGTTTAAATTCCCATCGCAACTTACAAGCTCGCCCTTACAGGCGTGGGGGCGTTCTAATGTTACGGTCAATACCACTATTTGTTGGTGAAAGAATAGCCCAAGAGTTGGCGGTGGATGATGATGACTAGCTGCCTTCCCTCTGGTCTTACACTACTAAGTTAAGGACGGCTAGCGCAGATAGCTTTCATATAGCTTTGCGCGAAATTAAAAAATCAAACAAACAAATTTGTATAAAGCAACCCAGTGCAACTAACTGAATTTTATGATGCTATTTTAAAAAATAAACCTGAAATACATAATGGAATAAGTTTTTGTAGAAATGGAAGTGAAAGCTGACTAATCCCGATTGAAAACGGGCGTATTTCTGTCCCGGCTCACAGACTAAACACCAGTTAGGGTATCCTGAACTTAGCTGTACGACAGAGTTGAAAAACGATTAGGTACCTATATATATTTTTTTCTCTCAGAATATATAAAGAGAAAACACGGGTGATGTGAAAGATCGAAATATTTTAATGCTAGATATCATATTATAAAAAAAATATATTAAATATTGAAACAAAATATATTTTAAAGATTTTTTTATATACTTGTCTATTCTTTAGAAAGAGAAAACATAGTTAAATAAAGAAATACCATACAAACATGGAATAGCCTATAGAAAACTACAAAATATGAAAATAAAGGTTTTGTTTAATTTCCTACAAAGTTGATAAAGAGGTATCTGAGCTACAACCAGTTTGCACTAAAACTAATTGTATGGCCAAGGGCAGATGTGGCGTACCTCACGAGGTCGCTCAGTGTCCCGGCCTTTCTTTCCGTTGCTACCTTAGCCTCCACCCAAAGAGTTAAGAATAATAATAATAATTTATTTATAATGATAACAATAAAAAACAAAAAACCACTTATTCCTAATAACAATTCACGAAAGGGGACGAAGAGGAACCACAACGTTCCTGAACACCCTAGTTGAAGAGAGAACTCTTCTAATTTCTCTCTGTCTAAACTGAACCCCTGCCACGTTAGTTTAGTAACCAGATGAATATCCATAATTTGTAACTGCTAGGCTAGAGTGAAGGAATCTAGTAATCATCCGTAACTTAGAATTGATTAGGATAGAATTTAATAGATCAGCCGTGAAGTTGTACAAGTTCATTCGTTTACGATTGTGTAACACAGTGAAACGAGTATTTATCGAGAGTCATTTGTAAGTTTATTTAGGCCTACAACTAACAACTACGTCAGATATTCATGAAGTTCTAAAAACACGTAGGTCCAAGAAGTCTTGATAAAAATGAAATAGAAACATTACAGCAATATAGATATTTATATTCTGTGTGAGATTTGTATTGGTCTAATTTTTTGTGGCCCAATTGCCTTGTCAGTTGGGAAACATGCCTGCATACAAGGTTTGTAAACCTCCAAGCCATAATATGGGTGGTTTGCTAAGTCCTTGAAATGGTCTCTATTTTGTCATAGTCTGGACAGCTATTTTTCAAACCATATACACGTATTTCATACTATATTTTTAAAAGTATTTTGTGTACGTCTCTGATCAAATATGTGGCGTTCTCTTTTATCATAAATTGTATTACTTAAAATGAGAAAGTTTCTCAGAAAAGTGTTAACTTTTGTTCTTAAAGAGCTTTTCCACTGGCCATAATTGAAAATGTTCAGTATGTCCCAAAGGCAATTATGTTGACTTTTACCACAGTTCTTCTGGATTAAGAGATAAGCCAATAAACTACTTTAGCCTGAATTACAACTTTAAGTAATTGTTAATATGTGACAGACTAGGGTGGAATAACTTAAGCCCTATCACATGAATATTGTAAGTTAATTGTTTAAACTTCTCCAGTGAATAACCAAATTTGATAATAATGTATACATTCTTTAATTACGAAGTCCATACATTTTTTTCTGTATAATATTTTTCATAGAAATGTATCATTTCAGGTGATGACCTAGGTTGAACAGCTCTTAAAGCACTTAAAAAATGTTTCCATTTTATACTTTGAATTGTGATGTCTTCTTCAAGTGCTTTCATTGCTGCTTCATGACAAACAGCAACAATCTAAAAAAACAAACAGTTTTGGTTTTTATATGAAAATAACATAAGTAATTTTTAGTTGAAAATATAAGCAGATAATAAATTGAGTTTAATTATACTTCTGCTATTACATGCTAGAAAAGTTTTTACCTTCACATATAGTTTAATCAGTTACTACCAACAACATTAAAGTAATTAAATATTGAAAAATGTTCACAACACACGTTTCTCATTAAGTAATTAGTAGCAGATTATAATCCCTCATGTAAGTTTGACACAAGTTATTGAGAGACCTTAATTGTATCATTTAAATTTTATTTTCACACTAAATCTGTAACATTTACACATTTAACAGCAAATTCACAAATAAATACACACGGAGAAATGTGTGGGAGAAAATAAGTGATTTTAACCTAAGAACTTTTCTTAAGTTGAATAAAACTTTGGTTTTATAAAATGCTTTAATTGTTCTACAAAGTTTCACAAGATAGTTTTTCAAATTAAGCATTTAAAAAGTTTCTCTTTGTGCTATTCTAAGAGATGTTAATTTCCTCAAACTCACAATAATGGTTAATGCTCAGAAAGGTAGATTACACATTACATTAATGTTTAAAACTACTATTATTTCATACACAACTCTACACGTTAATAAGGAATACATGAAATAATCAGGTATGACTGTGTAATCTTCTAATTAATAAGTTCTACTATATTAACAAAATGTAATATCAAATTTAGATAATCCAGCTTTTCCTCATAGTGTAATCTTTCAATTAACAAATTGCACTATAATAGCAAAATGCAAAATCAAATTTAGATAATCTAGTGTTTCCTAATGGTTTAATCTGTTAATTAGCAGGTTTTACTACAGCAGTAAAATCCATAAAACTAAAGATAATCTATAGTTTTCTGACGGTTTATTTTGTAAATTAGCAAGTTTTACTACAGCAGTAAAACCAACAATCTAGTGTTTCCTCATAGTGTAATCTGTCAATTAACAAGTTGTACTGTAGTAGCAAAATGCAAGATCAAATTTAGATAATTTAGTGTTATCTGATGGTATAATCTGTTAATTAGCAAGTTTTACTACAGCAGTAAAATTATAATCAAACTTATATAAACTAGTGTTTCCTCATGATGTAAACTGTTAATTAACAAGTTGTATAGAAGTAAAATATAAGATCAAATTTAGATAATCTAGTTTCTTGATGGTGCAATATCTTAAACATCAAGTTTTACTAGTAAAATCTATAATCAAACACATATAATCTACTGTTTCCTGATATTTTAATCTGTTACTTAGCAAGCTTTACTACAGCAGTACAATCCATAACCAAATGTACATAATGTAGTGTTTCTTGATGATGTAATCTGTTAATTAGCAAGTTTTATACTACAGTAGCAAAATCCATAATCCAACTTAGACAATCTATTGTTTCTTGATGATGTAATCTCTTAATCAGCAAGTTTTACTACAGCACTAAAATCCATAATCAAACTAAGATAATATAGTGTTTCCTTATGGTGTAATCTGTTAATCACAAAGTTTTACTACAGCAATAAGATCCATAATCAAACTTAAATAATTTATTGTATCCTGGTGGTGTAGTCTGTTAATTAGCAAGCTTTAATACAGCAGTAAAATCCATAATCAATCTCATGTAATCTGTAGTATTTCCTGATGGTGTAAACTATTAACTATCAAATTTTACTAAACTAGTAAAATTTAAGGTAAAATGTAGATAATTAACACAAAAAATTGACAGTTCTTACTTCCGCACCCGAGTATCCATTAGTTTTCTCCACTAAAACTTCCATGTCAATTCCGTCAATAATGGGCATTTTTTTCAGTCGTATGTTGAATATTTCTCTTCTTGTCTCCTCATCCGGAAGTGGAACATACATTATACTGTCTAAACGACCTGGTCGAAGCAGGGCCTAAACAAGAGTATTTTGATTTATAAGAAATTCCTTTGTAACTAGAGAAGTGTACTCCCAAACTGATAATCTATTATAGTTAAAACTTGAAAGCAACAGAACAGATGAAACTTCATCTATATGATTCAAATGTGAATTAAAATAAATTCAACATTCAAATAGTTTATACACTAATGAAGTAGAAATAAACTAAAGTTATTTCACTTACGTTTTTTTGTGATTTATTTTTCTAAGGCTAGCTTACTGCGAAACATTCCTGTCTTTTCCATTTATTTTGCATATTAAACAAAACAGTTTTGATGTGTTGTACTTATAAATTAATGCATACCTTGTCAATCATATCAGGCCTATTGGTAGCGGCTACCAACAGAACACCTTGCAACTGTTCTATGCCATCAAGTTCGGTCAACAACTGAGCTAGTACTCTGTCTCCTACGTTATTTCCTCCACTTGATCTATGAAAAAGACACCAAATAGAGAGACATATGAATACTTAATATAACCTCACACACACGAGAGAGACAATCTACAATACATTATCTATATATTAATGTATTTATCACAAATACTTTGGTAATTAACAATAATATGTTTCAAGTTATGACAAGTCCTATTTTATGAGAAAAAATGATTTATTAAATGCATATACATTTACTAGTATATTTGAAAAATCAATCTGACAAACAATACTTAACTTACAAATGTTTGATATTTTAATGTCTTTAATTAAGAAAAAAAGATGTATACTAACCAAAGTTTCACATAACTACAAAAACAGATTTTCAAATATAAAAACACATTACAAACAGATCTTAATACTGGACTCGAAGATGTTATCAACATTACAACCACATCATATCACTGAACTCTGCAAAGAATGATCCAAGCTGTTACAAACATTACAGTCAGATCCTAATACTGGACTATGTAAAGAATGATACAAGCTGTTGGCATTACAGACAGATCATAACACTGAACTCTGTACAGAATGATCCTAGTTGGTAACAACATTACAGTCAGATACTAACACTGAACTCGGTACAAATTGCTCTTAGCTGTTAGGAACATCACAGTCAAATCATAACACTGAACTCGGTACAAATTGCTCTTAGCTGTTAGGAACATTACAGTCAATTCATAACACTAAACTCTGTACTGAATGATCCTAGCTGTTAGCAACATTATAGCCAGATCATAACACAATTCTGCACAGAATGATCATAGCTGTTAGCAACATTATAGCCAGATCATAACACAATTCTGCACAGAATGATCATAGCTGTTAGTCACATTACAGTCGGATCCTGACACTGAACTCTGTACAGAATGATCCTAGTTGGTAACAACATTACAGTCAGATCTTAACACTGCACTCTGTAAAGAATGATCCCAGCTGTCAGCAACATTAGTCAGATCTTAATACTGAACTCTGTAAAGAATGATCCTACCCATTAGCAGCACTACAGTCACATCTCACACTGAACTCTGTACAGAATGATCCTAGTTGGTAACAACATCACAGTCAGATCATAACACTAAACTCTGTAAAGAATTATCTTAGCTATCATCAATTTTACAGTCAGATCATAAAACTGAACTCCGTAGAGAATGATCCTAGTAGTTAGCAACATTACAGTCAGGTCACAACAGAACTCTGTACAGAATGATCCCAGATGGTAAAAACATTACAATCAGATCATAACACTGAACTCTGTAAAGAATGCTCTTAGCTGTCAGCAGCAACTGGCAGTAGTTGCTTTAAGTGTGGTATAAAGGTCAGCTTATGGTCAAAGATAAGTTCCAAGAACTTGGTCTCAAAGACCACTGGCAGCAAAACTTCACCAATACAGAGTTCAGGATCGGAGTTGATATCCTGTTGGTGGCTAAAGTGCATGCAAACGGTTTTAGAGAGAAAGAAATGAAAGCCGTTCATCGCAGTCCATTCAGTACTTGATTAAGGCCATTTGTAGTTGCTGGTCAAAATATCTCAAGTTCGACGACTGACACGAGATGTGAAAGTAGTCAACATGGAGCCCATTTGCAACAGTAAGAGGGAATTGTTCAGTGATGGCATTTACCTTTATAATGAAAAGTATGACATTCAAAACATAGCCCTGAGGGACCCCAAGTTTCTGTAGAAAAGAACTTGAAAGTGTCAAACCCACAAAAACTTGGAATCTCCTGTCCATTAAAAATTTTTTAATAAACATGGGTAAATGGCCATGTAACAAGGTCTAGCAAAATGCCATACCTCCATGTTGCGTCATAAGCCTTCTCAATGTCAAAGAATATTGAAAATAGATGTCGGCATTTGAGAAAGGCTTCTCTGATTGATGTTTCAAGTCAAATTAGGTGGTCTGTGGTGGAATGCTGTCATCGGAACCCACACTGGGTGGGCGAGAGGAGGTTGTTTGATTCGAGGAACCAAACAAGACAAGCATTAACCATCCTCTCTAAGGCCTTATAGAGACAGCTTGTCAAAGCAATTGGACAATAGTGTGAAGGAATCTTGGGATCTTTCCCAGCTTTAGAGAAAGGTAAGATAATAGCCTGGCACCAGGCATCAGGAAAAACATTCTCCTGCCAGATCTGATTAAAAACAACTAGAGAGAAGCAGGAGAGAGATAGCGCAGCATGTCATAGTATACATCATTAGGTCCAACAGATGTACTGCCAGACTGATGAAGGGCCATTTTCAGTTCCACCAGTGCAAAGGGACAATTATCGTCAAAAAGACAGTCAGTACGAAAGGAAAGAGGTGAATGCTCTGCCCGAGTCTTGATGGCCAAGAAGGTGGAGAAACAGGAAGAATTACTAGATACCTAGCAAAAGCTTTTACCTAGAGTATTGGCAATGCCCTAAACATCAGTTACCTCTTAGCCGTCAGAGAGTAAAATGGAGATGGGGACAGAATTTTAGTGCCACTGACCTTTTGAATCCTGTCCCATATGGCCTTGGAACCGGTGGTAGAAGATATGTTAGTTGTGAACATAATCCAAGATTCCTTCTGGCTTTGACGTCTAACCCACCTAGCAAGTGCATGTGCCTGTTGGAAAGCAGTGTAGTTCGAAAGTGTGGGATATCTACGAAAAGTATCCCAGGCCTGTTTTTGAGCCTTCTGTGCCAAGTGGCAAGCAGGATTCCATCATAGATGAGGATATCATGGAAAACATGTCAAAGTTTTAGAAATACACCGAGCATCTGCTTCTAAAATACAGTCACCTACAGCTGCCACACAGTCGTCTATTGATGGCAGGATCAAGTTCTGCAAGAACTTTGAAAGTGGACCAGTCTGCCTGATCCAGCTTCCACCAGGGCACGTGGATAGAGTGGCATTGACCATGGCCAATCTCTCTCAAAAGTATAGAAAAATGATCACTGGTTAGTAGATTATTGTCAAGCCTCCATGAAAAATAGGAAAATAATAAAGGAGAGCAAACTAAGAGATCAATAGCAATAAAGGACTGAATAGGTGCATGAAAACAAGTGGAAGAACCAGTACTGAAAAGAGAAAAATTGTGATCAGAGAGCATACGCTCCACAGAGCGACCCCTCCCATCAATAACAGCACTTCCTCAGAGGGGATGGTGTCCATTAAAGTCCCCCAGAATTAGAAATGGAGATGTCAACTGTTCAACGAGAGCATCAAGGTCTGATTGATCATACATCTCTCCAGGGGACAGATAGAGAGAGCAAACAGTGATGGTATGACCCAAGGAAACATGGATGGCTATGGCCTCCAACGGTGTGTTGAGTGACAAAAACAGGATGGGCACATGCTAATCAACCAATAGTGCCACCCCTCCATGTACTCGTCTATCACACAGCCTGTCATTTTTGTACAGAGAAAACTGCCAAATGGTGACTGTATCAGCACATTTTAGAAAGGTTTCTTGTAAGGAAAGATATACAGGATGGTAGGAAGCAATCAGCGTTTTGATATCATCCAGATTAGAATGTAAACTTCAACAGTTCCATTGTATATAGGTGGCCATTTTTAATGACGAGTAGGTGAAATGACTGGAGAACCCTTCTGTTTATGACCATGTCATTTTTCCTTTCTGTTCTTATTCGGAGAAGGTCTATAGACCTTCATAGATCCTGCCCTGGGTCAATTGGGCAGGTCTTTGTTGTTGGAAGGGGATTCCAGTGACTGAAGACACGAACAAATGATTGTTTTGCATCGTGGGATTGGAGAAAAAGATGTATCAGAAGAAATGCCTATATCTGAAATTGAAGGATTTGAATCTCTAGATTTATTGGACTGCATGGGAGGAACAGAGATGAATGTAGAAGTCAATTCATCAACCTTTTTAACCATGGAGGTCAAAAGGCTTTTCATCTGTTTTGAAATCAATTCTCTTGGAGGTACAGAGAGATCTGTCTGCACTGCCACTGTAATTGTGGAATAAAGTGCAGCAGCATATGTTTGAGATTGAGTGGTGGACAGCAATTTCCAAGCCTCAAATTAACTAATGTTATGGGTCGTTTTCAAACACTGCACCTCTTTTTCCTTTAACCATTTTCGACAAGAACGAAAGTAGGAAGGGTGGGAACCATTGCAGTTGACATAATGTGAGTCCATGTGACAATCATAGGCATTGTGGTCCTTGCCACCACAAAGACCACATATCAGGGAACCATGACAGGATGTCTTTGAGTGGCCAAATCTCTGACATTGGAAACATTGGACAGGGTTTGGAATGTACGGCTGTACCCTGCAAATTATATAACCTGCCTTGATGGTGGCAGGTGCACGTGGTAATGTGAATGTCAAAATGAGGATATCTGTCAGCAGTGTAACTCTATTTTTGCGAGTAGAGATGTGCCTCACTGCAGAAATTCCTTGAGTGGAGAGACCAGCGAGAATCACTGACTCGGGGACGTTCTTCAAATCTCTCTTAATAATAACTCCTCATGATGAATTCAAGGTATCATGAGCAGTAACCTCAATAGGTATATTCCCAATTGCCTTTGAATTCAAGAGGAGTTCACTGTGTTGGGATGTGGATGTTTCAACCAATATGTTTCCAGATCAAAGCTTCTTTACTGACTTTGGAGAGCCAGCAAGTCCCTCTAGTCCCTTCTGAATAAAAAAGGGGGACACTTGCCCTAAAGGTTTTTCTGAAAGAGAATGTAATATAAGAAAATGGGGTACATGGGTTACAGATGTAGAAGATTGCTGCTCAGAGTCTTCAAGAAGTGGTCGTTTACCTATTGACTGTTTTTCATTATTTTATTTAAATTTTTTGTTGGAGAATCCACAGGAAAATAGGAAAATTTTGGTATCCACTGATCCCACCCACCATGGAACCCTATGAGGGGATGCACTACAATGTCATGCAAGGACACTGCAGCAACGCCAGGGTTTCGTGAGCACTACACCCAAACACCAGCATCACACACAATGTCCACAACACCTGTTGAGAATTTCCAACACTGGTACTTGGTTGACTCTAGCACAAGTGGGCCAGCCGATTGACCCAAGAGGGGCCACCCGTATACAGGAATTCAAGGCCAAAGTGGTGTGTTAGGGTTGAACCCCTCTACCACCATGATCCTTTCGTCCTCTTCAGGGGTCGCCACGCATGGCAAACACGTGGGTGGATGTTTAGATCTCAAAGGAGGTAAACTGAAAGAACACAAACTTCTCAGGGAGGTCCCCTCACAAATGAGTCATTTTTACATATATAGTGTTTAACACTATATATTAAATTTTGTTATCGTCTATGACCTAGAAATCCATAGATAATTGTCAGTAGAGCCAAGAGTCCACATAAAAGCTTTATGTCATGCTGGTTAGACTCTCATACAAATTGCTGCACACTTGAAATGTTCCATAAAAACTGTTAAGTACATCCTCGATCATGAGACTGAGACAAGTAAGTTTGAAAATAGGAAAGGAAGAGACAGAATATCTAAACTCTATGATACTGATGTTAAGTATCTTTATTCATGCAACTGTCAGGACAGAAGGAAGACTGACATTGATCTAAAGCATGAAATAAACAACTATGTACCAAATGACAAAAAAATGTCCAAATCTACAGTATCAAAAATGGAATATTTAGTTGTGTAGCAGTTATAAAACATTTACTTTGATAACCAAATATTGTCAAGAAACTGAAGTTTTCTAAACCGTAAAAAAAGTACACTGTTGATGATTCGTGGTATACCAATAGTTTTCATCTCAGAATGACTGGTATAGGTTTTTTTCCTTTTATTAATAAGCAAAGAAAATGTTTCAAACTTCCTTGGTCATCTTCATATTAACAAAAAAAGTCTGCAACTGACCTTGCTAGACATCTTATGGATGAGAATACAAATGAGTACAGGATTGTAAAGAGTGTCGTTGTTGAATGTTAGGTCATTAATTAGTGTAGGTATAAAGGTGTTCCTTTATATTGTTTTGCCATTGTGGGATGTTAGGTTATTAATTAGTATAGGTATAAAGGCGTTCCTTTATATTGGTTTAATTTTGGTTTTACTTGCTGAATAAGTAGGATTTCTTTGTTTTTACATTTGTTTATATTTTTATTCATACTTAATATCTGGGTGTTTTCTATGGTTATGTTGTGTTTATTTGATTTGCAGTGTTCAAAAATATGTGAAGGTGTTTTTTTGTGTCCATTGAATCTAGATTCCATTTTTCTGCTTGTTTCTCCAATATAAAAGTCATGGCAGTTATCACATTGTATTTTATAAATCATGTTAGTGTTGGGTTTTTAAGTGTAGTTTTACAAAGTGTGGACTTTAGTTTTTACTAGGTTTATGAATAAATTTAATGTTTACTGAAATGTTGTGTTTTGTTATAACTTTTTTTTTTTCCAAATGTTGCTTATTTCTTTGCTAATGTCAGGAACACATCTGACCTTTGAAGAAATTACTTAGCCATGAAAGAAGTTATTAGTTATTAAAACAAGCACGGTCTGCAGTCAGTAAAGCAGACACTGTGTACAGTTATTAAGACAAGTACTGTCTACAGTTATTAAAAGAAATACTGTGTGAAGTTATTAAAACAAAGTGTCTACATATAGTAAAACAACCACTGTCTGTAGTTATTAAAAGTACATCAACAATTATTAAAACAAGCATTCTCTGCAGTTATTAAAAGAAGCATTTTCTGTAGTTATTAAAACAGACTGTGTACAGTTATTAAAACAAACACTGTTTGTAATTATTTAAACAAGCACTGTCTACAGTAATTAAACCAAAAAAATCTGCATATTTAAACAAACACTGTCTGTAGTTATTAAAACAAGCACTAGTATTTAAAGAAACACTTATTAAAACAAACAGTGCCTGCAGTTGTCAAAACAAACACTGTCTACAGTTAATAAAAGCACTTTTTGTGGTAATTGAAACAGAGACTGTCTACAGTTATTAAAACAAGCACTGTCTACACTTATTAAAAAGCACTGTATATAGTTAGAAGAACAAACACTGTCTGTAATTATTTAAACAAGCACTGTCTACAGTTATTAAAACAAAAAAAAATTGCATTTATTAAAGCAAACACTGTCTGTAGTTATAAAAACAAGCTCTGTTATTGAAAGAAACACTTATTAAAACAAACACTGTCCACAGTTATTACAAGAAGCACTGTCTACAGTTATGAGAGCAAAGTGTTTACAGTTATGAAAACAAAGTGTCTACAGTTATTCAAGGAAAAAGTAGACACAAAACATTTAAATGTTTGTGAAACCCAAGCACTTCAATCGAGTTCTCTTGTACAAAATATTAATAAAATAAAGGTTAAATGTTTGATCCATGATTTACCTTCCATTGTTCTTTAAATGTATCTTGAAATCTAAATTTTTTACTCTATCCAAACACTTTTGCACAGTACTATATATACCCGTTTTTCCAACATAACTTTTATTTAATATTAGACTAAATTTTATCAATGGTCTGTAAATGGCAATAAAATTTTTGTTTTATTTTTTTTCAATATATGAAAATTTGACATGATACGCATGGGTAGATATGGTAAAAACATTACTTTTTTTTTTCTCGTGTTGATTTTAGTTTATTTTGTTGTTTAACATTTATTGTTACATTTTCTCAAGGTTGTATCAACATCATGAGGCAAGAAACTTCCATCTAGATGTTTAGTAAGTTCATGTTTTAAACCTGCTGAATTACAACATGGTTTTAAAGACTTGCAAGGATGAAAGTAAAAACCGATATTCTTTATGACTTTAGGTGATATAGTTCTTGGTGTGGTGGCATGATGACTGAAAAATGTTTTAGACAAATTGTAGTTTTTAACTTATTTATGTTTCCTTAACATGGTAGGCTGTTGTTTTCTTCATCTGCATGAGTGAATTGAATAAAAGGCTCAAGACTATTTAAGTAATCAGCAAAGTTCTCTTTACCACATCATAAACTTGTCATCGACATACTTAATCCAATTTTCAGTTTAAGTCTGCAAATCATCAGTATTAAACCTATTCATATACAGATCCCACAAAACAAGAAATAACAATAGCTAAGCCTTCAGTTGGGTTATATATTTTATTATTTATTAAAATAAGAGTTTCCAACACAAATTTCTGTTAAGTTTAATGTGTCTAAAGTTTCAACAGCTGGTATACTGCTTATATGTAATTTGTCTTCAAAAGCAACTGACAGATATAGTAAGAATAATAGAAAGTGCTTATACCACTAAAAATTCCCCAAAAAAACTTGAACATATGTGTCAAGTGAATGTAAATAGTAATGACAGACTTTTATTTCTTGATATTCTATTAGTATTCATGTAAGTACTTATTGATACCTATTAAATAAATACTTTAATTGTGTTTTATATTTGTAGAAGTTCTTTCAGTTTTAACCTGTTAATAGTCAGCTATAGCTGACTAAAGAGTTGTCATTCTGTTAAGAGAAGTTAATTTTTGTTTTTTTACTCTTAATATAGTAGCATAACATGCCTGAAAAGGAATTGGATGAAATCATAATTATGGGATTTGTTTTCTTCTTATTTATAATAAATAAGGAATTATCTGTGTAAATTAAAAAGTATACATTTTCCAAAACAACAAAGAATTCAGGAATCAGAAAGATTCATGCTTTTCTGAAAAAAAACAAAGTCACAGATAATTGGATACAAAATTTAAATATGCATTTAACTGTACTTTTTCTCTAATTTTAAAATTATAATGAAAGATACGATTGTATTTCTTATTATTTGCAACTTTAAAGTTTTGAATACAGATTATTTCAAAACCATAATTTCCAACTTAAAATGACCTATTTGGAAGATATGTGTGATTAAAAAAGTTAACCTTGGATAGTGTTCTAAGTAATTACAATTTTCATACAGTAATATACTTGTGAACAAAAGATGTTAAGCAGGTCAATCATAATTTAAAAATTGGTTTAATTTTCCAGACAAAAATCACCAAATCTGGTTTCTGAGCAGTTACTCAAAGAAAGCAATACAAACATACCCTCCTCTTTCTGCAGCTAAAGCATCTATTTCATCAAAGAATATGATAGATGGAGCCACTGATCTAGCCTTACGGAACAATTCTCGAACAGCTCGCTCTGATTCACCTACCCATTTATTAAACAGTTCTGGACCCTTTCAAAGAGAACAAATAAATAACATTTTTATAGTAGATTCATATAACACAGTGAAAAAAAGTTAAAAGAAAACATCAAACTGGGAAGGAAAAAACATTTTAATAAATACATTTGAACTTAGTACTTTTGTTGACAGATGTTATTTGAGACTTGTAAGGCAAATTACCCATTTAATTTATATTCAACAAAGATACCAATTATATAGTGAATTTCCATGAAAATGAAAATAAGTTAATAATAAAAAAATATGAGAACATTACGTTCTTTCAGATGAAATAATGAAACAACTAAAATTTAGGGAGAAAAACATAATGTATTCTCCAAAAAGAATTTTGAGAATATTAACCTTAAAAAATAATCAATAAATACGTTTCATAAACATATGGATATTTTAAGATACTCATTGGTATTTCAAACACTGAGCCAAACATAAACTGTGTGTCAGCAACGTGTACTTAAACTGTAAAAACATCCTTCAGTCTGTAGCACTGTTGATAAAATATAAGTCATAGTAAGGTCTTGGTATTCAGTTAGAAATGAGAAGTCAAAGAGTTGGTGATCCGTATCGTTAACTTGCTGCTTTTCCTCTAGTCTGTTAGTTCAAGATTAGGGACAGCTATGCTTAGATAACTCATTGTATAGCTTTGTGCAAATATTTCAAAAGAACCAATTCTACATCTTTTAAGAATATTAACAAACACAATATTTTAAGTTCTAAACACAAACAGTAAGTTCATACCTTGATAGCAATAAAATTTAATTCACTTTCCGTGGCAAGTGCCTTGGCTATCATTGTCTTAGAACAACCAGGAGGACCATACATAAGCAACCCACAAGGGGGTTGAATTCCCATTCTAGAAAAGACTTCTGGATGTTTCAAGGGCCACTCTACAGCTTGTTTCAGTTTCTTTTTTACTTCTGCCATACCTCCAATATCTTCCCACCTAACCTGCTCAACAACAACAAACAAATAAGAAAAGGTTTGTATGAGTCACACTCCCAAGACCTTCCCACTTAAGCTATTCAGTAACAAGCAGTAAGAAGTTAAAGTTTAAGTTCCCACTCAACCCATCAAGTAAGAAGAAACAAGTGAACAATTTTTTTAAATATCAGACCTCCAACATATCCCAAATAACCCTAACCACAATCTGTGAGCACCTAACAGGTATGAAGTTCACACCTGCATCTCCAAAACTAGAGAAAAGTGAGCTGCAACTGAATAATAGAAAATTAACAATTTCTTTGGTCACCTTCAGGCTCCTCTCTTTGTTAATGTAAAGATAACCTAAAAAGGTCGAAATGTTTTTCTGTACTTTATTTTAATTAAAGTTTTAATTCCCATATCAGCCATCTTCAGAATACATTTTTAATTCATGTGGGTTTCTCATCATTATGAAAAAATTTCATTTATGAGAAAAATGGGATAAACAATAAATACCATTACTTTTTTTAATTTTGAAGAGATTCAAGAACTGGACAGCTTCAAACACAATAAAATTTAATCTGTTTCACCAAGTTGTACCTTCTTGATAAAAAAGGCAGACATTTGCTCTAAAGGTTTGTCGGAAAGAGAATGCAGTATGAGAAAATGAGGTATTGGTGTTACAGATATTGAGAGTTGCTGCTCAGAATTTTCAAGATGTGGTTGTTTACCAATGGACTATTTTTTCACTATTTTATTTAAGTTTTATTTGGAGGATCCACAATAAAAAAAATTTTTGGTGCCCACTGACCCAACCCATCATGGAGCCCTATGAGGGGATGCGTTACAATGCCAACAAGAACACTGCAGCAACACCAGGATTTCGTGAGCAATATACCCAAACACCAGCATCAAATACAATGTTCACAACACCTGTTGAGAACATCCAACACTAGTACATGGTTAACCCTTGCCCAAGTAGACCAGCCGATTAATCCTAGGGCGCCCATTATAAGGCTGCCCATCTGCAAGAGCTCAAGGTCAAAGTGATGTGTTATGGTTAAAACTCTCAACCACCAGGATCCTATCCTCCCCATCACAGGTTACCATGCATGGCAAACACATGAATGAATGTTTAGATCCCAGAGGAGGTAAACTAAAAGAACAGAACCTTCCCTGGGAGGTCCACTCACCACATACAGGAATCCACACAGAGGGGTTGACTAAATAGAAGAAGACGCAATCATTTAACAAATAATTACCTTCAAAATTTCTAAATATATAGTTGGTATTAAATGTTACGATATATAATATTCTACTGTTTCTAAGATATCAAAATGTAATATTCCACAATTCTAAGATACATATATGTTACATTTCTTAGATATCTATATGTTATATTCCATAATTCTAAAGATACTTACATGTTATATTCCATAATTCTAAGATACCTACACGTTATTCTCCACTATTCCTAAGATACCAACTGAAGCATTTGTGACATTCCTGGACATCCCAAGTTCTTCAAATATTGAGAAAATATGCACAAGAAGATGCCATGCAATGCATGCCTAATAAAGCCATAAAAATTATTTAACAATTGACCAAAAAGAGAACTATGCCAAAAAAATATTTTGTTTATACAATCCATAAAAGATGCTACTGTAGTCATTAGAAAGATCATGAAAGCCTCATTAGAGAGACTGAAAATTAAACCATTATCGACAAATTGACAACACTTTAGCAACAAGATACCCAAGAGAGATGTTTGCATCATCTCATGCACAGTTATTAAAAAAAGGGATAAGTGGGAACATGAATGTGGTATCCATATCATGAGTGTATGCAGAAATACAAGAATTACAAAGTGGTTTTAGGTTCTGGTTCAGTGAATTAAAAAGAGAGGAATAAAGCAACCAATTATGTGTCAGGTAAACTTGCAGGTAGCTAAGTACATTATTTTGAAAGTTATAGAAATACCTGAAGAATTTGGTAAAAAACACCCTTCTTGCAAGCCAGAAGAATTACCTACAGTGGTTATTGAAGGTAGATAACCTGCAAAAGAGAGTCTTCTCAGGTTTGAAAAATAGTTCCACATGCAGTTGTTGTAGTTAGAAGTAATGTCTACAATTCTGCAAAACATGTAAACATTTCCCTTCTAAATGCTCTGCAAGTAAGTTATTGTCATTTCTCTTAGATTCAAATAATGTAGCTAGGATTGAGTGCATTGTTAAGAAATGACTGAACTGCTGTCAACTAATGTGTTAATCAATAATTTACCAATGATATTAAATTATTTAATTGTGTAAATGAAGGACTTTTGCCAGTTCCACTTGAAAAATTTGATAGAACAAGTCATTACTAAAAGATAGTTGAGCCGTCTAAATGCAACAAAATATCTTAATATTGTGACATTCCTGGACATCCCAAGTGCTTCAAATATTGAAAAAATATACACAAGAAGACGAATGTTTGAATCTCAATGTCAGAGTCAATTCTTTACTCTAACTGTAAGTTTCCTCAAGTTAGTGACTTAAGTGTTCCACTTGTGACCGTACCCTTAATTTAACATAAATAAATTGTGACTGATAGTAATGGTCAAAGCTCCAATGACTAGCCATCACACCTGACCATCGCACAACATGTAATATTCCACTAATCCAAAGACACCGACACGAAAAAATTCACTAATCCAAAGACACCGACATGTAACATTCACTATTCCTAGGACAATGATATGTAATATTCCACTATTTCTAAAATATCAAACATATAACATTCAACTATTTCTATGACATCAATATATACTATTTCACTATTTCTAAGATATCAACATGTAATATTCCATTACTTCTATGTAATATTCCATTGTTTCCTATATGTATTACATATTTCAGTGATAACTACATGTAATATATCACTAACTGTAAGTGTAATTTTGCCTTACTTTTGGTACTTCAATATTCACTTCCCTCATGGCACTAGGCTTGACACTCTTGAAGGCAAACTGTAAATCTTTCATTGTAATAGCAATCTTTTCCGACATCTGGTTGTCATCAATCAAACCATGTTGCAAGCTACTTCTGAGGGCATGTAAACCAGCTAAATGAGATACCAATATTAACTTGTCAGGTGACTTTAATGAGGGAAAAAAAATGTGACTTGTCAAATACAATGCTGCAAAGAAATTGCTTTCAGACAAATTCTAATGCCTGGAAGATCAGGGTCATTGCAGTAAGTGGGATGTTTGTAAAAGTAGTGAAGAAGCAGAAAACATAAAGATCATTACGTGTTTTATGAAGTTTTTCAACACATATAAAGTAAGTGAAACTATCCAAAGAAAGATTTGTACATTTAGATGTAAGAGGCAATGTAGTATATTCTTCTCTTTTTTTATAAAAAAGAACATTCCAGTTGGATTGAAAAACCTACACTTTTTTTACTTATTGGCAGTACAAAACATAATACAGCAGTAAATCATAAAATCAAAAATTTAAGTTAATTTATCCAAGACATGACAAAAACTGAAAAAAATGAACAAAAAGATTTTTAATTTTCCCATACTGATATTTCTCGAAGGTACTTCCCTTCGCTTAAAAGATTAGTCTACATGCAAACTTTTTCTTTACACATGTTACAAGACTTCTGGAATTATGATTCCAATATGTCTGTCATGTAAATCATTGTGTGTTACCTTTCCACCAATAACAGCATACCACACTCACGTGACACATGTGACTCCCTATAATCACCTCTAATGAACTATCAACTTTGAAGTTTGGTAGATAACAGATGTACCAGAGATGTATGGAGAGGAAGAAGAGAAGTGTCAGTGGAGGGATGTGCCTGTGAAAAATACATTGTAGTATATGATAATTATAACTGTCAATACTGTACTTCACTCACATTACTAGCTAGAATCTGAAACTGATTAGGAGAAAAAACCACAGAGAGGTAAGAAAGTGTCCAAATGATATCTCTATGAATGAAAGAGTCGGACAGATCTGAAAAGGGGAACTACACCTCTTCTTAGCCAGGTATGCTCTTTGCTCGTGTGTGAACTGTGTAAGATATCAGGGTAAAAAATGAGAGGGCCACATCCGAGTGAGAGATAACATGGTTGGAAAGTGATCCCAGGCACAGAAAGATAAAGTAACTCAAATCCACAATGAATAAAGTACATAAACAAGGATGTGCACCTGGGTGTAGAGTAGCCAAGGCATGATGAACCATACTTGTTAAGGCAACTGCATCTATTTTCAAATGTTGGAATGCTATCTTGTTCTTTTTAAATAAGATTACTAAGAAGGTACATTGTATCATTATTCTGTGCAAAATTTCAGAGATTTTAAAGACCAAAATACAACTTAGTTACTGACTTGATAAATAACAGTGGAATTCTATGATGTTGATATACTAATTTATGATTTTTGGTTTTTCATCTATATATATAAAAAAACTATGAAAAATTACTTCATTTCATATACACTACATGTTAAACTTAATGTTTCAGCAACTTATATCAAGCAATAACTAGGTATAAAAGTAATAACTAGAGTAGATAATTGTTTTCTTTACTTCTTTAACATTCTATGTTTTAAGAAAAATAAGCTTATAAATGTATTTCTATATAGTAGTAATATGTATACATGTATATTGTATAATAACTCAAATGTGATTGTATATTACAAAATACTTGTCTACAAAAAACCAAATATGACAGCTGACATTATAAAGGTTAATTCTATACTACTGGATATGGTGACATAGTATCATGAACCACACCTTTATAACTTCTTTATTGTTAGCTATGCATGACTGGAAGGTCAATATGATAAAATTAATAAATATATACAATTGTATAATGTTATATAAGCTCTTTAGGCCAGACACATGTATTTTTGTTTTATAATCTGTAGCCATTCTGGATTGAAAAAAGCACAACTCACATTTATTTCCTAATTTTTATAGTTGTTATGAGGTCAGTCAAATTGACAGATCCCTCACAGTTGAAGTAGAGAAAAGGGCAGATAAAATATAAAGTTTTACTGAAAACAAACATTTGAAATGTATTCAAGAGGTTTTAGAAATCACACAAATAATATTTGAGATTTTTAGGACAAAAATCGCTTTACAATCAGAGCAGTAATGAAAAAGACTTGATATTTACACAAATTATTCTTTATTAAAAATCTGATTTTTTTGTGTTTTAAAGACTTGGAATCATTACTAACAGTGTATCAGTTTTTGTGAAGTTACATCTAATTCACAAATGGTTTTGGCATTAATACCTAATGTGTGCCAATGTTTATACAAACTCATATTTTACACTAAGTCCATTGCAAAAAGGTGAAACACAGGACATGAGGAAAGGGGTTCAAACAGAGATAAAGTAAGGGAATGGAAAACCACATTAATATCCCAGTCTTAAAGAGTAGGTCATTTGGTAGGAACATGAATCCTAAAGGAACGGATTAACATTGTAAGAACAGATGAAGCAAAGACTCCATGATAACAAGAAAGTAAGGACAAGGCTGTCTGATAACCTAAAATCAAGAAGACCAAAGGCCTCTGATCAAAAAGCCACATGAAAAACTCACACACATCAACCACAGTAGGTAGAACACCTGGAAATCCCTAAATATGAGACACTGTGTGAAAAACTTTCCACTTCCATTGATATACTTCTCTCAGAGAAAATATGGATTAAGCCAACGGAAAGCTACACAGTAGAAGAAATCAGACATCCTTGCCAAAAACTGGACAAAAGCCAGATGTGAAGACAGGGAATGTGAACTGCAGGATGTAGAACTAGTGACTGGGGTTAACATGGGAGGTGGGGAAATAGTTGGAGTTTGTGCAGTACGGAGCTATCAGAAGAACCTGGTACAAAGTGACATGGATTAGGGAAACTGCTTGATGAGGCAAGAATTTGTGTGTCCAATCTTGGATGACGGCATTGGTAACCAAAGTCTGAGGATGAGGTATCAGGGACACCAAAAGAGAGATAACTTGCGATTCATGGCAGTGGCAAATGCACTGATGTGAAGAATACACCCCTAATTGCAAAGCTACAGGAAAACAAAAGAATGGAGAAACTTGTCAATCAGATAAATCATACTGGAATGGAAAAGACAAGATACCACTAGACTGAAAGCAACAGGGCACGACACATAACTGAGCACACGTGGAATGTGTGCACAACAGAGAAGATCCAATGCATGAAAACAAAGGAATATCATCCAGATGCCACCTTAGTGATTGATATATACCACTATTGTCTATGTGTATGAATGAATAATCACCAGACAATGTCTCAAAAGAGGGAGGAAGTGATCTACACCACAATGCATGGCTAGAAGCTTCAGGATAATGAAATGTAATATCTGCTTGTCTACAACCATGGGAGGTTGACCCATGCACCACAGCCCTGAAGGCATGCATCAATAAACAGCCTTAAATCCAGATGATGAGGACTCCTGCTGAGGTGTGAGACTTATCCAATTGCCAAGTCAGATCATCTGCTGGTGAAGGAGAAAGTATGAAAGGAGCATTCAAGGGAATCCCAAGTGAGGTTTCATTGATCATGGAGAGACTAATGTAGAGAATGTATGTGTGCATAACAAAGGGAAACCAGTGGTGTCATAGAAGACCACATCTCCATCAGCAAAAGAACATCACATGCAGAAAGTGAAGTAGAAAACAGGACATAATTAACTGATGATTCCACAGAATGAAGTCAGAACAAGGTTAAGCCCAAATGGGTGTTGAAGAAAAATATATACAAGGTATTGGGTGGGACTTCTCCAATTTGACCAGTCCACCCAAGCAGTTACAAGTAGCTGACAAGTATGACTGTCTGACTTCCATTTGGAATGAACCATAAGAAGCCAGTTATCTGCATAATAAGATATATATGCAGTACCAGGACATGAAGTTGATGAAAAAAACCTACTCACCTGACAGAAAACATAAAGTGCAGAAGTAAGCCTGAAGTGTAGGGTGTGAAACTGGTGCATAATCCCATGTTAGATGAACCAAAAATATGATCCAAACCATGCTGAGACAGAAATATGCAGATAAGCATTGGTGACGTCAATCTTGGACATACAATATCCTGGGAAAGGTGAGATAAGACTCCATGGTAAAATAGGGGTGGTAAACGAAATGACTAAGGTTGGGAAAATTAAAGACAGACCTTAAGTATCTGGTTTTTCTTGGGAAAAACAAATACACAGAAGCAATATCCTGGTAAATGATGGGTAACAGGTTCAACAGTCTGTTGAATGAAGAAGTCCTAAACCACCTCTGATAGGTGCTGATCAACAATGAGATCCCAAGTTGAAGGGAAGGAAATGGGCATGGGGACAAGGGAAGTGCAGCATGAAATGGGATCTCAAATCCTTCTCATAAAACTTTAAGAACCCAAACATTCTTGATGAAAGGTGCCATTGATGAATAAGGTCCAAAAGTCAGGCTCCAACCAGATCAGAACCCATTGGTAGTCCCTAAAACTGTTGGTAACATATCACATGCTGTTAAGTAAAACATCAAGCTGTGGTACCTAGAGAAAAAGAAATGAGTAACTGTTGGAAAAGGGAAAGAGGGGAACCAGAACTGGTGTCACATGTGGCTCCAAAAAAAGTGAAGCCATATGTAACTCTCACAGAGAAAGTGCAGATAAATGGGCCCTTGATAATACATCTTCTTGATTCGAAAGTCCCAACAACAGAGAAATGACATAAAAATCCAGAGCTGAAGACGATGTATGACACAAGGAAGAAAAGGTTGTCCACAGAAAACTCCTCAGGATTTCTGAGAAAAGCCTCAAACATGATATAATGAATTTTGGAAATGTAGTACAAAAACGTCATAAGGGTAAAACATAGGCAGGAAAATTTGGCATAGGTTAAATTAACAAGGAATTTGAGGTCCACCCTCCAACTGGGTAAAACAGAACCCAGCTCTTGCGAGTCAAGATAAGAATAGCGTGCATGGTAATAAGTGAGGGTAGACTAATCTAAAGCCCAAAGGGAAGGAATCACACTAACATTGTTATGTAATTTTGAGGCAGACTGTTTAGCATGGATGCAATTTACAGGGGAATGGAAAAAACCAAATATGGTTGGTAATAATGGTCATGTAGTAAGGAAGGATGAGAGTTAAAAGAAATTGGAACAAGTGATAAAACATCACATGCCTAAGAAATAACATCTGAAAAACTGAGGAAGGCCAAACAGAATCTTCAGGAAGGGTATGGGAAGGCATGACAAATTCAAGAGGTAGAAACAAGTCCAAGTCCTCATCAGACTACAAAGGTTCCACAAGTTCAGGTGGAAATGAAGCAATGTATGGAGATAAAGGTTGACTCGCATAACTTTAAATTTCCATGGGAGTAAACACTGGCAAATCTCCTGATGAGTCACAAGTAGCTGAAGCCTGTGATAAGGCACCTGTTGAAACTAAGACACCTGAAGTGTTGGCACTAACCTTGAGATGAATGTTACAATAGTCAAAAATGTGAACATACTAAATAAACATGATTAGAATTAGATTCAACAAATGTCACATTAACAAAAACAGGGTACATTAAAAAATTATGATCACTTTGCAAAAAAAAATACAGCAATAATTGAAATACAAAATAAAGGCATCCGAGTACAAGGGTTACTGAACAAGAAGTGATAGCTCAGTAGACACACATTCTGTTATAGTATAGTTATAGTACTGTTATACACAAATACAGTATACTGCTGTAGGCTGTGATTATATCCAAAACTGTTGTAGATTCTGTTCTAAAATAAACTGGTGTAAAATCTGGCCATATCTAAAAGAAACTGACATATATTGTGAACATATCTCAAGCTGGTTTAGGTTGTGATATCCAAAACAATCCACTGAAGGTTGTGATCAAACCTAAAACAAAATAGTGTGTTGGTACCATACCTAAAACAAACTGGCATAGGTTCTAATCATATTTAAAAACAAACTGGTGGCAGGTTGATCACATCTAAAACAAACTGGTGTGGGTTGTGATCATAATGTACCCTTTGTTCTGAAACTGAAAAAGATTCCACTTTATGCAAACTTTTTTTAAGTGTACTTTTATTCTAAATCATATTTCTATTAACTAAAATTAACTATGTACTTTTTCTACTTGAAGTTTAGATCATAAAGGTTTCCTTACCTTGTGAGAAAGGTATTTACAAAACTATAAAACTGTATTGACAGGTTATCATCATTCAGCTATAATTCAAAATTTATCTCCTAAATATGACAACCACATTAATAACTCGTCTTTTAGTCATAATCTTTGAAAATTTAAATTAATTTTATAATTTGTTTCTTTGGGGTTTTTTTCTGGAGTTAATTAAAATTTAGCAACATTTTGACATCAGAAGTTCAAATTTTCAAAAACTGAAAATATAATTCCAACAATACTTACCTCCACTCAACACTTATAGCTATTACTCAATCTCCAATATTTCTTTCTTTTACCACCAATGTTTTGGTCTGAGTTTTTTGATTGCTTCAGTCATTCATACCACACTTTGCACTATTTTTTGTCCTCCTGTAGAGCAACAGTAAGTCTTCAGGCTTACAACACTAAAGTCAAGGGTTCAATTTCCCTCAGTGGACACAGCAGGTTGTCTGATGTGGCTTTGCCATGAGAAAACACACATACAACATTTGTTTTGTAATACTCTCCATCTATGTCAATCAACTCTCTATCCTGGTACTCTATACAAGCACCTAATTCAGATAATAGAATCACTTTCTAAAAACTGACACCATCCCAGCCTCTACCATTGTCACTTAGTGGAGAGAAAGGGTGGTAGAGTGTCAGCAGAGGTAAATATGATTGGAAATACATTTTAATTTTAGGAAAATGTTAACTTCTAAAACATAGTTACCTCTTTAGATACTGAAAGACTCAATCCCACATTGAGAAGGTGATGGAGCTTGTGGCATTATCCATACAGAAAACATCTGCATAGATCACGAATGTTCCAAGAGAAGATTGATACCATAGTAAGGGAACCACACACATCCAGAACAGTTACCCTCTTCTCTCTGAATTTAGTTTGTATAAAAGGTGGAATTGTACCTGAGAGATCATCACTGTAGGCCACCCTTAACCAGACAGCCAAGGTTTCACTACTTGGAATTGATTTTAAGGGGTCTTGGTTGTATATATATATATTATACATGTACAGGGTTTTAGGAAAGGCACTGTGCAGTTTTGTCTATTAATAAATATACAAGTGCACAGTGACTTTCCAAACACCCTGTATATAAGTGTTATTTAAAATAAAAAACAACTGGATCCTAACCTATAATCATACAGCAATACTTCCTAAATCCCCAGAATCATAACAAGTAAGCAACACTGAAACAGAAACCTTCTCCTCCATCTGAAGAAGCCTGAAAGGCAACATTCCAGGCTAGAAATGACAAGATCTTGTATGCCTTACTTAACCAAAGAAACAGAGCTCATTAGGTTTGGAATTATGAACATCTGTCCTCACTTTCCAATTGATCATCAAGAAGCCTTCCAGTTGATCCTAAAATTACAATGAGGATATGGAAAGACTGTGTTCAATCGTAATGGGACCACTCCAGGTTAGAAATTACAAGGAGATAGTGGACTCTTGTCCATGAATAATTTTCTGAACCAATACTGATAAAAAGGATGGGGGGCAGTGCATACCCTGACTAGAGAGCCAAGCATCAAATATGAACCACTATCACAAAAAGACTCCTGATCATGATGTACAAATGCCCCACAACTGTAAATATTTTCACTATTACAAACAACTTTAAAGAACTATTGTTTATGTTTTTATTACACACCTTTCAGATACTATTACTTTTAAGCTACTAAATGTAAACTTCACAGCTCATTAGTTAACTTTTGTAGCTCATCTTGGGATATAGAAGACATTCTAATTCTAGAAATAAATGACGTTATTACTTAATTCAACACACAACTTTTTCATTTTATGCCATCTTCATGAGCATTCCACTGCTAATAGTTACAATTTAAGATATTATTAGAAAACTCCAGAATAATGTATAAAGTGAAATGTTAAATGTCCAATTAAATAAAAACAAATTTCATGTGTTGCAAGGTATTCTATCACAAGAATAAAAGTTCAAAAAAATGTCAGTGAAGAAGAGATAATGGACTAGATGGATATATATAAATGAATTACCTTCACGACACACTGCTGCTAAGTCTGCTCCAGTAAAACCATGTGCTACTTCAGCTAAAGTATTTATGTCTGCATCTGTTAACAGGTGTTTCACTCTCAGCAACAACTTTGATAGAATCTTTAAAACAAAGAGATTATCAAGTGAGAAACATATACCATTCAGCGGGATCAAGTTGTGACAGAAGAAATGAAAACTAACTAAACAGAATAAATTACCTCTTTGTACTTACTTCACAGACTAACCAATTCAATTTTCCAATAAAAATCTCTTTTACAAATTAATTCATTGATAACAGTTTATTTGGAAAGCACACACACTATTAAGCAGATATCTGCATTTTTAGTAAAAATATATATCCACATACAATCATGTATAATAATTACTACATGTGAAAAACTGATCATAGGTATGAAATACACACATACTATTACAACATATAGTAACAAGAAAAGCTAAGAGAATATAGATCAAACATATTTAAATCATATGTGGTACATATCCTTTACATGAACAGAAATGTTTCTTAAACCCAGTATATATCCTGCACATGAACTATAATGCTAATCTAACACACTAACTATCCTGCACATAGTACATAAACTGAAACATTAATCTAATGCAGCACATAACCTTGTTGTTCTGCATGTCAATACTAACCTCGCTTCTTTCTGCTGCAGTAGGAATTCCTATTTCAATTTCCCTGTCTAACCTACCCGGTCGTCGTAAAGCAGGTTCTAAAACGTCTGGTTTATTAGTTGCAGCTAAGAGTAACACTCTTTTTATACCATGTGTCTATTGAAAACATACAAGTAAAGTCTGTAACAAAACTTTTAAAGGAAAGAAATTATGTTAAAAGGTCATTCATAAGTTCTTATATGTTTTACATTCTAACACTACTTTAAAGAAAGAAATCTGTTACCAAGTGCCTTTAAATTATTCATTTTCTAAACTCTTTTTTATATATTCAGAATTTGGAATTGAGCAACTTAAAGTTAATACAGATCAAGTTATAAAAAATATTTCTGAATAACAGTTAGGCTGTTTATTAAACTCAAGGACTATTTTTAATCTGGAGATCCTAGATGAAGAAACATGATTAAGCACAAAATACAAGAACTACTCAGAACACCATGCAATGTCAAAGGTTAAGACAAATGAGGCAACCTTCAATCAAGTTTTAAGAAAACAATGAACTCTACACGTCTTCATCAACACATGTTGAAAATGAATAAACTAAATTATTCCTGTATAACACATCTCTAAACTGTACAAGTCTACATCAACATGTGTTAAAATTCAAGTAACCTATTCCTTCTGCAACACAGCTCTGAGCTGTACAAGTCTAAACCAACATATGTTAAAGATTACTTTGCCGTAAGCTATTCCTTTATATCTCTTACAAGATCACATGTAAATTGAACCATCTTAGATACATGAGCTACATATATTTTACCACCCTTTGATATCCACTTGAATTATACTCTTATTTCATGTGTTAACCTGCATTGAACTTGTACTTCCAGTCAACTAAACCTAGAGTAAAATCTCAAGAAGAAAACTAGATACAAGCAACATTGTGTGCTGACAAAGACATGTGGAACAACAAATGTAGCTGGATTGTTTGTCCATCAAACTAAAAAAAAAAAAATTGGACTTACATATGACTCAAAATCTGAATAAAATACTGGTTAAATAATTCTGATCATGCTGCAAACATTTTTGCTGTTCATTAATGAAATATTCTCCCTTAAATTAACATAGAAAAAGAATGGAACTTATAGCCATCACTAATACCAGCTGCTAAAACTACTGATATTTTACCAATGTTATAATGTCTGTAAGTTAATCCAGCAAATACTGTAACTTCTCAAACTCAAAACCATTTAATATAGCTTTTTTCATATAAGATTAATCAGTTAATTATGACAGATGAATAAAATTCTGTTAATTTCATAAAAACTTAACTTTGTGTAAAATATTCAAACATTCTATATTTTGGGCATATTTGTATGCGTTGTCGTTGTCTTATTGTAATGTTAAACAAAGGGCTATCCACACTGTGTGCATAAAAGGTAAAGTGAGCCCTGGATTTTAGTCTGTAAATCTACCACTGACTCACTGGGAGACGACATATATGGGACCAAACAGTTTTCAGTTTGTTTTATAATGAGAATAAAAATAATTATCAAAAACATCAGTTTAAACATTCAAACACCTGGTTTTAATAAACTTCTCAGTTCCAATAACTTTCAAGCTCTTAACATGGATTCATCCAGCTCAGAAACTCTGAAGATTCATAAGGACTTGTATGAATACTTATTATCTCTGACTACACTGTCAAACAAAGATAAGTTACTAACTGGTAGATTATCCAGCAGAGTAAGTAATGTGGCCAGGACACGTTTCTCCTGGTCTGATGATAACCCTCCATCCTTTCTGGTACACAGTGCATCAATTTCATCAATAAAAATTATGGTAGGTGCTCTAGAAATACAATGATGCAAAATCAACAAAACAATGTGCAAGTCTATAATATATACATGCACATAAAAGAATTTAGCTTTCTTAAAGTAAGCAGGCTAATCTTTTGTCAGAAATTTTAATTAACATAAATCAGAAGAAGAATTGATGGCCAAAAGCTAAGTCAATTTTGTAAAGCTGACAGTTAATGAGGAAACCTATTTAGTAGAGCTGATAGCTAAATTAATTGGTATATTTAGCAGAGCTAATAACTAAGAAAGTAGTATATTTAGTACAGTTAATAGCTGATGAATTGATAAACTTAGTAGAGCTGATAGCTGAGGAATTGGTATATTTAGCAGAGACAATGGCTAAGGAATTGGTATATTTAGCAGAGACAATAACTAAGGAATTGGTATATTTAGCAGAGACGATAGCTAAGGAATTGGTATATTCAGCAGAGACGATAGCTAAGGAATTGGTATATTCAGCAGAGACGATAGCTAAGGAATTGGTATATTTACTGGAGATGATGGCTAAGGAATTGGTATATTTACTGGAGATGATGGCTAAGGAATTGGTATATTTACTAGAGATGATGGCTAAGGAATTGGTATATTTAGTGGAGATGATGGCTAAGGAATTAGTATATTTACTAGAGATGATGGCTGAGGAATTGGCATATTTAGTAGAGCTGATACCTAAGGAAGTAATATATTTAGTTGAGATGATTGCTAATGAATTGGTATATTTAGTGGAGATGATGACTAAGAAACTGGCATATTTAGTAGAGCTGATACCTGAGGAAGTAGCATATTTAGTTGAGATGATTGCTAATGAATTGGTATATTTAGTGGAAATAATGGTTAGGGAATTGGTATATTTAGTACAGCTAATAGCTGAGGAATTGATACATTTAGTAGAGATAATGGCTAAGAAAGTAATATATTTAGCAGAGGTGATGGCTAAAGTATTGGTATATTTAGTTGAGATGATGGTTAAGAAATTGATATATTAAGAAAAGCTAATAGTTGAGGATCTGGTATATTTAGTGGAGATAATTGTAAAGCAATTGGTATATTTAGAAGAGCTAGTAGCTGCAGAATTGGTATATTTAGCACAGCTGATAGCTAAGGAACTGATATATTTAGTGGAGATGGTGGCTAAGGAACTGGTATATTTAGTGGAGATGGTGGCTAAGGAACTGGTATATTTAGTGGAGATGGTGGCTAAGGAACTGGTATATTTAGTGGAGATGGTGGCTAAGGAACTGGTATACTTAGTAGACTAATAGCTAAGGAGTTTGTATACTTAATAGAGTTAATAGCTAAGGAAGTAGTATATTTAGTACAGATGATGGCTAAAGAAAAACCCTATTTCCTAGAGTTCACAGCTAAGGAATTAATATATTTAGTAGAGCTGATGGCTAAGAAGGAACCTTATTTAATAGAGTTGACTGCTAAGGAAGAAGTGTATTTAGTAGAAAAAATGGGCTAAGGAATTAGAATGTTGAGTTCATGGCCTAAGAAGTCTACTTTGTAGAGTTGATTGAAAAAATTTGGTTGTGTTTGAATTTTACACAAAGTTTCATGGGAGTTATCTTCAGCTGTCTCTAATTTAGCTTTGAAAGACTATAAGGAAGATAGCCCGTCATCACCACCCACAGCCAACCCTTGGGCTACTCAATCACTAAACAATAACATAGCCAGCTGTCATATCATAATGACCCCATGGTTGTTGTTGTTGTTTTGAATTAAGCACAAAGCTACACAATGGGCTATCTGTGCTCTGCCCACCACGGGTATCGAAACCCGGATTTTAGCGTGTAAGTCTGCAGACATACCGCTGAGCCACTGGGGGGCGACCCCATGGTTGAAGGATGAGATGTTTGATAGGACATGGTTTCAGACCTACAGCCTTCAGGTTGCAAGACAAGCACCCTAATCACACTGCCATGCCAGACTTGACAGCTAAGGAGTAAGTCTACTTAATAAACTTGACAGCTTTGTAGAGTTGATGACTAAGGAACGAGTATAATAAGTAAAGTTGATAGAGTTGAGAGTTAGGGAAGAAGTCCACTTAATAAATTTGACAGATAAGGAATTAGCACATGTAGTGGAGTTGATGACTAAGGAATGAGTATAATAACTAAAGTTGATGGCTAAAGAGTGAGTCTATTTAATAATATTGATAGCTATGGAAAAAGTCTACTCAGTAGAGTTGATGGCTAACAAGTGAGTAGAGTTTATAGAGCTGAAGCTAGAGTGGACGGTACAACCTCTGATGTGAGTAACTTACACTTCAGAATACAGAATGCAAATATAAACCAACCATAACTGTGTTGGTAAAGAAACAAAAATAGAAAAAATTACTAAGTTCCCTAAATGGGTAGAAAATTGAGTTATAACATGGCAAATTAAGGTATAAATATGTATTCTTAAGAATCAAATCCATCAAGCTCATAAGCACTTAAGTATCCATGAGAGTAATTATAGTATGATTTATGATAGTGAATGCATACATTTACAACATTTTGCAGGTTATTGGTAACAATTACAAGGTTTTCATATACAAAATATCAGGTTTCTGAATTAAGTATTAAGATATTTCAATTAAAAATTTTCAGATGCTTTTCTTTCAGAATGATGATTATCCAAGGTGCAGAGTTATGTTCATTTTAAGATTAAAAATACTTTTATGCATCAGAAAATTTTTCAGATTTCACATGTTAAATTTATATAATCTCCATATGAATATCAAATATTTTTCATGATACACTTTATATTTTATCCATTATTTCTGGTATTAAATCAAAAAATCTGACCGATCTCAACCACCATAAAAATTTGTAAATAAATATAAACTAACTTTTTCTTTTTAGAATGACAACAAACTATAACATAAAAAAACAAATATTTAGTGTAAATAGTTTGAATGTCACAACATTATACCTTCATATACGTATTTTAAATTTATTGTATTACCCATTTAGCCACTGCTGGTTTTAATATTACAGAAGTTGAACTGACACAGTGCACGTGCACTTGTGTTACCACATCCAAGAATATAAAACTAACTTATAAAAAGGGACAACACTTGGCTGTGTTTTAAGGTAAAATACAGTTACATTTCATTTATATATACATTATGTATATATTAATTATTACTACTTATAAATAAGTTCTCAATAGCAAACAATTATATCTTTCAATTACAACAACTTTTGTGATTGTTTGCTGCTTTCTGCACGTGGAGGATGTGAAATGAAAATCTTTTTAGGTTTTATACATAAATACATACCTGAAAAATCATAAAATTGTTCCATCAACACCATAAACTTTCACTTTAATCTATCAAACTTAGTAACTAATCTGTATTTGAATCTAAAAGAATATAAAATTTGGAGCCAACTTAAGACTGAAATTATCAAATTCAAATCTTGGATTCCAAAAACACTCTGAACTTTTGATCACATGATACAAACAGATGTGTACATAAAGAAATGTTTTCAAAAATCATTCTTCAGTCTCAAGGGGTCAAGTCAGGACACTACTAAGGTATGGGTTTCTTAGATGACGGGTCAAAGACCTTGTCATTATGTTTATTGACTTGTATTCAAAATGTTATTGAACTACTATTTTAGAATATGTTTGGTATCAACTGTATATTATAATTCATATTTTAGTATTATATTTAATTTCTTAATTCAAAGGATTGATTCAAATTATGTTTGTGATGTCCAAATACCAAGTATATAGCTTTTTACGAATAAGAATATGAAATTACTAATATTGAAAAGCTAGAATATAAATAAGAACCTCCTGTCTTTTCTATATGCTGCTATACCAGTCATATTCCAAAACACACAGAAGGAGAAATGGAGAAATAAGTAAGTATCGGGAATATTATTTCATAGTGTTGAATCATATAAAAGTCAGCTGAGCCAAACTGAGTGACAAATTGAAAAATAAAAACTACCTAGACTGATGACATACTAAACTGGAGCAAGATGAGATGTCTCAGCACTAAAAATTAAGCCTGCCTTGGTAATTTCTGAAAGTAGAATCAGGATACAATATTCTTACAACTGATGAAATGTTGCTAGCACTAACCAGTTGTCCATGATGTACAAAATGTGATGGAAAGTTGGTGATGAGAAAAAACTCATACAGTTCACCAGAACTCACATAAAGCTGATGCAAGTCCAAAGGTAAAACCCTCAAACTGCAGAACATGACCCTTGTGCACAACAAACACTGACAGTGGTGACATGCGACCCTTGTGAAACAACAAACTCCGACAGTGGTAATACACAACCCTTGTAAAACAACAAACACCAACAGTGGTAATACGCTACTACTATGAAACAACAAAACACCGACAGTGGTAATGCGCGATCCTTGTAAAACAACAAACACCGACAGTGGTAATTGTTATGTAAATGTCGTGTAAATATTTTGTGAGTGACAGCATGTCGTGTTTGGATTTTCATTTCTATTATTTGTATTTCCATATTTATATTGTTGTTTCAAAGTTTAACCAATAAAATATGTTGTTCTTCATTTAAAATAACATTTAGAATTTTCTAGAATTAAATAGACCAATCATATGTACGTAAATGAAATGTTGGCGGCCTAGTGTCTAGATGTTGAGTCTCGTGCAAGAACAGACATGCGTGGATTGCTCTGGAGTTCTATGGAAGTTATGCGATTTTTCGAGAAGTAGGCGTACTGATATAAAAAGACAGTGACACAAGAAGAAGGAGAGTCAGATATTAGTTTTATTCAAAGGAAGAGAGTCAGTCATTCGTTTGAGAAAGTTTAAGTGTTTGCTGTGATTTGTGACTGAAGTTAGATCTACAGAAGCTGTGATTTTATTTCTTCAATCTCTACGATTCTTTCGAATTACTGGTTGTGCTGAAGGTCGACACGTACGGGACTAGCCAGGGGAGATTGGAAAAATTGAGGGCAACAATTTTGTGACATTCATCAGAGGTATCGTGAAAAGAACTTCGTCAAATTTATTGAACTGTGAATTGTTTCTGAACTTCTTCATTTAAGCTTCGGAATTTCTTCGTGGGACCAAATTCACTCCCTAGACTGGAATTTGAGACTTTCATTTTAGATCATTATATTAGATACAGGCCAGTACCATTTTGTATTGTGATTAATTTTGAAGTTTGAAACTAGTATTATTTTGTTTTGTAATTAATTTTGAAGGTTTAAACTTAATATCTATCATTGTTATTATATAATTTATGATATATCTGTTACATACATATAATAGTTTAGTGTAAAAAATTATACAAGCTGTTATCTGTGTTTTTCTGTTGCGTTTAGTCTACGAAAAACATAAAACATAAAAAACAAGTAACAGTAATACACGACCCATGTAAAACAACAAACACCGACAGTGGTAATACATGACCCTTGTAAAACAACAAACAACAACAGTGGTAATATGTGACCCTTATGCACAACAAAAACCAACAATGATAAGGTGCAGGTTCAAAAGTAGCTGGAAAAACATCACACTCTTGAAGAACCAACTGAAGAAAACAAATCAAAGGATATTATTCCAAAGAAGCTTCTTTTTTGTTTTTTATGTAATTTGAAGACTGTATTGATTGGAGCAACATTTTGTCAGGTAAATTTGTGTTGTTAAACCAAAGCAGTGTTGTGCCATCTGTGTCCACCCCAGACCCCTACAATGCAAATCTATAAATTCACCACAATCTCACAGACAGATTGAAAAGCCAGTAAGCTAAAAGAAGATAAAGGAAAAAGGAAATATAAATTATCCCAAGAATGTCAGTGATCAACCTCAATTGCAACTTGAAAGTCTCCCAGAGGACCACCATAGAACCAAATATGTGTCTCCATCTCACCACAAATAACATCATTAACAAGTCTAAAACAAGTTCAATTCCCTCCTTCCACACACCCAACTGTTGAGTGAAATAAGGTATCAGACCTAATTTGGCCCTATGCCAAAAATAATACTCTGGGAATTCATACTGTAAACTGGAATAAAACAAAATTTGTTTAATTATTATGATTACAAAAATCAACTATAAAACATAGATAATGTTCAAAGTATCTTTGAACGATCATTACACTGAAAAAACTCAGTGATAATTTTATCACTTTTTCTCATTAAAGTATCTGAATGAGGTGTTTATACACAATAACACATTGACACAGGTCAAGAAAGCCACAAGTTAAGTACTGACAGAAGTGTTTGGGTGGGGTATGAAAGACGTAAGCAAGTAAGAAAATATCAGACCAGTGGTTAGATGAGCAAAGAAAGAAACCCTAGCAGTCAAGTGTAAGAAAAGGCAAGTTTAGAAAATCCTAAAACAAGATAACCTCAAGTACATCATCAGACAGTTTTCAGTTATCACACCATACATTACAGTCATCAAACCAGCCATCTGTGGATGATGAACACTAATACACACAATAAGTATAGAGATATCTCTATACATATAATATAGAAAGAAGCACATTGCAAAATATCAACTCCACTTTCACAGTTTTTTTTATATGTATCTCTTTACATGTGGCCTTAGCTGAGTGAGTTTACCATTCTCACACACTTTGGTTACCTTATAAAAACTATACAATTAGTTCAGTTTAATTTAAAATTATTTTCATAAAACTGTTAGGCCTATGTTCTTCTTTAACAAGGTCACAACATTGTGTTTTATGGCTTTTAAACTCAATTTTACCCTGAAGTACAATCAAGTCTAAATTTTTAGAATTCTAATAAACTAAAATATTAATTATAAACTGACAGTTACTTTGTTAATGCTCAAGAAACATTGGCTTGGAAACAGTTTTTATAGTAATCAATCCAGTACTGTTAGAAACTGAATTTTCTGGTGATATCTACTATTGGTTGGTTGGTAATTAGTTTATTTAACATCTATAGTTTGACACTAATTTCTACTTCTAAATTTCCTACATTTGGGCTATAGTAAAATTATTTACTTAGCTGGATACCTGAACAATGATGACATTATATTGCAGTCAAATGTCCCCAACTCCAGGTAGTTCTTGTCTGAATGTGGGTTGTTACTTTTTTTTAGTGACATCAATTGAGCATGAGCTCTCGGTCTCTGGTTTTCACCCCATAAATACAGATGGGAGTCAAAAAGTTTACACCATGACCTTGTTCAGTATGCCATTCAATATTGTAATACAAGCTTGATGTCAAGAGTTACCAACTTTTCTTTCTACTCTACCTTACTTATTTCACACAAGACTGACGATGTTAGACCAGACAATATACCAGTTATAATTCACATTACATATGCAAGTAAGAGATTCTGGGAGCAAAACAAATATAATAAGAAAATTTTATTAAAGAAAATAAACATTTTTCATTATTTGTGTGAATAACACCTATCACTACAATGTGTTAGAACCAGATCACCTTTTCCAATTCACCAACATATTTCACACAAATACTTTAATAATACATCTTATATTTTTGTGTTCAATAGGTTTCTATAGTTTACTAAAATTTGGCCACATTTTACAATGATACACAAAGAAAATTCAGAATTACACTCAACATTACTGCAGGGTTGGTCCAATGGACATCTGAATAAAACACTTAAATGAGTGTTGGGATGAAAGTTTGAAAAACTGTCCTTAAATATCAGTGATGTCCTTAAATATACCTAATCAACATTGAACTATTTACTGAAATTTGTAGAATAAATGTTTAATTATTTTTCTGGGTTTAAAAAATGTTTGACGTTTATTTGTTTATTTCTAAATTTGGCGCAAAGCAACACAAGGGCTAATTTACCAGGGTAAGACTAGAGGGAAGACAGCTAGTCATCACCACCTACTCTGGGGCTGCCCTTTTACAAACAAATAGTGGGATTGACCATCATATTATAATGGTTCCACAACTGAAAAGGCGAGCATGTTTGGTGTGATGGGGATTTAAACACGCGACTCTCAGATTATATTTTAACCACCTGGCCATGCCAGACCTTGATGTTTATTAATGAAACTTTGTCATAAGACGCTCAAATAAACTGGACTACATGCAGTAATGGTTTGTGCCAAGTTACTCTAAGATAATAAGCAATATAAAGATACATTGTATTAAAAAGTAGAGTAATTCACTACTACAACTAAAATTATGTTCAGTCAAGCAAATCCATTGTTTTCATTTACGCTCCACAAGTTGTGTTATTTTAATATAACATTCTTTCTATTGATATAAAAAAAATTGTAAACAAACTGAAAAACACTCATATTAGCTTTTTAACTAGCAGAAATATAAAATATAAATTTACCTTTCCTAAAATTATACAGGTGGTTCCTACAATACATAGTTAAATTATAAAAACTTGTACCAAATTCCTTGGATGTAAGAACAAATAACAGAAGCAGTTATAAAGCTTCCCTTATACCAATGTTAAGTTACTTTTCCGCAGTATGGGATGTAAGCTAGCAGACTTGGGGTTACCTTTTTATGGCTTCTTGAAATATTTTTCTAAGCCTTGCTTCAGTTTCTCCATAGAACCTAAAAAATAAGAAATTAATTCGTAAATATACATACCCACACTGCTTGTCACACTTGCTTCTCACAAAGTCTGATACTTATTGTATAATTATTATTATTCACTTTAAATCACAGTTAAACAATTCCACTTGTATTTCTAGTAAGTTATTGTATGATCAATTTTAATTAGGTAATAACTTATTACATATATCCAGAACATTATTACATGATTAGTTAGATACTAACTTGCTGTAAATTTCAGGTCCATTGATAGTGATAAAATGAGCTTTAGTTTCTGCAGCCACAGCTTTAGCAATCAAAGTCTTACCCGTTCCTGGTGGTCCAAATAGTAATATGCCTCTAGGTGGCTGTATCCCTATCAAAAACACAAGCTGTTTATCAAATCCAGTGATAAACAACTACACTTTCAGTTACCAAAGATCAGCAAAAGATTAAACAATAAAATTTCTTATTAGAGGAGAGAGAAAATTTTAAACAAGTCCTATAAGTATGACCACCTCATTTTAAACAGAACACATCACCTATAGACATGTCGTTTTAAATTAAAATTATCACATGTGGTTTTAAACAAAAAATATCACGTCATTTTAAGCAACATGTACCACGTATAAATATGTTGTTTTAAAGAAAAACATGTCTTTCAAACAATATCACACATAAACATGTTTTAAAGAAAAACATATCATGTATAAACATATTATTTTAAACAACACATACCACATATAAATATTTTGTTTTAAATAAAACCCTATCAAGTATAAACATTCTGTTTTAAAGAAAAACTTATCAAGTATAAACATTCTGTTTTGAAGAGAAACCTATCATGTATAAACATATTGTTTTAAACAAATCCTCTTATGTATAAACACATTTTTAAAGAAACCCTGTTATGTATACACATTGTTTTAAACCAGTGGTTCTGAGCCTGGGTTCAATCAAACCACAGGGGTTCAGCAGAGGTCAAGACGCACACACTGTGTGTGTGTGTGTGTGTGTGTGTGTGTTCCATTCACCCCACTCGTATGATTCATGATGTCATGCTCCACTTGACCATCATTGACTGCAGCTGATCACGTCACATCACTAGGCCTTAATATCTGTGCTGCAGGAAACTTTGTGCGCTTGACAGTCAACTTGTTACTGTAGTAATTGTGCATCATTTGTGATTTTTTCCTAATTTTTTAATCACTTCATACTAACTATGTCAAGCAAAAACAGAAAGTGGTAGGACGAATACATACAACATGGATTCACGTGTATAACGGAACACGATGGGAGTCAGTGTCCTCAATTCTAGTCTCGCACTGGCAAAACTAAGACAACACTCCCTACAGCTGCATGGAGATGGGAAATACAAGAACACAACACTTGCTGAATTAAAGGTAAAGAGAGACAAATTTGATAAAATGGCTACTTTGCCTGTTCTCGGTTTTGTACCCATCAATAAACCGATCCTCACAGCATCGTACACAGTTGCGTACTTGATCGCAAAGCAGGGCAAACCACACACCATTGGTGAAGCAAAAACCAGCTGCATTGAAGATCACAAATATCATGATGGGAAAAGCTGCTGAACATAAATTATCCCAAATTCCTCTTTCAAATGACACCATCAGCAGCAGTATAGATGACAAGAGCAATGACATCTTGGCTTAAGTAGTTGCAGATCTGATTTCAAGCCCAGCAAAATTCAGCCTTCAACTCAACAAGACCACCGACGTTTCCAATCTAAGCAAGCTTCTTACAACAACAACAACAACTAATGCAGCCAATGTGAAGAAACTTGTGAATGACTTCTTCAGAGACAACAATCTTACGTGGGATATGGTTTCTGCAGTTTGTTCAGATAGAGCTCAAGTCATGCTGGGACGAAATTCTGGTTTTGGTGCGCTGGTGAAAACCGATGCATCACACATCATTGTAATGCACTGTGTTCTGCACAAGCATGCATTAGCAACAAAAACCTTGCCTTCAAAACTGGCAGAAGTATTAAGAATTGTAGTGGAATGTGTGAACTTTGTGTGATATAGTGCCCTGAAGCACCACATATTCAAAGAGCTGTGCAATGAAATGGGCTCTAAATTCAAGGTAATACTGTACCATTCTGATATTTGGTGGTTATTCTGGAGAAAGGTGCTGAATCATGTTTTTGCCATGCATGTGGAATTAGCCCTGTTTTTGTGAGAGCACCAACATTGTTATGCAGATTGCTTCAAAAAATCTGGGTTCATTCTTATTTTGGCATACGTGGCTGATATCTTCAATACTCTCAATCATCTCAATCAACAGGTGCAGGGCAGTGGAGTCAACACCATCAAAGTGGAAGAAAACCTGAATGCTTTTCAAAAAAAGCTACTGTTATGGAAGCGACAAACAGAGAATGATAACTTTGCAAAATTACCCCTTCTGGATGACTGGGTAAGTAAGATCAAAGATGTGTCTGTAATCAAAGACATTTATGTAACCGAGGAACTGAAGCAAGCAATTGCCATGCACTTAGATGAGCTTGCAAAGTCTCTCGACAGATACTTCCCCACCAGAGAGTCATATCAAGCATGGGTGAGGCAGCTGTTCACGATTAGTGTTGCAACAGCAGATATCAATGATGAATACCTCAACAAAATCATTTAACTTCAGCAGAGCCAGGTTCAACAGCAACTTTTCAGAACAACAACGTTCTCATTGTTTTGATGTCACCAAATCATAGCGTACCCATTATTGCTAAGAAAACCCTTGAGATACTCATACTGTTTGTTGCAATACATCTTTGTGAGCAATCCTTTTCGAGGATAGCAGACATAAAAACAAAGAAAAGGAACAGAATTTATTGCAAAAATGATATGAGAGTGGCACTTGCCAAGGTAAAGCGGTGCATTTCTGAACTTGTCTCTGAAAGACAACAGCAAAAGTCACATTGATTTGCAATCAATATTCATTGAGTTATGTTTTTGTTCTTTGAACACAGTGATATTGTATGCAACTGATGCATGGTTCATTTGTGCACTAATAAAATATCTGGTTATGTTTTGAATTTGAAAAAATCATAATTTATTTTTCCAATTATGAAGGGTTCAATGGCTGCAAGTACGGAACGTCTGGGGTTCAGTACCTCCAACAAGGTTAAGAACCACTGTTTTAAACACAGTGTTCTAAGAAAAACCAATTATGTATAAACATGTTTTAAACAAACCCTATTACGTATAAACATGTTCTTTTGAACAAAACATGGCAAGTATGAACTTGTTGTTTTAAACAAAACCTATTGTGTACCAACATGTTTCAAACAAAACACATTAAGTATAAACATGTTGTTCTGAATAAAACACGTCAAGGAAAAATCACTCTGTTTTAAACAAAACATGTCAAGTATAAACATGTAATCAATTTTAAAATTTTACATTTTATCATTAGTAACATGAATAGATAATCTCACCAAAGTGGTTCAGAATCTCACTGTTCTTCATGGGAACTTCTACAGCTTCTTGAACAAGTTTCAGTTGGTGGTTTAGTCCCCCAATATCAGTGTAAGAAACCTCTTTATACACTTGAAATTGATGCTGGGTCTTTTCTCCAGCAATTTGTAGTCTTGATGATGAAGTTATTAGAAAAAACTGTTTTATTTCCCGATTGTTTTCCTGCAAGAGTTCTTTTTCTAAATTTGAAGATGGCATTTTATACCGATTTTCAAATAATGAAGAAATAAGTGGTGGTTTTTGAAGTGGAGTTGACGATGTCACAACAGAAGAACCATTAGTTACATCCAAATTAATTAACGATTTTTCACTATGATCAAAATCTGGCAGAGACTTACCAACATCATCATCATAACCTTGTATTTCTAATGACTGAAAACCATCATGTATTTCACTAATATCATTTACAGACTGTTCTGAGTCAGCACTGAAAGAAGATGAACAAACATCAATCTCTATACTATCTTCCTTCTCTTCAACAACCTCTTCCACTAAAAACTTCAAATGTCGTCCATAATATCTGTATACCAGTTCTGAACCAATAGTAACACATTGATCACCTGAAATGTAAAACTAGATTAAATGTACAATTATTCTTTAAACAAGAAAGAGATGAAGTCTGCATCTAGATTGCAACAATACTTTCACACTATAAAAAAATCTTAGTTGAACCATAGAATAATCTCAAAATAAGAATCAATTATTATTCAGAAAATGAATTCTCCAATTTCTTTAACTATAAAATAATTTATTTCAGATGTTATTTTGAATATTATATCTGTTACATGACTTTTGTAGTTAGAAAAATACAAGTTCAACTGTCACATTGTCAACCTTTCTTAGTTTATACATACACACACCTAACAGTCTCAAAACATGAACTATAGGGGGTTCTTAGGAAGATTAGAAAACAGGAGAATTATAATTTTTCTAAACTGAAAATGTATAACAAACAGGTACATCCCTCCTCTCACAAGATTAGCTTTTCCAGTTAGTACTTCCCTCTATATGTAATTTTTTCATAATGCATGCTACAAGTCTTTTGTACTTAGTCATTGGAATCAAAGATTCTAACATGTCTCTTATGCAAATCATCTCTCCACTAATAGGAGAGCACCACCATCACATGATGTGCAGAATTCTCTCTGTGCACAACTACCAAGGCATCACTTAAAAGTTGGTGGAAAATGTGAGCACCAGATTATTGTTGGGTTTTTGATTGATTGATTGATTTAGTGTTTTATGGCACAAAGCAACGAGGCTATCTGCGCCAAACAACCAGTAAAAATGTAGTAAAAGACATAAATGAAAATGAACGTAAAACAAAAAAAAATATATAAAACCAGTGTTGACACCTAGTCTACAAGGTTAAGATAGAAGGCAAAGTGTAAAAAGTTGTAAGGTAGGTATTCTATCAAAAAGGTATAATCATAACCCGCCAGGAAGACTAACAGGCAGGTACAAGACCCACCGTCAGTCACCTGAAGTTGGTCTTTCCAGTCCTGGTTCTGGGCTATGTGTCATAGCAACTAGTATCAAAATGTAAAAGAATAGAAGTATTAAAAAACACACAGCAAAAGTGCAACAATGAGTAACCAAATGTTCAGTAAAAAGAGAAAAGTCACGTAAATGGAGTAAAATTTGTAAAGGAAAATGAAGGTAAAAACAAAACAGCAATTAAAACAGAAAATGGTGTAAAAACCAATGGTGACACCCAGTCTTCAAAGTTATAAACTATTTACTCTAGCATAATAATAATGATCATAACCCGCCAGGAAGACTAACGAACAAGTTCAAAAACCACCGTCAGTCACCTGAAGTTGGCCTTTCCAGTCCTGGTTCTGGGTTATGTGTCATAGTAGCTAATATCAAAATGTAATGGAATAAAAGTTTAAAAAGACACTCAGCAAAATCATAATAAAGAGTAGCCAAATGTCCAGTAAAAAGATAAAAGTCAAGTAAATGGAGTAAAATGTGTAAAGGAAAATGAAGGTAAAAACAAAACAGCAATTAAAACAGAAAATGGTGTAAAAACCAATGGTGACACCCAGTCTTCAAAGTTATAAACTATTTACTCTAGCATAATAATAATGATCATAACCCGCCAGGAAGACTAACGAACAAGTTCAAAAACCACCGTCAGTCACCTGAAGTTGGCCTTTCCAGTCCTGGTTCTGGGTTATGTGTCATAGTAGCTAATATCAAAATGTAATGGAATAAAAGTTTAAAAAGACACTCAGCAAAATCATAATAAAGAGTAGCCAAATGTCCAGTAAAAAGATAAAAGTCAAGTAAATGGAGTAAAATGTGTAAAGGAAAATGAAGGTAAAAACAAAACAGCAATTAAAACAGAAAATGGTGTAAAAACCAATGGTGACACCCAGTCTTCAAAGTTATAAACTATTTACTCTAGCATAATAATAATGATCATAACCCGCCAGGAAGACTAACGAACAAGTTCAAAAACCACCGTCAGTCACCTGAAGTTGGCCTTTCCAGTCCTGGTTCTGGGTTATGTGTCATAGTAGTTAATATCAAAATGTAATGGAATAAAAGTTTTAAAAGACACTCAGCAAAATCATAATAAAGAGTAGCCAAATGTCCAGTAAAAAGATAAAAGTCAAGTAAATGGAGTAAAATGTGTAAAGGTAATTGAAGATAAAAACAAAATGGCAATTAAAACAGGAAATGGTGAAAAAACCAATGACGACATCCAGTCAACAAAGTAGTAAAGGCCAACCTGTAGCAGAATGGGAATGATCATAACCCGCCAGGAAGACTAACAGGTAGTATATAAACCACTGTCAGCCACCTGAAGTTGGTCTTTCCGTCCTGGTTTCCGGGTTATGAGTCAATATGGCCAGTACAAAAAGGTTGTAAAAGCACGAAATGATATGCTGCGAAAGTATAACAGTAACTCGCCAGGAAGACTAACGAGTAGTTCAAACAGAAGCGTTAGTCACCTGAAGTTGGCCTTTCCAGTCCTGGTGTCAAGTTATTTAATGTTCTGGCTATTGTGTAATGTCGCATTGAATGAAAGAGAATAAAACTTTAAAAAGGAGCCACAATTAAAAAGGTGTAATGAATAAATATACCACACTTAAATGAGATGAAAAAGATTAATGGCCATTAAAAAATTAAAAACGTTATTAAGGAGGACATAGTCACCATCACCAATAACTCTGTTCAATGTTACAGCCTTACGCTTGGACAAAATATGTTTAAAGTATTGCCGTCGTTGAGGATTGTAACGATGGCAAGAAAGTAAAACATGGCTGATAGTGATTTGAGTGTTACACAAACTACACATTGGTGCATCAGTTCCAGATAAAAGAAAATGATGAGTTAAAAAACTGTGACCAATGCGTAGCCTAGTGAGAACAACTTCTTCCCTCCGAACTTTATGGAAGCTAGATGGCCAAACTCCAATTTTGGGTTTAATTTGAAAAAGTTTATTGTCGCGTTGTTCACTCCAAGTGGACTGCCAACTGGCACGGAGCTTTGAAGACAACACCATAGTCCATGTACGGAATAGGCATAGGGGTGATTGAGCTTAGGCATACATATTTAGCTGCCATGTCTGCAAGCTCGTTCCCATGAATACCAACATGGCCTGGTATCCAGAAAAACTGAATTGAAGTAGCTGCTAATGAGAAATGGGCCAGTCGGTTTCGAATATCTGCTAGAATAGGATGTGAGCTAATGTGAAGTGATTCCAAGGCAAGAATAGAACTAAGCGAGTCAGTATAAATAGTGCAGTTGGAGTACTGCTCAGCTGCAATATGATCAAGGGCAAGAGATATTGCATACAGTTCAGCAGTGAACACAGAAGCTGTAGAGGGGATTCTGTGTGCAACTACTGACCCACAGCAAACCATAGCAGAGCCCACTGAATTTCCTGATTTGGAACCATCTGTATAAATGGGAACTGAATGATTGTTTGAAAGATATTCATTGAATAAAAGACGGTACTTCCAGTCTGGAGTATCCGCCTTTTTTAGGTGATTGAAAGAAAGGTCACACTTGGGGGCTGTAATAAGCCATGGTGGGATGCATCGATATGTGGAATCTGCAATGTTATCCAAGGACAGACCCAATTCATCCAATTGCGCCCGGATGCGAAGGCCAAACGGAGCAACGACAGATCGTCTGTTCTGAAAAAGTACTGCCTACCGAGGAAGGAAAACACATTCCCAGGTGGGATGCTTTGGTAAGGAACGAAGTTTCGAAGTATATTGTAAAGACAGTTGCAAACGACGAAGGTGTAGAGGAGGTTCATGAGATTCAATGTATATGCTTTGAACTGGAGAGGTATGGAAAGCTCCGGTGCAGAGTCGAAGACCTTGGTGATGAATGGGGTCCAGTATCTTTAAGGCCGAGGGTCTGGCAGAGCCATAGACCATTGATCCATAGTCAAGTTTCAATCTAATAAGAGCACGATATATCTTTAACATTGAACGGCGATCTGCCCCCCAACTGGTAGAAGAGAGGACACGAAGGATGTTCAGTGTTCTGGTGCATTTGACCCGAAGCTGCTTTAAGTGTGGTATAAAGGTCAATTTACGATCAAAGATAAGCCCCAAGAACTTTGTCTCTGGGACCACTGGCAGCAAAACTTCACCGATATGAAGTTCAGGATCAGGGTGAATACCTCGTCGGCGGCAAAAGTGCATGCATACAGTTTTGGAAAGAGAGAAATTAAAGCCATTCGCAAGAGTCCACTTCTGTACACGATTGAGGGCAGTTTGTAGTTGCCGCTCAATATATCTCATGTTTGATGACTGACATGAGATGTGAAAGTCATCAACATATAGCCCATTCATAACGGTGAGAGGGAGTTGTTCAGTGATGGCATTTATCTTTATACTGAAAAGTGTGACACTCAATATACAGCCTTGAGGGACTCCAAGTTCCTGTACAAAAGAACGTGAAAGTGCCGAACCTACACGAACTTGGAATCTCCTGTCCATTAAAAATTTTTTAATAAACATGGGTAGATGGCCACGTAACCCATATGTATGGAGGTCTCGCAAAACGCCATACCTCCATGTTGTGTCGTAAGCCTTCTCTATGTCAAAGAATATCGATACAAGGTGTTGGCGGTTGAGAAAGGCCTCTCTGATAGATGTTTCAAGACGAATTAGGTGGTCTATGGTGGAGTGCTGTCGACGGAACCCACACTGGGTGGGTGAGAGGAGGTTGTTTGATTCAAGGAACCAAACAAGATGAGCATTAACCATCCTTTCTAAGGTCTTACAGAGACAGCTCGTCAGAGCAATTGGACGATAGTTTGAAGGAGTCTTTGGATCTTTCCCTGGCTTAGAGAAAGGTAAAATAATAGCCTGGCGCCAGGCATCAGGAAAAACATTCTCCTGCCAAATCCGGTTGAATACAGTCAGTAGGACATCAAGAGAATCAGGAGAGAGATGGTGTAGCATGTCATAATGAATATCATCAGGTCCAACAGATGTACTGGCAGACCGATGAAGGGACATTTTTAGTTCCACCAGGGTAAAGGGACTATTATAATCAAAGAAACAGTCAGTTTGAAAGGAAAGAGGTGATCGTTCTGCCCGAGTCTTGATGGCCAGGAAGGTGGAGGAACAAGCAGAAGTGCTAGATACCCAGCAAAAGCTTTCACCTAGAGTGTTAGTGATGTTTCGGACATCAGTCACCTCCTGACCATCAGAGAGTAAGATCGAGAGGGGAACAGAAGTGTAGTGCCCATTAACCTTTCGAATCTTGTCCCATACGATCTTGGAACTGGTGGTAGAAGATATGCTGGTTGTGAACTTAATCCAAGATTCCTTCTGGCTTTGACGTCTTACCCACCTAGCATGTGCTCGGGCCCGCTGGAAAGCAACCTGATTTGAAAGTGTGGGATATCTGCGAAAAGTATCCCAGGCCCGTTTTTGAGCCTTCCGTGCTAAGTTGCAAGCAGAATTCCACCATGGACGAGGATATCGTGGGAAACGTGTCGAGGTTTTAGGAATACACTGAGCAGCTGCATGTATAATACAATCAGTTACCGCTGCAACACAGTTGTCTATTGATGGCTGATTTACGATGACAGGATCAAGTTCTGCGAGAGCAGTGAAAGTGGACCAGTCTGCCTGATCCAGCTTCCACCGGGGCACGCGGGTAGGGTGGCATCGACCACGGCCAGTCTCTCTCAAAATGATCGGAAAATGATCACTGCCTAGTTGATTACTGTCAACCCTCCATGAAAAATGGGAGAATAATGAAGGGGAGCAAACTGAGAGATCAATGGCAGTGAATGACTGACTTGGTGCATGAAAGTAAGTGGAAGAACCAGTATTGAAAAGAGAAAGATCGTGATCAGAGAGCATCTGCTCTACAGATCAACCCCTCCCATCAATAACTGCACTTCCCCAGAGGGGATGGTGTCCATTAAAATCCCCCAGGATTAGAAATGGAGATGGCAACTGTTCAACGAGAGCATCCAGGTCTGATTGATCATATGTCTCTCCAGGGGACAGGTACAGAGAAGAAACACTGATGGTACGACCCAAGGAAATACGGATGGCTACGGCCTCCAAGGGTGTATTGAGTGACAAAGACAGGGTAGGCACATGTTGATCAACCAAAAGTGCCACCCCTCCATGTACTCGACCATCACACAACTTGTCATTTCTGTACAGAGAAAACTGCCGAATGGAGACTGTATCAGCAGATTTGAGAAATGTTTCTTGTAAAGAAAGACAAACAGGATGGTAGGAAGCAAGCAGCGTTTTGATATCATCCAGATTAGAACGTAAACCTCGACAGTTCCACTGTATCAAGGTGGCCATTTTTAAGGATGGGCAGGTGAAGTGGTTGGAGAACCCTTCGGTTTACGACCTCGTCTTTTGTCTTTACTGTCTTTCTTCGGAGGAGGTCTATCAACCTCCATGGATCCTGCTCTGGGTCGAGTGGGCAGGTTTTTGTTATTGGAAGAGGAATCAAGCGACTGAGGACGCGGACGAGTAATTGTTTTGTTTATTGTGGTGGGAGAAAATGATGTATCAGAAGAAATGCCTGTATTTGAAACTGAAGGACATGGATCTTGAGGTTTGTTGGAAGTTATGGGAGGAACAGAGATGGGTGTGGAAGTCGATTCATCTACTGTTTTAACCACGGAGGTCAAAAGGCTTTTCATTTGGTTTGAAAACGATTCTTTTGGAGGCACAGAGAGATCTGTCTGCACTTCCACTGTAGTTGTGGAATGGAGTGCAGCAGCATATGTCCGAGATGGGATTGTGGACAGCAATTTCCGAGCCTCAGGATAACTAATGTTATGTGTCGTTTTCAAACGCTGCACCTCTTTTTCCTCCAACCATTTTGGACAAGAATGAAAGTAAGAGGGGTGAGAACCATTGCAGTTGACGCAATGTGGGTTTATGTCACAATCATAGGCATCGTGGTCCTTGCCTCCACAACGAGCACATGGCAGGGAACCACGACAAGATGTCTTTGAGTGGCCAAATCTCTGACATTGAAAACATCGAAGAGGGTTTGGAATGTATGGCCGAACCCTGCAAATGAGATAACCTGCTTTGATGGTGGCGGGTGCTCGTTGTGAAGTGAATGTTAAAACAAGGGTATTTGTTGGCAGTGTAACTCCATCTTTGCGAGTGGAGATGCGCCTCACTGCAGAAACTCCTTGAGTGGAAAGACCGGCGAGAATCTCCGATTCAGGAACATTCTTCAAATCCCTTTCAACAATAACTTCTCGTGAAGTATTCAAAGTAGCATGGGGTGTAACCTCGATAGGTATATCGCCAATTACCTTTGATTTCAAGAGGAGTTCACTGTGTTGGGATGTGGATGTTTCAACCAGTATGTCACCAGATCGAAGCTTCTTTACTGACTTTGGAGAGCCACAAGTCCCTCGAGCCCCTTTTGAATAAAAAAAGGGGACATTTGCCCTAAAGATTTTTCTGAAAGAGAATGCAATATCAGAAAATGAGGTACGTGTGTTACTGAAGTTGGAGATTGCTGTTCTGAGTACTCGAGACGTGGTCGCTTACTCATTGACTGTTTTTTTACAATTTTAATTAAATTTTTTGAAGGATCCATAGGAAAGTGAAAAGTTTCGGTACTCACTGACCCCACCCACCATGGAGCCCTACAAGGGGACGCACTACAAAGTCACGCAAGGACAATGCAGCAACGCCAGGGTTTCGTGAGCACTATACCCAAACACCAGCATCAGGCACAATGTCCACAACACCCGTTGAGAACTTCCAACACTGGTACTTGGTTGGCTCTAGCCCAGGTGGACCAGCCGATTGACCCAAGGGGGGCCACCCAAGGGCCGCCCGTCTACAGGAATTCGAGGCCAAAGTGGTGTGTTAGGGTTGGACCCTTCAACCACCAGGATCCTCTCCTCCCCTTCACAGGTCGCCACGCACGGCAAACACGTGGGTGGATGTTTAGATCCCAGAGAAGGTAACCAGACAGAACAGAACCTTCCATGGGAGGTCCCCTCACCACGTACAGGAATCCACTCCGAGGGGTTATTGTTGGGAGGAGTTTGGGAAGTGTGAGAGAAGGGAAGTACCTGCTAGTTACACATTTTCAATTCAGAAAAATTATAGCTTCTGATATGATATTTCCCTCCAATCACATAATTAATTAGAATCCCACTTTGAAAATGAAAAGAGAGAGATGCAAGAGAAGAACAAACATATCTCCTAAAAGTACCCAAAGGATGCCTCTGTGTAGAAGAAAAACAGATCAAGTGATATCAGAAGGGGCACTGCACCACTTCTGAACCAGGTATCTTCTTGCCATGATCAGTTATGAACAAACATGGCAGAAAAGGAAGAGAGAACATCTAAGTTGGAGATGGTGAATCTAGATAGTAATTCCATTCAGATAAACAAATAATTCAATCCAACAGAAGGAGAGTGGTGTAGAATGGCTAGAGTGAGATTGACCATACTTGGCAAGTCCACTACATCCAAAGCTTCCTCACTAGGTATCAACATCCATGCAAGGGTCGGATAACGACCACACCATCTTCACCTCAAGCCCTAAAATCATGGATGTGAGGAAATTACTAACTCCAAGGTATGACAGGGAATTGAGCCAGAGATGTCAGAACATTTCATCACATATTCAAGAAAAGTCCATCATATGTAATCAACTCCAATGGCCATGCGATTGGTCCAATATATCCAAAGGTCAATAAATCACCATTACAAGAGAAAATAAAAAAACGCCTAGGTCAGAGATAAAAACAACCCAAATGTACCCTCTATGACACAGAGAGTAGAATCAAGAGAGGAAGATTGACCCCAAACCTATGTGAAGTCTTATGTTGATTGGTTCTCTCAATATTCAAAACCAGCCCATGGGGTATCAACATCTGCATGAAGCCACCCAATTAAAGGGGTGAATTGTAATGAAATATTTCACTCTGTTTTGTCAGTAAATCCAAAGTATGGTGCATATTCTCCACCAGCAGATCACCATCATCCTAATGTTTATAGCTATCTATGTGGAACCCATCTGAAAGGGTTAGGAATATATGTCTGTGCTTTTCAGTTCGGATAACACCCTGCAAATGTCAAAATTAGAACACCGGTATGCAACATAATTATGTCCTTACAAGTGGAAATACATCTCACTGCAGAAAGTCCTTAGGTGAAGAAACCAGTAAAGATCTCTGACTTGAAGATGTTCTTTAAATCCCTCTCAACAATAACTCCTCATGAGAAATGCAAAGTAGCATTGAATTTAAGGGGTAGATGTTTCTTCCAAGATATTCCCAGAACGTAGCTGACTTAGGAAAGCCAATAAGTCCCTCCAATCCCTTCTGAATAAAAAAAGGAAAATGTTTACCCTATAGGTTTGTCTGACAAATAACGTAACATGAGAAAATGAGGTACAGGTGTTGAAGAAGATGGAGATCATTATTCAGTTTTAAAGATATGGTCATTTATGATGTTTTTTTTTGTTTTTTTTTACTTTGGAGTTGAGGAACCTGTAATATAAAAAGAATGATTCAGTGCCCACTGACCCTATCCACCATGGAATCCTACAAGGGGATGCACTAAAATTCTCAACAAAGCCACTGCAGCTATGCCAGGATTTCATGAGCACTACACCCAAACACCATCATCAAACAAACAGTGTGTCCACAACACCCATTGGGAATGCCCAACATTGTTATAAAGCTGACCCTAGCCTAATAGAATCAGCCAAATGATGCTGGGGAAGGGGGGCATACTAAGGCCACCCATCCACATGAATTCAAGGTCAAAGTGAGATGTTAAAGTTTAATCCCTTAACCATCAGGATCATCCCCTCACCTTCACAGGTCACCTTGCACAACAGACACATGGGTAGACATTCAGATCCCACAGAACCTTCTCTACAAGGTCCCCTCACTATGTACAGGCTTTCCATGGATAAAAGTGTACAGATGGAAGTTATCCATCAGTTCCATAGATAAACATGTACTATTGGAAGGTATCCATTCTTTCCACAGGTCAACATGTAGTAACAGAAATTCTACATCTTGAAATAAGGTATAGTTAAAAGTATTTTAAGGGCAGGAGCTAATCCTCCTGAGCTTTGGAGAACCATGAAGAAAATAAAGAATAAAAGTCTAATAAATAGAAGTGAATGCACTTCTCATTCTAGATATGGATGAAAATGAGTAACTCTTAGTTACATAGGTATACAGGAAAGCAAATACACTGATTCATTTATCTACTGATAACATACACAAACAAACATATTTAGATATAAATTATTTTATATTCGGATTTTGTAAAATTTGTAATCAATTACAATATGTTATTAATAATGTTGTCATACTGATTTGAAAATCAATAGTAATGAATTTAATAAAGAAAGTTTAGACAAAATTATGAAATTATTCTGTAATAACTACAAAAATGTATTGAATAAGTACAAAGAAAACAGAATCAAAGACATTTTACTAAAAATTACTGATAATTATTTTTAGTTACAAATAGGGTCATTTACAAAACTTGGCACTACTTTATGCAGATATACGTATATCTTGAGCCACATATAAAAGCACAACAGTCACAGTAAACTTAGTATACTGATAATCTCTTATTATTGCTCCTACCATATTTGGGGCAGAAATGCTAACTTTGAAGGTAAGTTTCATCTTAGTTACCCCCCCCCCAAATGGTAGTATCTTATTTCCTTATTTTTATCTTTTTCTTATTTTAACTTAGGAGAGCAGTCACCTTCCCACAACTGTCTGCAGGCAGTGAAGAGTGATATAGATGTGGAACATTATAGGCTTAACCACCCACATCTTGCTCTCTAATTTCTAATTTTCTTATGTGAGACTAGCAAATTTGAAGTTAAGACTGATAGATAGTGTATCCCCATCACAATGTTGGTCCCATTTCACAGTCACCTCTAAAACCTAAGATACATTTTATAATCCCACATTGTAGCTTGTATCCTAGGATCCCTTTTTTTCAAAAAAATGTGCAGCATAATTAAATATTTATTTTTTTAAAACTTTATGTCAATGCATTTTGGTTTGTGGCTTGAATATTTTATGGTTATACATATATTTTAGTAAAATTAAATAATTTATATCTAAATGAAGTTAAATGAATAAATAAAATCATGAGGAAAGACTGCATTAAAAAGAACAAACTCAACCTCTGATTAATTATATTATAGCTGTAAAATATTCGTGCCATAAACCAAAACACATTAACATGTTTTTATTTTTCTTAAATACTCTGCACATTTAATATATATATGTATTACAGATGAATGCTGAATCACTGTGATATTGGTTTCAGTTATATCAAGGCCTAAATAATAGTTTCTTACTTACAGATCTGAAGCAGAAATCCCCTAAAGAAATTGTCATTATAAGATACTTCATAACCTTTACTGACTGGAAGAAGGGTAACAGAAGCTGCTTTCAACAAGTTACTCTTGTAGGTATGAACTTCAACTATTTGTCCATACTGATATCTTTCACAAGCATCTTTTCCAAATGAAACAGAAGTAGGAGGAACTGAATAAGATGGCCAAGCATGAAGTAGCTGCTGACTTGAGGTATTGTAGTTTGTTACCAATACTCTGTCTCCTATACACATCTCACACAGTTTCATTGCAGCAGGATGGCAAATGATGATGTTATTACCTATAAGTGCTGGCAAGTGTTTAGGTCTTTCTGGAAAAACAAAACAAACTGCATACATAAGTAACATATGAATTAAACAACAAATTATTAGTGAAATGACAGAATTTAGTTTTTAAATAAATGAATGGGAAGACTCTCAGATTTACTTGAATAGGTAAGACAAATACTTGCATATATTATGTTATTACTCACTGCATAGAGACATCATTCTTAACTCAGGTTAAGGGGTGAATTGTAATGAAATATTTCACACTATTTTGTCAGTAAATCCAAAGTATGGTGCATATTCTCCACCAACAGATCGCCATCATCCTAATGTTTATAGCAAAGTAATGCTATGTTTTCAATATAATTTACAATGTGGAAATACTGCAAAGTTCTAAGGGATCAAACCACATTTATAAAAGGTTAAGATCATTTTCTTAAAACAATATTCTGTCCCAACATGATTTGAAAGAAATCACAGATTTGCAAGACATATTCTGTAATATTTAAAAGACTGAAATACATATGTATAATCTATGACAAGTGTATACATACAAACACTTAATTCAGTCACTTTAATTTAAATACTACTAATACAGCCCTCTAAGAGCAGTATTTGATAAGAATGTGTTGTGTGTAATAAAGAATTTCAATTCAGTAGCTTTATGGCTACTACATTTAAGTAACTTCGATATTACTAATCCTATAAACATTTTAATGTGAATCATATTATGAAGTACCAGACTATGGTCAAAGTGTTTAATAACTTATTCAGTAATGGTTTACAGTTGAATAATAACAAGATTCTTAGGTAAATTAAATTACTTATTAAATATTGGAGGAAATTTCTTTTTATTTATAATTTTGTTAAAGAAAAAAGTAGTTCTGAAATCCCCTCCGAAGTAAATCTTACACTTTACAAAGATCTATTCTAATTCAACACAGATCACATACACAAGCTTCTGATGTAGTTTTCTCTACTTGCTACACCCAGCAAGCATAATACAGTAAAACCTGTACAAGCCAGAAATATCAACATTTTGCAGCATTATCTAAGATTTCTCTAATAAAAGCCCCTCTACTCTTTACACTGCAGAACCAAAAGGAAACTACCTTTCACCTACCTCATCTATCAACAAGTGGGATAAGAACCTGAGTAGAATGGAAAAAATAGTTTTGATTAAATATTAATTTATTATTTAATTAATGATTTCTTTAAATATTAATAAATCTTCTTTAATTAATAATTTGTTTAAATATTAATAAATCCTCACACATCTTGTTGTAGTAAGTATTTGTTAAATATATTCTGTTTTTTCTGCTGTCATTATTTTTGCAGTTAAATTAAATTCATGATTTGTACAAATATGTTTGTCTTTTAAGTGCAAAACTACTCTTTACATAATTCTCATGAAAAAAATTATCAATCCTTAATTTAGCAGTATAAGACTAGAGGGAAGACAGCCAGTCATAACCACCTACTCTTTTACCAATGAATAGTGGAATTGACCATCACATTATAATGCCCTCATGGCTGAAAAGGCAAGTGTGTTTAGTGTGAAAAGGATTTGAATACGCAACCCTCAGATTACAAGTTGAATGCCTTAACCCACCTGTCCATACCAGGCCACTACTGATAATGAATAATGATGTTAGAGAAATAAAAGTATCCTGAGCTGGACCTCCCCTCATGTTTTTTTTCTGCCATTTTCAGGGTTATAACATAATATCTATGACCTTTGTCTTACCAATATCTGAAATAATTTTATGAACTTACATAAGATCACTAAACCTTCCCTTCTAAAGAAAAAACAAATTAGAATATTTGAACCCTTCCACCCCCACTATACTAAAATACTTCTCTTCAGTCACATGACTAACATACCAACAAGAAGCTATTTTGATTTTTCAAGATCATTTTGTGTACCCATCCTCAAGAAGAGCAAATACTTAAAGGCATCTTTTATTTCTCATGAAATATTTGATTTCTCTTAACTCCTGTAAAGTACTGGCCTCCAATAGTAGTAGGGTATTGTCATGCAACACAAATCATACTGTGCCATGTATGCCTTAGTACTTTTCAACATGGCATTTCTTTTTGTATAAAACCATCTTGCTCATACATATCTTGACTTTCTAAAAGCCTTTGAATTTCCATCACCCATGAGATTAGTTGTTAAACTGAATGTTTACATGAGATAAAAACAAGAACTGGCAAAAACTGTTATTTACCAGTGAGAAGAATGTAACTAGTTTATACCTTCCACTCCGGGGTTGGTTTTGGAATGCATATAAGCCAGTAACTATAGCTTATTATTTACACTAATGATTTCACTAAATTCTTAGGCAGTAATATCTTTATATACATTAACATTCCTAGTTAATGGGCCAGAAAGTGGAAAAATAGGGGTTTTTTTTTAGGTTATTGTAAAATAAACTATATACATAGAAATCACTTTTTTTTTTTTGCAAAATAAAAGGTATTAGCATTATATTGTTGAGGTAAAAACGTGATTTTTAAAACCTCAAACCTTCAAGTGACAGTAAACTTTTATAATCCTAAGTTCTGGCTTCTACTTGTAGGTTATACTACAAGTTGTAAAGATTAGAACTTAACAATAACACAAACCTTTCTTTGATAACTCCTTCACAACAGCATACAAAGTAGTATTTTTAATAAAGCCATACAAACTTGAATTCTCTTTCTCTAAAACCACTAAGCTTTGCGATACATTAAAACTTTTGTTTTCCAGTACATCACACGTTTTCGAACAGCAAGAACTATGTAACGGGACATCTTTCACACAAATAATAAGTTTGCAAGATAAACACTGTCTTAGATCTCCCTTCTCATGCTTTATTTTAGTAGCCATATTTTTTCAGTTTGAAACGTCTTTGCTGTGCAACAAAACATTTACATCGATTTCGACTACAACTGTTCATAAAAAGAAACAAATCTAAAATTCATACACATAAAAATTAGGATTCCAACCAGGTCTTTCAATTAAATAAATGACAAAACAAACCATGCCTCTGCCTAAAGAGAACACACAATACGAAATTATTAATGGGCCAACTACATATTGCACAAATCACAAGACAAAAAAAAAATAATGTTCCATCGTTAACCACATTTCTCAAAGTAAACTGATGGAAATCGTCTTAAACAAATTAGGGTAGTGACCATAAATCCATATACTCCAGTTACTGTAAAGAAGCATTGTAACTTGAATGTCTGTCGGTGTTCGCGAAAGTTTATAACCTAGAGGGTCAGATTCTCTATAACCTTTTCCTCCACCCCGAACAAATGTTCTTGACGGTTGTTGTTGTTGTTTAGAATTAAGCACAAAGCTGCACAATGGGCTATCTGTGCTCTGCCCACCACGGGTATCGAAACCCGGATTTTAACGTGTAAGTCCGCAGACATACCGCTGAGCTTGACGGATTGGTATTTATAATTGTAGAACTCAATATTATTGTGGCTCATATATAGTGATTATTTTATTCTGTCAACAGAATGTCAAGTTTGTTGGTGGCATTTTTTTAATTGTTTGATACATATATATTGTTCAATATAAATATATATGTGTATATATATATTTTTTATTTTTTATTATTATTATTTTATTATTTAGAATATATATTTACATTTTTATTTATGTATATATTTAAAATATAAGTTAACTGGGGAGAGATATTTAAAATTAGCTTAATCATATATGAGGTACCTGTCTGGCCTGGGATGGCCAAGCGCGTATGGCATGCGACTCGTAATTCGAGGGTCGCGGGTTCGCGCTCGCGTCGCGCCAAACAGGCTCGCCCTCCCAGCGTGAGGGCGTATAATGTTCGGTCAATCCCACTATTCGTTGGTAAAAGAGTAGCCCAAGAGTTGGCGGTGGTTGGTGATGACTAGCTGCCTTCCCTCTAGTCTTACACTGCTAAATTAGGGACGGCTAGCACAGATAGCCTTCGAGTAGCTTTGTGTGAAATTCGAAAACAAACTGAACGGCAGGCGTGTTTCTAACCACGCGTCAGCCGGTTTGAGAGTGGTGATTCTACTCGCTATGGGAGCGGGTGGAGTGCACCGAACGAGAAAACGCCCCCCAGTGGCTCAGCGGTATATCTGCGGACTTACACGCTAAAATCTGGTTTTCGATACCCGTGGTGGGCAGAGCACAGATAGCCCATTGTGTAGCTTTGTGCTTAATTCAAAACAACAACCACAACAAACAAGGTACCTGTCTAGTTCGCATAGTAATTCGTTTTTCATCCAATTCTTATTAAAGTACATTATTGTACTATGTAGGAGTCTATCTGGTATGGTTAGTATGTTCGAGTGTTTGTGAATAAACTGAGATGATATGCTTCTTGGAACTCTGTATGCAGTTGTGAGGAGTGTGTTTTGGATTGTTTGTAGTTTGGTTTTAATTATTTTATTGCTTACAGTTATCCGTGCTGGAACTGCATGATCTATTACAGGTCTAATATGTGTTTTATACATTTTTAGCATGTTATCTGCAGATGCTCCACTGTTTTTACCAGTTAAACTCCTAGCATAGTTAGTTCTTCGTCAGACTTTATTTTTAATTTCGTTCACATAATTGATCCAAGTTAGTTTTGAATCATAGGTCAGACCTAAAATTTTTGCCGATGGAGCAATCTGAAGTAGTGTGCCATTCATATATAATTCTGACTGTTGTTTTTTGTGTTTTGTTTACTTCGTAAAGACAACGAGTTGTGTTTTTGCTGTGTTTATTTTTATTCTATATTTTTGACAGTATTCACTTATTCTATTTAGTTGCGGTTGTATGTTAATGGCTGCTATCGTGGGTGTTGCGGCACTTTTCCAGACTGCCACATCATCTGCAAACTGTGAAGAGAATCCCTGATTCGGATCCCTCAGTGGCATATTGTATACATTCATGATGAAGAGTATATGGCTAATCACCCCTCCCTGATGGACACCAGCGTCAGAAGTAAAATATTCAGAAAATGTTCCTTCAACACTTCCTCTACACTTTCTATTTTCCAAAAAGTTAGATAACCAGCAAATAATTCCTCGCGGTAGTTCCATTTCATTCATTCAGAACTTTAGACCATCGTGCCATACAGTGTCGAATGCTTTCTCGATATCAAGGAAGCAAGCGACAATACATTCTTTTTTATTGAAGTTATCTATCATGGTTTCGGTTAATCTGATGAGGTGGTCTGTTGTTTGTCTACATTTCCTGAATCCATTTTGTTCTTTTGGTTATTGTGATGTTATCTCCAAGAATGTGGAGAGTTTATTACTGATCATTCTTTCAAGAATTTTGCCTACACAGCTCGTCAGGCTGATTGGTCGGTAGCTATTAGGTTTATTTGCTGGATTTCCTTCTTTATGGAACATTAATATATTTGAAAGCTTCCAAGAAACTGGGATGTATCCTGAGGATAGAGATAAGTTAAAAAGTGAATTTAGGTGGTCAAACAATTTCGGAGTGCCCTTTTTTAGAAGGACAGCTTGTACTTCATCTTCACCTGGTGCTTTGTTTTTTGCGTTTTTTATTGCTTCGAGTAGTTCTTGAAGGGATATTTCATTTGTTAGTAACGTGCTTGTATAATCTGTGTTGGAACTTGTATTTGTATCAGTTATGTTTATTGGAAAAATTGGTTCAAATTGATGTTTATTGTTTAATATGTGATTAGTAACTTTATTGTAGAAATAGATAGCCATATCTGGATCAGTGTGAGTTTTAAAAGTATTTTGAAGTTACACTAGGTGGTTATGCTGTTCAGTGTGGATTGAACTTCAGAGACGGCCAGAAGGGGTCCACATGACATGCTCCATACTGCTATGTACTCAGCATATTGCGACGCATAGGTGTACTTGAGCTTGAAGAAGAGGATGTCAATAATATATAGTACATACAATAGAGGGCTCAGTACTCAACCTTGGGGAACACCTGCTGAGAGGTGAACAATGTGGGATGTAGCGTTGTTCTTACTTTAGCTCTTCTGTTATCCAGAAAGCTAGATATCCATCTTGTTAGGGTTGACAGTAGTTATCCATTTCAATATGGGTTTCAACTTCTTTCATGACTTTATTAGATAATAGGTTGTCTAATTCGTATTTGTAATTTTACCAATCTGCTTTTCTGTAATTAAAGTTTTCTTTCCTAAATGTTGTATTTTTGGGGGGGGGGCGAGATCAAAGACACAATATATTGGAAGGTGATCGCTGTCAACGTCTTTTCCCACTTGAAATTTTATTATTTTCTGGCTCAGATTATATGTACACATGCACATGTCTAGTATGTCACTGGAGTTAGTGGCATACGCTGTATGTGTCTGGGTGGTATCATTTAATAAGACTATATTGTTATCATCTGTGAATTGTAATAGACTTCTACCATTGTAATTTGAGCTTTGGCATCCAAAGGTAACATTTTTATTATTTAAGTCACCGATAACTATGGAGTTTTGGTTGTGGTAAAGTTGTTTTTTTTAATTAAGCACAAAGCTACACAATGAGCTATCTGTGCTCTGCCCGCCACGGGTATCAAAACCCGGATTTTAACGTGTAAGTCCGCGGACATACCGCTTAGCCACTGGGGGTAGGGCGGTTGTGGTAAAAGATGTTGCTGAGTAATGCTGTATCTGTTTGTTTATTAGGTGAGCAGTAAATTCCCGCTACAATTACTTTTGTTTTATTCCTTTGCAGGATATCGACGGTAACATCTTCGTTGTTACTGTTCAGTTTAATTTCTATTACTGATAGCTTCATTTTGTAGAGCAGCATAATGCCTCTGTTTTCATCATTTTAACTTCTTTCTTTCTTTTTCACTTTAAATCAAACACGAAAAGTGATTCATTTAACTTTTCGGCGACAAATTACCTTTAGATCAATGGTTCCCAACCAGGGATGCGAGATAAGATTTCAGTTTTGTTTGTTTGTTTGTTTATATTAAGGGTACTATCCTATATATTCAAAAACTACGTTTGATTTTTATTTCTTATTTTTCTTGTTACAGACGTAGCTTTTTACCTTGTTACGATAAACTATCGTTTCTACCATCACCGGTGCAGACCGAAATCTTAATGTACAACTGCAAACAAACAACACATGAATCGTAAACGTAACCCAAATACTCGACACAACTTATTAGATTACGTTCGTGAACGCCGTCTTAAAGTGTCTATTATTTATTTATGTTATGTATTCACGTGAACGTGACTCGTGAAACTTCCAGAATTAATCGATGACGTCATGTGACGTATATTCGAGAATGTTCTGGAAAGTTTCGCAGAGTATATAAACCCATACGTAATGCTTTGGTAGTCAGTGCATTGTTGATTCTGTGTTCGTGCAAAAAACTTCATTATGTCTAAGCAAAGAAAATGGAATGATGATTATGTGAAGTTTGATTTCACTTGGATCGGAAAATTTGAGGATCTGCAAAAACCCCAGTGCATGCTTTGTGATAGTGTCCTTTCAAACGCAAATGTAAAGCCATTTAAGCTGCAGGAACACTTCAACAACCGGTATGGTGGAGCAGCTGTTGCAGGCCATGATGTTAAATCGTTGAAAGGTAGAAGGGCAACCTTCCAAAACTTGGTTTTATATCTGCTGACAAACCACCTCTGATGGCTTCATACCACGTGGCGTATAAAGTAGCCAAATTAAAGAAGCACCATACAATTGCAGAAGAGGTGATAAAACCATGTGAATTAGAAAGGGTAACAGTTGTTCTGGGAAAAGAAGTCTCAAACAAGCTTAAATTAGTGCCGTTATCAAATACTGTTATTCAAAACCGAATTGGTGATTTGAGTTCGGTCATTTTGGACCAAGTTATCGCAGATATCAGGGCTAGTCCCTTAAAAATCTCTCTCCAATTAGATAAAACAACTGATGTTTCAAATTGCAGTCAACTCATCGCACTAGTGAGGTATGTCCATGATGGTGCCATAATGGAAGATTTCCTGTTCTGTGAATACCTGTAAACAACCACAAAAGAAAAAGATGTCTTTCAATGTGTGAAGGACTTCTTTGCAAAATATTATCTTGATATCCATATTATTGGTTCTGTGTGTACCGACAGTGCCCCTGCTATGCTAGGAAATAAATCAGGATTTTTGCACTGATGAAACAAGAGATTTTGCACTTGCAAGGTACTCACAGTTTTGTTCATCAACACACTTTGGCATCAAAAACATTGCCTCCAAAGTTGAAAAAAATCCTTGACACTTCTGTGAAGACAATCAGCTGGATTAGGGGTCGTGCTCTGAACCACCGCTTCTTCAAGTCGCTTTGTGAAGATTTTGAAAGTGAGCATTCAGTTTTGCTTTTCCACACAGAAGTTCGCTGGCTGTCACGTGGGAGAGCTTTAATGCGCTTCTTTGAACTGCGAGAATAAGTCAAAACTTTTATGAAGGAACGTGACAATGATCTGCCCGGAGAAATAGAATCACAAAGAGTTCAACCAAATGCTAGCCTATTTGAGTGATATTTTCATTCGTATGAATGACCTGAGTGTATATCTTCAAAGAGAAAACATATTGAAATGCTGCGAAAAGTTAAATACTTTCAAAAAAGAGTAACATATTTGGTGTCAAGAAGTTAAAAGAGGGAATCTTTCAAATTCTCCATCACTTGAAGAAATGATAAATGAGGATGAGTCCCTAATTCCATGTGTATGTGTGTAAATCATTTGGAAATACTATCAAAGTCATTTGATGGATATTTTGGAGGAGAACTGTAAACTTCTGAAGAATGTATTATGAATCCATACTCCTTCAATTTGGATAATATGTTGGATGATGAAGAACTGAAAGAAGATCTTATTGAACTGCGACCAAACCGAGTTCTTTAAATGCAGTTTGAAAACAAAACTTTGGAACAATATTGGTATTCGGCAGTAGACATGTTTCCAAGACTTTTTGAAAAAGCATTAAATGTGCTCATCCAATTCGCGACGACATGCTTATGCGAGTTTGGATTTAGTTCCCTTTTGTCAATCAAGACAAAATCTAGAAATCGCTTGAGTGGGCAGGCAGACTTGTGGATTGCTATCAGCAACAAAGTGCCACGCTTTGAAAAACTCGTAAGAAATAGACAGGAACAAAAGAGTCATTAAATTTAAATTGGCTTATGAACTACCTGGCCATGCCGGGCCATAAACAATGCCTAGTTCATTCCACTAAATTACAACAAATACTTTGTCTTTAACTTTTACTACAGGCTGATGTAATTTACAGGCCCATCTTTTCAAATGGCATTTGAACCCAAATTCTGAAAGTAATAATAGTACGCCTATCTCGTAAGCAAATTCACTTGTTTAATTTCCCAAATGGATCACATACCTGAATAAATAACTTAATGGAACTGAACTGATTTTTTTCATTCACTGACTAAATGCTGTACTGATTAAATAAATTATTAATTGAATTTATATAATTACAATTTTCTATTCACTACACGAAATTTCTAGGTTTATAATTTTAATGAAATTACTTGATGACGTATCATTTCGCAATGACACACTCTCTATTGCTTTTTAGTTTGTTTGGAGTTTCGCTCAAAACTACACGATAGCAATCTGCATTAGTCATCTCTAATCTCTAGGTGCAAGACTAGAGGGAAGGCGACTAGGCATCACCATATATATGCAAAAACCCAAACCTCGTTTGGGTTGAGAAAATATTTTACATAGAAGAGCGAGCTACGTTCGACCATCTACGATGACATATATATTTCTCTACAAGTGGGTTTTCTCGACATCACAGTCAGGCATCACCACCCCCCGACAACTCATGAGCTTCTCCTTTACCAATGATTAGTAGGATTAATCGTCACTTTATAACGCTCTCATGGCTGAAAACTCGTGCATGTTTGTTGTGATGGGGATTAGAACCGACGACCCTCGGATTACGAGTCGAAAGCCTTAACTACCCGGCTATGCCGAGCCAGCTCTCTACAGCAAAAACAAATTTTAATTGACTTCTATGACAAGAGACTTAAGAGATCAACAAAGTGGATGAAACAGGAAATTACGATATCAAGAAGGGTGTATGAAAATAGAATGGCTGAAAATGAAAAAAATATCGGTAAAAAAGTAATTAAGAGTAAACAAAATGTTACAATGGGATAGGATACTCGAGGAATGATAAATCAAGGCTATTAACTAATGATTATGAGATGGCTAGGTTATTAAATTTTGTTTTTCTTTGATTTTTACTTATGAAGATTGAAGCAGTATTCCACATTTTCAACATGATAAACAGAAATGAGATCTTAACAAAATAACTGCATTGATTTTAAGCTGGCTAAGAAAGGAAAAAAAATAGAAAGTTTACAAAATGATAAAGATCTGAACCTAATAATATTTCCTCAAGGGTTTTGAAGGAGGTTAAAGATTGGATATATCAGCAACTTACTACTATTTTTTGTCAGTTTCTGAATAGTGGGCAGGTATAAGAAGAATAAACATTCATTAATCTAATTCCATTTTTTTTTCCAAGAAGGTGATTAACTGTCACAATAATTATAGTTTTATTAGTCTTACATCAGGTATGGTTTGTTTGTTTGTTTTGGAATTTTGCACAAAGCTACTCGAGTGCTATCTATGCTAGCCGTCTGTAATTTAGCAGTGAAAGACTAGAGGGAAGGCAGCTAGTCATCACCACTCACCGCCAACTCTTGGGCTACTCTTTTTCCAACGAATAGTGGGATTGACCGTCACATTATACGCCCCCACGGCTGGGAGAGCGAGCATGTTTCGCGCGACGCGGGCGAGAACCCGCGACTGTCGGATTACGAGTCGCACGCCTTACGCGCTTGACCATGCCAAGCCTATCAGGTATCAAAAAGTTTTGGAAAGTGTGTTAAAATATGCTTTGCAAAGTTATTTAACAAAGTTGAGAATTTTATTGGGCAGCCAACATAGTTTCATTAAGGGAAATCTAGTCTTACATTAAGTTACATATCTTTTGACGTTTCTTGACAAAAGGTTACTGCTTATGCGGATGAGAATAAGAATGTAGATTTTAGAATATAAGTTTAAAGATATCATAATTTAATTGTGTAGGTTACTGATTAGGCCATGCTCGGAACATGGTTTGTTTTAATTCTTGGTCTCCTCACCTTAGAAAATATAACTAATTGTCGGAAAGGGTTCAGAAAATGGTTATTAGAATGGTGCCTGGAATGGAGAGGTTAAAATCACCCAAATTGTTTTCTCTTGAAAAAAAGAACAGAGTTAGGGGAATCTGACTGAGATGTTTAATATTCTAAATGGAATTGATTTTGCTGATGTATCATTTTTTCATATTTAACAGTGAGAATAACAGTACTAGGGCACACAAATATACAATGATGTAGGGCGGGAGTCATCTTCAGCTAAGACAGTTTTATTTTCTAACATGGTGGCTGGCCTTTGTTATGGGTTGCCTTCGGATGTTGTAGAGGCAGGAATTTTAAGTAAGTTTAAGAAAAGCTTGATAAATATATAAATGATTAGGGCTGGTTTTAAGAGTGGATATTTTAAAGGATGAAACAGGCGAGATTAGTTAATAGGTCCAATGTTGTCTGAAAGCGTTGTGCTAATTAAGTTGTCTCTGTCTGATACTGAATACAGTGAAAAGATATTAAGACTCCAAAACTTCACTTATTGTGCTATATATATTTTACTCTTAAGCAAAACTGATTCCACCAAAATTTGAAACAAGGTTTCGTCATATGTCACCAAACGGCTCTAATGCATATTGTTCATGTCAACTTTTTTTCCCAAACAATGCAAAACACATATCTCTGACAATGTTTTTTACCGTTCAAAACTTTCTAATGCGTTAGGATTAAATCCTTTACTATATAGATCATTTTTAGATTTTGATACAACGAAGACTTAATAGTAGTATTCTTCATATGGTAGAACTAAAATGAAATAAACGATTTATTAATATTTATTATTCCACGACTATTAGAGGCACCTGATATTACTGATCTATAAATGTTAAAATTTGCGCTACAGATAAATAAACAGGCTGCAGCGCCACTTTATAAGGAAGACCTAGTTAGAGGTCGAAACGAGCGTTCGTAGAGTATAACTTAATGTAAAAGCTTAACGTGGGCAGTGTGTTATTGGAGATACTCAAAATCAGTCATCTAATTAAATTTAAAATTGATTAATATAACAAATAAACAACAATATTCTTAAAGTTATATAATTTAGAACATTTCATTATTCGTTAGAAGATGTTAATTGAAAATCCCGATGCTCTAAAAGGATGGCTAACAACGCATCTGGAACCTCTGTAAGGAATTGCCCCATTTTTTTTTAGTGCGAAACTACAAAGTTAGGCTTACCGCAGACATTGTTAAATATTAGGCCTAACGTATTTAGAAAGATTTTATGTTTTTTTTACAAATTATTCAGTCTTATTAGCATAAGTTGGTAATCTGTTAATGTGATGCTCGCGATTTATGAAAAAATTTGAACCGCACTGCACAAGTTTTAAACTTGAATGTAGGTGTATTTAAAATTATAAATTGGAGTATACAGTAAGCGTGAAATAAATAAAATTCATTTTATTAGCCGGTTAAAGATAATTTTAATTTGTAGTGTAGTAAGACGTGGCCTTCCTTGTGTGTGGGATTCGAAGTTTTGACCAAAATTTCAGAATACTTTTTCTCTGTTCTTGCCCATTATTGACAGTGACAGAAATGAGTGTAATAGTAATTTATGTTCTTATGACAGCTGAAACTGTCTAGTAAAAGACTATCATTAACATAAATATGGACAAAAAGGGACCATTTTTCCTTTCAGAAAGGGGGTTCCAGAGAGTTATAGTTCCCAGCTACAGAAGTATCTGAGTATGAAGTCACAATATATAAATCTCCCATAAACAACATATTAAATATTTTACACCAAACAATAAAGGTAAAACAAATTCAGTGGAATTACACTTGTTGTAAATTTAGCTATAAATGTCATTTTTGCCATATATTCCTTTGCAGTTTTGTGGAGACAATTGAGTGAATGTTAGCACCAAAAACAAGGCATTGGTTAGTGTGCTTGAGTGACCAATAATAGTCAGTTATACAGCATATGGTAGCTTTGTTCATTTTCTACAATGGTCTGGGTTGTTTTGTATCTAAAAACATTATGTATTTAAAAACACACAAATACAGCTTTGTAGCTTAATAAATACTTTTTAGTCATTTAATTTAAGAAACAAAGCCATACAATAAGCCACAAGGTCCATTTTACATAATTCAAAAACTGCTGTACATATGCCTAATGGCAACCAACAGCATGTGAAAAGAATTGAATTGGAATCATAAGCAGATGAAGTGTTACCTTGACAAATTTAACTCGTATAATAATAAGTGTGTATTTGTTAGTCACGAAGCTAGTTGAATACAAAACCTACTTTCCTTTAACTATAAAATATATAGGTTAATAAGTGATTTTTAATGTGTTTTAACAGTTTTCAGTTCATTTAACAATATAATGTAAATATATGCACATGGGTTGAAGTTGTTAGGATTATATTTTATCTTGTCACAAATTTCATACAGTGTATCAGGTTAACAGATAAAATAAGTTTATTTGCATTGTTCCAATGAGATGTTCACATGGTTCAAAAGGTGATTTTTACAGGTATGATTAATTAATTGTTTTATACTAATTATTAAACACACAAGTTGCAGTGTAAATGCACTAATGTTTGATTGCAAAATTCAGTAGTGTGTATATTTTTAGTTATTTTAACTATTTAAGAATTAAAGAAACATCAAGAATGTTGTTGAACACACCACCTTTGAAAAGAGTAAAATTTGCAAATAAACTTATTTTTTAGAATATTGCACATTTTTAAGTTTCTGTAAAATTCTGTTCCACTTATTTCATAATTTTGTTTCCCATGTATAAAAGAATTGTTTTCAATATTTTAAACTTGTATTTTATCCTGATAATGTAGCTTAAAGAACCTGGAGATCTTTATATGCAATTTTGTGGATTATCTGTTTGCTTCATCAAGATCACCTCATCTTTTTTATTCTCAAAAGGAAATAATAAATAACTTATTATATGACTGTAAAGTAACAAACCCCTCCCCAAATTCATCCTACTAGACCTTAACCTACAGTTGTTACAAAATAAAAGTTGTGTGGAATTGTATAATACCATTGTGATTGGTAACATAATAAGCAATAATTACCCATAAGTCTGTATCAGATATGTATGTGCCTTTAGATAAACTTCTCATGATGACAGAACCCTATAATAAAGCTCTACATTGGCTATTACATTAAATATTTATTATATAGCTTTCTTTCTTCTTCATTTAAGTTTTCTCTGAACTTTATTATCTTTAGTACAAGTAGAAATTTGCAAGAATTTAATTTTATCAATAAGTTTTACTAATTACTTCTTTATTGTATCTGTAAGAAAAAGTAGAGATCTGAGCAGTGATCCTTATGGCACTCCATTTGTAGCAAGTGTCCAGTTTGTTGGGACTGTTAATTAAAAAAAAACACCTTGATATGACCTATCCAAGCCCCTGACAGCCCAAGTAACTGGTATTTCTACATTGTTTACCAGTATGATTTCTTCAGTAATCTTCTGTGTGATTGTTATTAAAAACTTGAAAATCTGAATACACCAAATATACAATTTTACTTTAAGTTCACATGTACCATCATCAGTGACAAAAGAAAGATAACAGTATAGTAACATAAGGCTTCTCTTTCATGAATACATGATGAGTTTCATTAATGGTGTCATATTTTACAGCTTCTATTTTTAGACTTCCAAGGTTATTTCAACAGGAGCCTGTTCTATCCAGGACAACTCTTTATTTATAATGTGAATAACATTTATAACTTTTCATCATTCAGACACATACTCACTGTTTATTTAAAAAAGAAAAAAAGCAGACTTGCACATTTAAGCTTTAGCTTCATTGAAAATATTTGTCTGTCCACTTGACACCGGTGCTTAATACCTGGGAGATGATTTGTTCTGATATTCCATAGTATCCATATGGTCAGGAATATTGCTGGTAACCATACATATATGAAAATAAAACATTTCAAAGCTCAGCCATTTTAGTTTTCAACAAAAACCTTACAATTATTTATTCATTACTCTTTTTATCTATTTATGTTTATAAAGTCTCTATCTTGAAGTTCGTGCAACCTGTTTATCATTTAAACATCTTAAATTCACACTGTATCTCTGGTTTTTTTCTTCTGTGTCTGTAATAAACCCATTAGGTCTGGCATTCCCTTTTATGTTCTTCAGGAACATGTTTGTAAAATGTTCAGTAAAATATACTTCTGAAAAACTTCTACTTTGTAAGCAATATAGGCCACATGTCTCAGTTGACATCAAATTTCTGCAGTTTTTCTTAGTTTCAAGATGGTGTTTTGTGCTCTATGCAAAGTATTTCATTGAATTTTGTCTGTATTTTGTATTTGGTGGTGGTGACTAGCTGCCTTCCCTCTAGTCGTACACTGCCAAATTAGGGACGGCTAGCACAGATAGCCCTTGAGTAGCTTTGTGCAAAATTCCAAAACAAACTGTATTTTGTGTGAAAAGATAGAAGTGAAAATCTCACATTGTTCTTCAGCTGAAGATTTTTAATTTTATTGAATCCTTTTTTGTTAAATTTATATAGAATGTGGTTCCAAATAATGTACATTTCTAGGTCCCTCTATTTGTCAGCTATTTACCTTTATTCAGAGAGCTATGTGGGATTTTTCCTGTTGCTTTAATTTGTTTTTTTTTACTGACTGACATTTATCCTTTTCCAGTGTAAGGGACATTGTAAACTGTTTTTGTTTGTTGGTATTGCTGTATTATTTAGCTGTTTTCACAATATTTTTAAGATTTGCTTGATTTTAAACAAATTTATTTTTAATTTTGTTCTGAATTTGTAGCTTAGATTTGTTACAAAAGGTAGGGTGTGTGTGGTTGAAGGTTTCATGATACTGTCCATAATTTTTCAAACAAGAGTGGAGTAACCATGTTAATATGCTCACTCTGATGGACATAAAAGGATTGGTTAGATACCTACACTTACTAATCATAGTAATTAACTGTTTGTTGTCAAGTTGGATATACTCTTTGCAGTAGAGCAAACCTGTACTAAATTAAAATTATGGAAAATAAACCTTATTTTTCCACTTTTTTTGAAATACTTGAGAATTAAAATTTGTTCCAGTAAAATAACTTCATTTGCATAAATCTCATAGATTTAATTGCAGCATACCTTGAAAGAAAATATTCTGGGAATTTTCTGTTTTTATCTGAGTATAGCACAAAACTCGTATATCCATTGAATGAAATATGATTTGAACAGAACAACAATTTGCAACTTTGAACCTCAAGCAAAGTTTTTTTTTATTCTAACAAATTGTTGTTTCTTAACCTTGATTTTTGTGTTGTTATGTGAGCTCCATGATATAATATGTTTTACCAGGTTTTGGAATATTTATTATGTACTTTATATTTTCATTACTTTTTTTTAAATACATCTTGAAAATTTGTTTGCAATTTCAAAATGAGAATTTAATTATGCAGGTAATTTGGTAGTTATAGCTTGTACAGGGTATTCAGAAAGTCACTGTGCAGTTTTATAACAGCATTTATTCCACCTGTTTCAAGCCAGCAACTGATAGCGGTATTTAGAATCAAAATAAGAAGGATCCAAGCCTGTATTAATGCCAACAGGGGTCATTTTCAACTTTGTTTATAATTGTCATTCATATTTACCTCCTGTATTCTATATTGAAACATGTCTGTTGATAAATATATAAGTGCATGGTGACTTTCTGAACACCCTGTATTTTTTAAGAGGAGAAATTGCATATTGCTCCAAAATATTTGTGCTTTTGTTGCATAAAATTGGCACCTAATTAGAAAGAAATGGTTTTATGTCAATAAAACAATTGTCAAACAAATTTTGTGGTAGAATACAAGGGATTAAAAGCTTTCAGAAAAATTATTAGAAAATACAAAAGACATACTTATAAAAAATAATTTTGTCTGAACACAAAAAAAATATGACAATTCATGTAAAGAAAGACTTGGAACAATTGCTCGCAATTGAAACATTGTTCAGAAATTTGAACATTTTTAAAAATTAGAGAAAATTCTGGTGGCCAACTTTATTTGATTACCACATTCAAGTCCTATAATGTTTTACGAAGTATGCATCTTATGCTTTATCAAAGCAATGCCAATTTTTTGCAAAATATTGTGTTTATGAATAGGAATGCAACACCAAAAGTTTGTTTAAAGTGAGAGTCGGTGATCATGGCGGTGAGACATTGTCCTTGATCAATAAGTCCCTTTATTTCAGCTTTGGTAAGTCATATGCTAGTGATACAAAGATGTAACAAAATTCTTTTCATATTGAGTGAATAATCATACATTATGATGGGAAAGAATCATGGTTTGATGTTACATTACTAGAAGATTGAGCGAATAATCACACATTATGATGGGAAAGAATCATGGTTTGATGTTACATTACTAGAAGATTGAGTGAATAATCACACATTATGATGGGAAAGAATCATGGTTTGATGTTACATTACTAGAAAGAAAGATATTTTAACAACTGCCATGATTTGAATTATATTGTGAGGTTAGAATATGATTGGAAAGTTTTTCTTGGAATAAGATGGGATAGGTTAAATCAGATTGGTGTACAGTTGACTCATCACATTTTGTTTTGGTGACAAGGCTGCTGTTTGAACAAGAAAAGGAAATTATAAAAGAATATAAAACTGTTTTTAAATTAAACCTGATAATTTAAAAATAAAGTTGTCTTGCTTATTTATTGTTTCTGTATAGTAAAAAGGCTGCGTATATTCTACTGTAGTGATAGAAAACAAGGAAAGTACATAGGTATTTTCAGAATCAAATCAAGGATAAAATTTAGGTTTTACAAGAATGTAGAAAGACATAAAGTGATATATGAAACTTGGAACAAAGAAACATTTTTTTTTTAATAATCAAGAAATAATTTCTAATGTTCCATAGCTAATTTAGACAAGTGTAACATGCAGAGATTACATAATCTGTAGAATGTTTGTTGAGTTTCATAGTATTCTACCCAGTAGTAGGGTAGCAAAACAAAGCATAGAACATTTGAGTTGTTTTGTAGTAGGCATGTTAAACTATTCACCAGATTGTGAAGAGGAAGGTACTTTGTGTTTAGACTCGTGAAGTGTAAAACTAAAACTTGCAATTGTTATAGATTATGGTTCTTCCTGAAGTCATACAGGTGCTTTATAAGTAATTTATTATATTATCTTGTGTGCTTATGAGTGAGAAGTTTTATATAAATATTCTCACCAGTGAAACCATTGGTATATTAATTATTGGTAACTGATTTAGATATATTGATTGGTTTTGTATGGAGTAAATTCTGATATTGAAAGAGAGAAGATTGTGGGTAGTGCTCTGTATGAAATGGTTAGAGAGCCAATACAAGGAAATGCAACTTTAGATTTATTATTAACCACTGATAAGGATGTAGTTAAAGGGAAGAACAGCTTGTTGAGTAATTAGGTTTGATGTTTTGATACATGTTGTGTTAAAAGTAATAGAATTTTTGTTTTTAATTTTCACAGAGCCACTTTTGAGTTACAAATCAAGGTTTATCAGTAGTAACTTGGGAAAAATGAGTAAAAAAGGTAATGTGGTACAGGTTTGGTTAAACGTCTAAAATAAATTACATTTACTAAAAGAGAAGTATGTTTCTTAAATTTAGGAAAGAATAGCAAGGAAGAGCACACCTGAGTGGCTTACTAAAAGAGAGAAAAAAACAGAGTTAAATAGAAGAATGAACTTGGGTTTAAATTGATAAATCACATTCACAGAACTACAGGGTGATTAGATTTGGGAAAGAAATTAGGAAGGGCTTTTGAAAAACAGGTGGCTTGTAATGTTGAAACTGACAAGTTTTCAAGTATATTAATGGTGAGCCCTTAAAGAAAAGCAAGACCTTCAGTGGAAGACTATGAGATGGCTGAATTTATTTTATTGGTCAGTTTGCTTATGTTATAAAATGGAAGTTAGTGTTATCTCCTATCTGTAAATTATGTGGGAAATACTGTAACTGACTTGACAATCATCCATTGGTGGTAATGAGACAGATTAAGGGGGAAATAAAAAGGGCACCAGGAGCAGAGAAGATTCTTACGAAAGTTTTAAGTGAGATCGTAGATCAAATATTGTAGCCTTTCCTATTCTTGATAGGGCAGTGGGCAGGTCACAGATCAAATATTGTAACATTTCTTATTCTTGATAGGACAGTGGGCAGGATGTGAAAGTTTAGACCAGCTATTCAATTATTCTAAGATTTAAATGATAGCTTAAAATCTCTAACATGAAGGGTAATAGGTAATTTTATTGGAGCTTATAAGATTATCTTTGGGATCAATAGGATATAGGCCTCTTATTTCTTTGTAGTCTTAAAACAACAGATTGAAAGGGTAAGTTGAAGATTGGGAAAAAATATGCTGGACCACAGTTAAGATAATTTTACTTTTCCAATAATGAGATTGACTTCCAGAAAGTGTTTTCATTAACAGTAACAGTGGTTTATGCTCTACAGAGGTTTAAGAGAGAAACATCTTATATCCCAGAAAATGTAGTGTGAGTTGAAATTTTTTCCTTACTATTCGGTGGATAGGGAAGAGGAGGTTCTTGAAGAACCAAATTGTCATATGTTGTCAGTTGGTATGGATAACAAACATGGGAATAACTGAATCTTAAGCATTACATTACAAATATATTAATTTATCTTGAGAATCACATTATTCTCTCATTGGTGATTTATAACATTCACAGGAGTATTGCTGTGTGAAACAGTACATGTAAGAATATTTTGAGAAAAATATAAAGTTGATAAAACTGTATACATGCAGTAATTAATGTTTTGACTCTTATAGTTGTGAAGCTGACCCTGTCGCTCTGGCAAAGTATGTAATGGCTCTAATAAAGAAGGACAAACCAGAAAAAGAGTTGAAAGACAACTGTCTGGATCAGTTGGAGGTGTTTCTTCAGAAAGGTAAACAAATTGTTAAGGAACTCTATTTTATGTTATCGGTACTCTTGAAAGTAGTATAGCTGACAAAGTTTGAGTGGGATCTCAAATACAGTGATTCTCAATAGACTGTTTTTGTTTTCTTAAGTAATTGTTTATCAAGGGATAATTAAGTGTATTTATACAAATTGTAAAACTGTCAGAGCTATTAAAAATATTTAAAAATGACTGTAAACTCAACATTCAACATGTATGGGAAAACTGCAGTGTGATAATTAGTTCATAAGCCTCTTACAGTAGTTTGTTGGGTTTTTTTCTCCCCATATTTCAGTGGGATTCATTGAGTTAAAAGAAGTCTCAGTATCTTATTTCATTTTAGGAAATTTAATTATTAACAAAACATAAATTAGAAAACCCAATAAAATTGTGACAACTGACTTGTGACATTTTTTAAGACATGCAGTTTGTGTGGTGGTCCCATGCACCATTTCTGTTTTTGGAATTACTAGTTTACACTTCACTCTATCATGTGATCATAACCTATCAAAATCTCAAAATGTCTCCCACATGGATTTTTCAACCTCTTAATTTAAAAATAGGAAGATTCCTAGGTTATTTCATTTGTTTCCAGTCTCAAAAGGGTAAAGTGAAAATGTTTAAAACATATTTTTTAGACCCAAATACAGTCTGGTTATTAAGCTTGATACATTACAGTGGAACTATGTGATATTGATGGAGTAATTTATAATATTTGGTTATTTAAAAATGCAAAATAAAACCTAAAAGAATTTGCTTCACATTGTGTAAATTTCAGAAAGCTTTAAGCAAACAAAGTATGGCAAACAAATACAAACTTCTTTATAACTGCAAGTAGTAGCAAAGAGTTCTTTGTATTTCTCTATTTACTGTTCTATCTCTTAAAAATTTAAAATTTCATACCTTCTTTGTAAATATTAATCATACATGTACATGTTTATTATAACCACAATGCGACTATTTTACTGAATACTGGTTTACTGGAAAAAGCCAAGACAGATCTCTGACAGTTTTCTGATGGATAGTCAACATTCAAAAGTCAAAATGCATTACCAATTTGTTTCTTAAAATATTTTAAAACTTTATTTCAATATTTCATGTCTTATATACATTTAGTGTTTATTGATAATGTGCAAAAGTTTGTGAAGATACTCGTACTATATTAAAAGTTATGGTATGAAATTATAACAAGCACAAAATGATTACGAGGTTTGTCCCTGGGTCTGAGCTAAAAGTGAGAGAGTTAAAGCGATTGCAAACATTAGCCAACAGTCAAACCAATTGATTTCAAGTCCTGCCATTTGTAATGTGTCTATTGACATGCGCATGTGATACAAAATAGAATGGGTTTTAGATTTATGGCTATAATTACATACTTGTTTTAGGAAGTGATTTTTGTTCATTTCTACAATTTCAAAAAAACAATCTTTATGAAGAAAAATATTTTACACTGGTACCTGATGTTAATGCTGGTTATTAATTAAAAATAAAAAAGTTTCACAAGTGAATATTGTATAGAGTTTGAGTGTGTATAGAATAAAATAATTCAAGATTAGAGTGTTAAATGTTATAAGGGATTAAATGTTATTGTTTCAATGACCGAGTAATGTCTCAAAGTGTGTATGTCTGAAGATGGTTGTTTCTTTCATGTGTGACAGTGTTTTATTAATTAGAACCACTAAAAAACTTTTTTGTTAATATAAAATGTTTCTGTATTGCACATCTTTCTGTGTATTAAATGCAAGGCTTAAACTAGTTTCTGAAGTATCTGAAGACATAGAACCAAGCTGATCAGGTCAATTAGTTAAAGTTGATGGGTTTTTTTGTCTGTTGTTTATAAACCCCTTCATTATGCTTATAAATTTTGTTTATTTATTTTCTAAAACATTCTTGCAAATTGAAAAAAATTATCAAGGCTTAATTAGAACTTTCCATTATAAAATATATTGATTTACTTTAATAATGTACAGCTGGACATTCTATAATGATAATTGTTTAAATTTTGATATGTTTCTCTTGATTTGGAAGAAGAGAGGAAATTTGTTTCATAATTATTGCAAGTTGAAGCAATTCTCTTTAGTCGAAACTTGTAACACTTCTAAAACTTTAACCTGTTAACCCTTTTGCTATAGGTCATGGGTCAAAAACCATGTGATTGCATTTGTTCACTTGTATTAAATTGTATTGAACTGCTATTTCATCAATTTATGTCAATAAGTTTAGAATGGAACTGTAGATTATAATTCAAACTTTAATATTATGTAAAAGTTAATTTCTTAATTTATGTTAAATGTTAAAAAATGCATCAAAATGTTGAATTTATTGAGCCATGTTGAATTCAGCACTTTAAAATTGGATGTTTGTCACGTCAAAATACTGAGTCTTTAGTTCTGTGAAAGTCAGGAACTCATATTACTAATATTGACAATCTAAAATGTAATATACTTGAAACAAATTGTTAACAAGTTTATTCTGGGTATTTCTGTATGACTGGTGAAATTTTGCATATTCACTGCTGAACATTCAAAGTCTGCAAAGGCAAAGTCCACACTCACTAGTTGAAGTTTAACGTCACTCAATGTCAATAAGAGTATGTTTCCCCGTGAGCATCAATAACTGCTTGGCATCTCCTGCCCATGGAAGCAATGAGATGACAAATCACATCCTGTGGAATGGCTGTCCACTCAGCCTGCAAAGCTGCTGCAAGCTGAGGTAGAGTCTGTGGTTGAGGTTGTCGCCTTCCCAGATGTCAGTCCAACTCATCCCAAAGGTTTTCGATTGGGTTTAAATCTGGTGAGCTGGAGGGCCAGGGAAGAACGTTGATGTTGTGGTGTCTCAAGAAGACAGTGGTGAGTCTGGCTGTGTGAGGACAGGCGTTGTCATGTTGAAAAACGTCGTTGACGTTCACCATGATGGGACCTAAAATCTCGGCAACGGTTGCGTATCGTCTGATTAGAAATCCTACACAGCCCTAGTATGGTTGAGGCAGTAGACGTCGCAGTGGTTGTCCTATCCCAAAGGTGACGTAACCGGATGTAGCGATCTTGTGCGGGCATGGTCACACGAGGTCTGCCAGATCGTAGACGGTCGAAAGTTAATCCATGTTGTTGGTGATGATTCCATAGCCTTGTGATGGTGCTTGGGTGGACATTCACAACACTGGCAACATCTAATTGAGATTCGCCTGCTTCCAAGCGACCAATAGCATTGTTGTGTTGTGCTTCAGTCAGTCTTGGCATAACTGTTTTGCGTGTCAGTGGCTTAACACTGAGCTATGGAAACCGAGAACATGCAGATCTCCCAAACAAATTTTTTGGACACAAATGCGTTTTGGCAAAAAATCCGATGTTTTCCTCTGTTTTCAAAGTGCACAGCTTTTATTGTCATTTTGGTCTGACAGTCAGTGCTTTAACATGTGTAACATCACATACTCTGAGCTTGTAACATTGTTACATATATTTTTCATTAAAATAAAAAAATATATCCCTTTTGTGTTTCTTTTTTTGAAGAGTATATTAAAACCTTGTATCTTTTTATTTCGCTGAGATATAGCTTATGCAGTGAATCAAACAGTGCCCCTTTTTCCATTCTTGGAAACAGTCCCTTAAATACACTTACTTTAGTACATGACATGAATAATTAACCAATAGCTTAGAATAATTTCCCTAGTGGTTTACTGAGCCATTTTCATCTGTGAAAAGGCCACCATTTCTCAAACCAAGAGTTCAAATAGGTAGATGATGTCTTCAGTCTGCTTATGGTTTCATAATTTTGAAACCTAAATACATCTTAGTAGTATTCAGTAAAGTTCAGTAAATAGTAGTATTCTATAGCATTGGTGTTATTTTTTTGGTTATTCAACTGTATATATAAAAGCTGAAGATCTTGGATATTCTCCATGTGCAAATTTTTAAAAGCCTTGGCATCCTATGCCCAATGACAAGTTCAAAGATCATAGCTAGAAGAGAATTGTTTGCTCTACTTCATTGTGTATTGTTCTATATTTTAAGAAAAATAAGTTTATTAACTTGTTTGTAAATATTAATAACCTACATATATAATGTATAATAATTGAAATGTGACTGTATACAACAAAATACTAGTTTGCTAAAACAACCAAAACAGGGAGGACTAATGGTCAGTTGTATATCACTTGAAACGTAACATTGAGTGCATGCACACATCAGTACTATGTAACGTTAGCTAGGCATGACTGGAAGGTCAATATAATAATAAATATATCTGTTCATATATAGCATTATGAGACTTAAGTTACTTTGACTAAACATTTGTATTTTCATGTTATAATATTTAGTCATTCCAGCATGAATAAAACATAATTTATGCTTCCTAATTTTTCTTTGATGGTTACATGGTTGGTCAAGTGAGAGACCCCATATAGTTAAGAGTATAGAAAATAAAATATGAAGTCTTGTTGAAAACAAACATTTGAAATTTATTTTGGAGGTTTTAGAGAAAATAATATTTGAGGTTTCTGGGATGAAGAATAGTTTTTTTAATCATAACATGAAATCACTTTGGACTCAAACTAGTAATAAAACAGACTCTGTTTTCAGAAACAAATCTTTAATAAAAATATTTCATTAAAAACAGGTTTTTTTGTGTACCAAAAATTGTAATATCTTCTAAAAGTCTACCAAATGTTATCAAGATGCACGTGTTGTATAAATTGTTACAGTACAAATACTTAATATGTTCAAATGAACTTGTATGCTACACAAAGCCTGAAGCAAAAGGGTTAATTACCAGATTAAGATAGACCTGCTTCAGAAGCAGTTTTATAACAAGTTTCTGATAAAATCCTAAAATTATGACACTTCTCTAAACATTGTGTAAACTAGCTGATTTATTGATGAATATAGTTTATCAAAATAATACCTGAACAAAAATTGGCATGAAAGATAAAATGATTAAAATAATTTAAGTGGGATTTATAATTTGTTAATCTGATTTTCTGAAATTGAACAAGGGTAAGTGATTAATTAATGTCTTGCAATTTTCTCCCAAAAAATCTGTTTATCTAACTTATAAGAATATTAAAGTATTAGAGCAAATTTATCCTTTCTTATAAATTTACCAAAATTCACCTAATTTATGGCACTCCTAGGATTAATGTCCATATAAATCTCAACTGTGTTCAGTTGTATCCAAATGCTCTGAATATGTCTTTCATGATAATGATTAGCATTTCCAGTAATTAGTTAATGACTACATTTTTATGTATTGTATGAATTCTTGAGGCCTGATAAAGACATTTGTTATAATTTCACAAAGGGATGTCTTTTTGTTTGTGGTGATACTTCTTATTTGAAACTCCAATATTTGAATTTGTTAACATACCTGTTAACTGTGGTTAACATTTTATATCTATAAAATTGTAGCTTATTGTGAAATGATTTACTAGTTCTCTACCTTCTGCACTTATGATTCTTAAGTACTAAATTTTGAAACTGAAAGATAAATGGTAGAATTATTTAGTAGAAAGGAAATAAATATAAAATAGTGGTGAAGGTATTAATAGGACTTGAATAAAATTTGTTTTGAGTTTCCACTGAATTGTCATAGTTACATATGAATGAGAGATGTTTCTTAATATATATAGTTCCATGTGTTAATTACAGAAACAAAAGTGTTTGTGGACCTGTTGTTTGGCACCCTTAACAGCAAGTCATACTTGAAACATCAACAGCTTTCAGCAATACCTGTTCTCCCACCAGTAACAATTCATCCCATAACCACAATTGTCAGTGGTTCTGATAATACCCAAGCACAAACATCAATGCCTAATGGCACTCCTTCAAATGCTAAAGTGGTTATGACCGTAGCAGTTCAACAGCCAACTCCTACTGTGACTGCAAAGCCTGATGCGAGAAAGCTCAAATCAGATGCAGTAAGTGACATGCTGTTTGTGTCTTCATGTACAAGTATGAAATATGAACTTTGTATTACTGATGGGTCAATGTTTCAGGCAAAAGTTTAAAATGTATCTGTATTTACTGTTTTTTATTTGTATGTTTTTATATGTACAAACTCAGTACAGCTTAGATTTGTATGTTCATATACGTACAAACTCAGTATGGCATAGATTTGTATGTTTTTATGCATACAAACTCTGTATGGCTTAGATTTGTATTTTCTCATATGTACAAACTTGGTACGGCTTATTAGAATTTGGAACATGTTTTTACAATAGAGCTACAGGCCACCTCTAGATCCTGGTAACATCCAACAAGGAATCAGAATGCACATTAAGAATGACATAGTTGTTTTGGGAGTGGTACTAGCATGTTAGGGGCCCTAAGTAGAAATGTCATTGGATATCATCATCTATATTGCAATATTTCTCCAAACAAGACATATACAATCACAACACATACTAATACATCTGTTAAAGAACCTTTTCTGAAGACACTAACCCCACAGTGCTGTTATTTATGTCAGATGTTTCAAGCTCTCTAATTACAAGCTTCCCTCCATTGACACAATGGTACGTCTGCAGACTCACACTCTTAGAAACCAGGTTTTGATACCCATGGTGGGCACAGCACAGGTAGCCCATTGTGTAGCTTTGCGCTTAATTCCAATCAATCCGTAATTAGAAATCAATCAGTCAAGTATGCTTGATTTGCAAGTGTTTTGCTGCTACAATTTCAAAACATTTATTTATAATTTAATGATGTTTTTTTTATAATTTCTGTTGAAAATACTTTTTAAAATAAATACAATAATAAAACAGGCAAAACTAATAAATCTCATTAAAATAAAAATATCCATAAATAGATAATCCCTTGGGCTGCTTAGTTTGTATATGCCTAGACTGCTGCTAAATAATTCCATATTCCTCTAACAATGTTTTATGGTATGAGAATAACAATTTTGTAAATTCATTGTACATAGATAATTTTTTCTTCTATTTTCCCAAAGATAACTTTACTGATTTTTCCTTTAAGTTTATGAATTTTGAATTATTTTAAGCTATTATTAGCTATGAGTCAGATTAAGGAAAGAATTAATGTGTGTGTGTGTGCAATGAAACTTCACACAGAACTACCTTTGTAAAACAATATTTTATTTTTAAATAGACCTTAGATGGTGAGAACAGAGAATCCAGAAGGCCAGGTCTCAAGAACCGTAGTCGAAGTCGTAGTCCTATTGGACGAAGTAACAAAAGGTATCCTTTGAATTTAAAACTTGTATATGTATTGCATTCCAAATTCATGCATTATATTTAAAACTCATACATGTATTATATTTCCATTTGTGGATGTTTATACTTAGATGTGCATTTTAATTTGTTTCATTCATCCTAGTTTAAACTATTATAATCAGCAAAAATGCAATTCAAATATTTTACCTTAGATTTAACTATTCACAAAACTTTCTTCTGTTATTATGTGGCTTTCATCTTGTGAGATCATTTTTCACCACTTTTAATTATTGGATGAATTTTTGTACAAGGTTATTCTTTCTCTCATAACTTTTTGACTTGTGTCTCCATATTACTTTATTTTTAACCTCTGTCACCATCAGTTTCTTGTGTATTGTCATTGTGTATTATATTACTTGATTTTTCTAATTTTTCAGTTGTTGCTCTTTTATAATCATTCTAATATTTGCCTTATTTCACGATTCTTGGGGACTGGCATGGCCAGGTGGTTGAGGTGGTCATCTCACAAGCTAAGGGTCACAGGTTTGAATTTGTTCCATGAATCATGTTCGACCTTTTAGCCACAAGAGCTTATAATATGATGGTCAGTCCCACTATTCATTGGTTAAGAGTAGCCCAAGAGTTGGTGTTGGGTGATGTTGACTAGCTGCCATCCCTCTAATCTTTCACTGCTAAATTAGGGGAAGCTAGTGCAGATAACCATCTTGTAGTTTTGTGTGAATTTCAGAAAACAGTCATGATTCTTAACATCCATCATCAGCATGTTTTAGTTGTTAATATGGTACTTGCCATGTTTTGTTGTCTTCATCAATATGTCCCTTTTTTTTTCATTATGTTTAACAATACTTGCATTATCTTACTATCCTTTAACCTTTATCGTCAATGAATCTCTAGTTTATTGGCTTTAAGTACTTGTCTTATTTCACTGTTATTAAATTTCATAATAATCAGCCTCTTGCATATTATAATATTGTTCTTATTCACCTTTTGTAGTTATTAAAAAAATATATCTTTATTTCATAATTTTTTTAAAAACTCGTGTCCATTGTGAACTTCATGTTTCTTGGTCATAAACTTGTGATAATTTTCTGGCATGGTTTTGTAAAGGATATATACTACAAGGATTATTCTCTAGGGGTTATACCTGATTGTCCTTATTTTTCTGTCAATATGATGAGGTGAAGTTATGCTTATTTATGAGGATTGGTACAATGAGTTGTGTATTTTTTCCATTCTATATTTTTGTTAGGAATGTTCAAATACTTATTGGAAATTGTTGATGAATTTCATAGAACTTGATGCATTTTGTGAAATGTTCAGAAAAGTTATTTCTTTAAAAGGTTAATGGTGGGCAACTTTGCCTTTTGTTTTCAAAACACAACTAAAAATATGAAACCAAAAGATAAAAGACTTGGTTACAATGAAGAATGAAAGATAAAACTCAGTTCTGGTAACTCTTCATCTTCCCTTTATGAAGAAAATGTTACATTTGGAACCATTTTCTTTCCAGAGATCCAGATGATAGAAGAAGTCGTCGGTACATGGATGATGACCGACGTAGAAGACCATATCCTAGCCATAGATATGACAATAGATACAGAGATTTCAAAAATCATAGGCCTCCCTTATCCATTGATCGTGATAGGGATAGGGATAGAGAACCTAGACCAAACAGGGACAGAGAATTTGGTAACAAAGATCGTTCTGTTGTTGACAGAAGTAGAAGTAGAAGCAGGTCCAGAAGTTGGAGCCGTTCAAGATCGAGGTCACGATCCTGTTCTCCATCATCATCAGGATCAAGATCTAGGAGTCGGTCTCGATCATTCTCTAGAGACAGATTAAGAGGTAGTATTTTTTTTTTTTTTAAGAATTATCATTCTGAAGTGTTTCAACTAATAAAATTTTGCAGTTTAACTCTGACTTCTCCGTACTTGGACTTGTATTTCTTCCCTTCACTGTTATTCATAATGAAAGCCTGGAAAGATGTTTGATGTTTAAGTTAAATACTATTCTTCCTTTTGGAATGAATGATGAGTTTTCTTTTCTATAACTTTATAATCTCCACTTATACTTCATCTACACTTTTTCACTATGTAAGTTTGTTTGCACCATATTATTATTCAGTGTATAGGAGGGCTGTTAAAAAAATACGCAGACTGTTTGAATTGTGTGGCTCCAGTTGGTTCCAGGGAAATCCACTTGGTGTCGCTAGGTTTGCACAGACCAGCTGATTACTACGTCATTTCCCGATTGCAGATATCTTTATTTGTGTATTAGCTATGCAGTTTTAAATGAAGTGCGATTTTTTCATTTGGCAGATTTCAGAATGAATGACCTGAAGGAGCAACAACTTGCTGTGAACTTTTGTGTTAAACTTGGAAAATTTGCAACTGAAACTTTTGCTATGCTTAACATGGCTTACGGTGATGTTGCTATGAAGCGTACGGCATGTTTCAAGTGGCATGAACATTTCAAAGATGGTCGACAGTCCATTGAAGATGATGAGCATCCTGGACGTCCTTCCACGTCAACAAAATCAACACTCTGGTGCGGGCATATCAAAGTATGACTGTCAGGGAGCTTGCTGAAGAGTGTGGGATATCATTTGGATCTTGTTATGAACTTTTGATCGAAAAATTAAAGATGCAATGCATTGCTGTGAAATTCAGTCTTCAGAACTCATGCGTTTTTGGCCAAACACTCGATCACTGTTCTTCCTCACCCCCCTTCTCACCTGACCTTGCTCCTTCCGATTTTTTCTTGTTCCCCAAACTCAAAAGACCCTTGAAAGGAACAAGATTTGAGACGATTCCCGAGATTAAGGCAAATGTGACAAAGGAGCTGGAGGGCATTACAAAAGAAGCATACCAGGACTGTTTCAACAAGTGGAAACACCGTTGGGATAAGTGTGTGCGTTGGGGAGGAGAGTACTTTGAAGGGGTCCGAGACCTGTAATTTCTAAATACAGTACATTTTGTTTAATGACGTCTGTCCGCGTATTTCTTGAACAGACCTTGTATACTCTGTTACCTCCTTAGTTTGATCACTTTAGTTACCCACAATTGATCTATTTATATTCATTTGTTTGTTTGATTTCTCTTTATAGACCTTTTTTACCCTTATATTAAATTCCCATACCTTCTGTTATTGTATCTCTTGGAACAGTATTATTCAGTGCACGCATTCATTCTCTCATTGAATTCATTTCCTCACATTGTTACCTGAATTCATATTCTGTTTTTCCTTATTATTTTTTTTAACTGTATATATATATATATATAAAATGTTATAAACCAAAACACGTTAACATGAAATTTAATTTTTTTTTTTTAAATTACACTACACATTTTTTAGAAAAAAAAGTATCCTTGGGTACAAGCTACAATGTGGGATTATAAAATGTATCCTAGGTTTTGGATGTGACTGCAGAAGTAGGACCCACATTGCAGTGAGGGTGCACCATCTATTAGTCTTGACCTCCAATTTGTTAGTCTCAATTAAGAAAATTAGAAATTAGGAGAGTGAGATGTGATTGTTTGCTGTGACTGTCGTACTTTTATATGCAGCTTGAGGTGTACATCCACATAAAGTAGTGCCAAGTTCTCAGATGACTTTATGTTTAGCTGAAAAATTTTTAGTAAAATTTAATAGAATTTCTCTGACTTTATTTTTTTTGTATTTATTTAATACATTTTTGTATTATCACTTTGCTCATGTCATGTTAATTAGTGCCTCTACCATATTGGAGGAGATTGTTTACTTTAAGAGGTTTTATCTTACCAACAAATGGTAGTACCTTATTTTCATTTTTATATATTTACTTTTTTCTAACTTGAGAGAACAGTCATTTTCCACAAATGTCTGCAGGCAGTGAAGGGTGATATAGATGTGGGACATTGTGGGCTTTAGCCCCCACATTTCACACTCCTAATTTCTAATTTGCTGATGTGATACAAGCGAATTGGAGGTTAAGATTTATAGACAGTGTATCTTCACTGCAGTGTGGGTCCTACTTTCACAGTCACCTCCAAAATCTAGGATACATTTTATAATCTCACATTGTAACTTGTACCCTGAGATTCCTTTTTTTTTAATGTGCAGTGTAATTAAAACATTTTTTTTTCAATTTCATGTTAATGTATTTTGGTTTATGGCTTGAATATTTTATGGTTGTAATCCACATACCTATTTATAAAAAACAAACAAGGAAAAATAATATGAATTCAGGTAACAATTTGAGGAAATGAGTTCAATGAGAGAATGAATGTGTGCATTGAATAATACTGTTCAAAGAGATACATTAACAGAAGATATGGAAATTTAATATAAAGGTAAAGGTCTTAAAAATAAATCAAACAAACAAATGAATATAAGTAGAACAACTGTAGGTAACCAAAGTGATCAAACTAAGGAGGTAAAGGAGTATATACACTGAATAATAATATGGTGCAAACAAATTTACATTGTTACAATCTACAGTCCACTGAAGCTGCTAAGGAGAAATATTATTAATTTGCTGTTACAATATGCAATTGTGCTAGAAAAGAGGAAAACAATTTTGTATATTTTGCATTAGTAATAAGGATGGTGAAATGAACAGAGTTTAATGTTAATAAGGTGAATATAAGGAATAAGGTATAAAGTTTCAGTTGGAAAATGTGCACTCAGTGTAGTCAGACTTTTAACTTTATAAATTCAGAGAAAATGTTTGGCAACAAAAGCCTTGTTATTCCTACTAAAAAGCTTGCCAATTTTTTGAAAGTACAGTAGTTATAATATGTATGGCTTTATGGGTATATAATGGTGACATATTTGATTAAAACCATCAAGCTTGTGTATAGAGGATTAAGTGGAGCATTAGATTTTTCTAAAAGTAATTTCATATATTTCATTTTTGTAGAAATTATTTTAGTTAAAACATATGAGCAGTCAGAACAAAGTATCCCATAATCTTGCCTGTTTTACTTTAACCCTTTCATGATGGGTCATAGCTCAAAGACTATGTCATCCCATTTGCTTACTTGCATTCAAAATTTTAAAGTACTACTATTTTGTGAATTTATTTGTACATTATAATTCAAACATTAATATTACATATGAATTAATTTCTTAATTTAAAATATTAAAGGAACACATCTAAATACAGATTTTTGTGGATAATGTAGCATGGTGAATGCAGCATTTTAAAATTAGTTGTTTGTAATGTCAAATTACTAATATTGACAAGTTAGAATATAAAATAATAACCTTGTATCTTTTTACTTTGCTACATTATAGCTTATGTACTGAATTAAACACAGTGGCCATGTCCAACTCTTTCTATTTTTGGAAATGGTCTCTCAAATACACTTACTACAGTATATTACATGTGAATAACCAATCAACATTATAGAATGTCCCCAGAGAGGTTTCCTCAGCCATTTTAATCTGTCAAATGGTTACCAAGTTCTTTTGATCCATGTTTTCGAGGAGCTAGGTTGATTGTGCCTTTAGTGTGCTTGATGTTTCATTTGTTTTTAGATCTAAATACATTAGTTGTTAAGCTTAATAAAGTATAATAGAAGTTTGTGGTATAAGTGTAATTATTAATTATTTTTTAGTTATAGTATAGTAGAATTCTATGGTATTAGTATAATTATTAATGATTTTTTTGGTTATAGTGCAGTAGATGTCTGTGGTATTATGGTAGTTAATGATTTTTTTTGGCTATAGTATAGTCGAATTCTGTGGTATTAGTATAGTTATTAATGATTTTTTGTTATTGTATAGTAAAATTCTGTGGTATTAGTGTAGTTATTAATGATATTTTTGGTTATAGAATAGTAGAATTCCATAATATTAGTGTAGTTATTAATTATTATTTTTTGTTATATAGGAGAATTCTATGGTATTAGTGTAGTTATCAGTGATGTTTTTGGTTATAGTATAGTAGAATTCTATTGTATTAGTGTAGCTATTAATGATTTTGGTTATTTCACTGTGTGTGTGTGTGTAAAGCTGAGAAAAATTGATGTCTTCTACATCTGGAATTGTAAAAGGCTTAGTAACCTACGTCCAGAACAACTGAGTACAAAGATTGTAGCAAGAAAAGATGCCTGTTTGCTTAACCTCTTGTTTTATTGTTCTATATTTTAAGTAAAATAAGTTAATAATTTATTTCCAAATAGTAATAATAGATATACATTCATTCTAGTTTGATAAAAGCATATTTTATATTTTTTTCCTTTTTTTTATGATGGTTACATAGTTGAAAGTAACAGATCTTACACAGTATAGAAAGAAACAAAATCTAAAGGCTCTCTAAAAATAGATATTTGAAATGTATTTAGGGGTTTTGAGATTTTTGGGATGAAAAATAGTGATTTTTTAATCATGACATCAAATCATTTTGCACCCAGACTAGTAATGAAACAGACTCTATTTTCACAAACGGATCTTTTGTAAAAATATTTCATTAAAAAAACTGATATTTTGCATACAAAATACTTGTAATCTTTACTAAAAGTCTTCAAAATGTTGTGAAGATATGCTGTATCAGAATTAATAGTGCAAATACTTAATGTGTGAAAATGTGTAGATGAATTTGTTTGTTATAGTGAGCTCAAAGCAGAAGGGTTAATACAGAGAATGTTGTTACTAATTTGTCTAATTATGTCTAAACAATGACTGTTGTTTTTCTTCATCATCCAATGACAAATTTCCTCATTATAGTGAAACTATATAGGTGATGATAGAAATAATCATTGACCTAAATAAATAAAGAAGAAAATATGAGCTACAGTATTTTTAGTCATATAAGAGTTAACTGTTGAATTGAAATCAGACTAAAGCTTAAAGCCTTTTAGCTGCAATACCTTATAAAACTTCATCTCATACTTCTGTTCACATATGATTCTTGTTTCTCTGCTTCCTCTAGTATTGTTCTTCTATTTCCAAATGCTTGCTTAATATTTTATTTCCATCTCACCTGTATTCTTTCTATGAGCCTTTCTCTGATTGGTATTTGCTGCACATATTTTTTTTAATTCCTCTTTTCATCTGTCTGTTTGACATGCCCAAAGCTCCTGAACGGTTTCTAAATTTCGGTACACAATGTACTCCAAGACTTCCCCCATTAAGTCTTGCTTCTTATTTTCTCTTGTAAGTAGGGCCACATGAATTTAAAAAAATAATTGGTGAGTAGTTGAAAACAGTAACAAAATTATTTTGTATCTTTATCATAATTTAAGATGTAATATCCATTTCATGTCATAATTTATGGTGATGTGGTTTCTATATGCTATATGTTAGTACATGCAAGAAAGAGCTCCAGAGATTCCACTGGTCGTGGTGGTAGTCCTCAGCACCAAGTAGATCATGGAGATACAGATTATCGAGTACCTCCTCACAGCACAGGTCCAAATTCAATCATCACAGTACCTGATCCAGTGTGTACTGCAGCATCAGTTGTGCCACCTATCAATATCAACCAATACCCTACACAAGGAACAAAACGTTGTAGAGATTTTGATGGTACATACTCTAAAACATACTTTTAAAATATTGTAATGAATACTGTTTATTCTTAAAAGCGAGAGTCATATATAAATTTGAAAGTTATTTTCATTGACAAATGTTATAAATTCAAGAATGTTCCTTAATATTTGTAACTTTCTGTTGTAGATGTAATATTGATAATAAAGCATTAATTGTTTAAAGCTTTTGGGATTGTTGTATCATTAACATTGAGCTAAATGTAATGTGCAACCTTCTGTTTGTCAGCCATTGATATTGGTTTTAATTTTCAACAGAAAAAGGATACTGTATGCAAGGAGATATGTGCCCATATGACCATGGAACTGACCCTGTAGTGGTTGAAGATGTTTCTTTGCTTGGATTTGGACCTTCAACCAGCAGTGCACCTCACCAGCAAGGTAGGTAACAAAAGTTTGTTAATCTTGAGAAAAATAGCTCTACATATTGTGGTTTTTACTGTTACTTGTTGTTGTAACAAATTTTACACATACTAAGTGGATTTTGAACTTGGGTACTGTTACATATCCATGTGAGTGTGAGTATTGTGTTTTTGTGAGGCAATCTAAGGAAAAACTACATAGCTAAGATTATGTGACTGCTATAGCACCAAGAACAAAGAACCGAAAAACATTAAAGTTTTTTCCCATTCTCACTGGACCTTGAGTGTGTGTGTGTGTGTGTGTACTTGTGTATTCTTACTTATACATATGTATGTGCATGAGTATATATTTTTGTGAGGAAAACTAGTGAAAAACCACTTAGGAAAGAATATTTGACTACTATATCACCAAGAACAAAGAACTTAGAAATGTGAAATTTTCCACTCACTCTAAGTGAACCTTAAGGGTGTGCACCTGGGTATTATTATTTATCCATGTGTGTAAATGTTTAAGAATGGTAAGCTAGTGAAAAATCATGTAGGAAAGAATGTGGCTGCCATAGTACCAAGAATAAAGAACCTAGAAACTTGAAATTTTAAAGCAATACATACTGGGTATTATTACTTATTTTATCGACATGTGCACAAACATGCACTTGTTCATTTTTTTAATTAGGCAATCTAGCAAAAAAACCACTTTACATACCAAATATCAAGTCGATACAGTAAGAAATACACAAGATATAAAATCTTCAATTTTAATTAAATTTATTTTTTTTTCTCTTCCATGGATTTTTTTCAGATTTGGTAGATATTTACAGCTTATAGTTAGATGTCGAATTTGGTTTAAATATAAGGCATGTGTGCAAAGTTACTCAACAAAAAACACTCACTTTTGACTGCCATTTTTGTGCACTTCTATGCAAAAAGTCGAATGAGCCATTAGTCTAAAATTTTTACTACAGCTTTATCTGAAAATAAAGGTGAACAGTTTTTAATTTTATGTCATTTGGATTAAGGCAACCAATTTTAGTAGCAAAAGTATAGGGTGAAAGCACGTGCCAATACATAAGTATTGGTTAGGCCAAGCAAACTAGATTATTAGTTTCTAGTACAAGGTTTCCAAAGAATCACAAGAGTTGACAGTTATTATTTGTTGCTGACTTTTAAGCACAAGTGTGCTGAATTTTTTGAATTTCTCAAATTAAAGAGCACTAAGTCTCACCTGATATTAGTGTAAATAATGATACTTGATATGACTGTACAAAGGACATTATTAGTACTGTTTTTGAAGTGAAAAACTACAAACTCTATCAATTAATTTTGTTGGTTCTTTGAAGTAAATATCTATTCTGAATAATAGGGTCATGGGCCTAAAGCTGATGTTGTTTAGTAATTGCTGTGGTTTGTTGGTGAGTTTTGACAAAAATCATGTTATCTAATCAACAACACCCTAGGTGTGAAAAAAAGGTGCAGCCAAAAATGATAGATTTTGTAAATTAAATGAAATCAGCATTGATGGCTGCACTGGTAGTTACACTTGTAGCAATGATAAGAATTTTTCAACAAATGTTCATTGATTATCATTTAGCTAACTAGATCATGTTTGTTATTCAACTTAGGACATGGTGGTGGGTGAAACAAAATGAATGAACATGTACTGTAATGTGCTTATCAAGTGTAACTGTAGCTACCAGTTTGGCTGCCAGTTTTGATTTCATTCCTTCAAGTTACCTGCATAATTCTTTCTTTTTAACACCTAAGGTGTTTTTTATTAGATTCACTTGATGAAATGGAATGTTCCATAACTGTCCAATAGGTTAGTTATTTTGTAAATATATATATATATATATATATGTGTGTGTGTGTGTGTGTGTGTGTGTGTATGTGTGTGTGTGTGTGTGTGTATGTGTGTGTGTGTGTGTGTAGTTGTTTACTTCTGTTAACTCCTATTGGAAAGTAATGAAACATTTGAAATTTGTAGTTGCTCTTTTGTCATCTGTTCTACAGTGACTTCCTCAAAACTATGAGCTAATACAGAATTCTGTACGAAGAGAAGTTGCATGGTGTACCATTCCAAGAAATTATAGATAATATACTACATAAAAATCATTTAAGTGGTCAGAAAAAATGAAGTAGTGCGACTTATATTTTCATGAAATCAGTTTACAACAAAATAAATTAAGATATATTGATAAATTTCTTTTCAATTTAAGGAACTTATTATGCACTTAAGTAGTTTTTCTGATAACTTTCACCATATATTTTACAATATACTCTATCTGTGGTACTTAAGCAGCTGAGTATTAGATGACTACTATTTGTTAAAGTTTGTACTTGATTAATGTATAGTACACATATCTTTAATAACCAACCACTGTGTACCAAACTAGTATATCAGCTATTTAGTACCAGATTAACTGTTTCAACATGGGCCTGGTCCATTTGACCGATACATGACTTCTTTGTACTCATTTAAAGTGTTTGTAGATTTGATACTAGTTTCATGTTATAATATGAACACCTTCACAAAATGTGGCAATATCTCAATAAACATTACAAGTCTTTCATTTACAAAAAGTTTTATTTTAAGTGAAAATAAAATAAAGAATTGTCTATAAGTATATTGAGTATTTGTTTTAAATAGTCTGTGTGCAAAGTGGTTTTAATGTTAAGATTAAAAATACTTCATCTCAAAAATTTGATATTATTTGTATTATCTCTGAAACTTCCTAAATATATGCTTTTGTTCAGTAAAACTATATTCTCTATTTTTTCTATCCTGGTTCTATACAGCTTTGTTCAATTTAACGGACTTCATAATTATGAAAAAACAAATAGATATAAATTTAAATTACGCTTTTTTTGTCTTTCTAGAATGATTTTAAGCTTGTAACATTGAACTATGTTTATTTTAAGTAACTTTATACATCTATATATAATTTTATTGCAAATCACTTAGGGAATATGTTATGCTACTGCATATGTTATGTTACCTGTGAACTGCTCGCATGCCAACTGGAATATTTTTATTATTTTTTATTTTACCTTATCTAGCTCATCACTGTTTTTACATTTTATTTCTATAATAATAAATAAAGAATAAACATGAATACAAGACATAAAGTACTTTTCTGCATCATTCTTTTTATGCTGTTAACTGTTGATGACACCTAACCTGACTTTTATACTAATGCTGGTAATACATCAAATAAGTTTTATTTAATTAAATAATGCATCAAAGGACATAGAATAATTATGTGAGAAAAACAAACAGTTATTCTCAACTACCATATTTTTCTGGCTTTCTAACAATGCGACAAAAACCATTGCAAATTCATCCAAGCCAATCATCATCTATCTCATGGGCAGAAAGCTTAAAATGGTAATGAAATTGACAAATCTCTATTCAGAAAACAATGCATTTATAATACATCATTTTACATATGAAAACCTTGGTTTTATGTTGGTTATAAATACTATAGAATTAAAGATAAGAGAGCACTGTAAATGTATTCTGAGAGAGAGGATTTGATGGGTGGGTATGACAAGATAGGTCTAATTTTCTATTTGATGTGTCTATAACCTGATAAAATTGAAGAATATAAAAATCAGAGTTTGTTTGAGCAATGATGATTTTAGTGTGTAATTTGTGTTAAATTTTGTACTCATTGGAAGTGTAGTTTATAAAATGAAGAGATGCCTAGAGAAGATGTTATTTCTCATGGTAGAGAAAATTCTGGACTTTGTAAAAGTATTGCCATGTAAAATTTAGAACTTAAAACATATATATTGATAAAGTATGAATTATTAGATGTTATACTGTTTAACATAAACAAAAAGTAGTTTAATAATGTAAGTAACTAAAACCTCTTGAATGTGTAGTAAATATCTGGACTTGTATTTGTTAAAAAGTCCTTGTTTTTTCTATTTTTTATTTATAATAAAGTACTGTTGAATTCTTTATTATTTTTTGACAAGTTTTTCAGCATGTTTTATTTTTTCAGTTTTTAGTTTATTTTTTATTTAGTCTGCACAGATTACCTGTTTTGTTTCACTCTAGTGGTCCCATTACTATGCTAATTAAAATAATTTCTAATTTGAATATTTAAATATATATATTTCAGTTTTACTGTGAATGTTGATAATCTGAAAATGGATTGTGATTTAGTGTTAGTAATTAGTTTTATTTTCATTGAAATAAGGCATTGTATGGTGTGTAATATCACTGAGGTCTTCTGAGCATTATGGTGGTTTCAAGGATGTACGAGTCTTATGTACCTGATCATGATTTTATATTTTTTATTAAAATTATGATTATAATCTCAAAACTTTTCTGAAACCTAGTATCACAAATAGGATTCCAAATCTACTTATTTACATTCTGTTTGTCTTTATCAAACTATTTTCAACAACTCGAACATTAAAGCTTGAACAGTTTTATTAATACTGTTATCTTCTCTTATGATCTCTTATGATCACCATCAGCCAATTAGAAATTACAGGCAACTATACTTGAATACAGGCAACTTTTTACTAGGTATGATGTAGAATTTATTGTAATTTAAATTTTCAGGCAATGAGGTTAAGTGTCACTACTAAAAGAAGAAAAAATAGAGGATACAAGTTATACCCATACAGAAATGGTCAATAGTCTTTTTTATAAATTGTAATCTAATTTTAATGTGCCATTTGATTATTTTGTCAAAATATTTCATTATATTTTTTATGTGATTAATGTTTTGAAATTTATTGTTATAACATTCATGTGTGTGATTTTTTCTGTATTTGTATTGGTAAGATTGTTTTTGCAAAACCTTTTAGTTCCTCCACCTCCTGGAATTTGTCCAACAGTTTTACCAACAATTGGACAACCACCACCACCTCCTGGTCCTCCTCTTCCACCTGGGGTATCTCCTCATCCTCCACCACAACCTGGCAAGTAAACTGTTTAGTACAATGCAAAGAATGGCATTCAAATGTATCATGATTTTTATATTAATCTCACTCAGCTGATTTCTAATAGAATAATACTAGAAAAAATGTTACCTTTGTTATCTAATTTTATCACATTTAATACCAGAATAATGATTTATATAATTGTTGTAACTATAAATATTTTGTAGAAGTGTGTTTTAAGTTGATATTTGAAACTAAATATTTTTGTATGCAAATTTTTATAATTTTCACTTTTATTTTGTGGATGTTTATTAGTTCTTGAGGCATTTCTTTAACAAAGAAACTGATCAAACTTTCTACCTTTAAAGACTCGTACATTCCTGAACCATACAATCCTGAAGCCCCAGGAATTAAAAGAAATCCTCGTATGCATCAACCTTTCTGGGGTCCGCCATCCACAGGAATGCCTTCTTTGAGGTTACCAGTATCCCGTGTTCCTCCTCCAATGTTCCATCCTCCTCCACCACCACAGAGAACACGTGAATTAATTGGTGTTCCTACAATTGACAATCCTATAGGTAGGTTTCAGAAAATAGTGAAGTGATAACACATTTATGGAAAGTAATGCAATGATTAAATATTGTGCTTGTCTGTATCCAACTGACTTTTAATCAGATATTTTCTCCCTAATGTAGAAGTATCAAAAGTGTCTACAGAAATTTCTACAGCTTTTGAGCCTGAAACACCTCGAAGCATAGTTGTTACAGCATCACAAAGCAGTATTAGCACAGATGTTGTCTCCTCTGTATCTGTTCAACCTAGTGTTGATTCAAATATAAAGAGACGACCATTTGACTATACTCGATTGGGTCCAAAAAAATCTTTTCAGCCAGTCCAAGAAAGGTGTACTCTTGAAGTGAGAAAGGTTCCCAGACATCTTAATACCATAACGCAGCTAAATGGACATTTCTCCAAGTTTGGGAACATTGTGAACCTTCAGGTACATAACATCATATTTTTAAAATAATCTGTAGAAAGGCAAGGCATACTTTAAGTTCTGTTAGTACTGAAAAAAAGGGACAGATGTAATAAAACCAGATCTTTCTGTGCATCTAATAACCTTGGTGCTACTAATTTCAAATTACAATGCTTGGATCAATTATTAATATTCTTATTTATTTTTCTTGCAGCAATTTTAACGCAGTGTATTTTAATGATGACTATTGTAGTGTGTAGGCCAGTAGCAGACTGGATCAAGTAGCATATTAAAGTTTCCAGCTGTCTTGAAGGAGTGTAGATGTACACTTTTTTTGTATAATGAGCTGTTATAACCATTAAGAAAACATTGTGTCTGTTAACATTGAGTAAAGATATTAAATACCAACAACCTGTTATATTTTGCCTGTTAAAATTAAGAAACAAAATTAACACATCCTTCATGAACCAGAGGTACTCTTATTGAGATATTTTGGTGACTGTAAAAAAGAAGAAAAAAAAAGCATTGTGGAAAGAAAAGTACTGTAATCATTTTTGAGAAAATTTCATGACTAGCATCTTCCATGCATTACAGTAGTTAAAAGTACTTAAATCCAGTTAAACAGTATGAATGAAACAAAATGCTACCAATGTGAATTATAATGCAATAAAGCTTACAAACCTAAACTTCTGTTGTATTCATGTCCTTCTTTTGTTATGCTCTCAGTTTTGATATAAGTTGTTTTATTTTTTTATGAGTATGTCTGTAAATGATATAGCATTTTGTTTGTTGCTCTTCACTTTCAAGATTGTTTCTCATAGTTTCACACAAACCAAAGAAGTTTTGAGTGACTTAAATGGTCATGTTACAATTTTTAGTTGTTCCATGAGATTTGTATTTGACATTTTTTATCTTAACTTTGGCAGCTTCACTCAGATTCTTCACATAGCTAATAACATTTATGTTTCCCCAATTATAAAGGGTTTGTTAGTTGCTTCCCATCTAGTTTCTGTGCAAAATTTGTTTATGGAAAGAGGCTGTTACAGGAACAACCACATGCTAAACAAATTTTGCATCTTGGCTATTTACATTATATCTTTGAATCATTTATCCTGTGATAATTTAAAGGTACAGCAAGTGCTTTAACTCTTGTATGTCAAGCACTCTTAAAGACCAACATAATTAATGTCAGTTGATTCAGAGTTAATTTTTAAATTATACAGTTCAGCATTAAAAATGTTCATTTCAAAAAATATCTCAAGAAGATGTGTTTGTGTGACATAAGAGATTGCATAAATCAATACTTTTTAGTGTGAGGACCTAATTTGTAAATTTTAAATAAGAATCAAATAAAAGCTCTAATGGATTAGATGTATCACCAGAAAAGAGTACCCCTGGCCCATGATGTGTGCATTAAATACGAACAACTAGCTTTGTTGTGTATGTTGTCACTGAGAAATAATGTAAAATAAAAACAGTTGGCTGCATTGAGAAAAGACTAAATAGAAACAACCAGCTATATTGTTGCTGTTGATGTTGAGAAAAAACATTAAATACATGGAAACTGCTTTAGGCCCATGGGACTTGTAACTATACTCATTGTAGTTCACATACCAGTAATTTCTAATATATTAAATGTATATTCACCACATTTGGTAGACTTTAAGTAAACATTAAAAGGCTTTTGAACACTTAATGAAGTAGTTTTTATTAATTTTAAGTAGTATAAGAGCAGTGATTTTTCATTTTGAGATTAAAAATATTTTTCTTTGTCTCAAAAATCTTTCACTTTATAACCACTAGAACCTATTAAATTAATATATAACTTTTTTCAGTTAAACTATATTTTTTTGTTATTTTATTTATTACTTTATTTTTTCAACCTGTAGAAAACTCATCAAATATAATGAAAAGAAAAATGCTAAAATCAGAAATAAAATGAGCAGTTGTGTCCTTTTTTCTTCATTATTAATTAAGAGGTTTCAGAGTACATTCCTTGAGAGTTTTAGGTGTTAAACATATTCTATACATTTTCTGTTTATTTTACTTTCAACACCTAAGATTAAATCCATTGTAAATAAAGACCAAATCACTGACCATCTAAGCCCCGTCTCTATACAGCATGCTGTAGTACAACACTATAGAGCCTAGAACCCATGTACAAAACAGAAAAGTGTCATTCATACATGCCTTTGCTCCAAAAACACTATTGAACTAAGCAACTTGTGTTTGTTACAACACTTACAAAAGAAATTTCCAAGGGTAATAAAATTACAATGAGAATATGTAAAACATTTATTGCAGGGTTCAAAGTTGCACTGGTCCAATAAATTGTAGGTTCTAAGCCTCACTGATCCTTTTACATTGCAGGCATTTCAGTACTGTGGCTCATCCACTTTATCTGTCAAATTTTACAGCATATGTGTATGAAGTGTTATTTAGACATTTACTTATAAAGTTTACTGTTTTCTTGTTTTAAAGCTGTCAAGTTTTGAATGTGGTTTTAAATTTACCTTAGTTTATGCAATAACATAAACGCAGTAGGCCTACAAAAGTATACTATATTGTCCACTGTACATTGTGTGTGTGTGTGTGTGTGTGTGTATATACACACACACACACACACACACACACACACATATTACTATTTACTATTAAATGTTTAAATTTTAGCTATATTTCTTAAAATGTAGAAAGTAAATGAGAAATACATTGAAAAACATTGATTTAAGTACGTACCCATGTTATGAAATTTTGCACTTTTTCATACGTACTATCCTAAGTCTTGTTTAGATATGTGGATGGGTATGTAGAGATAATAAGTTTTGTAGGCTTAAAACATAAACTTTTGAAAATAAAAAAACAGGCAAATTACAGTATTAGTATCCTCAAAATCCCTGTAATTTAGCAGAGTCTCTTAAGTAAAGTATATGTGGGTGAAAAAATTCCCATTCCTATTCAGAGAAACGACTTGTTGACTACACATCTACAGCTTTGACAAAATTCTTTCTTTTGCCTTCAAGTCACTTGTAACCAACTGAAAATTATATAGAAAGGAATATTCTCTTTCCATTGGTTATAAACTTGAGCTACTTAGTATTAGGTGGTATTAATTAATAACTTTCAAATGATTGATTAGAAGGGTATAGCCAGTCTAGTAGATTTGCTAAATATATTGATATCTCAGCAAATCATAGGGGTGGGTGGTTCTTATTTTATATTTAGCTTGTCTATATCATATTAAAGTTTCTAATTTGTTAGATACTTGAACATGTATGGTGGGCATAATGAAAAAGAAACTGAGCAATAAGACAACTGGATATGTCACATGAGATACAAAACCCAGTACTTAACATTTTTTTATTTAAAATTTCCTTTTAAATTAAACAAATTAAAACATATAATTTTAAATTGAAATTATGAACTGTGTTTTAATGGGAGTCTCATTGATCTAAGTAGTGAAAATGTTATTTAATAAAATTTTTTTAAATAATGTTCCAGATGTGCACTTTAACCCTCAGGGGCAAAAGAGTTGTAAAGAAACAACCATTTGAGTTGTTTCTGTTGATGGGAACTGAAGACACCAAATACATAGATCAAGTTATGTTTTTCTTGTTAACATTTAGAAGAGAATATACTATTCATACTCTTGATTATTTTGAGAGTAAATGAAGACAGTCTGTATGAGAATGACCTGTTGTGATGTGTCTGAAAGTCAAAACACTGCAAGTTCAAACTGTCAATGCCATATTTTGTCTTTTTTACTCGAGAGAAGATACTATTTTAATACATATTGCCAGCTATGTTAGGTCTTTTTAATTCCATGAAATATGAAAGTACATACAAATTGTCAACCATTTGTGTCCATTGCTAAAAAAAAAGTAGAAAGCACCATAAATTCAACCAGTGACTTGTATTGCATTTATAAGACTGTGACCTCCAGTAATTCTAATAAATTTTGATAAACTTGGGATGAAGGGCAGTTATTTGAGCATGAAAATAAATTACTCACTGGTCTTGAAATTCCCTTATTGTTTAGTAGAAGTTACTTAAATTCTTTATTTTCCAAAGGGACTTAGGAATTATCAGTAGAAAAGAAAGTATCCTATTAATTTGTAAAAATTAGTATATAATTTTGTTGGATGGTTTACCTCTTCAAAATAGTTTAAAGAAGGATGCCTAAGAGTACAAATATAGATGGGGCCGGCATGGCCTAGCACGTTAAAGCGTGCCCTTTGTAATCTGAGGGTCGTGGGTATTTTAAGTATCAGAATATTCTGCTATATTAATTGTGTCTAGAATAAACTTGATTGAGGAGTGTTGTGTAAAAATGTAGTAATAGTATTGGTTTGTTTATCTTCAGGTCTATTATGGTGGGAACCCTGAAGCTGCTCTGGTCCAGTTCTCTAGTCACGCAGAAGCTAATGCAGCCTACCGGTGTACAGAAGCAGTTCTTAACAACAGGTTCATTAAAGTGTTTTGGCATAACAAAGATAACAATCAGAACTCCAACCAAGAGAAAACGACTCTTCCCTCTGAGAAACCAAATGTGAAGGAGAGGCTTGGAATCCCTGGAAATGGCAAACCCAGTAACTTCAGTTTAAACAATAAAATCCCAGCAAATTCAACACCAGCAGAGGACAGTACAGAAAGAGTAAGCTTTTTTTAAATTTTGTACTGTAAATAAATACTTGGAGGTTTACTGTAATATTATTATGCCCTAAAAAGATTTTTAATTTTTTTTTTTTCATATTTCAAAAGAGTATTTGGTTTATTGTTTCCCTTTCACATCTTTAAGAACAGTAGAGGTTTAGCACTTTACTGGTAGCCTGTTATATCTTAACACTAACAGAGGTTTTAGACTTTGCTTTAACCTTATTATGTGTTTTTTTTTATTGTTTGTTATTTCTTCATGGGAAAACCTAACCATAAGCATATGTGTTTGATAAAAATTGAAATACATTTACCATTAATGTCTTAAAACACCACCAATAAGCTTGGATAATGGTCCCTGTGTAGCAGCTGCAGCTCTAATGATAGCCATCTTGAAGAGCAATTCAAGATGTAGCAGCTTTAAGGTTAAATCAGTTAACATTATAGGGAACAGCTCATATTGTAGCAGTCCTAATGATAGCCATCTTGAAGAACAGTTAAAAGTGTAGTAGCTTTAATGGTAAACCAGTTATCTTTAGAGAGAACAGCTTTGATTGTAGCAGCCCTAATGATAACCGTTTTGAAGAGAAATTCAAGCTGTAGAAGATGAACAAATCAACAAAATAGAGAACAGTTCAAGTCACAGTAGCCATCTTGAAAAGCAGTTTTAAGATGTAGCAGATTTGTGGTTAATTCACCAACTGTGTAGGGAATAGCTCACTTTGTAGCATCTGTAATGATAGTCATTTTTGAAGACTAGTTCAGCGTGTAACTGCTTTAGGGTTGAACCCAGTCACCTCTTAGTATGAGCTCAGTCATTTTGCTTGATCTTACAATCACTATGCATTTCTCAAGCTCTACATATTGTAACTTTTAAAGTAGGAAGTGTATCTTTCTGCAGTTTGGTAAACTTTTATTAAGTTTTTGTACATAAAGTCAGATTTTTCAACTGAGTGTTTTATTTTGAAGATTTGTTTGTGTTTTTGTGGAGTCAAGTCTGTAACATACTAACTAGAATAAGTGGATGTTGATTTCCAAAACACAACAGCTGTTTCTTAACTATCAGGGATTCTTCCTTTGTACATTTGAGCATTGGTCTGATTTTTTTTCTTGCTTGTTCAAGTTTTTTATACCCCAGTTGGTTGCCTTTGTTAATATTTATCTCTTGACACTTTCCACCTACTCTACTGTGACTATTAGAGACACTTTGAGCAATTATTACAGCACCTTGATAAAACAACATCAATTCCCAGTTTACTATTTTTGGCACGGAAACTAATCAGGCCTCAATATTTAGCATTACTCATCAGTTGGGAGGAGATGGTCAGTCTCAGTTGAGGTTGTCCATGATCTGTCTTGTAGGGACATAGAAATGCATTTGTTTCCAGGAATTCAGAGGCTATTTTTGTTGATAATCCTTGATATCATGGCAATAATTTATATTTGCTCTTTTCTGGCACCTTTATTTGCTGAGTTAGCTTTTCACAAGGCCAATTTGAATCAGCCACATCCAGCTTCTTTTCTACAGTTAGTCAGTCAGCTCTTTGGTGTGGGGTTTTCCACAGCTGCTTTTGAATTTGCTGCTTTCTTGATGTCAAAAAGGTCTTAGATAGAACACTTAGTTTTTCCTCCATTGCCTAACATTGCTATTCATACAGGAAGTTTCCTGCTCAGTTTATATGAAGGGATAGCTATATATTGTCTGCCAGTTTTAACAAATGCTTTGTCTTATTACTAATAGGCAGAACATATTTAGACTAAAAGATTAGATCTGCTTTTGGAAATGTGATGAGGCCCTAGAATGGAGCCTGTGATCAATTTGAATAGGTTACAAATATCTAGTATTAATTTGACCCTCATTATAGTTCATGGATATCAATCATTCCTCCAAATTTTGTCAGAAGCTTCTCAGTGATCACTACATCAGTTTGGTGCAAGTTGGGACATTTGTTGGCATCTGCCTTGGTGTAGGTTTCAGGTTTTGTTCTTTCATTAGTTTCTTGGCTGGTATATTGCTGGTATGTGTTTGGTAGAGATGCCTTATTGAAAGGCATTTGTCTTCCTGCTGCCACTCTCTATGAATTATTGGAGTCTCACTTCCTTTATTCATTGAGTTTTGCAGGCATTTCAGAGTTGTTGGAATCAGTGTCATCATTGGTCTGTCAATTTTTTTGGCTGCTATAGTGATTTACAGGTTTACCCCTATTCGAGTATCTTGACCCTATTTGAGTATCTTGATCCCTGACATCCTCCCCCCGATTCATTGGTACCCATAATATATTCTGCCCATATAAAAGAGGCTTCTTCGCACAGTTCAAAATCCACAAGCAATAGTGGTGGCTATCCTGTGCTATTTGGATTTATGAGGGCTCTTGGCTACAACATTTTCTAGATGTGTGGAATTCCTTTATCACAGATCCATGGGTACTACAGGTTCTTGCATTGGGGTTGTTCATTCAGTTCACATTTTTACTACCATTATCACCCCAACCTGTAGTGTTTTCACTTCCAAGAGATCCTTTGATTTTGAACCTTCATTCCAGAGCTGTCAGGGAATTGTTGGTCATAGGAGGTAGAAGAGAGAGTCAGCCCAGTTCTTCTGGAATTTTTTTTGTCATCTGTTTGTTGTGCTTAAGAAGATGGGAAGTTGGTGACTAATCATTTGTCTTTCACATCTCAACCTTTAAACCTTTCGCATTCATGATGGAGTTATTTTTCATCCTGTGATGGCATTTTTCACTAGAACAACAGATTACCAATTTCAGTGATGTTAAAACATTCCTATATTGGAGTCTTCCCACTGCTTCATTTTGTGCATATGGGTCAGATGTCACAGTTCAAGGCTCTACCCTTTAGTCAAGTGTTGGCACCTCATGTATTTTGAAGAATATTAGGAACTTTTTCTCATTATCTTCATTCTCTGGACTTGTGCATATGCCATTATATGGATGACTGGTTAGTACAGATGTAGTCTTGTCAGTTGATAGAATGTCACACCCATATTCTCCTTTCAGAAACCACCAAGGCAGTCTTTATTATCAGTGCTGAGAAATCTGTTTGCATTCCAACACAGTATATCATTCACCTGGGTTTCTTTTTTTTTTCCAACATATTTGTACTTTGGGCTCACCCAGCTTTGATCCTGCTCCATGCCATAGATTAGGCAGTATGACCATTACATCTCTTTCTCATTGTGTAGATCTTTCTCTTTTGAAATTTGGACCTCTTCAATCTCTCATTTCTTTTGGATGAACACAAATGAGATCTCTATAGTGGTTACTGCATGGCCAATGGATTACGAACAGTGATTTGCTGGATTATCTAGTCTTCTTAATTAGGATCAACATCTTAAATCTTGAGTAGTGTTCAGATTGGAACAATACTACAAGAAGTTTCTCTACCACCACTTTGGCCTGAAGTTCATTTTTGTACAGTTACTACGCTTCAGATAAGGGGTTGCATTTATTATTGACATAGAATTCCATGTCTCTTTGAGGGTTGACAAAACGTACTTCAACGTCAATGTTTTAGAGCTACTTGCTGTCATAGGGCAATGTCTGAAGATCTGTAATTATCAAGGGTAAAAACTGTCATGCTTCACTGAATTTCATGGTGGTGTCTTACATTTCCCATCAAGGGAGCACTCGATCACAAGATCTTTGTTTTCAAATGTTGGATATTTCTTGTTAGGCACTCTCTTATCATATCATCCTGCTAGTTTGCCAACTTCTGGGTTTGATGAATTTAATAGCAGATCATTTGTTTTGACGCAGATGGATTCCCCCAACCAAATGAATGCTACATTGCAATGTTTTCTGGTGGATTTTTTCTTGGTTCAGAACACTAATGATTGACACATTCACCACTCATTGAAACACTCATCTACAGGCATTTTTGGTCCCAAGTACATCACCTTTGGATATTGGTGAAAGATTCATTCTGTCAGTACCAAATGGGATTGCACATCTGTGACTTTCCACTTAATTATCTGTTATCCAGAATTCTAGCTATTTTTAAGTTCACCCCTTATCTTATGCTGTTTATAGCATCAGATTGGCTGGGTCAACCATGGTTTCTGCTTCTTCCATTTCTTTTAGAGTGCCCAACCATGCCACTTTTTCTTTGGCCATCTCTGTTGAGGCAGTCATGATCTGAAATTATAGATTCAGATATCTCAAAGCTCAAGTTTTGTGTATGGAAGTTATGCAGTCCTTCATATGACATCAAGAATTTAACTTCTTTGGTTTTCACGTATTTGTCTTAGTCTCTGCATGGTTGAAAATACACATTTATCAAAGAAAATGGCACACACATTAATAATACAGTTTTATAAGGAAATTGAACCTACTTTATCCAGGTGTGCCTTCCACAGCTTCTTTTTTGCTTTGGGTTTTTAACAAAAGTATAGCATTGTCTACAGTTGCTTTTTATAAGGCTGCTTTGTCAACTACATCTAAGTACTTAAAAAAAATGGAAATTATTTGAGTATTGCTATCTCGACTTTTCAAGTGCTTTTTGTGTCCTTTACCCCAAAATGTTTTTTCACTCACCTAACTAGGATATTAATGTGGTATTATAAGCTCTGACTCTCATCTGTTTCAGTCCTTAATCTCCTGTCCTTTAACATTTATTTTATATTGCTGTTTTCCTGTAAACATTGTCAGTCAGAGTTGTTTCTGCTGCATGTACTCAGGGCTCTTCATCATTCTAATTGCATCTTTCTAATCTATATCTAAACAAGTCTTTACTACCCAAGACACTGTTAGTCAGGAAGGGGGATGAATCCTTTTCATCAATTCATGTGACCACTGTTTCTCACCTCTTACCATTCTGACCCCAGTTGCTTATGTTTGGGTCCTGAAGTGTTATGCAGTTTACATTATATCCTTTATAGATGAGACTTGTGACATTTTTATTCATTGAGATCCTTTAGTTTCCTCTGAATTATCTCTGATTACCTCAGTTAGGTGGGTCTGAATTTATCCATATTGCTTATACTTGGCTCACTTTGAAGGCAAGAAAACTCCTGTAAGTCAAGTGTAATTAGATTTGCAACATCTCTAGGTCCTTAACAGTCCACAAAAGATCTATTTCAGAATGGCTGGTATGGGTATTAACACTTATTGATTAGGAGAGAACAACATTTCAACCTTTTTAGGTCATCTTTTTTCAACCTGAAGATAACCTAGGAAGGTCAAAATATTCTCTCATTATCAGTAAGTGTTAATACCCATACCAGCTGTTCTAAGATACAGTTTTATTTCAAGTGAGTTTCTTGTCATCAAGAATTACTTATTCACCATTTCCAGAGCATTGTTCCTCAGGTATCTCCAGTGTGCAATGTCCAACAGATTCTGCTAGTAAATATAGGGAATTCTTATGGTGGTGGATAAAGGATTTTCTTTCAAATTGTTAGAGTGAATATCCTTCATTCTTGGAGATGAGGATGAAGTTAGGGGTCCTCCTACTTGGGTCTCTGAATGTTAATCTTCTCAGGTGATAGTAAGAGAGGCATTAGTCTACATGGGAGTCTTTTTGTAATACCCGTTCATATTTGATGCTCAATTGTCTAGATGGGTTGAGCGTGGCCCTTGTTTTTTTATCAATATTGATTTGATACATTTTTCACAGAAGAAGGTTTATTGTCTCCTTGTATTTCCAAATATAGAGTGGTCCCATCCTGTTTCCTTGGTTGAGAGTGTTTGTTCAACATTATCCCCATAATTCCAAGGGCAAATTAAATTTAAATTTGCTCTGTGTAGTTGGAGAATGAGGATGAATAACTATATATCCAGACTGGATGAGTTCTGTTTCCTCAGGTTGAGTAAGGAATACCCAGTATAATTATTTCAAGCATGGAGTGTTTTATTTTGGACTTTTTCATGCTGAAGAGAAGGTTTGTCCATTTAATTGTTACTTTCTTTTTGTCATGATTTTGTTGGCTCTTTGGTGAATCTTTCATTCCAATCCTTTGTATCATCCTGTCTCATTATTCAGGAGCAGCATTGTCAGTTGTGAATAGTTGACTGGATTGGAGCAATACTACTGTTGGGATACCCATTCTACCACTTTGTCCTGAGATCCATCTATTCAGGATGGAGAACTTCAAGATCAGGAGTTCCAGAGCTTGGACAGAAGATATGTCTAGCCTCATTAACAGTGCTCATGAACTTCTCATAGTATATTGAGCAATGGTTCAAGGTCTGTCTCTCTTGAAGGGAAAAATTGTCATGATACACTTGAACAATTCTATGGTTGTTTCTTGGATTTTTTGTCAAGGAGGCACACATTCTTGAGACATTTTTTTTCATGCATTGGATTTTATATACTTGATTCATTCACATTGTATCAGTCTTTTAGCACACCATGTTTCCAAAGTGATGGTTGCAGATCACCTGCCCGAACCAGCTGGATTCTTCCAAAAGAAGGGATACTACATTACAAGGATTTTCAGTGAATTTGGTTTCCAACATTGTGTTCTTTTGTGATTCATTGGACCTCTCAACTGCAGTTGTTTTGATCTTCAATACTTCATTCTCAAGCATTGGCACTAGATGCATTTAGTCAGGACTGTATGGGTTTGCATCTATATGTCTTTCCTTTGACTTGGCTGTTGCCCAGGGTTCTGACTATGATTTGTTGTACCTTATTGGCTAACTCAAGCATGGTTTTTATTCTTCAGGAATGTCCACCTTGAAAGTCTTTGTTGATACAACCTCAATCAGACGTTCTCCACCCAAGTGTTTGGAAATTCAATCTTCCTGCTTGGAAGTTATGCAGTCTTTTGCTCAATGTATGGGTTTAACTTCTGAGGCTTCTCTGTACTCAATTAAATCTCTCCATAGGCCAACCACAATTGTTATTGATGGAAATAGAATATATATGATCAGTGGTGTAATAAAAAGAATACAGACTCTTTTCATCCAAATGTATTTACCATGTCCTGTTTTCTGACATAGGCATTTGAGAAAGGTTTTGCTTCATTTAAGACATTCATATCCACTGTTTTTTGGTATTCTTAATATTGGAAGGTTTTTGAAACTTCCATTCATTCATATCGACTGAAATCCTTTTGTATTTCTCAGCCCAAACAACCTTTTTAGTTACTGGATTGGGATTTTGCAGTTGTTTTATGTGTCTTGTCTCATCCTCCTTTTGAGCCTTGTCTTTCTTGTTCTTTGTTTCACACTTTCTCTTAAGTTGTGTTTTTTGTTGTTGTTGGCTTCTTTATATCATTGGTCAGAGTTGTTTGTCATCCATGTGCATAGAACTCTTTATCATTCCATTTTTGTCTCACTTTACCCTGATAGGTCTTTTTTTTTTCCCCAAGACTTTGGTAGCTAGAGAAGGGTAAAGATCCATCTAACCAATCCACTTGCCAACCTTTTTTCACCTTTATTATAATTCCAATCTCGATAATTTATTATGTCCTGTTAGGACCCACAACTGTTTTGTGGCACATACTAACTCATTTTAAATTATTGGGAAATAGCTCTTCATTCCTTGGGATCCTTCTATTTCTCATTAGCCTCATGAGGTGGCTGTGAAAATTGATTCATGTAATCTATAGTGGATCATTGTTAGAGGAAAGGAATCTTTTACATATCATGTCTCACCAGATTTGTTATATTTCTACATCATTAGCTGCTCAGTTGAACTTTCTACTTGATGACATTCTGGGAATAGTAAGAGAACTATTCTAAATACATTTCTATATTATTACTTACATGATTTGGCAGTTCCTCTTCTGAAGGTTTTCGACTACCCACTGTAGCTATTTTGACCACGTCTGTTTGACTTAAACCAGAGAGATATTTTCCTCAATCGTATATTCTTATTTTAGGGTTCTTTTTATGTATCATCGTATCCCACATTGTGGCAGGTATTGCCCAGGCAGGTATGGCTTCTCAGTTCTGCACTAACCAACCACTTTCATTATAATTATAATTACTGTAGGGTGCAACAGGATCTGTTAAAGTGGGGTGTTCCGTTAGACCATTTCGGCACATACTGAATGGTATTACCTTTTATGAACAGTCATGAGTAAAGCTAAATGGAATCTTGCCTGTCTCTGCTGCTATTCAGGTTAAATAAATCTCCATACTTCCAGGAGTAAACAGAATGCTCCTTGTCCTCTTGGTTGAGAAGTAAGGAAGAATGTTGATAATTCCAGAATGGCATATACAATAGTAGTTTGTGTGGAAATTTGTTTGAGGCATTTGATGTGTTTTAAAAGATTGGAGCAAGCATTCTCAATGATTAAATGGACAGAGAATGGAAACTCTAGAGATCAAGAAATACTTATAGTCTCAGCAGAGGTAATTATATTATTGGAAATATATCTTTAGTTTAGGAAAATGTTAACTTCTGTGTCATTGATTGCTATTATGTGTAATCTGAATCTAAATATTTGACAAATCAAACATTGTCTTCAATTCTTTGTGTGTGTCTAAATATGGTTCAATGATACAAGTTTTAAATGAAGAATTAAGACATAATTATGTACAAAAAGATGTATAACAAAAGCTTTCCTTCTCTTTTAGGCAGTTATTTTCTCATCGTCTGGAAATCTGTCTCGAACAGTTTTTAATCCAGCTGCCTTAAAAAAAAACAATACCCTGACAGCAACCCAGGGTACACCTTTAAAAAAATCCAAAGAGGAACAGAAGAAGGTGAGATATTTAAGTTTATTACATTTAAGATTTTTCAAACAGATATGAGTAACCTTGAAACTGAGACAACCAGTAACAATACTGTGAAAAATTTACCCATGAGATTGAACACGAGTTACCATCCTTAAACTGTGACTACCATTGACCAAAGGCTTTACTTCAAACTTTTTTTTTTGTGTATCTTAATATGGTTCTCTGGTGTAACCCTCTTTAGACTGACATTACCAATGACAACACTATGAGCAGTTCATCCATAAAATTAGATTTTCAGATAGACATGAGTAACCTTCTTCAAACTGGGACTGTCACTGGCAAAAGTATGAGCAATTCACCATTAAAATTAGATTTTTAGGTAGATGTGAGTAATTCTGTTGAAACTGATGCTACCATTGACAATACAATAAGCAATTCATCCATAAACTTAGTTTTTCAGATAAATATGACCTAACAACCATAAATTCAGATTATTAGATTGGGACAGTACATAGTAAACTCAAACTAACACTAGGAGAACATTCTGTCCACAGACTGAGATTACTGGATAGATGTTGGTAACCTATTGTATCATTATTCTTCTACATGGACTTTGGTATTTTGAACAACCTTTAATATAGTAAATGTATCTTCATGAACTTTAAATTCAATTTTTTGTTTTGTTTTTACTATCAAGTTCTTCAAATTAAAATTTATGAGATAGTTCCAAATATTCACAAAATTTTAGAAATTATCTTATATGTACCTTTGTTATTTAGATGTGAAAAAATATGAGTTGAGAAATTTTGATATGTTGAATTATAGTTTTATTGCTATTATCAGGTTTGCTGAAGATTCATTGTTCATTAACTGGTCTACTTCTTTACAGTAAACTTTCTGAATCAACATTCCAGTAGTTGCCCAAACTCATTCTTAATATTTTCAAACAACTCATTGAATTAGAGGTCTCTCACAAGTAGTTTCATTAAATTCCCTGTGTTTATAATCCTAGCATTTTTACTATGTTATATATGTGTTAGGCCTCATGTAAAGTTAATGTGTATAAAATGTCTGTTGTGATTTGTATTACAACACATGCTCTTTCAGAACTCCAAAGTTATAATGTTCTTTTTGTCAGTTCTTAGTTTTTGTTGTATATCATGTTTATAGTATTTAGAATATTTTTGTTTGGTGGTTGGAACTCCCATTTCTCTGACTTTAACACCTCAGTTTTAAAAGTATTTATTGGAGTGGACATATATAATTTTGGTCAATAAAAGATTTGTTTTAGAGTTTGCTTCATCAAGTGAACTTGTACAAAGTAGAACATGTGAGAATATTGACATATAAAGACTTACAAGTTGAGGATTTCAGAATTTTTTCTGTTTGTTGTTAGTAGTAGTTTTTATTGTAATAAGAGTTTCCAGTTAGCTTGAAGTTTTTCTATCTCATTAAAAGCCCCAGTGTACTTTCAGGAATCTTTTGTTAAGAAAATGGAAGTACAGAAGAAACGAGAAGAGCTGTTGAGTAGTTACTTCCAAGAACAAAAGGTACTACCCAAAAACTTATCTGTTGTTAATAAGTCTTTAACTCTTTCACTACTGGCATTTTTCTATGCAAGTTAGAAAGTTTTAGTGAGTAGCATCCAAAACTTGATTAAACTGAATGTGGCATAAAAACAGAGGTAATAATCCAAACTTGATATTATGTAATCTGAGAGATCTTCATTTTGAAAGACACTATTAAAATAAACTTTTTACTTTCCTCTAGCATGATATCCAGTGTAATACTACTCTCTAAAACGAGATGATAATATTTTCTAACCTCCAAATTAAAATTTAACCTATTACTGGGAATTAAATCAAAGGGAGAATTTGGTTTATGAAAATCATTGGAGCCAAAATTTTTCTTATGCATTATAGACCATCTTTAGGCACTATATATTTGTATTATTTATTGCTAGGATGATCTTTGAACACACAGTTTTTGTTACTTTAATAAACCCTTTTATTATGGACTGGTCTAAGTCCACATCACAACTCTAAATAATTTTAAGGGTATTTGTAATCAAGCTTCTATCATAATAGTTTGTAATGTTCATCATAATATGTTTTTATTGCTTTGATAAGTTATAAATCTAGCCAATTATGGAATGATTAATTGATTGAAAAATTAATTGTTCTACTTCATGTTATGCTATGTATATGTATCCTTTTATTTGTATTTACGTGCCTTTAAACTGTATTTTGCATAATGTTTCTATGTTGATGAGTGCATTCCTACCCTTAGAAACTACACCTTTTAATATTAATGTCAAAGTAGAATAAAGCTGCAAAAATTATAACTATATATATATATTTCTATACTGTTCTTAAAGTCCTACAGTGCAGGAAGACTACATCCTTTTCCTCGCACACAAACTAGGGTCAATGTTTTAAACATGTTTTGGCTTTATTGTTGTTAATACCCTATTTAGTTAATCTTATTGTAATACCTTTGTGGAAGGGTTTATGGAAAAGAAATGGTTATTTTTCATTAGTAAGTGTAACTAGTTGCTGAAAAGCATTTATTTTAATACACTTCTGTCAAGTTATTTTCTAGAAGTTGAATGGACTTTTGTTAGCGTTAGCTAACTTCATTCCTCTAATTTTTTCAATAATTTCTTTTAACCTTTAAAGAATTATAAATTCAGAGACAACCAATAAAGTCACAAGTCCAATTGGTTGTACTCTGGTAGCCAGAAGAACTTGATTTTGATGATTGTTTATTTAAAGCTAACATTTGTGCTTTTTATGTTTTCAACAGATTCTTTTAGAAAAGTGGAAGAAAATAAAAAATGATAAAGAAAAAGAAGAAGTTAAACAAGTAGGTATTTTTAATCATTTAAGTATAATTTGTCTTGTCCAGCCAGCTGTTTATAGCTTTCTGTTTTTGATTTCCAAAATTGATTGTAAATAGTTTTCTCTTTTGGATTACCGTAAAACTTTATTTATAGCTGTTCAACTGGGTGTAATTATTTTTTAATGTGCAACTGTATGTAAATCATTTTGTTACTTAGTTATCAAAACTAGCTGCAAGTAACAATAGGTACACAAAGACACAGACCAATATTCTGTTTCAACATGTATTATATGTTTCACCATCACTGAAACTTTTCTTCATGCCTATAAATTGTTTTGTGTGTATTTGCTATTATATCAGCATAATCGACTTTGTTACTCAATTAAGTGTAAGTAGTCTGCTGCATCAGGTCGTCTAAATGGCTGTAAATAGTATTATTTCTAATTACTAAATTGGTTTTAAATATTTCTCTGTTTTTGGTTATCCAAATATATGTAAAGAGGTAGTTTTTTTGGTTATCACAGGGCACCACATGTACCTGAAAACTTGTCACATTTCCATAGAAGAACTGTTCTTAGCATTGTGTGGTTCATTGTATGAAGCATACTTTTACTTAACTGAAAACTTGTTCCTCAGTGTGAATTCTTGTACATGGTAAGGGGACCTCCTAGGCAAGGTTCTGTTCTTTCAGATTACCTACTCTGGGAGCTAAACATTCACCCAGATGTGTGCTGTACATGGTGACCTGTGAAGGGGGGAGGAGAGGATCCTGGTAGTTGAGGGATCCAACCCTAACACACCACTTTGGCCTTGAGTTTCTTTTCTGTAGATGTTTAGCCTTTGAGTGGTCTCTCCAGGGTCATTCGGCTGGTCTACTTGGACTAGGATCAACCAAGTACCAATGTTGAATGTTGTCAACAGGTATTGAGGATATTGTGTCTCCTACTAGTGTTTGGGTATGGTGCTCACAAAACCCTGGCATTGCTGCAATATCCTTGTTTGGCATGGTAGCGTGTTCTCTTTTCGGGCTCTATTGTGGATGGGATCAGTGGCATCAAAAGATTATTTCTTTATTATAGATCATTCAAATAAAACTTTAAATGAAATAGTGAAAAAATGGTCCATAAGTAAACAGCCATGTCTTGAAGATTCTGTTCAGCAGTCTTCAACCTCTGTAACATCTGTACCTCATTTTTTTATATTACATTTCCTTTCAGACAAATTTTTAGGGCAAATGTCTCCCTTTTTTATTATTATTATTATTCAGAAGGGACTAGAGAGGCTTGCTGGCTCTCCTAAGTCAATCAAAAAAGCTTCGTACTGGTGACATATTGGTGGAAACATCTACTCCTAAACACAATGAACTCCTCTTGCATTCGAAGACCATTGAGGATATACCCATTGAGGTTACTCCCCATGCTACTTTGAATTCATTATGAGTAGTTATTGTTGTGAGAGATTTAAAAAACTTCTCAGAGTCTGAGATTCTTACTGGCTCATCCAGTCCATTTCTAACTGCCACTATTAAGATAGGTTATATAAATTGCAAGGTACAACCACATATTCCAAACCCTCTTCCAGTGTCAGCAGTAGTATGGTCACTCAAAGATATCATATCATTTGCTCGTTGCAATGGCAAGGACAACAATGCTCGAGTGTGTAAAATAGACCCTCATTGCGTTAATTGTAGTGGCTCTCACCTATTTTACTTTTGTTCATTCCCTAGGTGGGTAGAAGTAAAAAGGGATATAGTGTTTGAAGATGGCTCACAACATTTCTTACCCGGAGACTTGAAAATTACTGTCCACAACTCCATCTCAGATGTATGCTGCTGTACTTCATTCCACTACTACAGTAGGAATGCAGACAGATCTTTTTGTGCCTCCAAAAAAATTGTTCTCAAAGCATGTGACAAATCTTTTGCCCTATATGGTTAAGAAAGATGATGATTCAACATCCATCTCTGTCCCTACCATTCCTTCCAGCAGATCTTTAGATTCACTATCTGTGGTTCTGGGTATTTCTTTGGTTTCATCTTCTTCCAGTGCCCAGTCATCTCAGGGCAGGATCCATGGAGGTTGATTGATGTCCTTTAAATAAAGAAGAAAGCATCAGTCAAAAATAGAAGGGCTCTCCACCCGTGTGCCCCTTAGGAAGCTGGACCAATTCAAATGGCCTACTTTCACTGCTCTCTCAAAACTTCATCCTGTCGTCATCTGTAAGCCATTGAGAGATAACTGCATGGCAACAGTGACTAATTGTATTATCCACGCAGCTGCTCAGTTTATTCTTCAAACTTTGACACGTTTTCCACAGTATTCTCATCTGTGGCATGGAAAGCTCAAAAAACAGGCTTGTGATAACATTCATAGGTATCCCACACTTTTGAATCACATTGCTTTTCAGAGGACTCATGCACATGCTTGGCAGATAAAATGTCAAAGCCATAAGGAATCTTGGATTAAATTCACAACCTGCATCTCTTCTACCACCAATTCCAAAGTCATATGGGACAAGATTTGGAAGGTCAGTAGGCAGTATAATTCTATCCCCTTTCAGTTTTACTCTTTAATGGCCAGAAAATTACTGACATCAAGAGTATTGCTGATACTCTCAACAAAAGCTTTTGCCTGGTATCTAGCACTTGTGCTTCCTCTTCCACCTTCTTAGCCATCAAGACTTGGGCAGATGAACACCTCTTTCTTGTTGAGCTGATTGCTTCTATGACTATAATTCCCCCTTTACCCTGGTGGAACTTAAGCTGGCTCTTCATCAGTTTGGCAGTACATCAGTTGGATCTGATAAGATTCACTATGAGATGCTGCACCATCTCTCTCTTACCTCTTTTGCTATTTTCTGGTTGTATTTAACTGGATCTGTCAAGAGAAGTTTTTTTCCTGATGCTTGGTGCCATACTATTGTTCTATCTTTCTTTAAGCCTGGTCCCAAGATTCCTTTAAACTACTTTCCAGTTGCTTTGATGAGCCGTCACATTAAGACATTAGAGACATTGGTTAATGCTCATCTTGTTTGGTTCCTCAAATCAAACAACCTCCTCTTGCCCACCTAGTATGGGTTTTGACAATAGCGCTCCACAAGGACCACCTAATTTGACTTGAAACATCAATGAGAGAAACATTTCTCAAATGACATCTTGTTTTCCTATTCTTTGATCTTGAGAAGGTGGAGGTATGGCATTTTGCGAGACCTCTATTTATGTGGGTTGTGTGGCAGTTTTCCCATTTTTATTAAAAAAATTTAAATGGGTAGGTGATTCTAAGTTAATGTGGGTTTGACACTTTCCCGTTCTTTTCTACAGGAAGTTGGAGTCCATCAGTGCTATGTCTTGAGTGTTACACTTTTCAGTATAAAGATTAATGCTATCATTGGACAACTCCCTTCTATTGTTGGAAACAAGATCTATATCGATGACTTCCACTTCTTGTATCAGTCATCAGACATGAGGTTTATTGAGCAGCAGCTGCAGTCTGCCCTCAGTCGTTTACTGAAATGGACTGCAACAAATGGTTTTACCTTTTCTCTTTCTAAAACCGTTTGCATGCAATTTTCCCCATCAGTGGGGTATTCACTCTGATCCTGAACTCTGTGTTGATGAAGTTGTGCTTCCTGTCTTCCCTGGGGCAAAATTCTTTGGGCTTATTTTTGATTGTAAGCTGACCTTTATATCACACATTACGCAACTATGAGCCAAGTGTACTAGAGCACTGAACGTACTCCATGTCCTCTTTCACCTCTTTGTGAATGGATGCATGTTCTATGCTAAAGATATATTGAGTTCTTTTTCGATCGAAACGGGACTATGGACCTTGGCCTTGAAGATGCTCGACCTGGTTCATCATCAGGGGCTTTGGGTTTGCACAGGAGCTTTATGCACTTCTCCAGTCCATAGTTTATACACCAAATAATATTTAAGTATTATAATAGAATATTTGATTGTGTCAGTGTTAAACCTCTTTTAATAATATGACCAACAGCAGGTAAATCTTTTTGTTACAATTTCTTATTTTGTTTATACTGACTGTAACCTGTTGTATCAATAGGTAAATATAGTTTCAAGGTTTCTGATATTTTACTTACTTTAACCAGTTATATCAATAGATAAATCTTGTATCAAAGTTACCAGTTTGTTACTAATTGAAACCTGCTTTAGTAAAATCTTTTGCTCCTGATTTTGTCAAATCTGTAACATGTTTAAATAAAACAGCTGTTGGGGGTGACATATCTTACTCATATTCTTATTTTATGATAGACTTTAACATCTTTAAATAAGATGATTGAGAGTCTTCAAAATGACATGAGGAAAGATTCTGAAGAAATCAAAGAACTTCAGCAGACTACAGGGATACCAAAATCTAAATCTGAGGTAAGTAAACCATCACTTTATAAATGTTATGGAGTCTTTATAATGACTAATTTTATCTGCTTTTTCTTTTCTTATTTGCTATTCAAACTATTTAAATTATGTTTTCAACAGTGTTTTCTTATTTCTCTGGTGTTTGTAAGTGCTGAGTGTAAAAGTTTAACTTAAATAGATCATTGATGTAATTCTTAGATATGAAAAAAATTTAGTTAGTTTTGTTCAGTTTTTGTTCATACCTGGACATATATATCTCAAGTATGGACTACTCAAGTACCTCAGGTCTGTTTATATCTAGACATGAACATATGAATGAGGTGTCTCAAGTATATCCATACTTTGACATGAATTTGTAGTTTCAGGGCTGCAACAGGATGTATCTGAAGGATAACAGGTTTCACCATTATACTCTTCTCACTGGACAAGTGTTTTAGTTTTGTTATTATAGTTTCTATTTTATCATTGGGTATGTTTCTAAGATCTACACAGACATTGAATATATGTCTAAGATCCATATGTTCCAAACTCTAAAATGTGAACATTTTTAAATGTACCTATGAACATCGAACCAAAACTATGTAGAAAAATATCTCTACAAACTCTTAATCATACACACTAACAAACACCTTTAACTTGTATATTTGCATGTATGTGTATTTAATGAAATTTTTAGCTTCAATGTTATTAATTACACTAATTGTTAATACCTGGTTAAAGTCAGTACTTTAAAACATTAGTGACCTAAATTTCAAATGAGCATTATGGTAGAGATTCCACTGTGAGCTCTAGTTGTCACCTTAATGTCATAATGGATAATGCTTATGATGATAGATCCCAAATGCATAGAAAATCAATTAAAGATATGAAGTTGAGTACTACACCCACAGTTTCTTGAATCCTACTACCCTTAACTGTTGGTTAAGTGTAGCCAGGTGATTAGGTTGCTTTACTTGCAGTATGAGGGGTGAATTGATTTATGTCTGTTCATAATTTTCCTCATCTATAATTTGTACAGTGGGTGTACTGATCTATGTTTATAATTGGACATATATATCGGTAATTTGTACAGTGTGTGCACTGATTTATGTCTTTATAATTAGATGTACATATCTATTTTGTGCAGTAGCTGTGCTGGTTTATGATATTTCTAATTATACCTAGATATAGGTAACTACAATTAGAATTGCAAACACAGTTCATTGCTCTAATGTTGTTTGTGATCATACCAAACAAGTTTTAACTTTTAAATTTGTGTACTTGTTTTCATGTAAATACAAATCTGTTGTTTTGTACTGTGTGTATGGTGCATTACTCAGAATTATGTTTTTATTACAGTTATAATATTAATATTGCTCATTTGTATTATATAGGTTATGTTAACAATACTTAAACTTTTCAAATGTCATACCTGTTTGTTCAGGATATTTTTAAGAAACAAAATTTGTTCAAAATGATATTTTCAAGAAGCTTACTTTAATATGAATTATTAATAGAAATTACAGAATTTGTTTGCAGTGGATTTTGGAGGAATTTTATTTCTAGAAATATGAATTATTGGATTATTTGTTTGGAAGGTTTTGCTTCCATTCAGTATGTCAACCCAGTCTTAGTTTAGCCAGGTCAGTATTTTAGCAGCTTGTTTCTTGTACTTGAGTCAAGGAACATAAGCAGTTTCAAACAAGTAATGTTCCTATTGTCTGAACAGGCAGAGAAACAGCTTCTTGATGCTGAAATGGACCTTTACAACAAACAACATAGGGGTGATGATACAACAGAGCTAAAGAAGAGGGTTATTGAACTCAGACAAAAGGTAACTTCTTGAAGATATAAAGCAGAGCTGTTATATCTTATAACAAACATACTCAAAATGCCAGCTTAGGTTTAGATGTGCAAAAAAGACCTGAACCCTAATTGCATCTATGTTATATGTCGCTAGAATTTTTATTTTATCAGATATAATTGTGTTTCAGAAGTGCTTGGATTGTTCACAGCTGAACATGCATAGATACCCGTGGCAATGGATACTACTCTTAAATTAGGCTGTAACTGAAGAGCCTTGATGCTAATGTAAAATCATTCTTAGCTTCAGCCTAACTGTGATGGTGTTTTGCATAAAAGTTCTTACAGTTTATCCATAGTAATGTTTTATATTAAAGTTTTTAGTTACGGTCTGTCCATGATGGTGTTTTATAACAAAGTTTGTAGTTACGGTCTGTCCACAATGGTGTTTTATAACAAGGATCTTAGTTATAGTTTGTCCATGATGGTGTTTTATAAAAAAGTTTGTAGTTTGGTCCATCCATGATGGTGTTTTATAACAAGGAGTTTTTAATGGTTTTGATCAATGACAATAAGTTACATACAGTTAATTAATAGCTACGTGAAAATACCACATGATTAAGCCATAAACATTGGAAATGTTATAGGTGGCGCATTCATCAGTTGATGATAGCTGCCTGTTTAAAGGTTAACCTTGTCATCTTGGATAAGTCAAGGTGTGCAAGTCACAACCATCTAAAAAGTTGTTGTTGAAACTTGATTAAACTACTCTGTTATCAGTGTATATGAATAAACTCAGCAATGACACAGATTATAAACCAAAGTATAGTTAATTTTAAAAGGATATATGTTGAAAAATTCTCAATCTGGTGTGAGAACTGTGATAAGTTTTATCTGTCTTTTTACTTCTCTATTTTTTTACAATATCTCTAAGCAATAAAAAATGTAGTTTAAATTATATATTACAAGAGTTTTATTTTTCAGGCAAATGGTAATTTACATAGCCTTTAATTCAATTACAGAACAATAAAATAAAGAACAGACCATTCTTGCCCATGTCCACCTGTCACATTCTGTCTTTCAGAATTTACAAATAGTTCTCTGACATACAATACTATATTATTTATAACTTATAGAAAGCTATAGTTATTCTGTTTCATTTGATGTATCATATTACATTGTTGTTCATACAGAGAACTGTATGTTTTCCTTCCAATGTAAACTATGTTTCTCTGTGAAATACACCAGAAAGTTTAGCTGAATTTTAATGGCTTTTGTTGCATGTTTAGAAAGCCTTTAGAACTGTGATAGTTATGCTCTTTCATGCTTTATTTAATTAGAGAGAAATAATTTAATGCAGTAATACAATTAGCATAAAAATATGGTTAATGAAAATCCAGGAAAGACCCAGTTAAGTAATTTATTATTATAAATGTAGCAAAAACATAAGAATTAAAGATTAATTGGGTTAACTAAAGTAAAATAATTAAGTATTTTATGAGGTATCTTTGTGAGTATTCCTTGAATTATGGAATTTGATACTGTAATGTAAGTTGTACATTAATCACATGATTTGCCTTTTATATGAGATGAATAATAGTTAGACATGGTTTAAAGGGCAGTAAAGCAATACAATATATACATATATATACTCTTACATGCTTTAAATGACTTAGGATAAATAGTTGTGGTTTTCTGTTACATTTTGCAGTCACTCCAGTTTTATAATGGGTATAATAGTTTTAATATGCCCATAATAGTGTTTTATAACAAGAATATTGGTTATAGTTTAACAAAATTAATATTAAAGAACAAGAATACTAGTTACAACTTGCCCAGTACTTTGTTTTGTAACAGGAATATTAGTTATAATTTAACCAATGTAATGTTACATAACATGAATGCTTGTTATAATCTGTCCAGAACAGTTTTACAAGAATGTTAGTCATAATTTAACCAACTTAATATTACATAACATGAATACTAGTTATAACCTGCTTAGAAGTGTTTTAGAACAGGAATGTTAGTTACAGAGATGCCAATCGTTACGATTTTGGTGTATACATTACAACTATATGCTCATACAGACAAATATTACGATTTGTTGCAATTCCCAAATTATTACATATTATATAGGTCTATACAATAAAGTGATAACTTGTTCCCCCAGGGCTTGAAAGGGGTGAAAAGAAAATTTCTAGTGAGATACAAATAAATTTTGATAATAAATAAAAGGCATAGTCCAAATGGCTTATTTCCAATAATCATGTTTGTGCTTGAAATAATAAAAATATTTTTTCTCTGATGTCTACCAATAGTTTGAGTATGATGCCTCTCTATACATGAGGGAATCCATAGTTACATCAGTGCTTGTCATTGTCAGCCAATCAGCGCTCACGTAGATACGTATTTCTCATTTTCTAAGCGGCATAGAAACACCAATGCAATCATTCACAAAATGGGAAAAAAGAGGCCTCGTTTACCAGATTGTCTTGTTTCTGGCAAATCTAAAAGGACTAAAACTGTGAAAGGGCTGTTTACAATCATTATACTCAGTCATTTGAAATAGTTGGCATCTCTGTAGTTATAATGTGACCAACTTAATGTTACATAACAAGAGTAGAAGTTAAAACCTGCCCAGTATAATGTTTTATAACAGGAATGTTAGTTATAATTTGACAAACTTAATGTTACATAGCAAGAATATTAGTCATAACCTGCTCATTACAGAGTTTTATAATGGAAATGTTAGTGATAACTTGACTGGCACAGTATTTGGTTACAGGAATATTAGTTATGGTTTGTCCAGCATGGCATTTGATAAGAAGGATATTTGACATAATATATACCAAAGTTACTGGTTACAGCCTGGCTACCTTCGTGTTTTCTTATAAAGTTATCATTTACAAACTTTGTTCATAACTAGAAAATGGATCAGTTATTTGATGGCATTTTCATAACACATTATCTAATTAATGTTATTTTAAGATTATAGTTAATGGTTGAAGTTGTATATTAGTGTGTCCAGAAAGTTATTTTAATGTTGAGGATAGTATTTCTATCCTGTTCAAGATGGATGTATTTGAAGTGTATTAAATTCAAAAACCAAAGTGTTGTAGTATAAGAAATTTTATCAGACTATTTAAATATATTGTAAGATAAAAATGTTGATGTGGTGTTTCACTCTATAGATTTTTTTTTTTTAAGGCTAAATCACTGGGCCTTTTGGACAGGAGTTCTAGAGGGCGTGGGGGACGTGGTTCAATGCTAAGAGGAAGAAGTTTCCGTGGAAGAGGTTCTCGGAATCTTACATCAGTAGATCATCGGCCGAGAAAAATAATTGTATCTGGGACTGAAGAAGTTAAGAAAGATGACATGCATATGCATTTTGTGGTAGGTTTTGTGATGTGTTTATCTATAACTTACAGTATTTCAGACACTATAAATATTCTTATCATGTTTATAAGTTATCATGTTTTAATGTGTATGTAACAAATGTTTTTCTCCACTGTTGGTGAACACTAATGAGCTTGATATTAATTGTATGTTCTGTTTTAATGTAGTTGTTAGGAATGTTATTGTCTATTCTTGGTGATACTTGTTTGTTTTAATATAGATGTTAGGAATGTTATCATCTACTATTAGGGAGTAGTACTTAATCTGATATTAATTATATTGTTGGTTACTGTTGGGGAATAGTATTGAACTTGAATGAAACTGTGCCTTTTCAATTTTTATGTTAAAAATATTGTTTTGTTTTTCGACTGGAATATACTGAGTGTGATAGTTTGTGACACGTTTCAATGGTGATATAGTGGTGTTACCATCTAGAGTTATTGAGTCTCATTACTTAACTTAATGAGAGATGATCAGTTGCATTAATTTTTTTTATTGTCAGAATATTTTTGTCATCTTAGTTTTTTGCAGTAATGATTGACAAGAAATCATACAGGGGTGTAAATGAGTTACATTTATTGTTTTGTTCTTTTTCATTTGCATTGCAAAGTGTCAGGTGCTCAGTTCATTTTTCAAAGTGTTCTTTTTTCATATTCTAGCTTGTTAATATTGGTAATTTGTGTTTCTGTTTTCTACAAAACTGTAGACTTGGTATTTTGACATCAAAACTATCTAATTTAAATTAGTACTGCATTCAACATACCACATTATCTCACAAAAATTAATTGCAAAGTGTTCTTTTAATATTTACTTTTAAGAAATTAACTAACCTGTAATACTAATATTTCAATTACAATTTATAATTTGTTGCCGAAATTATTGACATAAATTCATAATATAGTAGTTGAATAAAATTTTGAATACAAATCAACAAACATGATGACATGGCCTTTGACCAGTGGCCCATTGTGATAGGGTTAATGGGTTTACTTTTTTATTTGTTTAATTATAATTACAGAGACATTTTTTTCTTTTATTAAATGCTATTTTTCTAAATAGGACAGTCATTTGATCTGATAATTGTTTGGGGAAATTAGGTATGAGACAAAAGGATTTATTAGTAAATTGTCCTTGAGGAAACTTTATTTCTGCATATATGGGCTCAACATTTCATGAAATGAGCTGCACTTAATGGTTTAATTGTTACAGTTATAAGCACACTTTTGTAATATCTGTCCAAATTCTCTATGGAAATACATAGTTATTCTTTCTTTTTTCTGGAATAACTTTTTTTACAGAAACTGGACTTATTTAACCTCAGCAGTTTAAAGCTAGTGACAGTATACATCTATTTCTACTTAAATCGTTTTATTTATCATTTGAATCCTATCTAATTTTCTTGCTAGACAAATTGTAAATCACTCAGTAGTTTAGGTTAAATTCTCAGAGAGGTGGTAAATATATTAGAAAAGAATGGAATACTTAGAAAACAAATGTCACAATTCTCATCCTAGGGTTTCTGACAACAATTAGTTCATTTTGGTGTTTCCATTTTTATGATAAGTTCAATTTTAACTTGTAGGTTAGAAATACTATCTAGTGTAGGTAGGTGGTATTAATCTAGATTTTTTATAGTCAGTTTTATTGATTAAAGTAAATATAGTCATGTAAATGTTCAATAGAAATATATCTAATAGTAGAATAATAAATTCTGAACATTATTATTTGGTTATCTTTCAGCAATTTGGAGAGATTGAGAGTGTGGAAGAAGCTCAGAATGGGGTTATAGTAGCTTTCAAGACAAGGAGGGATGCAGAAAAGGTAATTATGGATGAAACAAAGTGGAACTTTTAATGGCGTTAGCCACACTCTGTCAAATAACATCTAAGTTTCCTAATAGTGTAAATGACATACTGGTAAGTCAGATCTGTACTTTCTAGAAATGTAAGTAATATGGATGAATAAAAATAAGATGAGGAAAACCCAACCATTAGACTTGATAGTCATCTGTAGGTAAGTAGATATATGGTCTGTGTTTACACTGATTTGCTGTAATTTAAGTGCTGGAAGAATTTAATGAGCTTTTGCAAATACTGTGGAATTATGAATTTCAAACAGGCAGACTTGCTTATGAAAAATAATAATTTCCTTGTAGAGATGCTTTTCTGCTATCAGCAACTATGTTTGTTCTGAATATTAATGATGCAATGCAGAGCATGTGTAAATTTGCTGAGTTCTACATTCTCTTTCTTCCTATATGACATCATAATTCATATGTGCTCGTTGGCAGTCACGCTGTTAACTTGTCTCATTGTAGATTCGAAGTCAACTGTAGGCATTGCAACATTTGTTTCTACCAATGCTGGAAATTTTTTTAAATCATTTAGAAACCTTACTGATGCATTCCGCCTTTAATATTTGATAAGTTCATATGGCTGTATTGTTGGCCCTCAGTGATAAACATACTTAGGCCTGTCTATCAGTATTGGACTTTTACAGTTGTATGGATGCTCACATCGTAGAACATCTATGTTTCTGTCATGATGATGACATTTTAAACTACATTTTACTCAGAAGACAAGATTTTTTCTCTTGATCTTATTTTAAAGAAGTTTCTACTTGTTTGAATTATTTTTACTTTATATCAGTTATGTTGTATTGTTTACTGTAAGGTAATTTTTGCTATTTTAGTGATAATTGATTAATTCTTATCATTTTGTCCATTCAGTCTTGTATGCTCAGTTGACCACTCATCTAGCTCTGTCTCATGTGTGGATCATCCAAATCCAATTTTTATTTAGTATCACCATAATATTTCATGCATCTTTGTTTTGGATCAACATTGTTAAGGATACACTTCATTTCACTCCAAATGGCATTTCAAACCTTGGATTCTTGTGCATGTACTGGTATCCTCCTGCCCACTGTCAGAGATTTTTTTCTTCTGTCCTGGGAGTGATAAATAGCAATACTTTACAGTCATTCCTATTTTATTTTCTCAAATGTGACATATCTAATCATACTTTGCTTTTCATTGGCAACTGGTTTGAGACTAGTTGTAATGTAATATGCTGTTTCTTCATTAATTTTTATGTTGTAATTTTGATTGAATTAAACAACATGGTCCATTTTCCTGTAGACTTTTATCTTTTTTACAAATGTTCTCTCTCTCTCTCTCTTAGAAAAGGTGTTGTGAGATATATACTCTTCAAAAAAGAAACGCAAAAGGGATATTTTTTATTTTAAAGTGAAATATATGTAATAACATCACAAGCTCAGAGTATGTGAAGTTACACATGTTAAGGCACTGATTGTCAGACCAAAATGACAATAAAAGTTGTGCACTTTGAAAACGGAGGAAAACATCGAATTTTTCGCCAAAACGCATTCATGTCCAATAAATTTGTTTGAGATATCTGCATGTTCTGCAAGTACAACGTGTAAAATCCTTATAAAAGTGACGGGTAATCAGTTTCTATACCTCAGTGTTAAGCCACTGACACGCAATACAGTTACGCCAAGACTGACTGAAGCACAATGCAACAACGTCATTAGTCGCTTGGAAGCAGGCGAATCTCGATCAGCTGTTGCCAGAGCTGTGAATGTCTATGGAAGCACCATCACAAGGGTATGGAACCGTTACCAACAACATGGATCAACTCGAGATCGTCCAAAATCTGGCAGACCTCGTGTGACCATACCCGCACAAGATCACTACATCCAATTATGTCACCTTTGGGATAGGACCACCACTGCAACATCTACTGCCTTAACCATACCAGGGCTGTATAGGATTTCCGATTAGACCATACTCAATCGTTGACGAGATTTTTAGGCCCCATGTGCAATCCATCGTGGTGAACGTCAACTGTGTTTTTCAACATGACAACGCCTGTCCTCACACAGTCTGACTCACCACTGTCTTCTTGAGACACCACAACATCAACGTTCTTCCTGGCCTTCCAGATCACCAGATTTAAACCCCATTGAACATCTTTGGGATGAGTTGGACCTACTTGATTGGTCCACTAAAACTGGAAACCAAACACAGGAGTGTGGTTTATTTGTGAATAGAGAGAAAGGTTTGTTAGCAAATGCCATTGTAGGGTCTAATGATATTGTCAAAGTCAAGTGCTTGCTGAAAGCAAAAGGAAGGACTCCTTTACAGGTGTATGGTCAGTTAGGGATTTTTATTGTACTTTACTTGATATGATATTTTAAAACTGAAAGATGTATGAGTATTATTAATTTATTCATTAATCACATAATTGGTAGAAAACTTTTCAATTTCACTATGTAGATATTTCTCAATCTATCTGTTCATTCAAGATTACAATTTTTTGGATTGAAAAGATGCTTCCTGACCTGGATCAGTTTTATTTTGATGCACCATTGCCAGAAGTAATAGATCAAAGAATGTCAAGAAATGTGGTTTTACAAGAATCAAACTAGGTTCTTGAGGTCAGTTGGAAGGTGAAAGGGAAGAATGAAGTGAAATATAAACAAACTTCTAGAAGGTTTTTTGAACCTGTGACTTGATGTTTGTCGTGTTTTGAGATATAAAAGGATCACCAGCCTGGTGATGTTCATATATTATTGTTTTTGCATTTTTTAAACAATGTTTTTTAACTATGAAAAATCCTTTACATCATGAGTATTCTTTGTTGCTGTTTTTTCAAATGCAACTATTTCATAATGTAAATAAAGTTTTTAAAATATTTGCCTTTTCATTTTATTGGAGTTTATAATACTTCATGGCAGTATTGTTTGTTCCATTTTTAAAAAATGTTACCTAGTTGAACCTGACAAACAGTTTGAATTTAATTTTCATTATGGGATATAAATACTTTCAATATTTTGTATTTTGTTGTTTTATTACAAATATTTTATCTAAAAATAATGACAAAAAAACCAACTTTTCACACTTTTGATCAGCTTCCAGCTTGTTTTTGTGAGGTCATGTGGGCTTTTCCAAGAAGCTTCACAATTTTATCATGTGAGATATCAAAATAGGACATACTTATAATTGTTTTTTCCGACATAGTGCTCTGTGTGACTTTTGGAAAATTCCTTTGTCTGTTAGTTGAGAAACACGAGACCCCTGTTTTTATGGCAGTCAGGTAGAAATGTTGTCAGTAAAGAACAATTTCTTTTTCAGTTCATGGTCAAGATTGTATAAAATCACATAAATTGTTTGATATAATGAACTTCAGGCATAAAGTTTTTGTTTTTTCCTTGCATGATCTTACAAACTATTCATGTTTAAATATTTCATGCTTATTTAAATTTTTATGTTTCATCTTCATTTTACAGATGTTGAAGTTATCTTTCAAATATTGTCACTGTTGAAATTCTCACAGAAAACTAGCAAGTGGTTCTGTAAAACAGATTACAACATAGTTATGAATATTTTTGCATTTTGAAATCATAGTTTTAAATACGTCTTATGATTTGTCATGTTTTATGTGATTTTACTTGTTTGTTACTTCCTAAGTGTTGTTATGCCCCTATAAGTGCAGTTTTATATATTTCTTAGCAATTAGTATTTTTCCTTTGTCTGGATATTTTTGGTTTCTAGTAATTCACCATTAATTAGGAAATGTAGTTGTTACTTGCCTCAGACAGTGTTGGTAATTTTTATTTCACAAGAACTATGTTTTATATGTAGTATGAGTAAACACTTCTAAGAAGGAACTGTGAACACAGGCTTAGTTTTTTCTACAGTTACAAAATGTGTTGTGTAACTGCTTGCCCGATAATATCTCTCATGTGCAATGTATTAAACACTAACTTTCTTCATTTGAAGCATCTTGAATATGTAAGGTTTATCTCGAAGTTTAGGTTTTGTTATATTCAAAGCAGTGTCTGGACAGCATTTTCAATGCTAGTGAAATTGGGTAGGCTTACATATTACTGAATTAAGCATTAGAAGATAATTGGAATTTTTATTTGTACTTGATTTTACTTAGTATAGTCAACTAAAAATATTTTGAGTAAGAATTTGGATCCAACACCATAAATTTATCTTTAATGTCTAATCTTTAACTTGTATGCATGGTATATCTTATAAAAATCACATGCATCAATGATAAATCTATAAAATAAAACAAACTTATACATCAGGTAACACAGATCATATCATTAAACAAGGAATACTAAATGCTACTGTAGATCACTAATAACTTTGATGATTAGCATTCTGTATGTCTTGTTCATTAATGGCAATCAATGTTTATTGTCACTAGCTGTATGCTTCCACGGATAGTATGATTGGTCTATATGCATTCCAAAATATTAAATTCACCCAAGGATAATGTGGTTGGTTTATTTGCTTTCCAAAATTTTAGATTGTTGAAAAACTTTGTAATAATGTGCAAATTCTAATGAGAAGAATTAATTGTCATGTTAAAGTATAACATTGTTCCTATACTGTTCTCCACACATGCTCCAGCAGAATGATTTAACATTGTTTCTGTACTGTTCTCTACACAAGCTCCAGCAGAATGGTTTAGCATTTTTCCTATACTGTTCTCTACACAAGCTCCAGCAGAATGGTTTAGCATTGTTCCTATACTGTTCTCTCTCTCTACACACACTCCAGCAGAATGGTTTAGCATTGTTCCTATACTGTTCTCTCTCTACACACACTCAAGCAGAATGGTTTAACATTCTTCCTATACTGTTCTCTACACGAGCTCTAGCAGAATGGTTTAGCAATGTTCCTATACTATTCTTTCTCTACACATGCTCCAGCAGAATGGTTTAGCATTGTTCCTATACTGTTCTCTATACACACTCTGTCAGAATGATTTAACATTGTTCCTATACTGTTCTCCACACAAGCTCCAGCAGAATGGTTTAACATTGTTCCTATACTGTTCTCCACACATGCTCCAGCAGAGAATAGTTTAACATTGTTCCTGTACTGTTTTTAAGGGTTTGATTGGAACAAAGTTTTCAGGTTTTTAGATGGTAGACTTTCTATAATGTTCTTTACACTTGTGTTTCTACAACAGGTAGTTATCTATTCAGTTAGGTGTCACCATATATACTCTGTTTTAATAATGTATCAAATAGTATATAGTTGAAAGGCATAGTGGGCATGGTTTTAGTGGATCTGATGCAGCATACAGGTGTTGAAAGGTATAGTGGACAAGCTTTTAACGGATCTAATGCAGTAAATAATTGATAAAAGGTATAGTGGGCAAGTATGTGAGGTATTAAATGTTATGAAGCCTAATTAAAGAATGACAGTTGCTCTGAGTAATTTTAAAGGATCTGATTGTATTTTGTCAAATAAAGATACTGAATAATTTATTTCTATCTTAGGCTATTGCTCTTGGATCTAATTATGGTGATCAAGCAATCACCTTGGCTTGGTACAGAGAACCAACTTCTTCAATAGCAGATACATCTGGTCTCACAGACACGCTGGAAGAAGAGGAAGAGATTATTGAAGGAGAAGAGGAGGTATGGACCTTTCAAAACATAATTCATTTTTAACATGATGTAACAAAAGTAATGTCTGTATTTTCTGATTGATGTATAGAATATTGAGAAGCTCATTGGCTTTTAGCTTGAGACTTTCTCAGAGTTTGAACAGTGGTTGGTATCCAGAAAATCTCATCTCAAATATTTATAAATTTATTTGTAGAGCTGAGCAAATTAATCAGTTATCTGTTTGCAATAACTATATTGCCTATTGTCATATAAGCTAATTAATTTATTCTAATTATGATTAAACTGATTAATCACACTTTTTTTCTGATTATCCTAATAGCTGAGTAATCATAATTACAGTTAGTTGATTCCAGTAAAAATAATTAACTAATCATCTCTTATTATTACAGCTCCTCGATGTGGATTTCTGTACATGGTGAGGGGACCTCCCAGAGATGGTTCTGTTCTTTCAGTTTACCTCCTCTGGGATCTAAATATCCACCCATGTTTGCTGTGTGTGGCAACCCATGAAGGGGAGGAGAGGATTCTGGTGGTTGAGGGGTCCAACCCTAACACAGCACTTTGGCCTTGAATTCCTGTAGACAGGTGGTCCCTTGGATCGGTCAGCTAGTTCACTAAGTACCAGTGTTGGATGTTCTCAACAGGTGTTGTGGACATTGTATCTGATGCTGGTGTTTGGGTATAGTGCTCACGAAAACCCTGGCATTGTTGCAGTGTCCTTGCTTGATAATATAGTGCATCTCTTCATAGGGCTCCATGGTGGGTGAGGTCAGTGGGCACCAAAATTTCCTTTTTTTATAATGGATCCCCCCAAAAAAAACTTAAATAAAATAGTGAAAAAACAGTCCATAGGTAAACGTCCATATCTAAAAGATTCTGAGCAGCAATCTTCAACATCTGTAACACCTGATGTACCTCATTTTCTTATCCTACATTCTTTTTCAGACAAAGCTTTAGGGCAAATGTCTCCCTTTTTCATTGAGAAGGGACTAGAGGGACTTGATGGCTCTCCAAAGTTTTTATAGAAGCTTCAATCTGGTGACATATTGGTGGAAACATCCACACCTCAACACAGTGAACTCCTCATGCATTCAGAGGCAATTGGGAATATACCTATTGAGGTTACACCTCATGCTACTTTGAATTCATCACAAGGAGTTATTGTTGAGAAGGATTTGAAGAACATCTCAGAGTCGGAGATTCTCACTGGCTCATCCACTCAAGGAGTTTGTGCAGTGAGGCACATCACCACTCACAAAGATGAAGTTACTTTGCTGACCAGTATCCTCATTTTGACATTTACATCACCATGTCCACTTGTCACCATCAAGGCAGATTATCCTAATTGCAGTGTATGGACATACATTCCAAACCCTATGTTTCTAGTATCAGCGGTTCTGTCACTTGAAGACATCACGTTGTGGTTCAATAAAAGGACCATGATGCCTGTGAGTATGAAATGGACCCTCATTGTGTAAATTGCAATGGCTCTTACAATTCTACTTTCATTCTTGCCCTAGATGTTTGGAGAAAAAAGAGGTACAGCGTTTGAAAACAATTCATAATATTACTTATCTTGAGGCTCGAAAGTTGTTGTCCACCACTTCACTTTGGACACTTCTTTCCACTACTACAATGGGAGTGCAGACAGATCTCTCTGTATCTCCAAAAGAATCCTTAACAAATCCCTAGATCCACTTCCTTCAATCTCAGGTACAGGCATTTCCTTGGATCCATTTTCTTCTCCCACCCCAAGATGCATAAGGATTGTTTGTTCACATCCTCATTCACTGGAATCCTCTTCCAACAGCAGCAAAGACATGCCCAATCGACCCAGAGCAGGATCCATGGAGGTTGATAGACCTCCCTTGAATAAAGACAGTAAAGAAAAAGATGTAGTTGTAAACAGAAAGGTTCTCCACCCAATTTACTAACACACACACAAAAAAATGGCCACCTTGACACAGTGGAACTGTCATGGTGTATGCTCTAATCTTGATGACGTCAAAACATTGATTGCTTCCTACTATCCTGTATGTCTTTTCTTACAGGAAACATTTCTGAAACCTCCCGATACAGTCACCTTTTGGTGGTTTTCTTTGTACAGAAATAACAGGCTGTGTGGTGGAAGAGTGCATGGAGGGATGACACTGTTGGTTGATCATCATGTGCCCACCCTATCTTTGCCACTCGGCACACCCTTGGAGGCTGTTGCCATCTGTTTCCTTGGTTCATACTATCACTATTTGTTCTCTCCACCTGTTGCCTGGACATATGATCAATCACATCTTGATGTTCTCATTGAACAGTTGTTAGGGGACTTAAATGGACACATCTCCTCTGAGGAAGTGTTGATATTCATTGGAGGGGTCACTCCATAGAGCAAATGCTCACTGATCACAACCTGACTCTTTTCAATACTGTTTCTTCTACTTATCTTCATGCACCTAGTCAGTCCTTTACTGCTATTTATATCTCAATTTGCTCCCTTTTTCATGGAGGGTTGACAATATCCACAAAGCAGTGATCATTTTCCTGTAATTTTGAGGGAGACTGGCCATGGTCAGTGCCACCCGACCTGGGTGCCCTGGTGAAACCTGGATCACACAAACTGGCTTTCTTTCACTGGTTTCACAGAACTTGATCCTGCCATCAATAGACAATTGTGTAGCAGCAGTAACTGACTATTATACAAGCAGCTGCTCAATGTATTCTTAAAACCTTGGCATATTTCCCATGCTATCCTTGTCCATGGTGAAATCCTGCCTGCCACATGGCAGGGAAGGCTTAAAAACAGTAGTGGGATATATTTCGTAGATATCCCACATTCCCAAACAGCATTGCTTTTCAGTAGGCCTGGACACATGCTCAGTTGGTAAGTTGTCAAAGCCAGAAGGAACCTTGTATTAAGTTTGCAACCAGCATCTCTTCTACCACCAGTTCTAAGTCATGTGAGACAAGATTTGAAAGGTGAGTGGGCAATATAATTTTGTCCCCCTCTCAATCGTTATCTCTGATGGTCATGAAGTAACTAATACATCAAGCATTGCCAATACTCTAGGTGAAAGCTTTTGCTGGTTCTGTAGTACTTCTTCCTCTAGCTTCTTAGCCATCAAGACTCTGGCAGACTGATCACCCCTTTCCTTTTGAATTGATTGTTTTTATAATTGTAATCTTCCCTTCACACTGATGGAACTCAGACTGGCCCTTTATTAGTCTAGCAGTACATTGGTTGGACCTGATGATGTACACTATGAAATTCTGCACCATCTGTTTCCTGCTTCTCTTGCTATTCTTCTGATTGTTCTTAAATGGATCCTGAGCAGCAATCTTCAATATCTGTAACACCTATTGTACCTCATTTTCTTATCTTACATCCTTTTTTAGACAAACCTTTAGGGCAAATGTCTCCCTTTTTCATTCAGAAGGGACTAGAGGGACTTGCTGCCTCTCCAAAGTCAATAAAGAAGTTTTGAGTGTCACACTTTTCAGTATAAAAATTAATGTCATCACTGAACAACTCCCTTTCATTGTTGCAAATATGCTCTGTCAAAGACTGACATGAAATGTGAAAGGTGCCATCATTTGTTTGTAGAAGCAGACCACAGCAAACAGCTTTAACTTCTCTCCCACTAAAACTGTTTGCATGCATTTTGGCTGCCAAAGAGGTATTCATCCTGATCCTGAACCCTCATGTTGGTAACGTTGTGCTATGTGTGGTCTCTGAGACAAAGTTCTTGGTATTTATCTTTGACTGTAATCTGATCTTTATACCACACATCAAGCAGCTACAGGTCAAATGCACAAGAGCACTGAACATCTGTGACTTCTCTTCCACCACTTGGGAAACAGATCGATGTTCTATGTTACAGATGTATTATGCTCTTATTCGATTGAATCTCGATTATGGATCAATGGTCCATGGCTCTGCCAGACCCTTGGCCTTAAAGGTGCTGGATCCTATTCATCATCAAGGAGTTTGACTCTGTACTGGGGCTTTCCGCACCTCCCCAGTTCAAAGCTTATAGAATCTCATGAACCTTCTCTGCACCTTCGCCATTTGCAACTGTCTTTACTATATTCTTCGAAACTCCGTTCCTTACCAAAGCATCCCACCTGGAAATGTGTTTTCCTTCCTCAGTGGGCCATACTTTTTTCAGAACAGATGATCTGCCATTGCTCCTTTTGGCCTTCCCATCCAGGTGCAATTGGATGAATTGGGTCTGTCCTTGGATAACATTGCAGAATCCACTGGCCAGCCCATCCCACCATCCATGGCTTATTACAGTCCCCAAATGTGACCTTTCTTTAAGTCATCTGAGAAAAGCAGATTGGAAGTACTGTCTGTTATTTGCTGAACATCTTTTGAACCATCCTTCCATTCCTATTTATACAGATGGTTCAAAATCAGGTGATTGTGTGGATTCTACCATGGTTTGTTGTGGTTCAGTGGTTGAGCACAGAATCCCCTCTACAACTTCTGTGTTCACTGCTGAAATGTATGTCATTCTCTTACCCTGGATCACATAGAAGCTAAGCAGTACTTATTGCACTATTTATACTGACTAACTTAGTTCTCTACTGGCCTTGGAATTGCTTCAGGATGGTTCATACCCTGTTCTTACAAGTATTCAAACACCAACTGGCCCATTTCTCTTTAACATCTTCTATCCAGTTTTTATGGATACCAGGCCACATTGGTATTCACAGGACGAGCTTGTCAACACTGCAGCTAAGTATCTGCTCTGGCACTATTACCACTGCACCAATGTGTAGTCTGTGTAACACTCATGTCACAATAAGCCACATATTACTTTCTTGCCATCATTATGACTCTTGACAATGGCACCATTTTAAATATATTCTCTTCCAAGGTTTGTCCATAATGTTAAACAATGTTATTGGTGATGGTCACACTGTCCACCTTGGAAATTTTTTAGTTTTTTTAAAGGCCATTAATATTTTTTAATACTATTTAAGTTTTTTTTAGTTTATGCATTAGACATTTTTTTATTGTGATTCCCTTTGAAGAATCACAGTCCATCCAGTTCAATTTGAAATTAGAAAATGGCAATAACATTATATAACTCAACACCAGGAAGGAATAGGCCAGCTTTAGGTGACTAACACTGCTGTTTGAACTACTCGTTAGTCATCGTGACGAGTCATTATTAAAATTTTGCTACAGGTCTTTTAAAACTTTTATTACATTACTTTTTGAAAATGGCCATAGCATCAAATAACTCGGAACCAGGATTGGAAAGGCCAACTTCAGGTGACTGACGGTGCTTTTTATACTTAATTGTTTGTCTTCCTGGCAAGTTATGATTATTACAATTATGCTGCAGAAAGTCTCTTACACCTTGTATTACTTTAGTTTCTCTCTTAATGTTGTTGACTAGATGTAAACATTGGTTTTATGCTGTTTATGTTTTTTAAAACTTTGTTTTGTTTTACCTTAATTTCTTTTTATGAATTTTACTAAATTTACTTTAGTTTTAACTATTTACCAGATGTTTGGTGCAGATAGCCTAGCTGCTTTATGCCATAAAACACCAAATCAACCAACCAACCAACAAATAGTTGATCAAACTTCTAGATGTTTATTTTCAAGAAAGTAGTCAATTAATTGATGTGAATATAATTTTAATATATTATGTATATTTTCACAAAATTTGCCAGTCTTTCATTAAATATTATAAAACTCACATATCAAAAAATCATATTTAGTGTAGTAATTTTAAAGAAACAAAAAATATTTGTCCTGGAATGTATCTAATATTTGTTTTGAGTAATCCTTGTGCTGTGTTTTTTTAATACATCTAATATTTGTTTTGAATAGTCCTTGTGTAGTGATTTTTCTACACATCTAATATTTGTTCTGAATAGTTTTCGTGTAGTGATTTTTCAATACATTTATTATTTGTTCTGAATAGCCTTTGTGCAGGGAATTTTTTGTATGTCTAGTATTTGTTCTAAATAGTTCTTGTGCAGTGATTTTTCATGCTAAGATGAAAATTGCTTTTCTTCATTTTAAAAATCTCATTTCATTTTTGTAATCCCAAAAACCTCATAAATATTTAAAATGTTTGTTTTCATAAAAACTATATATTTTATTTTCTCTGCTATACATAAAAATGGTCAATCTGACTGTTATAATTACTAAAATATAACCAACGTAATCTAAATGACTTCAGATTGTAACCTGAAACTACATTCATTTATCTTAAGTAGCTTTAAAATTATAACAGTATACATCTATTTATATTTAAACGGACATGTCCTGCTTTAAATAGAAAATTTCCAACCCCTGTATTATACTATCTGGTATACTAAAGTTTTATTTATAAAGTATTTAATGTCACTAAAACAAGGCATGAAGTAAATGATGCCCATCATAATATGGCTCATTAAAATGTAAGTAATTAAATTATTATTACAATGCTTGTTTGCCAGTGTTACAAATTCTGAAGTACTTACCAAAAAGATGGCAATTGGCTGGTTGAACTAACATTTTTTTTTACTTCTTGTACCTACCATGATTTGAGAAAACTGTCATTAATTTATTGAATCTTGTAATGTTAAAGGTTTTTACCAAACTTGTTAGTGGTTATGTATAAAGCACATTTTAAATTTTGTTTTCTTATCACTTGGATATTTTACATGATATGGACATTAAAAATGTATACTTTTCTAACAGATTTTACAAACACTTGAATGTCTATCTAACTATAAGAGCAGAATGTTATACTAGTGAAGTGCTGTTATGTAAATATTGACAGCTGATCAAATCAACAGAATAATTTCTTTTAACAATCTACATGTAATTTTAACTAGTTGACAATACTGTAGAATAATTAATCAACCAACTTTGTTTCTGATAAATTTAGTTGAATGGATGGCATCTGCCTGTTAAAAGCATAAGCGTAATGGACGACATTTCAAAAGTCTTCCACCTTTCATCTTCATTTTCTTACAGAGTGCACTTTTTTTTCATTAACGGACATAATTAAACTGAAATTTGCATTGGTTCATGGTTTTGAGTGTAGGTTTAATATTAAAAAGTGTTACTGCTCATTTCTATAGAAATGTGAACTTTAAAAATATGATTCTAGTGCACCTTCTGGACCACTTTCTACCATTTAACCCATTGTGACATGATTTTAATTAATTATACTTGGCATGAGATGTTATATTAGACCTGTTGTGTTTCTTAACACTCAGTTCCTTGTATAGTTTCAAGAATCAGCAGAATGTGTGTAATAATGATTTTCTAACCACAGTATTTGCCTGTCTGATGAGTTCTGGATTGAGTTATGAAACATATAATTAGAAATTGATGTGGTGAACATAGTATGGTTGGAATACTGTTATTATGCACTCTTCTGGTTATTGAAAATCTGTAAGGGACCATATAAAAAAAAATGCACATACAAATATAATAGGCCTGATACTAATGTCTAGTATTAATCGAGATTTACGTGCGTATCATCAAGAGATGGTGATTCAATGTGCTTATTGCTACCATTAAATGTTTCACATATTATAATGATAAAAATGTCTAGTATTAATGGAGATTCACATGCATATCAATAGAAGATGATGCAATGTGCTTATTGTTGCCGTTAAATGTGTTACATATAATAATAATAATACCAATTTGTACAGTGTAGAATAAGAGTTAATAATAAATAATACATCTTTCTATTTATACCAGTTAGTATAGCATAAAACCATAGTTAATAATTGATATTTTAATAGTATTATAATGTTTTAAGTTTTTAATTTTATAAGGCAATATTTTAAAAAATATTGAATTTTCCCTAGTGTGATATGTGATATATTTGCTCTCTGCAACTCCTCTATCTTCAGTACCCCTCCAATAAGCACAAAATTCAGCATAAATTACTCACTATAAAATTATCACTACTTCAGCAAACCATAATTTTTATAGTTTTCAATTTCATTTGGTTACAGAGCCATCAGATAGTAAATCAAACCCTTCTTGCCATATCTACCTGTTCTACCCTCTCTTTCAGAATTAATTAACACTTCTTTCTTAAGTTTAAATTCTACACTATTTATAAATGAGAAAATCTCGGTTTTCATCTGTGAAATTAAATATTATATAATGTTTTCCCAAATGGAAAATCTCCATATGTACATGGTAATGATATGGTTACTGTTGTGTTCTGGCAGGAATATCTCCATATGTACATAGTAATGATGTGGTTACTGTTGTGTTCTGGCAGGAATATCTCCACATGTACATAGTAATGATGTGGTTACTGTTGTGTTCTACTAGGAATGTCTCCATATGCACATGGTATAGATATGGTTACTGTTGTGTTCTAGTAGGAATATCTCCATATGTACATGGTAATGATATGATTACTGTTGTGTTCTAGTAGGAATATCTCCATGTGTACATTGTAATAATATGGTTACTGTTGTGTTTTAGTAGGAATGTCTCTATATGTACATTGTAATAATATGGTTACTGTTGTGTTCTAGTAGGAATATCTCCATATGTACTTTGTAATGATATGGTTACTGTTGTGATTTAGAAGGAATATCTCTGTGTGATAATATGATTACTTTTGTGTTCTAGTAGGAATGTCACTGTGTATAGTAATAATATGGCTACTGTCATGTGTTAGAAGGAATATTTGCATCTACAAGATATTACTGTTGTGTTCTGGTAGGAATATCTCTGTACATGGTAATAATACGGTTACTGTCATGCTTTAGAAGGAATATCTGTATATACATGGAAATAATATGGTTACTAGATATGTACTAGCAATACTGATAAATATGTATATCAGTTGTTTTGTTGTATATTTTATTGGTATGTTTAATAATAAGATCATTTAGAAAGATTATAAATTTATTATGACTATCTTGAGTTAAACAATTTCAGAGATATGTTCAGTGATGTGGTTGGTACCAAACACGTCAAGTGAACCCACAACTCTAAACTCGCAGTTTATTTCTCCAACACATAATATAGATTAACAACAATGTTTAGTTTACTTGGATATTCAGGATATTTGTAAACCCTCATTGATTATTTTAGTGACATTCAGTTTAATTCTAATTTTGATTAATTAATTGCTCAGATAATGAAACAATAATCAATTTTCTTAGATAATCGATTAACTTGCTCAGCTATTAGTATGACCAGTGTGTTTATATTACCTTTCAGAATTTATCTTAACATTCAGTGTAATTAAAGAGACTGAACCCTCATTAACAGTCAGTATGACTAGTGTGTTTACAGTACATAGGTTATGAGTCCACATTAACAGTCAGCTTAACTTATGTGTGTATAATACCAACTCACAGTTTAAGTTAAATTGGATTTTTTTCTTTCTTTTGTAGAATGTAGAAGATCTCTTCTTGGGAGATGATGAAGACGATGAAGATAGTGAGGCTAGATCCTGGCGTCGATGACTTTGAAGTTTTCAGTTTGCCAGAATTGTTTCACAGTTTTTGTACATAGTTTCTCAGAAATGAATGTATTTGTAACACCTGTACAATGTTGCTTTTAAACATTTTTACAAAACAGTGTTTCTTATCTGGAATTTGTAGTTGTATTTCACCAAACTTATTTTGTTTTTTGCTCTCATTCTGTATTTCATGGTATATAAATACTTGCAACTGTGTATCAGTAATTTGATGACAAAAGGAAGCATTCATAATGTGAAATAATACACAGTAGAGATAACTGATGAATATACAGTAGTTTAACTTTTGAAAAATGAATTAAGAAAAACAGTGACAGAGTTTTAGTAGTTAGTGGATTTGTGTTTAAAACTAGTTACAAAACAGTGACAGAATTTTAGTAGTTATTTTTACAATAAATTATCTCCTTGATCAGAAATTTAATCATCAAATGTCTTGAAGTCCTGTCCAAAAATTAGACCTTATTTTGAATTTTATGTATTTGTTTCATGTATTATTTTTGTGATAATTGCATTACTGCTTCATGTAATATCTTATTTTTTTGGTTAAGGATGTTGCATATAAAAATTATTGCAATGAAATAAAAACAAAGAAATGCCTCAAAAGACACACAGAAAAGAGAAAAAAAAGAACGAGAAAAAAAATTGTTAAAAAAAGGCAAGTATGAGCAAAAGAAAAAAGAAAAGAAAAAAAAAGCTAGGAATTTTACTGCATCCAACTTTTGAAAATAAAGAATATCCCTCTAGTGTTGGGAAGGGAAAACAAAACAAATAGTGAAAGAGATGGCCAACAATGCAACACTTGTTCTCAATAAAGGTTTTTTATATTTATTTGACCCCACACAAGCCTTCTTTTTCATGTTTATATGGTTATCAGGTGAGATTAATGCTGTGATACAATCATTTGTTTAATGTTACGTAATTGAGTGAAATTAGTGCTTTAATACAAAGATTTAATGTATATACAATTGTCAAGTGAAGTGGAATGCCAAATACACATTTTTTTTCATGTTTATACAGTTCCAAGGTAACTCGAGTGTGGAGTATTCTCAGGTGCACTGATTTCTCTTAAGAGTGGTATGTTCAATGAAATGTGATGTCCAACAGAATATGTATTACAGTGCGAGATGAGTAATCTCACTTTCAGTTTAAAAAATGAGAAATTGACACAAGGTAGAATGAAATTCATGAGACTATTCATATCATAAAGAAAATAATCAAAACAAGTATTCATTGAGGACAGCCTCTTTACTGGATATAGAACTTTCTATATTTGGATGTTTTAGAACCTTCTTCACATTGAGAAACATAGCATTATATACACAAAATGATAATATCACTCTTGGGCATGTGCACTCTTCAGTTGATTCATCATTTCCATTGACAAATAAGAGATCCTTGAGCACCACCTTATCCACAAGTGAAAAAGATCATTGTCTACTTTTACTTACTATGTACGACTTTTTCATGAGAAGGTATATATAACATCATCTGGAAATGACCCAACCTAATAGGTGATTAGGTTGAAAGGAATGAATTTAGCTACTTCCTTGACTGACATGCTCCATTAAAATTGCATACACCCTTTTGTGTAAAAAAAGTATAAACAATGCCTGCACACCACACTTTTTTCAACAATTTTATGTTGTCCCTAACAATAAATTTTCAGACAGTTAACTCCATGCCTTTATAAAGAAATGGCTGTAACTTTATCTTACCCATGTAAAACATTACTAATTGAAGTCTGAACAGATAACCCTTTAACAATGAAAAAAAGTTCATCTCTATACAAATATCCATTAATAAAGATGCATACACATTTCAACATCATTTTGCTACAAATTAAATACCTTTTAACCGTAAGGTAATACAGAATGGTTTTCAATGTCATATAAAAATATCAGGAGTACAAAAAATACATTGGTGAGAGCAAAAATATAATTATACGAGAAGAAAATATTTATAACAAGAAAATACGAAAATTATATGTGCAGAAATGCAATGTTTTCGATAAAATGAGAAATATAAGATAAAATACTTGAAGATGTCAGATATTAAAAATACATAAAGTATCTGGTGCGGTATTAAGAGGGTGAGAAACTTTCCTGGCAGTGCGCCTGTTAGAATCATAAATAATTGTAGGTGGTTGGAAATAAGACAGGATCAAAATGTATGTCATTAACTTTTTACATGCATTTTTTTAATTTAATAAAGAAATGAATCAATTTTAATTATACTGTGTCATGTGATGTATAGAGGTTTCAAAAAGTTTCTAAAATCCACTACGGAATAATCTTCCAATTTTCAATTCATTTTGCCATTGTATCTGCTTGAGTGATGGATGTGTCTGTAATAAGCAGAAAGAGCATGTGATAGTTATCAGTGATGTCGAGAAACCCACTTGTTGAGAATTTTATATGCAAAAAACGGCTCTTTTGGGCTCAGAAAACACTTCAAATAGAAGAGCGAATAACGTTTCGACCTTCTTCGGTCATCGTCAGGTCGAAACGTTGTTCGCTCTTCTATTTGAAGTGTTTTCTGAGCCCAAAAGAGCCGTTTTTGCATATAAAATGTGATAGTTAGATCTGAATAAATATTTAAGTTAAAACCTGGGAGGGTTAGATACAAATTAGAACTCTTCCTTCCGTGTTTAGTGTATAATAACCTTAAAACGGTTTGTTTTATATCTGGTGATATAAAGATAGTAGTTTGCAAGAAAAAATTGTGTCGATTAAAGTTCGTGCTCCTGTGAGCAACAGAATTTTAACCTAGTTATAGTTTTATAAGACAGATAAAATGTAGTTGTTGGATATAATTCAAGTTGATAAGATGTGCATGTTTGAAAAATATGCGAGTTACGAATTGGATGACCAGCATAGAAAAAACAAATGGTTTTAATTTTTTATTAAGATTTTTTTTCTTAAGTTACCCTATTTATGACAATCAAGTTTTACTTAACTATATTTCTAACAACCCCTTGATTTTTTCCATCCAGCCACTCTTCTATCCAGTTTGTTAACTTATTCCTCACACTAATAGAGGTAATTTCTGTGCAATCCTTTTAAGTGGTACTTCATCAAATGTTTTCTGAAAATCCAAATACACTAACTCCATAATCATATCCTAATTAAGTAAGAAGTAATTATTTTAAGAAATGTCAAAAGATTTGCAAGACAAAATTTTCTGTTAGTGAAACCATGTTAATCATTTAATAACTTTTAAACTTTATTAAATGGCTTTGCAAGAAATTTTTGTTAGACTTTCCATATCTTTTCCCACATCTAATGCAAGACTAGTGGGTCTTGTAGTTACTGAAACAATTTTTATCACCTCCCTTAAAAAAAGGGGGGGGGGACATTGGCTATCTTTCATTCTGTTGTTACCTCTCCACTATTCAATGACTTGCAAAAAATAGTAGCAAATGGCTAGCATATCTTTAGAATCCTTCAAATCTCTTAGAAAATTTTATTGAGACTAGAATCTTAGTTTTCTAAACATCTCAATTTTTCTTAACCAGCTCAAAACTATTGCAGTTATCTTGTTTCCATTTATTAACTGTTCAAAATGTATAAGCACTGCTTAAATTTTTGTTAGTAAAAGCTGAGAAAAGAAAATTTAATAGCCCAGCCATCAGATAGAAATTTTTCTTTATTCTAATATTTGTTTTGCCTTAATATATTTAATTTCTACGTATGCAGCAAAATGTTGAACTGACTAAAGCAATGAAAACTTGTACTCAGGTGTACCTCAATTTCCAACCTCTTTATCATTTCTATATTAGTATTTAACAATAAATCTAAAATAGCATTATTTCTAGTATGTTTCTTGGCCAATTGGTCTTCGAAGAAATCCATTTGAATATTTTCTAGAAACCTTTGTACCTCATGGTTTGTCTCTAATATTTCCCAGTCTATATGTCTGAAATTAAAATCACCCATAATTATGAATTTTTCATTAATAGCTCAAATCTTAATCTCATTGTAAAGTGTCTCACTAATTTCATCAGTATCATTTGGTGGTCTGTATCAAATGGCTGCCAAAAGATTCTACCTCTATATCTTTTAACAGAAACTAAAACCTTGCTACTACTACACTTTGACATCCTCAACTTGAACAGAATGCAACTCGCATTTTACCTATAAAGCCACTATTTCTATTTAATAATCTGTAAACCTGCATTTCAAAAAAATTGTGTTATCAAAATCATCTGCGTTTAACCACGTTTCTGTTATTCCCATTATATCAAAATCCTCCATTTCTATTAATACTCTAAAGTCATGTATTTTATTTCTTATACTTCTTGCATTACAATAGAAAAAATAAGCCTATTTTTATAAATGCTTCTATACTTATTTCCAATGCTAAACTTTTCTCTGCCTCTTATTATTTTTGCGTTTAGTTTTCCTGGCTCTCACTACCATCTAGTCCTAGGTTAGGACTTTATTACAGCTGACTTAAATGTTAACCATCCATTCCAAATAGCTCATTCCTTCCATTGGACTGATATTGCAAGTCTAACCAGCCAATTTTCTTATCCTTACGCATTAATATAAGTTGAACATTTAGCTGTAGTGACACACCTATAACTTCATCCTTACAGTTACTTCTGGACAGTACTCATTAAGTTATGGCCATTTTCTTTGAATGCCTTTATCAACCCCTTTATTAATTAACTCCTCTGAGTCCAGGGGCGTAGATTTTTTGCAACCATTTATGTGGACTGTTCAATTTGCAAATTGGTAATCTCTGATTACGTGAACCTGAAAGCTGTACACATCCAGTCACAGAGTAATCTTGTTGCCACGATACTTGCATGTATACTTTGGCTTACTGAGTGATACGAACTATCGCTTAGATCAAAAAGCTTAAAAGCACGCCTACATTTAAGATGTACGTTTTGGCTACTGAAAAAGCCTACATCTAGGCCTAATTATGTAATTCGATTGGTAAGAACACGAGAATCACAAAAACAAACACACAGTTTGTAAGCCTGTCATGCAATAAAACAATTCAACAGACCAAACTGTAGGGGGGAGGATTGTATACACCATACCTCTCACCTAAAATGAAGGAGGGATGTATACCCTTCATTCTTCCCAGAATCTACGCCCCTGCGTCTGGCCTACCTTTTCCTACAACATTAGCCTTTACGTGCACAACAAAGACTGTTTCTTTGCTAACCTTCATGGTTATATCATCCACCTATATCTTTGAGTAGCATAGTCTAATCATGTTATCCGTATTTATCATTCAGACTATCTTGTCCAATACCTTGTCAAAAAACCACCTACAACCTGTTTATCATTCATATTTTTCGTTACTTCTTTTGTTTTCCTTTCCTCCATTAGTTCCTCATCTGCAGCCAATGGCTGAAATCTGTTTTGCAATTGAATAGCCTCGTTACAAGTTGATCCTGGGGTTTTGTAAGTATGGGAGATTGGCTATTAATTTTCACTATTGAATGCTCACTGGTGTAGTAATTGAATTGAAATTAACTGAAGCTTGCATCCAAAAAGCGCATATGTAGTTGTAAACACAACAATGTTAGAGGTTTATGCAAATAACCTCGATCCAATGTTGCAAAAGCAACGTAATGACTTGTTTGTTGAATATATCAATGTATTTTTTGGACGAATAGCAGTGAATCTCCACCAAAGATGCCCAACCGATTAAGCAACTGTCAAGCTAGTTTCCCCAGAGAACTAAGGTTGTAGTCAGCAGTAGATATAGCGTACAGAACCATACAACCTTTAGATAGTAGTTACTCATCTTTAAGTGATTACCCAAAAGAAGAAAGATGAATCAAGGGGTTTTGTTGATTTTAGATTGGTGACATAGCAACTTGAATTGATGTATTTCTATGAATTTCCGGACATGTTGAAAGGTTATTGCTGGCTCAACACGTTAGGTTTGATATCCATTTTATTCATTTTTTTTATCTTACAATAGGGGTTACATTAGAATGGGTTAGAACATTTTATGCAGGTTTACACGTGATTCCACATACACTGATGAAAAACACTTGTAATGCTGTATTGTTTGGTGTTGCATTGTATTTATCCATGTGCTTGAATAAAATATTGGTGATATTTGTCTCTTCTTGTGCAGTGAACTCATATGAAGTTTGGAGAGAAATGGATTTCAAATCTGATGTCTTGTAGCCTCTTGTTATAGGTCCTAACTACCTGATCTGAAGTAGATTCACAAGCTAGAAAATACTATGCAGTAGTGCAGAAGATAAAATTTGGATACCATGACTAAAGGATATCATGACTGTAAGAGAGTGAACAATGCTAGATTTATCTATGCCCCAATGAATGAATATTTGACTGCTAAAGAACAAATGACATTTTTTATAGCAAGATATATGTATGTGTCAAAGAGTGTAGTGTTAAAGGTATAGTGTAGTGTTAAGATCAACTAATTATAGCCTCGGTGTTACTTGGTAATTCACTGCACAAACGCGAGATAGGGCAATGAATTCTCTTCCTGGTAAACACAGAGCTTAATGTATCGAACAATCCAAGTAAAAGCACCACTCTGATCAGTGGGCACTTAATTTTTTGTTACTAAACAGGTACGATCTAGGTATGAAAGGAGATCCTTGTATCACAGAACGGCTGGTATGGATATTAACACTTTTATTGATAAGCAAAGAACAACGTTTTTCGTCATCAAGAAGAGATATCTTTGTTTCTGACTACATCTAAGTCACGTAAATCATAAAACAGATTGTAGACCTGATAAATAATGAATGAACAACAAATCCGAACGAAGGACAATTTTAACCCGCGTCAGAAAGATTAGCTAACTGACTGCATTAAAACCTATGCACAAATAACAAGTACAGACGGTTCTATACCACCAAACAAAATGAACGATATTACCCTTGTTAACTGTGTCACCCCTGTTAATGCGTGTATGACGAACCTTCTAGTAAATTATTTCCGGGCTGTTCGCCACGCGTTATGATTGCTTCATTACAACAGCTAAAGTTTCGTTATTCTACATAACCCCCTTTTTTCAGAGGGAGGATAAATTCTTAGAAGAAAAATATGTAATTTAACATAGATGTGGTGTGTCCGTTTAGTCAGCCTTCCAAATTTTTATAATTCGTTTTAATTGGATGAATAATTTTTAATTACATAGCAAATATAATGGCCGAGGCCCTCACAACGGTTCGATTGTATCAGTATCGTCATTATAAACAAGTATATCTATAAATGGATTCAACAGATTAAACTTAATGCATTAACTGTCTAATGAACAGTTTATTTTTATAAGCAGTATTATCAATTTTGTAATTTTTGTTAGCAACTGGGCGCATGAAGTAATGATCAAGAAAGTTTCTAGGAGTTAGTCTACAATTTGACGTCACAATTTTTTGTAAATTCGAGGTTCAGAGACGCGTCGAGAGTACTCTAAAATTATATCGAGATGTTAGAGTGAATTATGCAATGTTTCAGTTTAAATTGTGACGTAGCACAAAGAAATTTAATTTGTACGTCAATGTAGCACAGCTAGTGCCAATTGTTAGCGTGGTTTACAACTGTACACAATGAAAATATTTTTTTAAAACCTTAAGGAAAAAATGAAGTAAGTTGTTATAGTTTATATGGACTGGACTTGTAATAATTTAACCAGACAACTTAAATTAGACTGCCAATTGAAGGACAATGTTATAACAACTTGAAAAAACCAATACAAAGATGGCTCACACGACCATATGACCATAGATAGCCCGTTGTACAGCTTTGTGCTATACAATAAACAAACAATGCATGTATATACAGAATCAAATGCATTATTTGTTGTCTTCTCTACTTTTTACGTGTGCAGTCGTTTAAAATCACCTAAATCTGTGGATGTTTTATCCATTATTTGTCTTATTCTAAATCTAATACAGTGTTTATCAGACTCTTCCAGATCGCTATCTCCTTCCCCAGTTCTTCGTTTGGTAGGATATACTAATGCTGACCATACTGTTTTCACTATAGTCGTGTTATTTATTGCAGTAAATACAGTATGGTAACTTCTTCCTGAATTTTCTCACATATTTTCAGGATAAGTTCCGCTCCCTGGGTGCGAGAACCCATATATGCAAACCACTTATCTACTATATTAAAACAAATGTCAATGACTGGTCCTTATTCTTAATGGTAAAACAGCAGACTCATGGTACCACGAGCTTTTACATAAAGTGATTTCACACAACCTCTATCTGAGTTGTCAGATAGTTCAAGTTGTAATGTTTAGATATTCTTGTAAATAATAATGCAGATTTCCAAAATTATTTAATAGATTAATATTGTTAAATACTCAGTTATATGGAAAATGATTACAATATATTTTAATACAAAAAATAGCATTTATAATCGATTGTAGCCTTGTTCACAGTGACGAATAACGAGAACAGTGGAAAATAATTTCTAGTTAGCGGAAACTGAATACAGACAGTTACAATAAATACAGCTTGTTTATGTTTAAATATTAAATCTAAATACAGACAGTTACAATAAATACAGCTTGTTTTTGTTTAAATATTAAATCTAAATACAGACAGTTACAATAAATACAGCTTGTTTTTGTTTAAATATTAAATCTAAATACAGACAGTTACAATAAATACAGCTTGTTTTTGTTTAAATATTAAATCTAAATACAGACAGTTACAATAAATACAGCTTGTTTTTGTTTAAATATTAAATCTAAATACAGACAGTTACAATAAATACAGCTTGTTTTTGTTTAAATATTAAATCTAAATACAGACAGTTACAATAAATACAGCTTGTTTATGTTTAAATATTAAATCTAAATACAGAAAATTATAATTTTCTTCCAGTTTATAGAGATCCACACTGACAGTTTCTAAGTTATTTTAGTTTACAGTTGTTTACAATGACAGTTACTTTATTATTTTAGTTTTCAGTTTTAGTTTGACAGTTACCATATTACTACATTTTACATATTTTCTTTTTTTCAGACAGTTTCTTTGTTACTCTAGTAAACAGATGTTTACACTGATAGTCACTATGTATTTCAATTTACAAATTTAGTTTGATGCTTATTATATTGTTACAGTTTACGCAGTTTTTGTACTAACATTTACTAAATTATTGTTTCATACACGTTTGCACTCACAGTTATTATATTATTCTAATTTGCAATTTCCTTCCCACAGGATCCGGAAGGCACTCGACTCGTAATCCGAGGGTCGCGGGTTTGAATTACCGTCACACCAAACATGCTCGCCCTTTCAGCTGTGGGGTAGTTATAATATTTCGATAAATCCAACTATTCATTGGTAAAAGAGTAGCCCAAGAGTTGGCGATGATGACTAGCTGCCTTCCCTCTGGTCTTAAACTATTAAATTAGGAACGACTAGATCAGATAGCCTTCGGGTAGCTTTGCGCGAAATTCAGAAACAAACCTTCCCACAGTCACTATGTTGACATAGTTTACATAGTTTTTCTATTTATAGCTAGTAACGTGTTTTGATTTATAAAATTTTGTAACGAGGGTTAGTATTTTAGTTTAGTTTAGAACAGTTTAACCATGAAAGTCTTTAAGTTAAATATAGCGCTACTACAGTATTTTGAAATTAAACACATTTCCTTACAAATTCCAGACATGCAGGCTAATAACAGTAGGTTGAACTAGAAAGGGTGTGAATTACCTTGTTTAATAACTTGACTGAATTTCTTGGTGTTGATAAAATTAGGACACTAGAGAAGTGTAGTGAAATGAACAAATTTTTTATTACAACGATAAAACCAAATGAAATCTCAATGTGCATGGCCAAACAGATTGAATTACAGTTGACACTTCCAGTAGTCTGTTTTTAGCCCCAGAGTTTTCACTGTTTCAGGATCTGCTTCCGTAAAAATAAATCTCAGTGGTTTTTGTATCATGTCTTTACTCGATGATCTCCTACTATAACTGAAATAAGAAAGCAGTCTGAATTCATCATGTAAACTCAGTTTCTTTGTTCAGTCGACAGTGTTACCTCGTAATCTCTTATCTTACAGCGTTGGTCAGCTGTAGTATACAGGAATAGTAAATTAGGCAAACAAAATATATTACAGTTACCTATCTTTTCAACACGAATATTATGTTACTGCAAAATAACCACAGGAAGAAAAGGTGTTATCTATTATACCGAACAAACAAACAAAGCAACTTGAAGAAGGTAACTTCAATGACTTCTGGACCATGTGTTTTTACTAGAACTGCCTAAAAATAGAGTAAACGATTTTTAAAATTCTCATATAACTAAAGCAGGTAAAAGACATAAAAATACACTTAGATATTACACTACAAAACTGCTGAACATGCATTATAATTTTTCATTGATAACTTTTTGTTTGCTATAGTGTTTCTTTAATCTGCCATGAGTTTCACAGACAGTTACTAGCTCGCACCTTACCACCTCACTTAAGTCTACCATGATATATCTATTTTTAAAGCGATGTGTATTTAAGTTAATTTTATATTTAGAAATTTATGTGTTAAATTGTTGAATCTGTAACGCAAAAATTCCTTCCTGTTCACCGAAGTTGTGAAAGGATCTCGGGTGCGAGAATCAACAGTATATATGTGTGTGTATGTACCGTCAATATTGTTGTGCAGGCTGAAGTTTCTAGAAACTTTCGTCACATCTATAAATGTAACCATGTGATGCACCAAAAAACAATATATATTATTGATTTGCTTTACTGTAAGCTATACTACTGTACTATAAACCTCGGAAGCTATAACTGTGATTACTGCAAATTAATTCGGAACTTCAGATATATTGACCAGGAATGTTTATAGATTTCGAACATCACAAACCATTTAACTTCTGTTGATTCACTTCGGAAATTAGTGTTTTCACGTAATCAGTATATAACTTTATTAGTGAAAAAAGTCGACGTGTGACCAGCGGGGGAGGGGGGGAGAACGCAGAGTTAGCTCGCTCCCTGTTAAATGAATTGTGCCCGTATAAACTTTAAATTAATTCACTTATCGTGAACCGTATAAGATATCCAGTTTCATAACAGATAGAAGACCCAATATTGTTTGAAGTTTGTAAAATTTCAGTATATAAATCATTATTTTAATAAGTAACTGCAACAACTGTTATTATAAATTGTATTGTTGTTTTTGTATTACAATACATTTTAGCCCAAGAGTTGGCGGTGGGTGGTAATGACTAGCTGCCTTCCCTCTAATCTTATACTGCTAAATTAGGGGCGGCTAGCAAAGATAGCCCTCGAGTAGCTTTGTGCGAAATTCCAAAACAAACAAACAAACAATACAATACATTTGCATTAAGAAAGAAAATTGTGTGTATTAATCTTGCTAGCAAAATCTCATAAATTTGATACATATCGACGTTTAATTAACTTACAAATTCAGATTTTCGTTATAGGTTATTTCAACTTGTAATACGTAATACTACGCATAACGCTAAACTGTTTCTTCAATTTACCATGAGCTATCTAAGGACCATAAACTGGAATGTTGCTGGCTTACGCCTAACTTAAGCCTACAATCATGTGGCAATCATGTCAGAAATGATCCATCCCTCTTTAAAAATAAATCCGAGGATGCACGTGTAATCTCAGGCCTGGAATGGACAGATGGTTAGAGCGCTCGACTCGTAATCTGAGGGTCGCGGGTTCTAATCCCCGTCACACCAAATATGCTCACCCTTTCAGCCGTGGATGCGTTATAATGTGATGATCAATCCCACCATTTGTTAGTAAAAGAGTAGCCCAAGAGTTGGCGGTGGGTAGTGATGATTAGATGCCTTCCCTCTAGTCTTACACCGTTAAATTCGGGACAGCTAGCGCAGATAGTCCTTGTGTAGCTTTGCGTGAAATTCAAAACAACTAAACAAACTTGTAATCCCACTATGAAAGTTATTACGTTGTACTAATTTTCAGGATTTTTCACTTGTGTTTGTAATAATGTGATATACAGGAGAACCAAATTTAAAAGTTTTACATGCTTTCTTAATATCGAAATTAAAAAAAAAAAAGTATAATTTGTTTCTGTACAGTTTTGACATAAGCAGTAAAACTGTTTTGTTCCGGTTGTCTTTGAGACATTGTTGTTCTCTAGCAAATAATATCTGCTTTGCCCACGAGGATGTAACTACTACGTCATCCTTTGTGTCAAAATAGATCATTATCTGCATTATTATTTTCTATCCAAATAGATGATATCTAGAGGTTACAGCCTTTGAATGTTATACGAGAACGACCAATCATTTTAGACTGAAATCGAGGTTACCTGTTTTTGTAAGAAATGTTAGTATTTTTAAGATGTATTCACTTAAATTACGACAATATGAAATTTTGAAATATCTATTTCCAGCATAGTAAATTTATTTCTGTGTAATATTTCGTCTCTAACAGTAACACATGATCGCATACATCATTTAAGGTACAAGCGCTTGTTTCATAAAGTATTAATTGTAGTAATTCTTGCTTGGTAACAGATATGAATAGTTCAACGGATATCTCTTTCGAGTGTCCATGTCCAGTAGGAATGTTCAGCATTCACGCAAGCAAGTCCAGTGTTTTTTGTTTTGAATATAAGAAACATTGGTTTTAAACTTCACATCATGTTTATTTCTTAGTTTAAAATTTAAGTCATTTATCTAAATTCAGGTTTGCGTTACGATTTCCATATTTCTGTGAGGCTACCTGATACTTTCACGAAAAATGAATCTACCCGAAAATGTTACAGTGGCGGTTTTCATGTTGTTCTAGATTACAGTTTTATATTGAATTAATAATCAGTGATGACGAGAAAGCCCACTTGTAGAGAAAAATATATATGTATAAACGGCTCGTTTGGGTTGAGAAACTTTTTTTATGTAGAGGAGCGAACAACGTTACGACCTTCTTTGGTCATCGTCAGGTTCACAAAGAAAGAAAGAGGTAACTGACCGATAGATGACCACATGTTTGAAAGAGGTTGTGTAACTGAATGTAGGAATGTAAAGGGCGTCCTTAGATGTTTGAATAAACTTTTTAATATCACCCCCAACTGGCTCAGCGGTATGTCTGCGGATCTACACGCTAAAATCCGGGTTTCGATACCCGTGGTGGGCAGAGCACAGATAGCCCATTATGTAGCTTTGTGCTTAATTCAAAACAACAACAACAACTTTTTAATATCGGTTTCAAGGTGTTCCTTTGAATGGGTTTATTATGGGCTTGAGTTATTGTATAAGTTATATTGAACTCTTTCAGTTTTCAATATTTTCATTTAAGAGTTACTAAGTTATTCTAGTTTGAAGAATTTTACTCCGAGAGTACTTAGTTTATCTAGTTTACGGTTAAACACTGAAAACTATTATGTCGCTCTAACAGTTTACAGTATTTGTTTGTTTGTTTGTTTTGGAATTTCGCACAAAGCTACTCGAGGGCTATCTGTGCTAGCCGTCCCTAATTTAGCAGTGTAAGACTAGAGGGAAGACAGCTAGTCATCACCACCCACCGCCAACTCTTGGGCTACTCTTTTACCAACGAATAGTGGGATTGACCGTCACATTTTACACCCCCACGGCTGGGAGGGCGAGCATGTTTAGCGCGACGTGGGCGCGAACCCGCGACCCTCAGATTACGAAGCACACGCCTTAACGCGCTAGGCCATGCCAGGCCCATAGAGTAACGGATGAATCATCTCCTAGTAAAAGCTGAAATATATAGAATAACTGATGAATCAATTGTCAGTAACGGCTGAAACATATAGAGTACCAGATGAATGATAAAATAATAAACTACAAATCTTTTTGAAAATAAGGAGCGAATATTTGTTTTGAGAATACGAAATTTTATAAAATGCAAGCTTATTTGCGAATTATATTTTGTATTACAAATAACGGATAATTTTTTTGTTTATATTTAATACAAGTTTACTTCTATCGTTTCAGAAATGTATTGTTTATCTTCAGTTTGACTGATCAAGAAATGATGAGAAACAACACATACCTAAAGGAGTGCGAATATAGGTTAAGAGTAATGTAATGTGAATTAAAGTAGGTCTGAAGTGATGTGTAACTATTGATGTAGGGGCTTGATTCTGACTGGGGGCGAAAATAAATTTTTCCCGAAAATATTCAAATCAACTTTTAAATTATATACATAAGATTTAAAGTCGCTTGGAAAAATTGATGCCGGTGATTTTCACGCGGAATCTACTGCACTAATGGGTTAAAAAGGTGCAACTGAAAATGTCAAGTATGGGTAATATGTTTTTTCGAAATGGCTTAATAAATTTGCAAACATAAAAGCTATAGATGTGTACGGAGCTTTTACAAAATATTCTATAATTTTTTTTACCGAAAAACTGTTGGGATGAGAATTTTGGGGCGACTTTCTCCTTCACCTCTCGCCTCCTACGTTCATGCGTGTGACAAATAAGCTTTGCATCGAAAATGTATATGCGATTCAAAACTGTGTGTATGTGTTTTCTTATAGCAAAGCCACATCAGGCTATTTGCTGTATCCCCCGAGGGGAACCGAACCCATAATTTTAACGTTGTAAATTTGAAAAATTACCACTGTCCCAGAGAGGGACGATTCAAAACTAATTACCATAGAATACCATACAAAAAACAACAACAATCGAGAACCTGTCTAAAGAAGATGTGGAACACTTCTCGAAGTACTTTATGGAGATGAATGTTTGGAATGGTTTGTCTCATAAATATGTAGTGTAACCACTGATCTCTAGGCTGGACTTCAGCCTTTGATTCTATGAGACACATGAGTGAGATGCAACTCAAGGCTATGATACAGTCATAACAATTTGTATCAATTGTTCAACTTAATAGAAAAAATTGTTATCCATCAGGGTTGATAGACGATAATTTAAATGGTAGTGAGTACCATTTGTATACAAAACAAACTATCACATGGCTCTGGCAGATCTTCATTGACAAGTTCATTTAAGGACTATCTGGAGAACTAATGAAGGATTACTTGAGTGTGAGAGATTTTCTTACTCTAACAAAGTTAGTTTCTGCTTTGATAATGTTTAAAGTAACAACTATGAACAGAAATCAAGAGATCAAACTTACAACAGCAGCTAGTGTGGTGGTACCTTAGACAAAATGTCCTACTGATTGAGTGTGGGCTAGGCCAAGGGTTAACTAACTACCCAAACGCCCAGTGATACAACACAACCCCATCAGTTTCCAGTGAGTAGATGTAACTTTCATCGTTCTACTATGTTATGGCCTGTGTGGAATGAATGCTGGGTCACTTTAAAGTGAACTGTATGTGCCTTATCCTACAGAAAGGTAGACGAGACTATCAGTTTTGATCAACAACACAGCAAATACATTAGATCAACATAAAGCAGTAGTTACTACTTTTTAACTTCAGAAAGCTCGTTAAATCTAAGGCAGACCACTACATACTTGGACAAAATTCATAAGACGGCTTGCACCTAAAGGTTTGTTGGCAGACTTAGATTTTTAAGGGCTTGGTGGTGGTTATTATGTTCCTGTGAGAATACAAGAGAGAGTGAGAACTGAACTGATGTTTCATGAGAAAGCCATCTGTTGCTGACAAGGTCATGGATGTATAGAATGCATTAGTGTATGATATGGAGGGAATCACGATACCCACGTTTATACAAGTAGTGTTTTACGACTTACTACAGATGAGGTCTATTGTATTGGTACCAAGTAATGAATTGATACAGTCATCAACATGTGAAGTGTACTGTTTCATGTACAGAAATCAAGCAACACTAGCACATACAGTAATCAGTACAAGGAAGGCTGAAGTCACAACGTAGTTCTGAAAGTATGGTTAGTTTGTTAATTCACTTTCCACTCACATATTGCACGGTGAATGAATTCGAGGTGGTTGAAGCTAACAGTCAGTATTTCTCTTGTTGCCTCCATCATGTCTTACGGTTGTTTATATATTTGAATTTGCTGATTAAGAATTGTGCAAAAACTCTAGTTTTAATACTGTAACAGAAGCTCAGTGATTTGTTGGATAAATGTGCTAACGTATTTGAGAGATCAGATAACCATTGAGGCTAAACAACAGTAACTCAGTATCAGATAGATACAATTGACACTTGTCTAACCAAAAACTGATAAACAGACTTCCTTGAATATTTGGATAAACCGGTGCTGATATATAATCAATGTTAAAGTATGGAGCACATAGTCTTGGTCATTTACAGTTGTGATTATCAGAAAGAAAAAGTCTTCGCCAGGTTTTGTTGTAAATGTAGTGTAATTTTAAATGGGAGAACATTGTAACTTATGTTAACACCCTTGAACTATCATAGACAATTAAATATCTGGACAAATTATAAGGAGCATGTTGGTTCAATAGTTTAAACTTTGAATTCAGATACTATATGACAAGAACAGACCTAAAACTGCTTTTATCACTCAAAAATATTTCGTATAAAATTTACATCATGCCATTCAGCTTTTGAAATGCACTCACCACTTTGGAACTTGCAGTAAAGTGGTTGGAATAGGAGTCATGTCTTATGCATATTAAAGATATTTTGGTGTTTGGCTGCATGCTTAAATCTGTTAATGAAAACCTGATCAGGTAATTCAGAGAGTAAGACTGGCAGGTTTTAAGTTGAAACTAGTAAATGACGTACTTGTGCACACGGTGGAAAGATCGTTTGATTATATTATGAGTATAGAAAGAGTCGTCACTGACACTACAAAGACCATAGCTGTACAAGACTTATCTCAACTTATAAACAAGCAAGATACCCACAGTTACTTTGGTCTTGCATTATACTACTGATTATTCGTGGCCAACTTTTCATAGATCTCTGCAACATTATTAGTTCTCACTAAAGTTGAAATGCATTTTAGATGAAATGAGGAAAGTGAGCAAACATTCACGTTACTGAAACGTGCTATGAACGAGTTGTGATCTCTCTTAGAATGGTATATGAATCAGGTTGTTATGAATTTAAGTCGAACAGTCCTCGTTTCACTTGATTTGTCTTTTTTTATTTTTCTGTAAAGCCAACTGAAGAAAGTGGTCTTTCTTGTGAGTTGTGCAAGTTTTGTTAGTTTGGCTGCAAGAGTTACATCTGACAAGATATTTATCATAGGTTAGTTTGAATTACATTGACATATGTGGTGTGGTGACAACATAAATATTGAAATCAAGTTGATTAGAAAAACCTTACTACATTTTAATTATGCCAGTGATTATTTATTTCGTGAGACCTAAAATGTATTGAATTTAACAGTTTGTAGTTGGCAGTACAATAGAGTACAGTAATTATCAAACATAGCTAGAACATAGCCAATGTTGCACAAGCCAGAGGCAGTCTGTCTTAAGTTTACGACAATGTGTAACAATTACACGTCCGTATGGCAATATATATATATATATATATAATCAAGTATGTCTGTGGTCTTTTACACATGTGTTTATGTTATACAAAATTACTTATAACTGTTGTATAACACGAACGTATTAATACACAGAGAGGATCTCAGTTGATTACACTACTCTTGTAACAATAAAATAACTATTCAAGTTTCCATGCTATGAATTTTAATACTTTGTGTATATTTTCACGAAATTTAGCATACTTTTAGTAGACATTACAAGTTATGCTATTGAATAGCATAACACATAACAATGGTACCAGTAGTTATGTATCGTTTATTTATTTAAATTGTGTTTCTAAGAATACAGAATGTAACACTCAAAAAACAGTGTCCTATAACTACTGTAATTTAACTAATTTTCTAGCTAAGGCATAAGATTCTTTAACCAATTCTCCAAGCTGAACACTGCAAGGTAAACTTTCAAACTGAAGCAGAAATTAAAAGTACTTTGTACTGAGAACAATGCAACATTATACGTCATTTAATGAATTAAGATTTTGTCTTTATGTTGGTTGTTGGAAATTTGTGAAAGAGACGATTAAACAGGTGGGCGTGGCAGGTGTAGCTGACTTTCTTGTTTGTGTTTCTGTGAATTAAGAAAATTGAAAATTATAAAATTAGAATTTGTTTTGGTAATATTTCTATTATAATAAGAAATTCACGTCAAATTCCATATTTCAGTGAGGGTTGATAAATAAATTGGAAAAGTTAAAGACCTAGAGAACAAATTTCATGATTCTCATAAAGCAGTTCCCCAATAGGGGAGCAGTAATGAGTTGGATTTACAACACTAAAATCAGGGGTTTGATTCACCTTGAGGGACACAGACGATAGCCAGATGTGGCTTTGCTATAAGAAAATACATATATAATTATACAAGGGAAGCTTGAGAATTTATTGATTTTAAAATTAAGAAAGTAAAACTTACATGATATTACATTTTAATTTCTTAACTACGTTTTGACACCAAGTTTATTCATATGCATTGAATATAAAGTAGTGTAATTAAATTTTGAACGTAACTCTGTAAAAGTTCGTGGCATATGTACTTTAACCTATCCATAGCAAGAATGTTAACAATTTCATTTGAAGTTTGTTGTTGTTGTTTTTTTTTGTATTAAGCACAAAGCTACACAATGGGCTATCTGTGCTCTGCCTACCACGGGTTTCGAAACCCGGATTTTAGCGTGTAAGTCCGCAGACATGCCGCTGCTCCACTGGGGGGCATTTCATTTGAAAAAATATATTTGTCATTATTTACCAATAGAGAATTATTTGAAGATATTGTAAAATTATTATTGTCACTGACACGAATGATAAAATATTTTAATATTGACACTGAAATATTCGGTAGGGACTGAATTTTGATAGAAGAGATGACAGTAAAGGAAATACTCAGATTATATTAGGGAGAGATTGGAACTCATTTTATGTTTTCAGTAACAGTAACAGGAGACAGTTTGATTGGATCAAATCAAAATACATTTGACCTCACATTTTAATCCTGATTCTTAAAATTTAAAATCAAGCACTTAACCCTTCTGACTCTCTTGTTTTCTGAATTAGTCAATTATGTTTGTCTTTCATTCTGTTTGTACTGAATCTTCTCGTTTATATGTTTTTAAAGAAGAAATCTTTAAAATAATATAATCTTTAATAAGGTAAACTACCTAGAACCCTTCACAAACATTCTAAGACATCAGGTTTGACCTGGCAGACCCCGTTGACGAGGACCCAGCTGCTATTGAACTATCATCAATCTTTACCATGCTAATTAAGTCTAGTCTTCCTGTGGCTGTACCTCACAACTTAATTTCTGAAGTTACGCAAATATGCATAAAGAGGTTAATCACCGAGTCAACAATAACACATTAATTCCAGTTCATGGTATGCACCATCAGAGGATGTCATTTGGAAAGTTGTACATGCACAGAATGTGTATTAACCTCTGGATCGTTCACTACATTTCAAAGCATACTTTTCAGGAGCTAAATTCTTTCAATGGTTTTTCTAAGCTGAAACGAAGTGTTGAATTAATTACAAACCAATCTACAATAGTAAAGTATTTCAAGGAAAGCCAAGGATCCTCCAAGCAATGATAGTAATAGCCAAGATATATCAAAAGACATTTACATTAGCAGTGATAAAGTTATCTCACACAAGTAGTTTTTATATCAATCACAGTGGCAACTAAGAATGAAACTCCTGATAACCCCACCAGTCATTATCACAATATTTATCTACCTGAAATTACAATGTTAGGATGAGACTGAGACATGGACAAAAGCATGGACTCTATACAACAGAAAAGAAGGTTAGTTGCCCAAATTGTTAGAACAACTGCCCTAGCTATAGAAAGATATCTAGTTGCAGTCCTGTGAAATCAGTGTATCTGATAATATCACAATGTAAGAGCCTGCAACTTTTAATCATACGATTTGTAAATTCACACAATCAGCATCAACTTCATCCTAAGATCCAGTTAGAGTACGTTTTATAAAATGTTTATGTTTGAATGTAAACCTGTATTAAGACAGCAAACTGGCAGAGAAAACAAGTAATGCGTACAATTACACGATTTGTTCCTCGTAAAACTAAATTATTGGAAGGAGTCGTGGACTTTTAAAGAGTACTCTGTACTAAAATATTGTGTATTTGATATTTTGATTTAAATGTTTCTCTACTAGAGGAAGTTTTCATTACATATGACGATGCAATATCTAGAAATTTGGTGTAGTAAGCAAAAAAGATTAATGATACAACAAAATCAGAGAAAATTAGTTAGTCAATCAGTAAATTATTCAATTTATCAGTGAAAGTAAAAGAAATAGTATACAATTCGGAAGTGAACATAAAAACTGCAGAGAGGATTCTGTATGCAACCACCAAACCACATGATAGAGCCCACAGAGTCATCTAATTTCAAACCATCAGTATAAATAGTAATGGAAGGATGGTTTGAAAGATATTTGGCAAATAGAAGATGGTGTTTTCAATCGAAATGTTGTGTTTGTTTCAAGAATATTCTTCCTTACTGTAAAGGCTGTAATTTGTATTATTATAATTTTCGATCATTTTTAAAATGATTGTTACGTTCGTTTGATATGACAATGTTGTCAGGAATAAATTAAAATTTAACGGTCTCCTTGACTCTGTAGTAAGTTTAGAAGTTATTGATTTTAAAACGCAGGTTTTTATTTGTTTTGTTTTTGTTTTTTGACGAAGAAAAGCAACAACACCCCGTCGCGGCATTTGTTGAACGGTTGTGGAAATTTATAAGAGTTTTGCCTGGTTATTTGTTTGTTTTGTTTTGAATTTCGCGCAAAGCTACTCGAGGGCTGTCTGCGTTAGCCGTCCCTAAATTAAGTAGCGTAAAATTAGAGGGAAGGAAGGTAGTCATCACTGTCCACTGAAAATTCTTGAGATGCTCTATTACCAGCGAGTAGTGGGATTGACCGTCACATTATAACGCCACAACAGCTGAAATGTCGAACACGTTAGGACGAGAAGGGAGTTGAACCAGCAGTCCTTAGGTTACAAGACGAGAACCATAACTTTGACGTTCGCTGGACTAGCCAGATCAAAGCGAAGGAAAACCAATTTGACTGCTTCATCAAGACATCAAGAGTAGGTATCAGAGAAGGTGAAACACCAACATGATGGCCGATTACTGCTGGTCATTGAAACGAGATGTTTAAAATACAATACATAAAAGAAAGATCACAACACAGTTTATGAGACTAAAAGACATACTTTCATCATAAAATCATCATGAATGAGGATACATATTTTACACCAATTTTTACCATTTTCTTTAGTTTCTTGGTACTTTTGTATACGAACATAATTGTAAAAAAAAATGTTCATTGTGGTAAACGAAATAATAATTTGATCTGAGTAGGTTTTTCTTTTCTTCCCGATTCATAAAAAATTAATATTTTCAAATCCTGCAAAACGCAATTATGGAAAATTACTGTATGCTTGCAATTCATAAATGTCACAAATATTTTCCATTTTACTGAATATTTATACCACGAACAAAGTTGTATAATTCATTAATGAAATATTTATTTTCCTTTGTTCGCTTATTGTGTACACAATATATTGCTACTCTTGGAGAAATCTAATGAACATACTTTATTAACCTACTTTTGCTAGAGCGATGCTAGCTTTGTAAACTGCTTCTTGCAAGTCATTTAAACACGTGTATGGAAATATTCAATTTTTGACGCATTAATGAGCTTTAAGCATGTGTTTTATTACATTGCGTATTATACTTTATCTCAGCCGAGTCTCAGATTTACTGTGTTATGACAGTAAAATGATACGGTTTCAAAGAGAAATTGTAATTTGAAATTAGAAGTTAAATGAGTGTCAATGTGTATCAAATTTATGATACTTGTTATAAAATGATACACACAATTTTCTTTCTCAATACAATTTTATTATACACACAAATCACACATTGTCGACACTTACACCACAGAATCTATAAATATAAAGTACTGGTAGGACGAGCACAACACGCATTTAACAATATACATGTATTTCTATAAACATAAAAAATGACAGATATTAAAATGAACATAAAACCGTAAGAAGTAACATATATTAAAATATAAAAACATAAAAAATAACATATATTAAATTAAACATTAAAAAAAATGGTGACACTTGGAGAGATGAAAAGTTGTTACTCGTCTCCCAGTTTCACGAAAGGATGCTGTGTGTAAAATAAAAACAAAATTGGTCAGAAAATGTTTATTTTCTATACCCATTTTAGTAAATTAGTCTCTGTACATTATAAGTTTAATATATTTTTACAGTGCACAGCACTGTAATAACATGCTGGCAAATAAAGTGTAAATAATTCCACATATCGAATTACAAATTTTTACTAACACGATTTACACAAAAAAGTCAAGTTGGACTGAAACACAACTAAACCATTCTGAGCATTGATGAAATTTTTGATGCTTGAAAAAAAAAGAAAAAAGTTTAAGTTTTATAAGCCTGTAAATCCAATGAGAACGAAAAAAGAATCTATAATAATTTATTTTCAACTAATCCTCTGTAAGCATGTTTTCACATTTGAATTCTACTGACAGAAAATGTTACACATACTTTATCATAAAGAGCATTAAAAATTAGAAAAATAAAAGTTACTACACATCAGCAGCCCTACAAGTATTTCTATAACTTCTTGAACAATTCCCAGTTGTATAAAAATATATGATATGCTATAGAACTTTCCTTACTTTGGCATGAGAGTTCAACTCTAAGCAGCAATAAAGAAAAACAAAATCAACAAGGTTCTTCTAATTCCTTTCCTCAAACCATTAAAGAAATAAATTTTTACATTAATTACTTAAAGAAATATTTACACTATTTATAAACATTTTCAAAAATAAATATTTGTTTTCCAATGGGAGTTTAATATACATGCATTTTTAGTAGATTTGTTTAGTTTTCTCTCTCATGCATCTAAGAATATTAAAAGATATGGAATGATCATATATTCTTTATCACGTTAAAATGTGCCAAGATATGTATAAATGGTCTTTTTTTTAAAAGGATTTACATAACCCACGAACGTAATTATTATTATTTCTATTTACAATGCATAATACTACAGTGAGTCATTTATATATTTTTGAATTTAAAACATTTGCTATTGCAAAAATTTATAGAAATACAACAAACAGGTAAATAAGTCTTACTACTATACAACAAATTGTATCTTATTAAACTTATACACATAAATATAAAAAAGTTATTAATATCCTTCTTCACTGGAATAGATTTCTTGTATTTATATTAGTTGTTTATGTATGCACACCATGTGTTTGTATGAATGATGGCAAGGAAAAATGTTAACCCTCAACAACTTTTTGTCATGACTAATATGTATAGAGAACTACCTATTGGATGAACTGTACAAAATAGAGTAAAAATCATGTGTTTTCTATCAATGGTTAATGCATTAAAATTTAAAGTATCTGAAAATGAACTTAACAAAACCGAGTTATCTAATGTTAAAATTTTTATCATAGGAACATTACTATTCAGTTCAAACACTTCTTCCAGTTACAAATCAACTAAAATAAAATGGAATGGCTGGATTTAAATGCAGTTAAAAAAATTTTATGGGTAAAATATTTACATTCATTTGGGATGCAAAAATGATTCAATTTTTTTCACCAGTAAAAGTTGATATTCTATGGAATTCATGAATATTACAAAATAAACAATATTTAATTTTGAGGTGGCATCTTAAATTGAAGCTCCCATTCTGTTAGATGAACAGCCAAGCATAAGAGTGAACTTTTACATTTATTGATATTGGTTGTTATTGTGTTCATTGGAACGTTAAGTTCAAAGTAGAACAAACTATCCTAGTAAAATAACAGTAATTTATGTCACACCTTTAAAAGTTCAGAAGCAGTGTATCGCTTATCTGCATCCACTTCTAAACATTTGTCCAGAAATACATGTCAGAATACGTCAAGTGTGAGAGACTGTTTTAAAGTCTCATTGGGGTTTTACTGATTTTTATCATGTATATTGAGTTATTTGTACTTTTGATATTGGAAATTCTCTTATATTTCTTAGAATTCTGTATAACATAATCATTTTTAAAACAGTAGTGAGTTATATACATCGAACATTACACAAGTGCCTAGGAATTTTAAAACACAATTTATTTTATAATATCCAAGTATCTAAAGCCGACAGTAGTAAATACAGTTTGAGAATGACATTATTTTGTTTATCCCAGAATCTCCCTTGCTTCCTCATATGAATTATACATTTCCAAACTTTCAGTTATCAAAACAGAAACATTTCTTCTTTATACACCTTCTAACAATCTACAATAATTTATTCTAACAAAGTGGGCTGGTATGTCATTTGGCATATGGTTGTACTTTTACTGATAAACATATTTAAGAGCCTGGCTTTTACATCAAGTTATACTGATTAACGGCACAATACATAGCTATGTCATGTAGTTGGTGTTACGTATTTTTTAAGTTTTAAGTTCTTCGTAGACTAAACGCAACAGAAAAAACACAGATAACAGCTTGTATAATTTATTACACTAAACTATTAACAAATATAACAGATATAACACAAATTATATATAATAACAGAGACAGATATTAAGTTACAACATTCGAAATTAATTACAAAACAAAATAATACTAGTTTCAAACTTCAAAATTAATCACAATACAAAATGGTACTGGCCTGTATCTAATATAATGATCTAAAATGAAAGTCTCAAATTCCAGTCTAGGGTGTGAATTTGGTCCCACGAAGAAATTCCGAAGCTTAAATGAAGAAGTTCAGGAACAGTTCACAGTTCAATAAATTCGCCGACCCTCAGCACAAGCAGTAATTCAGATGAATCGTAGAGATTGACGAAATAAAATCACAGCTTCCGTAGATCTAACTTCAGTCACAAATCCAAGTTGAATAATCACAGCAAAAACTTAATCTTTCTCAAATAACTGACTCTCTTCTTTTGAGATAAAACTAATGACCCAAATCTCACTTTTGTCTCTCGCATCTTCGTCTGTTTATATATTGTAGGTCTAAACTCCTCGAAACACCGCGAAAATTCTACAGGTCTCTAGAGCAATCCACGCATGTCCGTTCTTGCACGAGACTACACGTCTAGACACGTAGTCACCAGCACTTCATTTACAAGCATATGATTGGATTACTTAATTCAAGAAAATTCTAAATGTTACCTTAAATATATAACAACATATTTTATTAGTTTAAACTTCGAAACAATAATATAAATATGGAAACATAGATAATAGAAATGAAAATTCAAACACAACACGACATGTTGTCGTTTACAAAATATTTACACATTTACATAACATTGGTTTCATTTCGTTTTGTATTGGACGTTTACGAAAAAATAAATTAATCAAGGGTGTGTGTATATGTTTGTGTTTTCTTAGAGCAAATCCACATGAGGCTATCTGCTGAGCCCACTGAGGGGAATTGAACACCTAATTTTAGTGTTGTAAATCCGAAGACATAGCGCTGTACTAGTGGGGGGCAATTTAATCACGAGTTAACAATATTCAATGCTTTACATAGCTAGAAAATATATTTCAATAATATTTAAAGATTTGATATTGAAATAAAAATGAAGAAATAAACAGCCACAACATAATATAAAAATATCAAACATGACAACTACTTAAGATAAATAAAAGAAAAACGTCGATATAATAATTTAAAAATGAATTAAGAAGATACATAAAATGAGAACTGTAAGTATAATGTAAGGAACGTAAGAATAAGGGATATTTAATGGTTGGATCCCAATAAACATTTTATTCAGTAAAAGAACTCATTATTTTGACTGGATTTCAAGTGACAAAAGTTTCCATGGAACACTATCTACACATAAATATAAATAATAAATAAATAAGTTTATTAAGCAATAAATTAAACACAAAAAATCAAATAACAAAATAAAACCATCAACAATGAGTTAACTCGTCCTGTGATGGTTAAACATAAAATAAAGTAAATAAAATTAAATTAAAAGTATTAGTTCAAATTATACACAAAAAACACATGCTAAATCAAAAATTTACAAAATCAGGATGAAATGCCCAGAATATTATCATCAGTATTTAAGATACGTTGTATTAAGTATTTCTTTTGATTAACACGATTAATAGAAGATCTTATACTATAAGGAATAAAATTATGAATACGAGGTGCCAAATAAAAATATTGGTGAAGTGTAACTGTTTTACGTGGTGTGGGTACACTAATTGGAAAAAAAGATTGAAGTCGTGTAAAATATGAAGTGACTTTAAGAGGCCTATTAAAAGAGGCATGCAATGTAGATAAAGCTAAAAAATATAAATAAAGTTTATCATATGAAAGAGGGGAATTAAATTTACGGGAATCGGTATCAAGCCTACGGGTAAAAATAAGAGAGAAAACAGTTTTTTGCAACTTGTAAATAGGAATTAAAAAAGTCTTATATGTGCCACCCCAAACTGAAATACAATATTGTAAGGAGGATTGAAAGAGAGCATAATATACACTTAACAAAATATGATAAGGAGCACAATGACTGAGTTCAAAAATTAGCATAGAGCTATATTTTAATTTATTAACTAAAGAATTAATATGGAATTGCCAATTTAATTTTCGATCTAAAATAATTCCTAAATATTTAACAGAGGAAACTTGAGTCAATTTGGGACACATGCAATTAGGGTAAGTATAACAATCATTGGAATGGTAAAAGATAGAAGGAAAAGCTGGAATGACACCATAAAGGTTAAACTGAAGAAGAAAAGATTTAGAAATATTTAAGGATAAGCCATTACAGAAGAGCCAATTTTTAATTTTATTAAGATCACTAGAAATAATGGCTTCATTAATTAGATTTGACTTACTATAAACAACAGCAATATCATCGGCATATGCTTGGATATCTCCAGAAAACTGTTGGTAAAGAATATCATTTATATAAATGAGAAATAATAAAGGGCCCAGAACAGAACCTTGTGGTACTCCAGCATTAATTGTAAGCCAATCACTATAGTTATTATGGATACAAACCGATTGCTTTCTGTTGTGAAAGTAAGAAAAAAACCAATCAAAAACAATGCCTCTAAAACCATAATAAGATAATTTATTTAACAAAATTTTATGATTAACAGAATCGAAAGCTTTGGCTAAGTCAAGAAAAACAGCAATTGGATGAAGATAGGAATCCAAAGCTTCTGTAATACTTCCCACAAGTTTAGCAACAGCAACCTCCGTTCCAAGCCCAGGCCGAAAGCCAAATTGAGAAGGAGACAAAACTGAATGTTTATCAAGAAATGATAAAATTCTAATCTTCATAGATTTTTCAAATAGTTTAGAGAAATGTGTTAATAAGGAAATAGGTCTATAATTCGTAATATCAAAAGTATTACCAGATTTATAAATTGGAATAACCAATGATAACTTTAAAGCATTGGGAAACTTCCCTTGAGTAAAAGATAAATTAATTAAAAAAGTCAAAATTGATGCAAAAAGGTTAGCATTAGCTTTCAACATCTTAACAGAAACACAATCTACACCATTAGAAGCTGAATTTGATAAGGATAAAATATTGTTCATAGTTTCAGATACAGTAACAGGATATAGGTAACAAGAGGAAGAAGGAGCAGGAGGCATGCCCTGAGAACAGAATAAAATAATTTAAATTTTGCAATTTAAATATTCTAAGCCACTGAAGTATAAGTTGAACATTATTATAAAACATTTCACTGCAGATGTTGTGTTTTCTCTATTTATTGTTATATTTCCTATACACAGGCTAACAACAATAATAGACTATACTTTTTTTTGCCAAGCAACATGACACAAAAGCCATTGCTGGAAAACATTGTTATCAAAGTGCATTAGCTTCCCTATATATTACATGTTGTTATACAAACTAAGGTACCCTGATTTGCTCAAGTTATTACGTTTATATATTCTACACTACAGAGGTGGACTGGCTATTGTTCCACGGCATGTGAGCCCAAACTCTTAATGAAATGGTAAAGACTCAAGTCTGCCTATGCTACATCATTATGTCAGTGTGCATGTATTCTGAACCCATTTTAACACGAAAGTACACCCTATATACCCTTCTTGTTGAACAACACAACACAAAAACCATTGTTTGAGCCCATTTTCATCAAAATGCATTAACTTTTCCATAAATTAGAAGTTGTTATATAGGAAAATACTTCTTTTCTGTGTAGTTCCACTAATTTACCTCATTAAAAAGATACAGAGGAATAATTAATACCCAGGTGCACACCCTCAGATATGGGTGCAAAAGCTGAGTCTTTGTGCTCTTTCTTCTTGGAAATACAGAGTCACATACACAGAGACAAACCTTTTTATTATTATATATAAACAATGTTAGTAGTGTAATATTACTTACACAACATAATGGTAGATTTTTACGTTTGCACTCGCTCCAGAAAGACTAAACAATTGCCTGCAGTAGCATCTAAATTATGTGTTCTTCAGAACCTTAATATCGGTCTGAACCATGTTAGAACCAAAACCTTTGATATTAAGTGCATGGTATGTTCCAAAGAAATAAATACTAGAAACACTTAACAAATGGTTCAGCCTGAAAATAGGTTAAAATTTTACAATCTTAGAATTGATTTTACACAAAGTAGAAAAAACAGCTAGTTAAGGTTCTGAAGAACACATAATTTAGATACCACTGCAGGCAATGGTTTAGTCTTTCAGGAGCGAGTGTAAACGTAAAATCTACCATGATGTTGTGTAAGAAATATTATTACTTACTGGTATTTATTTCTTTGGAATATACTATGCACTTAATATCAAAGGTTTAGGTTTTAACATGGTTGAGACATATTTAGTACAGTTAAAACTTACCAATGGTAAATTTTAAAAAATTGTAGACTTGTTGAAGATGTGTTTCCGTATAATGCACTGGAGGTGAAGCTTCTTGTAAGTTCACGTAACGTCACGGAGTTTATACTGTGATAACCTCATCAATTTCAGGTGGAATTACACTATTACCAGCTGAAATCTTATTTAAATTGTTCTTTATCACTGTAGAAATGAAAGTTTATGGAAGTATCCATTTTTGCTACTTTGGTCACAAGAATTTTTGCAAGAAAATAAAATAATCATTATACAGACTTAAGTTAAATACAGTCATCAGGTCTCTTCTGTAATACGTATCAATTAACAACAATCAATCTCGCATACTTTTCTACAAACTCCAGATATTTCTACTTCTTTCATGCAAGTTTTGGTTACAACATCAGTCAGAGGCCCACCCGATAAATACTCCACTACAATCTAAACAAACAAGTTTAAATTTTCACTTACGTTTTGTTTTTTACTAAAATCATACATACTAATAACACATAATAAGTTTTTCTTCCTGATTTAGGATTCTTTCAGTAATACGATTTCTAACAAAATACTTATACCAAAATTCTTCCAAAAATTTATTCATGAGGTAGAAAAAAGTAACAATAGCTCTTTAGCATTCTTTAAGAGATAGATTTGTATTATTTATAAAGCTATGTGGTTCACATAAAATAAATATATTAAATTCAGTTTTAAGGGTGTTGAACTAGCAAAGAATACTTTTCTACCTCTTTGTTACTTTTTCTATTTCTAATTTTCATTTTCAAATACATTCTTTCATATAATTGGTGACAAAATCTACGATCTGGTTCCTAACAGTTATAAAAAATTAAGTAAGATTGTATTTTGTGTAAAAATTGATTATTTAATGTTTATTGTATTGCATATTAAACAATGTTTATAGCTTTTCCTAATATACTGTATCATGTAAGCTGCTAATAATTGAACAAACTCAACTTTTCCTGTATTAAACAGTTTCAACAACCATACATAAAACTACGTTCACCTAACCTACACGGAAGATGAACAAAGCAATGGTATAAACTGAAATGTTACAGATAAACCTTATGCTGGTGAGAGATAACTTACTCGTAGAACACATTATGCAAGTACAAAGTAATTCTAAATATATATACATATATGGAATAATTAAAAATTATTGTATCTGAAGCAGATGTGTCTCCAACTCACAATCCTTGTTCTAAAACTATTATTTATAATCACAATTTAAAAAAAATCAGATCTCTGAAAGTGGTATGCAAAACTTTTCTTAAATTTGTTATGTTGCTCAATATTAAACAAATTAATCTAATAAAGACAGTATCTTAACCCATACATCACAACATGTCAAATTATAAATAAAATAAAGTAATATGTAACACTATGAACAGTTACCCAGAGTTCTTCACTTTCAAGATAGGTGTCAATGTAGTTCACTATATTTTGGTGTTTGTGTTCCCTTAATCCAAGAATTTCAATAAAGAACAGTTCAGTTTTAGGTTCTTGGATAAATTTATTTGCTTGATAGCAACTTCTCTACCAGTACCAATTTCTAACGCCCTATAAACAATTTCTGAAGCACTGAAACAATAAAAGAAAACATCATTATAATCTTTGGTGTGCTGGTTACCTGATACAAGGACATTGCTGTATTCTTGCAATAAAATTATTATGCCTTTAAAAAATAATGGGTTATTACATGTTTCTAACCTCGTATTTTTCTAAGATCGTTACACTGTATATTTAGACTATTATACAGTAATTCTGTTCTCCTGTTACATTCAAGACACATCCATTATGTAATGTTAGTTTTGAGCCTTTATTATTGTAATTCAGCTAAGCCTACATGCATAAATTAATCCTTTCTTTGTAATAAATGCATGCTTTTAAGCATAACAATACCAATGACACATGGCTTACTTTGGTCTATAAACGTTGTAACCCTGTGTGTGATCAAATGTACTTTAAAAGTTCATATGGTAATCATGTCTTCAGTTCACATGGTAATGATGTCTTTCAATGGTGCAATTTTATTCTTCGTAATTTCCCAATTTCCCCTTTGACATCGAAATATCCAATAATTTATAACACTTACTGAACTATGAGACTATTTTTGTTGGGACTAGTTATTTTTAATGCAAAGTTTTGTTGATGTAAAATATACTAGCAGTATTTGGATGAGATCAATCACACAGCCCACTTGTAACTATTTTTTTTTTCCTTGGTAGATCATAATGTGGCACGGTGTTTATGATGTTGAACATTTGTATATTTTCTCAATTAAATCATATTTTAAATGCCAATGGGTTTACCAGCCTGTCCTTTGCATTACATATAGTGTTTTTTAATTGAATTTCGCACAAAGCTACTCGAAGGCTATCTGTGTTAGATGCCCCTAATTTCGCAGTGTAAGACCAGAGGGAAGGCAGCTATTTCATCACCACTCACAGCCAACTCTTGGATTACTCTTTTACTAACAAATAGTGAAATTGACCGTAACATTATAACGCCCCCACGGACGCCTTAACCCACCTGGCCATGCCGAGCCGAATTTAGTGTAATAATATTATGAAAAGAGTCATACCAATGAAAAAAAATATGTATACATTTACAGTTTGTAATAATTAAGGTGCCATACTTGAGTAACGTGTATAATGACATTTAATAAACCCCTCCTTTGAATTTTAGCAGATTAATAATACAGAACTTTGTGCCCTGCTGTATAAAAGAAGATAGAAAGAATTCATTATGTGAAATTCATAAAATAATCAGCTGAATGTCATGTATTCATTCAACTGAAAAGTTTTTCAAAAATTAATGAACCTACAACATGAATTTAAAAAAGTCCCATTTTTGTTTAAAAAATAAGTAATTGATTAATAAAGTGAGAAAGTTAAGGTAACATAATACCTACTAATTTATTATAAATTAGTACTATATTTTAAAAATAGTTTTAGTTCGAATATTTTATTACTGTGTACAAATTTAACTTTAAATTACAATATTGGCCCGGCATGGTCAGTAGGGTTTAGGCGTTCGACTCGTAATCTTATGGTCGCGTGTTCGAATCTCCGTCGCACCGAACATACTCGCTCCTTCAGCGGCGGGGACGTTATAATGTGCGGACAATCTCACTATTTGTTGGTAAAAGAGCAGTCCAAGAGTTGGCGGTGGGTGGTGATGACTAGCTGCTTTTCCTCTAGTCTTACAACCATTCAAATGCTTTGACGAGCGGTCTCTGTAAGATATTACAGAGAATGGTTATTGCTCATTTTTGGTTCCTTGAATTAAATAATCTCCTCTTGTCCATACAGTTTGGGCTTCAATGACAGTGCTTCATCGTGGACCACATGATTTGACTGAACGTCAATCGAGGAATCTTTCTCAAGCAACATTTTGTTTCTGTATTTTTATGTAGAGAAAGCTTATGATACTACGTGGAGGTTTGCCATTTTGCGAGACTTCCAGTCAAATGGTTTGTGTGGCCATTATTAAACATTTTTTAATGGACTGGTGATTCAAAGTTCGTATGGGTTCAACAATTTCCCATTCTTTTCCACAGGAACTTGGAGTCCTTTAAGGCTGTGTCTTGAGTGCCGCACATTTCATTATAAAGATTAATGCCATCAGCGGACAATTCCTCCCTACAGTTGCAAGTAGTCTTCATCTCATTGACTTCTACTTCTCGTGACAGTCTTTGATTATGAGGTTCATTGAATGATAGCTACATATTGCTCTCAGTCATTTATTGAAGTGGACTACAGCAAAGAGTTTTACCTTTTTTCGCTCTAAAAGTGTTTGCATGCATTCCTGCTACAAATATAGTATTTACTCCTGTCCTGAACTCTGTCTTGGAGAAGTTGTGCTTCCTGTGGTCCCTGAGACAAGGTTCCTGGGACTTATCACTGACTGTAAACTGACCTTTACTCCACGCATCAAATAGCTATTTGTCAAGTTTACAAAGGCACTGAGCATCCTCCTTGTCCTCTCTTCCACCTCCTTGGAGCAGGCTCATGTTTTATGCTAAGAATCTATTGTGTCTTCATTCATCAAACTGGAATACGAGTCACTGTGACTTAAAGCTCTGCCAGCACCTGCTCCTTGATGATGTTGAACCCTGTTCACCATCAGGGGCTTCAACTTTTCACAATGGTCTTTCGCACTTCTCAGGTCCAGGGTGTGTACACCGAGTGTCATGAAATTCCTCCAAATCTCTAATGTTTATAACAGTCTTTACTGTATGCTTCAAAACTTCGATCTCTATCACAGCATCCCACCTTGGGTTGTGTTTTCTTTCTTCAGTGGCCCATGCTTTTTAAAAATAGATGGTTTGCCATTGATCCTTTTGGCCTTTGTATCCATGTGCAGTTCACTAAATTAGGTCTGCCCTTGGATAAAACTGCTGTATCCATTGGTTAGCCATTCTGAAGAAGACAGATACTCACAATTGGAAGTACCTTCTTATATTTGCTGAACATCTTTCGAACCATCCTTTCATTCCCATTTTATGAATGGCTCAAAATCAGGTGACTGTGGGCTCTGCCATAGTTTGGTGGTTTCACACAAAATCCCCTCAAGTAATTTAATATCATTAATAAAATGTTTTTTATGCACTACCGAAACTAAATAATATTAAGTACTATATAAGAAAAAATTAATATGCCACACAAATATAAATAAGCGTTTGCCAACAAAGATTAATTATAATATTTGTTTTTGAGTTTCGCGTAAAGTTAAACAAGGGTCATATGCGCTATCCGTTCTTAATTTAGCAGTACAAGACGAGAGGGAAGGAAACTAGTCATGACCATTCATCGTTCCACTCTTTTCTCACAGAATAATGGAATTGACAGTCACATTACAATGCACCTGTGGCTGAAAGGGAAATAATGTTTAGTGTGACGGGGATTCAAACCCGCTACTGTCATCATTTTACGAGACAAGCGTAGCAACCATTTGGCCATGCTGGGTCTGATTATAATGTCTCGAATGCTGTATAAAACATTCTAAATTACACCTTAAATATATGAATGATATTAAATCTCCTATTTAGACAGAAAATCGGTCTTTTTTATCTTTCTTTATTGTTTTTATCATAAAATAACAATTCGTGTATTGTTCTGTGCTGTTGGTTTATTGCAACATTTTTAGATATAAAAGACAGTGTAAGCAGTATTGACTTACTTATTTTGTGAGATTATATTTCATCACTTTTTTTCATAATAAGAGTTAAAAGCAGACAGTCAATGGAAGCTGTAGTTGTAAGTTACTGATCAACATGTTAACGCCTCAATAAAATATATAAAAATGAAACTACCGGGCGAGCTGGTGGGTAAAGAGCGAAAACTGAACTTAATTAACTGAAAGATAGTTTCGGTCAGAGAAAGGTTGGGTAACGTAAAGTTGAACGTCGTAGGAACGAATGGCCTAACGGTTAACATTTTAAGAGAATAACTTGTCTTGTCAAAGCGTTTTTTAAGACCACTGAACCTGCCTTTCACAAAAACAGCAGACGTGTATTAAAAGTGAGGATACTGTTATAATAAAAGGAACAACAAAGGTGAAAGAAATAATTGGTTACTGAAAATGTTTGTAGATGGGTTAGGGTCTCGGATATAGATTTCTTGCAGGCTTCAGCGGTTGAAACTTCTGTAAAGAGGGATATAACATCGAAACTGGCCATTAAGATCTATGATTAAGTTGATCAAGATTAGACTTGAAATAAAAAGAGTCTTTGGTGAATGAGCTGGCTGATGTTACGTATTTGGAGAATACTCATGCTATGTATTTACCAAGATTGTAATTAAACGATTCATATTTTGACATTATTGATTGTAATGGACAATCTGGTTTATGAGGTTTGGGGATGCCGTATATTTGTGACGTGCGTGAGTCGGTTTTGCGTAGGTAGGGTTCACGTCCCGGCGGCGGGAACAATGAAAAATTTGGCCTGGCATGGCCGAGCGCGATAAGGCGTGCACTCGTAATCTGAGGGTCGCGGGTTCGCGCCCGAGTCGCGCTAAACATGCTCGCCCTCCCAGCCGTGGGGGTGTATAATGTGACGGTCAATCCCACTATTCGTTTGTAAAAGAGTAGCCCAAGAGTTGGCGGTGGGTGGTGATGACTAGCTGCCTTCCCTCTAGTCTTACACTGCAAAATTAGGGACGGCTAGCACAGATAGCCCTCGAGTAGCTTTGTGCGAAATTCCAAAAAAACAAACAAAGCGTAGGTAGGAATAAAGTGTTTGTGAAATTGTTTTGGCTTTTTTCATTTTGAGTAGTATTTTGTTTAGTTGCGTTTCGAATGTCTTTGTTAGGTTTGGTGTATTCGTTTAAATTTGTTTGTGTCTGATAGAATGTTCTCCATTTTTTGGATGTATTCCTTAATTTCATTATGACTATAACGTTAACTTTATCTGCTTTTAGAATTTTAATGTCTTTGTCTTGTGTTAGGTTTTTAATGGAATTAATGTCTCTTTTTGTAAGATTATTTTTTTAACTTTCTGTTTTGTGTAATTACGTTGATGATTTTGTGAGAAAAGTCTCTAAAAATCGTTTAAAATATTGTTTTAAGTGTTTTTGGAAAATATAAATTTGTAATTTTACCTGGGAAGTTTGGCTGTTGGATGTCAATAAAATTGTCTAATTTGTCTTCTTTCTGTTGGTTGTTTTCTTGTTTTTGTTTTATGTCGATAGTATCACAAATCTCCTGGCTAGATCTTCAAAATATGTTTTTATTTCTAAGGTTGGAATGCACCTAAGTTTTAGTTTCAGTCAGTGTTCTATTGGTTAATCAGGGAAAAAATCTGCAAATTAGGGTATATTAAATTCAGAATTTCTGTTGAAATACTGTTTGAAAGTTAAGCCAACCAGTGAATAACTTGTGTTAACGACCCGGCATGACCAGGCGGGTTAAGACGTGCGACTCGTAATCTGAGGGTGCGGGTTTGCATTCCCGTCGCACCAAACATGCTCGCCCTTTCAGCCGTGGGGACGTTATAATGTGACGGTAAAAGAGTAGCCCAAGTGTTGGCGGTGGGTGGATGCCTTCCTTCTAGTCTTACACTGCTAAATTAGGGACGGCTAACGCATATAGCCCTCGAGTAGCTTTGCGCTAAACAAACAAACGAACAATTAACTATAAAAGAAAGAAAACAATGCAGTAGTTACAGTTTTTTAAAGTTTGCGCATGTTTCAGGTACAAATACTACGTCCTTACTGTAATTGGTTTCTCTTCATTCTCCCTACCAATGATGGGTCTTCGCAATACACAAAACGACCGCAACCTGATTTTTATAGCATAAAGCGTTACTATTTAACTTCATTACTTAAATACTTCAAATCAGATATGTATAGAAAAATGGACATTGTTCGACGAAAAAGAAAAAAAAAACGTTTACTTATCACTTTATTTCTCCTTCATGACTCTGTGTGTAAGAAAAGTAGGATCTTATTTCAGCATAAAATGAAAATAAAACAATTACTGTGTAAATCACTTCCTTTCAATAGGCTCGACATGGCGAGGTGGGTTAAGGCGTTCGACTCGTAATTTGAGGATCTCGAGTTTGAATCCCCGTCGCACCAAACATGCTCCCCTTTTTAGCCGTGGAGGCGTTATAATGTGCATTCAATCCCATTATTCGTTGGTAAAAGAGTAACTCAAGAGTTAGTGGTGGGTGGTTGTGATTAGCTGCCTTCCCTACAGTCTTACATTACTAAATTAGGGATCGCTAGCGCAGATAGCCCTCGTGTAGCTTTGCGCGAAATATAAAATAATCAAACTTCCTTTCAAGTTCGACGTTGGACCTGTATTGCAAAACTAATAGATATACAGTAATTGTAGATAAACTTACAGTCTAAAATTTAATTCTTATTTTGGTCATTTGGAAAATCGGTCTGTTGATGTAAAAAGTACTATCTTGAACTAAAGTAAATATCACAAGAATGTTTAAAATCATTATCAAAATAAAAAGGCTCCAAGAACAGCATACCTTATTATAAAGCTTCGTACAAGTGCTACAGGTGATTAATAAACAGTATTAGCATCTGTTAGTTTTTAATTTCTTGACAAGCTACACGAGGGCTATCTGCGCTAGCCATCCCTAATTTAGTAATGCATGACTAGAGGGAAGGCAGCTAGTCATCACCATCCACCGCCAACTCTTTTGCCAACGAATAATGGAATTAATCGTAACGTTATAACGCCCCCACGGTTGAAAGAGCGAGCATGTTCGTTCGGATGAGGATTCGAATATGCGATCCTCAGATGACGAGTCGAGTGTTTTAACCTGTTCGCCATGCCGAGACTATAGTACGAGTACTGAAACAAATATTTCAATACAAATGCAATGAACAAATCTTTGCTGCTGTACCGATGAAAGCGTAAAATGTGTCACAGTGTAAGGTGTATAAAGAGTGTGTTATGCAAGTCAGCACAGAAAGCTCTATGAAGCTAAAGCACAAGTGTACCTGAATTTTGAGGGAGGGTGCGTAGAGGGTAGCTGAAAAAGGGAAGAGATACATTACGCCCATGGTGGAGAGAATACGGCTGCTCTACAGAATCCACGTTTCCAGGATCTTCAAACATTTCACGTTATAAACCCGCCATACACAAGATAAATATGAAGGTCTTTGTCGTTAGATCAGTGTTCCGCATTCAACAACAAAGATAAAAGTTAGTAACTAATGCTATTCAAACGGAAAAGTGATGAATTATGTGAAATATACAATAACAACAACAAAATAAACAAAAACGAGTTCGCTCGTAAGCTGTGCTTGGCTGTCCTGCAGTATTTGATTTATAATGTACATGTTTATGTGGTTATATTCTTACTTTATCTTGACTTGGGCACTGCACCTGTAGTCTGTGGATCGCGAGCTCGAAAACCGTGAGGGCATTATAATACGACAGTCAGTCCCACTTCTCTTTGGTAAAAAGTATCCCAAGCGCTGATGGTGAGTGTGTTGATTAGTTTCATTCCTTTATGTCAACTTTATGGACGACTAGCCCAGATAGCAGTCGAGTAGCTTTTTCAAAGTTTAAGAGAACAAGCATACTTTATCTGCTCTTGTTTGAAGCATTTTCAACAAAATCTTAAACAGCTTTCACACGCATTCCATCCACGTTGCAACGTTGACTGTATATTACGTTAAAAATATGATCTGCCTTTGTTCCCTCTCAAGAAAAACCTTTAAAATGGTCATTTATACTTAAATATTGCACTTTTTCTTGGACTTGAATTACGAAGTCCTATAATTTTTAATGCTAAAAAACTATGACAACTACGCACTATACTTCATGGGCGGCGTATATGTATGCAGAGTTTATGCTGATCTATTGAAATATTAAGTAACTGAAATCCACATCATTGAATACTTGATTTTCAATTATGTTTTTAAATTAAGGAAATATCTCTAAGCCTTGTACCAGCCAAAATTACGCTAAACATATCATTTATCAGTTTTCAAGAAAAATAACAACAAACACACTATGATTACATATTACAGTTTATTTGCAGTGTGAAAATTGGTGGTTTTATACAGTATAGTAAACCCGTAGTTAACACAACATACCTCTAAGTATGATAACAACAGCTCATTTCAGGCAATCTTTGGGTACATAACATAACTAGCGGTTTGAAATACTTGTCCTTGATAACGTGCAAAGAAAACTGATTGCAGTTTTTTGTTCGTTCATTGTGGCATCTGGTTAATGCTATTTGAAGCTTATACTGCAAAGAGCTCTAAATACTGCATTGTTATATTTTTTTTTCTAGAATGTTTATAGCCTATTGACGTATCACAACATATCAAAACTTTGTGATATCATTTCCAATACACACACTAGAAACATTCCACAAATAGTTTGAAACTACATGTCTTAATGTTCCTCGGAGGAAAAAGTTAAATTGAAGTGATAATATGGAAATGGTTTTTCGTGCATTTTTCATTTATGATGTACAGATTTTAACTGTAGGTAATTATTTATTTAATATTTTTATGTGTATAAAGTAATGCTAATTGATGTCACCTATCGGACGGTTAATTTTCTTCACGTGAAAAGGATACGTATTCGAATTTCTAAGTCATAAGTAGTGAATATAATGAAGACGATTACTGTGAGGCGACATCTATAGTTATAGTCATTTGACATTTGAAAATCTTTTGTAAGAATAAATTAGCTAAATAACAGTCTTGTGCATATGTATATAAACATGCATATAAATGTATAACTCATTGTGGAGAATACATAAAACGGGTCGGCATGGGCAGGTGGTTAAAGCACCTAAGTCATAATCGATTCCCTGTCACACCAAACATGCACGCCCTCTTAACAGGGAGAGTGTTATAATGTTCAGTACATCCCACTATTCGTTGGTAAAAGAGTAGCCCTAAGAGTTGGCTGTGGGTGGTGATGACTAGCTGCCTTCCTTCTAGTCTTACATTACTAAATTAGGGACGGCTAGCGCAGATAGCCCTCGTGTAGCTTTGCGCGAAATTCCAAAACAATAACGATTTTAGAAGACGTGATCTATTACACAGGTAAGAAAAATTTAAAATGCCTCAAGGAAGTAACGCTTGGTTACGGTTTCAGTTAATGTCGATAGAGTAGACGTTTACTATAAAAACACATGGAATATAGAACATATTATGTCCCAAAAAGATAGCAGAAGCAGAGAATATTAAATTCACACTTTGCATCACGTGTTCTTAATTCTTGTTAAACCAGCAACGTAAAATTCGAAGAAAGAAGCAATATTCATGATGAAACAGCCTTAAGATGCATAAACGCAGGAAATTCACACTCGTATTTATGTTTCATAGGAGTAGACAGGCTCTTGGTTGCAGTGTTCCGATGCGTTTGGATGACAAATTTCCAGGAGGTCACGTGCCACCCATATGTGTATCTCCGAACTAACCTTAGCTGGCATACATTCTTCATATTATTTGAGATTTTCGAAAGAGAAGGAAGAAAAGGCTACACATGGAGGTTGTAATAGTTTAATCCTACGTCATTTTGCAGTGTAATTTATTTACTAAGCCACAGATTTATTTTTATCCAATTCCTCTCTATTCTAATTCATTATATCATACCAAAGATAACATGTCTTTGAAGGCTGGGATGAGGTGTGATTTTTTTTTCTTGTTACAGCTAGATGAAACTTTTAACTTCACAAGAACGAACTATTCCATATTAGTCTCTGAAGAAGCGAAATAGAACTTCACGAACAACTTACTCGTAAGAAAGTTACAACACGCTGAAAATTATCATTCTGTTCCTACACTACCGTTAAATATTCGGAAGAATTCAAGAGAAAAACAAAACTCCGTGATGAACCTCGTGCCAGCTGTGGTTTTTACTTGTAATCTACAACTGAAAAGTTGAAAGTAGACCACAGCAGATTTCAAATAAATAAAATATCGATTTAAACAGTTATTTATTGGATCCCTACAATATAACTGGTTTCTTCTTTGAAGGAAAACGTTTTAATATTGAGCTACTTTCCACTATTAATTTTTACTCAATATAAAATCTCGAGTCCTAAAATCTTGTTGGTTTTCCTCTCTTCTAAAACTTTCACAAGCAATTTTCTGTCCGCATAACTTTTATTCACGATAATAAAACTCTAGAAAGTAAATGCTTTTTTCTCTTTGATGGGAAATATTTCACAAGGAAGCTGTTTGTCCATTGTTAATTTTACTCACCATGAAGTACGAATTCCTAAAAACTAACTAGCCCTCCCTTACGTAGAAAACTTGCTGCAAGCAAGCTGTTGAAAAACATTATTTATGTTTCATAAAAATTAGAGTAGAGTACAAAGAGCAATTTCGTTTTCCCTTCGCTGGGAAACTTTCTACCAGCAAGTGTCATTCATTATTACGTTTACTCACCAGAAAACGTAAACTTTAAGAGCTATATGATTTCATATATAATGGTTTGTGTGTGTTGTGAATTTCGCACAAAGCTTCACGAGGGCTATCTGTGCTAGCCGTCCTTAATTTAGCAGTGTAAGACCAGAGAGAAGGCAATTAGTCATCGCCGTCCGCCGCCAACTCTTGAGCTACTCTTTTACCAACGAATAGTGGGATTGACCGTCACATTATAATGCCCCCACGGCTGAGAGGGCAAGCATATTTGGTGTGACGGGGATGTGAACCTGCGACCCTCATGTTACGAGTCGCAAGCCTTAACACGCTTGGCCATGACGCGTCCATATATAATGGAATACTTCCTATTAATAAAGTACTCTCCACTTTTATTGCCCCCCAGTGGCTCAGCGGTATGTCTGCGGACTTACACGCTAAAATTCGGGTTTCGATACCCGTGGTGGGCAGAGCACAGATAGCCCCTTGTGTAGCTTTGTGCTTAAACAAAAACAAACAAACAAACAAACCACTTTTATTTTAACTCGCAACTCACTATTAAAGTCTGGAGTCTCAAAAAGCTAGCTGGTTTCATGTTTGATAGAAAAGTTTCTGCTGAAAACATTCTGTTCCTGTTACTGTTATCCATTAGAATATCTATGGTCCGAAAAGATATCTGCCTTCCTCTTCGATAGAAAATCTTGTATCAATGAACATCACTTCCTTCCTTTAGTTATTGAAGTCTGAGGTCCTGAAAGTTAGTTGGTTTTATTTGTGTGTGTGTAAAACCTTAAGTAAAAGTCGCGCAGATGCCCAGCAGCATTGTTACTTTTTATGAAGTCTGTAATTCTAACATTTGGGGCTCGGTATAGCCTAATGGGTAAAGCTCCGGACTGTGGAACCCATGTTTAATGGGCTGTGTCCCATTGCAACAAAAATAAATAAATGCCGCTCTTCGTAGTTTAGGTTCATGAGTGCGCGAGAAGGTTAAAGTAGTCCAAGAACTGAACGAAAATATTGTTTACAGCTGCTTTTCTTTCAACCTGTCAGTTCAACATTGGGAGCGATTAGATGCTAGCCCCTCTAATTATTTAATATTATTGCTCTATAAAAACCTTTTACGGTATAGATGGTGTTAAACGTATATTTAATAATTTAGTATTTACACGATATATATAAATATATTCGACTCCAGTTACAATTATTAGGTAAAAGCAGGGGCATTGATGAGGGATACACCCCCGTTCATTTTAGGTAGGGGGTATGGTCTGTTGAATTGTTTTATTGCATCATAGGCCTACAAGTTGTATGTTTGTTCTTGTTATTCTTGTGTTCTTACAAATCGAATTACATAATTTGGCCTAGATGTAGGCTTTTTGAGTAGCGGAAATGTACATCTTTAATATAGGCGTGCTTCTAAGCGATAGTTCGTAAGTATCAGTCAGTAAGCCTAAGTATACATGTAAGGCTTGCAAGCACTATCACAGAATCTATCCACCTTTTGTACATAGTGTAAGATTAAGTAAAATTTTCATCACAACAGATTGAACAGAGCATGAAATTCGGAATTATTACTCCCAAGCATAAACTCCTGTGATCTAGATCTGGCAGGTCATTTGTAGCTTGTAGCTGCATCAATCTTATGTGTATATTGTGCGGTTTTCCTACGCCATTTGTTCTTATGCATGTCGAGCCGTTTTTATTGTCGAAAGCCTTACTCTCTTTAGCTGTCACTGACCACAGTGTACGTTTAGTGTACAGTTAACGACAGGTTCGGACCGCTCGTATCCAGACGCGATCTACATCACCCCCTCTCCGCTCCCTTTAGTCTGAGCCTGAATTTTACAACAGGGCTCATTAGACCTGTGTTCGTGGCCCTCATTAATCCACGAAATTTCAGATTATCACCACTCTCCAATAAAGTGCTGGTACTTTATAGTAAAAGAACAATATATTCTCTTATCATAGAGAGTACAAATATTCTATTTTCTTGTATAATTAGAACACAAAAGGAGCGACTTCAACGGCCTGAAGCCTCTACTCGAATTGTATTGCTAGTTTTTGTTTAGGTTGTTTTATTTAATAGACATTATATCACAACGTGTTTGCCTTTTGATGAGCTTTTAACAGGAATATAATATATTTATATTTGTTTCAGTATTTTTCGAGAAACTTGCAATTACTTGTGTTGTAACTAGCACACATTATTGAATCAGCGATGCCCAGGCGGTCAGTCGGCTCGGTAGTCACTATGAGGTTCGCGCGTTCGACTTAAATACATTGTAAAGTTCAGTCCTACTTCCATTCTGTTCTATCTTCATTCGTTGTACGTTAGAGTTTTTCAATAAAGACTGTATTTTAGCCTGTTGAGTCATCTGGGAAACAGATTCCAATTATGACAAACAAGTTTCTGAAACTTTCCGATATTAGACAGTTCTGAAAGCCAGTTACTGGTACTACAAGTGACAATGCAGATGCAGATAATACAACTTCAAGCAAAGGAATAGAAACTTCCCACACAGAGGAAATACCATGTTCATCAGAGGACGAGTCTGAAAATGCTTATGCAACTATTGCACATCATGAACCACCAGATAGTTGTGAAACACGTTTGTGCAGCAATGAAAAATCTGACACTCCACAGATACAGTGTGGAAAGCCATATCATCCAGATACACAACTAACACCACGACAGAAAGCAAAATCTCAACTTCCAGGGCAAGTGGTTTGATGAGTTCCCATGGCTGAACTTCGACAACCAGACTCAAAAAGTCATATTCTTTTATTGTGCCAAGGCGGAAAATAGAGGCCTTTTTATAGGGAAACTGGAGAGGCCAGTGGAGTATACCTTCGGATCCAGCGGCTTTTGCAATTGGAAAAAGGCAAAACAGAAATTCAACGAACACCAGTCCTCCTCTCAGTACAGGTTCACTTGATGTAACTCCAGTGACGGTCCAGCTGCTTGATGAAAACAGGAAGCAGCAGGAAGAATGCAAAAGAAGTCTAGCCAAAATATACAGAATTTTACGATTCTTTCTGCGTCAAGATCTAACATTACGTGGACATACTGATACGGAGGGGACCTTCCTGCAGTTAATAAAGCTTCTGGAAGAGGAAGATCCTGAGTTGATGGTCCACTTGTCAAAGAAAACCACATTCACATCACCCCAGGTTCAAAATGAAATAATGGAGATGTTCAGCCATCAAATACTGAGGAACATAGCACACGAAGTGCAGCAAAGTAAAATCTTTGCATTAATGGTTGATGGCACTCAAGATGTTACAGGTGCGGAACAGGAAGCAATATGTGTACAATACGTAAATGAGAACCTTGACGTCCATGAGACTTTTTGGGTTTCTACAGTGTTTCCAATACAACTGGTGAAACAATATCCTCGACTATACTTGATGTACTGACTAGATTCAATTTACCACTGTCAGGATTAAGAGCATAAACGTATGATGGAGCTGCTAACATGAGTGGTACGTACAGTGAATGCCAGGCAAAAATAAAAGTGAAGCAACCATTAGCTTTGTTTTTCACTGCAAAGCTCACAAGGCTATTTAATAATGCAATATGCAGTTGAAGCTTGTGAATGTGTTCGAGATTCTATTCAGTGGGTACATGAACTTGGTGTCTTGCCTCAGAGGTCAGGCAAATACAAGACAATCTTTGAAAATATTGTATCGTCAGACAGCCACAATGGTCCAGTTAAATACATCCGCCCACTGTGTCGAACACACTGGTTCTGTCGCCTATTAGCAATTACATGTACTGATAATCAGTACAGTGACATTGTTGATTATTTGTCTGAATTAGCAAATGAAAAATCAGATGTAGCAGTAAAAGCACGAAGTCTGCTGGACAGATTTGACAAAGGAAAGACAGTTTTAGGATTGCTGATGGCTCAGCATCCGTTAGCTGCATTAGAGGAACTAAACCGTGCATTCTAAGCAAAATCAGCGACAGTGTCTGGAATGATTGAAGCATCTGCAATGACAGTTGAGCAATTGCGGGTATTGCAAACAAAGAAAGATTATAACAAGATATTTGATGAAGCTGAGAGAAAGGTAACTTCCCTTGATCTGGTGCCTATTGAACTACTACGCATTCGCAAATCCCCCAGAAGGATCACAGGTGATGGCTCAGCACACCATTCTGCAATAGCTAAAGATTACTACAGAAGCCAATATTTTAAATTGGTGGACACAGTCATAGAACATCTGACCACTAGATTCAATGCAGACAACAATGACTTGAGGCAATATCTAGCATCTTGAAACATGATCACATCTGGCGAGATTGATAACTCGGTTATAAACTTCTATCCAGAAATCTCTGTACAACGGTCCGAGTTTCAGTTGCCCATGTTCAAAGGAACGACAAAAGCAGTATCTCTGAAAGGTGCAAAGGATGCTTACTGTAAAACGCATGAAACAAGCCAGCAGATGTTTAGTGAAGTGTTTCTTCTCATGAAAATTTTGCTGGTGTGTCCAGTATCCAGCTGCGAATGTGAACGCAGCTTTTTTGTACTAAGACGGTTGAAGACGTGGTTAAGATCAACTATGTTTCAGTGCCGCCTCAACCATGTGGCACTTTGTCACACTTACAAAGATGATGTCGACAAGATAAACATAGAGGAGCTTATGAAAGAATTCGTAAACAGATCATCAAAGGTGGTTTACGTTTGGGAACATGTAGACTAGAGGACAAAATAAATCTTACTTCAATAAAAATTATGAATAATTATGTGCTATATTGTATTGATGTGTAATTTTCAAGAGTTCGTAAAGACATTTTAATTATTTTTATCAAACAACACGAACAGTGTTTCAGTTGATATAAACTTATCAAGGGTAATTACTAATTTTATCAATGTTTGAAAACGTAATTCATGCAATGAAAGTTATTAGTAACCTTGTCAAGTATAATGACCATCTTTTATACTGTGCAGTGTACAGGAATAAATTCATGTGGCAATTAATTTGTGACACATTTGTCTTTATTCTATTAACGCTTTGAAAACTGTTCACAACACCTCACTTATATAAACTTGCATAGAAACCTTGAAGTATCGTGGCAACAAGATTACTCTGTGACTGTATGTTTACAGCTTTCAGGTTCACGTAATCAGAGATTACCAGCTTGCAAATTGAACAGACCACAACAGTGGTTGCAAAAGTCATCCCCCCATCGGGTGTAAAAAATCTACGCCCCTGATTGTAGTCTTATACCACGGGGTTTGGCAATTACATACTAGATATGGATGTTCTGTAGATGCTTACTTCTAACGCTTTCTGTACAATAGTTGAACTGAGTTTTGGTATAAATCTATTTTGTGCTGGTTATAACCAACTTGGAGATCAGTGGGCCACTCATGTACTTTGTGAATGGAACAATTGTATTTGTATGTATGCAAGTTGTGAGCCTTGATTTATCAAGGACAATATTGATTGTGTTAATACTATGTACTATGGCTTTTGAATAATCATAACACCAGCTAAACTCTGTCTGGAAAGCAGGTATCAGAGATGTATCTTATAACACGTCCATTAGAGAATGAAGTCCCATTGTTGCTTTTTAAGTATGGAGAGTTATCTTTTCAGCTTCCGACCACAATGATCACTGGCTACAATATCAGCTGTGATACAATAATAACTTTCATTACATCATATCCTGAAATGAATACTCTTCTCAGACTGTCTAAGATCGTTAGTTGATTATTTCAATAGCATTTACGCTCAAGTTATCCCCTATGTCTCTGTGACCTACGGGTTAAAATTGTCAATGAGTATATTAGGCATGACAGCTAGAGTGGAAAACTACAACCACATGTCAACCCATAGAAACAGGCCGTGCAAGTCCTATTCAAAACCTACTGTACTGACTTCCACTTCCCTGGAGCATCATGGATATCGCCAGCATGACTTTTAATATACAACATCACACAGCCTTTTGTAGGTGCATAATGGTCTCCAGTAGTGATAGACAAGAAGAAGGATGATGACTACAGGTTTTGTTTTGTGTCCCGAAAGACGAATGACATGATTCACTTTGAAGCCTTTCGTTTACCGCAAACATTAATATCTGAGTGTACTGTTAAGAGCTCAGAAGTTTAGCACTCTAGACCTAGCCTCCGTATACTGGAGAGTAAAACTTGATGACGAGAGCAAAAACTATTTTTGGCACAGGATGATTTGTCAGTTCTGAATCTTCACGTTTGACCTATTTAATACTTCTATTAATTTTGAAAGGTTAATGATGCTACATTTCGTATTTGGCCAAACATGTATGTCTACTGTTATCAGCCTGTCCATAGTTTTACAGTGAACAAGAATTGTAAGATTAATGTTGAAATACAGGAGTCGTATGTTCTTGTGTGCATTATTACAATGAGTAGAAAAGATATTTCAACTAATTTTATAAAGATCATAATTATAAGAGGCTGGCTCCAACCCGTGATGAGATAAAGAAGCTTGGGTTCGTGTTGTACTATAAATGTTCCATTGTGAATTTTTCCTATATTGTTACATAAATGTCTGATTTCACAAAAGCCAATGCTTTCTACAAGTAAGCTGAGGAGTTCTATAATACATTTCTTACTGAAAGCATCCTCGTAACATCTTGTGAATTTATATTAGATATGGATGTTGGTGATAGTGGACTAAAATGATGCTATCACAGGAGCAAGGTGGAATGGAGTAATTGCGTATATGGGCTATATGCTCAATGTCTTTGAATACAAACACTTCAGCCTGGCATGGCAAGGTGGTTAAAGACAGTCGACTCGAAATCTGAGGATCACGGGCTTGAATCCCCACTCCACCAAGTAAGCTTACCCTTTCAGTCTTGGGGTGTTATAATGTTACTGTCAATCCCACTATTCGTTGGTAAAAGGCTAGTCTAAGAGTTGTTATTGGGTATTGATGACTAAATGCTTTACCTTTAGCCTTTCAGTGCTTAATTAGTGACAGCTAGCGTAGATAACCCTCGTGTAAATTTGCATGGAATTCAAAACATACAAACATTTCATTTCAAAAGAAGAGCTTACAGTTAAAGAATTAAAACATTATGAACAGGGAAGCAGCAAGTAAAAACAATGTTGTTTCATGAAGAGTATTGGAAATAAAATTAATGAGAAACAAAATAAATTGAAAATTAACCAATGTAACTTCTCTTATTAATAGGGGTGATGAAAATTGTTCCAGTACTTACAGACCCATTAGTCTTACATCAGTCGTAGATCACATTTTGGAGAATCAGAAAAAAAAACTTCAAAAAGTTATTTAACCAAGTTTAGAATTTTATCAGACAGCTAATATGGTTTCACTGATGGAAAACCTTGCCTTACAAAATCTTCTGACATTCTTTCAAAAGGTTACTATTTGTGTTGATGAGAGTAAGAGCAAATCAGGAAGAAAAGATTGTCACAAATGTAGTTCAACCAAACTAGATTAATGTCACAAATGAGGTACCTCACGGTTCAAGTCTTAGGACCTTTGCTCTTTTTGATATGCATCCATGACACAGATGAAAGAATGGTCAATAAATAATTGAATGTGCAGATTACTTAAAATATAGGGTGTTACTACCTGTGAAGAGAATGCTTCTGATTTACAGAAAGATTTATATTATTCAATGAATTGGGAAAATAAATGGCAGATGGGATTTAATTATAATAAATGTAAAATAATGCCACTGGGTTATCATTATATGAATAATAATTTGGATGGGAATAATCCAAACAATATAGAAAAAGGGATCTTAATATAATAGTTGATCAGTCTCAGAAGCTATACAAGCATTGTGTTATTGCTGGTGGTAGAGAAAATAAACTTTTAGGTTATATCAGCAGATATTTTCAATATCACTCTAAAGCAGTTATAATTTCATTGTATGATTGATTGGTTATATCATATTTGATGTACTGTGTTCAGTCTTGGTGTCCTTACCTTTGGAAGGGCTTTAAATTTTTGAAGGGGTTCAAAGTTGAGTTACCAGAAAGATGTCTAGAATGGATAAGTCATATCAGGAGTGGCTGAAATATGTCATCCTGCCTTCTCTTAAAAAAAAGAGTAATTGAAGGAGGGATGTGATATGATAGAGGTGTTTAAAATTGTAAAAGGAATTGATAATCTTGATGCATCATCTTTATTCATACTTAACAGTGAGAATGGTAAGACTAAGGGACCCAAGTATAAACATTGGCAGAGTAGAAGTCATCTTCGGCTAAGATAACTTTATTTTTCATACAAGATAGTTAGCCTTTGGAGTGGGTTGTCTTTGAATGTTGTGGAGCATAAAATTTAATGGAGTTTAACAGAAAGCTTGATAAGTATTGGCCTTAAGAATTTTAAAAATTTATTCATTAATATTTATAGTGTAAATCAGAGGATGTAAGAGCCAAGGTGGACCAATAGATTCCATACTGTTCCAAAATGTTATGTATTTTGTCAAATGCTTCAAACTGCAGTCTAATTACAGAAGATTTAACGTGTTTCTAATGCAACAATAAAACTTTTGTTGATAATGTAGTTTCTAACTCAGCTTTATTGTAAGTATTACATGCTTCACTACGATACTGAGAGTGAGGGTAATACCATACAACATAGAATAATATGGTATTGGTAAAACTAACTTCCAAAAATTTCTATTCTAACACTCTGTTATTTTGTTGGTTCCGATATGATTCTATTTCGGTTCATCTGTCTATTCGATTACACACATATCTTCCAGAAAGTCTGGCAACCATAAAGTAAAATATTTTAACTCACCATTTACACGAAAGTTATTTGGTTTATGATAACCGAAAGCTGTAAATTTCCTTTCGAAATCCTCAACTTTCAGAATGAGTCAGTAAACTATGGACAACGGAAAACCTCTGCGCCACATACTGGTTATATTTTGTGTAATGCTATATTTACATATTTTTAAATTATAAATAAGCATTAATTATAGATTATGAAAAGTAAAATAACTCTTAATTGTTTTGTTTGTTGGTACTTACAAAACAACACAACGCCTATCTGCATACTCTTCTTCACGGGTATCAAAATGTGGAAGTACCACACATTCAGCTTCAATTGTTTCTTTTAGACTTGTTTATAATTTTATGGTTTAATGAGATCGTGACTCTAATGGTGACGTTATCATTCTCAAGATATATGAGAGTTATACCAAGAATTAATCTTTCAGGATATGTTGGAGTATTTGTTTTTACTTCGTTTTAGTCAGTAGTTGTAAATTGTGGACAAAATATTCTTTTTTTTCTTGCCAAACAAGTCATGTATTCTTGTTAAAGAGAAAACAACAGTCATGCATTCCCATTTAAATACAAAACAAAACAGGTAATGTGTTACTGTTTATTAAAGGCAAAATATTTTGGTTTTGTTTGTTTAGAAGTAAGCACAAAGCTATACAACGGGCTATCTATGCTTTACCCCCTACATTATTCAAAACCCGGTTTCTGCCGGTGCGAGTCGTCAGACACTTTTGTGCTACTAGGGTGCAAAGAAAAAAGAATTTCGGATGATAGTGCTTGTTGTCTTGAAATCATTTTAGGTGTTATTATTATATTCTCATTGCAAAGTTGTATAATGAATTATCCAAACTCTGTTTACCGTAGGGAATCTAAAAACTAAATTTACAAAAAAGTTACTTTGTAACTCTGACGATGACCAAGGAAGGTCAAAACATTGTTTGCTTCTTTACATAAAAAAAAATGCTCGAGCCAAACGAGCCTTTTTAACATACATATAAAAGTACAGTACATAATTATTGAAGTTTAATTTTTGTACAGGATTTTCTGTGGTAACTCAATTACAGATTATTATTTGTCCCGATAAAATTCCAATCTTTATCTAAAAATAGAATTTGACGCAATTGTTATTTGCAAATTTTAATTTTAATGGCTATTTAACGGATAAACAACAATGTTACTACAGTCAAACATCGATATAAAGCGCTAGTTGGGGTCCAAAAAATTCGACCACGTTGTATTTCCGAGGTTTAGGACCGCACTGTATAACAATCGATTTTGATAATTTTTTCTAATTATTAAAATCTAAGTACATACATGTACAAACTAAAGTCAAATAATTACCAGATAAAAAATGTATGGCAAAGTTTAAAATACGAATTCAGTACTGAAACCTAAACGATTTTTAAAAATAGTTTAATAACATAATAAAATATAGTAAGCACATAAAACAAATTGAAATACACAAATCTATACTGTAGTTACTCTGTAGTCTTCTTTCTTGCAAAAGCCTCTAAATGTGTCAGTTGTCTTCCTCCTTGGTCCCGCATTCTCTTCGCAGTTCTCATTAAGTCCTGAATTTGTAGTATCTTGAAAATTCCTATATTGTGGTGTTCTGCCCAATATAGAAGTTGTTTTGTGTACTGTACTGACTGAGTTGAGGTGATGCAATTCCTGAGTACTTCTTCTGGAATGGGGTCATCTTCTTCTTCTTCTTCATCTGGAGTGGTAAAATCTGTGGTGCTGCCACTGGGTTCTCTGTTGCTTTCTGGATCTCTTCATCTGTGAGGGGTGGCTGTAGTTGAGCGATAAATTCCACTGCCGCTGTTATATCTGCCGACTTTGCCTCTCCACAAATCTTGATCTGGTTGATGCGTGCCGCTCCTTGAATCTCTATAGCCATCCATGGGTGGGCTGCCAATCTTCTTTCTGGTATAGTTGCTGGTAGGTCTTCTCTGCCTTTGCAAGGACCTTGGGTCCTGAGATGGGGATGTTGTCTGCTCGAAGTCTCACAAACCAATCATTAACTTCCTTGTCCACTGCTGGGTCTGCTGCTGTTGTCTTGGTTTTCTTTCTCTCTAGTCCTGTCTTTCTGTCTACCTGATTGCAGAATTCTCTCAGTTGATCTTCATTCTTTAGCCAACCTCGAAGTGTAGACTCTGGAACTTCTATTTCTTTCATAATCTTGGTCCTTGTTTCCCCGTTCCAGATTCGCTGCACAATCTGTATCTTCTCTTGTACTGTGTAAGCTTTCCTCTTGGGGCCTCTCTTCTCCATGAGTATAAATACGCTGTATGTTGAAAAAATATGAAAATCGCAGTCTGTCGCCACCGGATGGTCACTATCCCATATACACACGACAAAATTGATGCAGTCGACAAAATTCTACCTACGAGCCGGTGTTACAAGACCTTTCAGTTATTCGGTGGTGTTAGAATAGAAGGGAATAGCTGACGTCACAGATTTCCCCTTCGTCTAAAAGCTTCTGGGGAGCGAGCTGTTTCTTAGAAATATACAAATGGCCTGAGCATTGACGCTATCGCTTGCAGCACTTCATGCCACTGCCACTGGTGTATAAGTGTATATGACTCATCCCTCGTCATCCATCCGTCGATCAAGGTTGACTTGTGGTTTTAATGAAAATAAAGTTTTGATACTTCTTGCCTACGCACTGAAAGCTATCCTATGACTGGCAGATTGTGTACTTTACTGCAGTTGACAGCACCAGGAATAATTACATGCAGACCTTGGTTTGATCATATTAACCAGTGGCCTGATCACAATATGCTGCGTAAAAACTCTACAAAAACATTGAAGTGGATTTAGTTTTTGATTTTTAATTACATTAAGCAGAGGTAATTTTAAGCGGCAGCCTCTGGAGAAACCCAAAAAAATTTGGGGCCTAAGATCCCATCGCGCCCAACTGATTATCGCGCATCATCGATGCGTCTTATATCGATGTTTACCTGTACTTTAAAATAAATATTAATAATGACAAGCAGAAAAAGACAAACGACATATTTTCTGACGTATGCAATGCGCATGTCCTCCTGCAGAACCTGCGCAGTTGCCTTCTTTGTCACTAATGCGCATTCGTTACGATTTCAAAAAGAAAGTATCAATAAAGCAAAAAAAACAGAGTAAAACAAATTTTGGATAAGGTATATTTAAGGTATTTTTTGCGCATTAAATCGTTTCTTAAGTTTATGAACTTTATTGCATTTATTTTCAACTGTTTGTTTTCGCGTTGGCATTTGTTTAGCAGTCTAAAGCAGAATTGAAATTACATGATAATTTTTAAAACTACTTTTAAACAAGGATATCCCATTCTTCAGAAAAAATACGTATATGTGACAGTAACTGTTGGATATTGGGAACTGAAAAGTTGCATTCGTATATACTCATCGTTGAGAAAAAGGATTCAGTTATAAATATTAGAAGAATTCTGAATCGGTAAACAGTGAAGGAAATTTTTTTATAAACATGATTATTAAGCCTAAAAGTACGTCAATCAAGTTATATGGTTCTCAAATAAAACTAATACTAATTGTTACTGTACGCGTAATTTGCCCATGCTGTGACCCACAAATTTGTCCAGTGTTAGTACTTTGGCCTGATGTGTAGCCTGGATGTAGATTTGGATGTACATCATAGCAGCAAAATTTCTTAACTTTGTTCATGTTATGTAAATGTTTTGTAAGCGACAACATGTCGTGTTGTGTTTAAATTTTCATTTCTATTATTTATATTTCCATATTTATATTATTGTTTGAAAGTTTAAACTAATAAAATATGTTGTTATTCATTTAGGGTAACATTTAGAATTTTCTAGAATTAAGTAGACCAATCATATGTATGTAAATGAAATGTTGGCGGCCTCGTGTCTAGACGAGAAGTCTCGTGCAAGAACGGACATGCGCAGATTGCTCTGAAGATCTGTTGAAGTTTTGCGGTGTTTCGAGAAGTCTAGGCCTACAATATATAAACAGACGAAGATGCGAGGAAGAAAGGAAGAGGCAGACATTAGTTTTATTCAAAAGAAGAGAGTCAGTCATTTGAGAAAGTTTAAGTGTTTGCTGTGATTTGTGACCGAAGTTAGATCTACAGAAGCTGTTTCGTCAATCTCTACGATTCTTTCGAATTACTGGTTGTGCTGTAGGTCGACACGTACGGGTGTAGCCAGGGGAGATCGGAAAAATTGATGGCGACAAATTTGTGACGTTCAACAGAGGCATCGTGAAAAGAACTTCGTCGAATTTATTGAACTGTGAATTGTTTCTGAACTTATTCGTTTAAACTTCGGAATTTCTTCGTGGGACCAAATTCACACCCTAGACCGGAATTTTGGATTTCTGATCTGAACTTTTGGACTTTCATTCTAGATCATATTATTAGATACAGGCCAGTATAATTAACTTTGAAGTTTGAAACCAGTACTATTTTGTGTTGTAATTAATTTTGAAGGTTTAAACTTAATATCTGTCATTGTTGTTATATAATTCATGTTATATCTGTTACATAGATATATTTAGTTTAGTGTAATAAATTATACAAGCTGTTATCTGTGTCTTTCTGTTGCGTTTTTAAAACATAAAAAAACGTAACAGTTCAGTGCCAGGTGTTGCTTTAAAGTTTGCAGAAATAAATAGCAGCCTAACACATCACACTAAAGGCTGAAACCCAATTATTTGGTCATCCTACAAGATCATTTTATACATGTAACTCAGATATGAAATAATTATAATTATCTGAAGATTAAAGAGATGTATTCAGCATTAGACATAGAGGTTTGTCATCATCATAAGTAATGATGTCAATCATTTTTAACATTACCAGTTAATTTTTCTGAAGGCTATGATGAGTTTATAAGCATATTTTTAAATTACAAACACAAAGAAATTTTCTGACTTTGAAGTTTTTGTTCAGTTTTGTTTAAACCTTTCTATTTTTATTAATTTTACCAGACCTGTCAAAATTATGATGAGTTTGAGTTTTTTGTAAAACTCTTCCATTCTTTCTGTGAGCCTTGTTTACTCAACACCACCATTGTATTAAGAAAACAAATGCACTTTGAGAAAATAAAAATTTTTGGTACACATTCAACAAAGTAGTAAGAATGGTGAAATTTAAATTAAAATTTGCTCATAATATGAGCATCACAAAGTGAAAGTAACAACTGGGATTTACTTATATATTATATTTAAATGAGCAAAAAAAGAAAAGTATGGTGTCAAAGTTAATGACTTCTGTATAAATTTATGAAAATCGTATAAAACTTTTTTCTGTTTTTTTCTACATCAAAAATGTTTTATATTTCATATCTAATATTAAAAAGCATTGTGATAATTTGACCCTGCAAAAAACTAGTTTCAGAATAAATAGCCATCCACGGTTAGTTGTCTGTTCCTGCTATTCATTAATTGTGATGCTAAAATCAAAGAATGTGAAGGACAAAGGTAAATCCTGTAAGGCATAATTTTTAATAAAATATCTTTCCAGAATTGAAAATTGTCAGTGGAAATGTATTATAGTGCCATCTGTCTGGTTGGAAAGATATTTGTAGTTTCTGACAAAAACATGCATGAGTTTATTGAAGTCTTTGGTAATATTTACTTTGCATTTGTATAGAATGTGAAGGACAAAGGTAAATCCTGTAAGGCATAATTTTTAATAAAATATCTTTCCAGAATTGAAAATTGTCTGTAGAAATGTATTATAGTGCCATCTGTCTGGTTGGAAAGATATTTGTAGTTTCTGACAAAAACATGCATGAGTTTATTGAAGTCTTTGGTAATATTTACTTTGCATTTGTATATAACTCAAAATCAAATAAGTTATAAATACTTTTATAATTAGCTTTCCAGTCTGTGTACTAACAACACTAAAAATCAGGTTTTGATACCAGTGTTGGGCAGACCAGAAATAGTCTGATCTGCAGCTTTGTGCTTGACTGTAAACAAACTTTATCATGTTGGAACAAGTAAGCCCAAAACAACTTGTTTTACAATTCAACTTGAAGTGAAAAAGAATTGTGGAATCACATAACTTAACCCCAACACATTGTTTCTCATTTGTCTAATTCATCAACAGCAGATCAGTTTGAGTTTTGTAAGAGCCTCCAGGTGCCCTCACCTTTCCTTCAACAAGCTTTTTTTGTTGCATAATTTAAATAGTTTGTATTCATAGTTTTAACACATGTAGCTAAATTTTATTTGACTAATGTTTTTTGTGTCCCAACTTGGACACTAGATCTAATAAATTTACTTGTAACATTATTTCATTAAAACTCATTTTTACTTCACTTTTGTGTACAACTTCAGGTGAAAAAGTTTTAGTGATCTTCATCAGATAATTAAAAAATGTAAATAACAAAATCTTGTTAAATTTATCATGTTGCTCCAAGTCAGCTTTATGAACTATTCTTTTTCTTTCAGTTGAGCCTAAATTAATGATATAGTATTGAATCACTTAACTTTGGCTCCAGTGCATAAAGTCTCATGGAAGTGAAAATATCTGTCTAGATTTTAACCTTAATGGTTTCTGAATTGAGCTATTTTGCTGTTATATCATGGAAGTTATTAATAAAAAAAATTTCTAAATAAACACGGACACTAAATTGATAAATAACACTTAAGTTTTCACTTTTTAGACATTTTATCTTATTCTTTCAGTACACAGACTAATAAAAAAATTGATGTCATCTATAACAGCCCTTATGGGATGTGCAGTTTTACAAAAAGGTACTGGCTTTTGTCTGCAATAGATGTGCTTATTCAGTTATGCAACAAAAACAGTACATGTAGAGTTAACATTTGTGAGTTATCAGCACCCTCATGTGGCATATGGAGAGTATCTCACCAGATGATATCTTACCCAAATATATTTTTATATAGTCCACCATTTTATTTATTTTCAATACTTTTTTTAAGACATCTTAAAACTATGTTTCAAAGTAAAGATATAATTAGGTATGTAATTTGATAATTAGAGTTTGTATTTTTCAAGATGAGAAATTACACTGTTGCAAAAATTTGACACAATGATGCAAAATTAGAAAGAAATGGTTCTATTTCAATAAAACAATTGCTAAACTCATTTTTCAGCCAAATACAAGAGAGTACATTTTTTTAAAGATGATTATAAAATAAAAACGTAGGAAAAATTTTTTGTCTGAAAACAAAACAAAGACAATCCAATTTATATAAAGAAAAACTTGGAGCCGTTGTACATGACTGAAACATCATTCAAACAACTTGTAGAATATTTATCAAAATTAGATAAATTTTGGTTGTTGTCTTCATTTTATTACTTTATTCAAGTCTTATAATTTTTCACAAAGTATGCATCTTATGCTTTATCAAAGTAGCATTAAAATTTGCAAAAATTTTATTTATGGATAGAAATATAACACCAAAAGTTCGTTTGTTTTCAAGTGAGAGTCAGTAACCATGGAAGAGACATTGTACTAGATACCATCTCACGTATCACTAGTTTTTTTTGCAATAGTTGTGGCAAAAATATGTTATAGATAGAGACAGTAACTGCATAAATTTGTCTGTGATTGCATTAAAAAATTTCCAAAATAACATGGCCTAACTTTATGTTGGACATGAAACATTGCTAAACCAAATCAGACAGTGGACAACACATACAGCATCGGTTGAAAGGAAATTTTATTCATATTAGGCCTAGATCTACTAGCAGAGAATTCTTAATAAATTTGAGGAATCATACAGAATTGGTTTCACATATCTTAACAGTAATAGCACAGATTTTATGATACATATTAATACATGTATAATATGTGTTTGACATGGTCAGATGGGTAGGGTACTCCACTTGCAATCTGAAGGTTTTGAGTTCAAATCCCCATTCCAACAAACATGCTCACCCTTTCAATTAAGGTTATTTTGCTGTAAAAGTCACCCTCACTATTCACTGGTGAAAGAGTAGCACAAGAGTTGGTTTTGGGTGGTGATGACTAGCTGCATTCACTGTTGAATTAGAGAAAGCTAGCATCAATGGCCTTTGTGTGACTTTCCATGAAATTACGAACTAAACCATATGTAATTTTAAAATATAATGAATCATAACAAATAAATAACAGTACATATCAGTAGAAATTTTATGTCAAATAATATGTAATAAATTCTGACAGTTAAAAATGTAACAGCATAACATAATAATTTATGACATTAGAATATTGAATACGATGTTAAATTATTACTCTTTGTGTTGTGAATATCATTGTTATTGTTATCACTCTGTGGTAATTAAGTAGATATTTATTTTAATCCGTTTGTTAAAGATGTTTTTGTTGCACTTCCTAACATTTCATTTTTTCCAAGTGTCTAAAATGCTAGAGTTGAATCAGTAATAAACAAAATTTATCTCCAAAATGTAAATCCCTTGAAATTTCAAAAACTTTAGGTGGAGTTGAGTATTTTTGGGGGGTTATGTAAGCTTCCTCATGTCCTTTAGAAAAAGAATAACTGTGGTGTATGCCTTTCTTTGGAATTAACTTGGGGTTAAAATAAAGTATATTTATATAAAGCTTAGTTACAAAAGAACAGTTAATCAGTTTTAATTTGTTTTTAAATAGCACAACTTTTGCACACAAAAAAGTGTTAATCTCTGAAATTATAACAATTTGTACAAATATGATGTTAAATTTACCTGACATTTTTCAACAGAATAAATCAAAAACATTTTTATAAATATTCCTTTATGAAACCCCTTTACACAAGTGTCATTAATGTATGTGATGTCTCTTATCAAAGTGTTTTTATGTAAAGATAGTTGACATGGTTTTATCAAGTTAAATGCAAATCTTTGTTGCAGTCTGTGATAATACATGTTGATATTGATTCAATATCTGGATAATATTTGTCTTCTACAATGCTAGATTTGTGTCTTTTAAACATCTAATAATTCTCAAATAACTATGTAATTTGGTTGAATATTATATGGTTATATTTAGGGAGTGTAGTGTGTTTTAAAGTTTCTGTAAATGTCACATTTGTTATCCAGATTAGCTGTTCAACGTTAAGAAAATGAGTGGGGAAGAGCCTGATGTTGAAACAGGCCAAAGAAGTTTAGCAGGTAAGTACAGAATAAGAATATTAAATATTTCAAGACAAATATTGAAAAAAAAACGTTTTCCGTGTTGTAATGGTACAAGTTTTTCTTATCATTTTATATATGTGTTTAATAATTTTGATTTAATATCATCATTTCAACTATTTCTAAAGAAAAATGTGCTTTTGTCTGTTCTACAAAATGTTTTATATGTACATAAAATATGCTTAATATTCTTAATTTATTCTTGTGAATTATTTACCAAAGGGATTTAAAATAATAAATATAAAGTAAGATCATTCATTTCATTTACCACTTGTTGAAACATTATACCAGTTTTAAGGAATTTAACCCCTCAATTTGCCCTTGTCGAGGTTAAATCATTAGTGGTGAAATTCTCTGAAACTGGTATAACCCACGTGATGAACGGTAAATCAAATACTTGTAGAAACACTGTAGTTAAATGACATTTATAATTGTTTTGAGTCTGATTTTTCTTTAAATATAAAAAAAAGATGTACAGCTAACAGGAGATTATATTCAACAAACAGTTAATTTAGAGCCATTTTTTATGATTGATTGGTCACTAACTACAGTTTGTCATTATCTCATTGAAAACGTAACCTGGCAGATATAAAAGACTGGTTAGTGTAGGTAGTGTTTGTTTGTTTATTTTGAAGGTTAATATTTGAAAAGTAAAAAACATTTGGACACAAGAAAAACAGATTTTTGTTACAATTTACTTTTAATTTCAACAGTGAACAACATTAAAAAATTACCATTTTTGTGTATTCTTTAATTGTTTTTATTATTATTTCTGTTAGATTCAGAGTCTGAGTCGAGCACTTGTGAAAGTGCTAAAGATATCAGATCAATATCAAGTGAAATTGATATTCAGATTGAGGAATCCACAGAGGTATCATTACATTGTTCAATAGTTAAAAACAGTTTATGAATCTGTTTATTATTTATTACATAATGCATGTTTATTAGCACTTCTCCTGTTTTATCATTACAAAATAGTTATGTTGCTAACTTTTTTACTTAAAAACATCAACAAATATTCAAATTTCTTGTATTTTAAAGTTCTAATGGTGTATGTAAAAAAATCAAATCTTATAGACAGTTTTTAATGTACACTGTCATGTGAATTAAGTAGTTCAGTAATTGAGGTATTGAATGGTGGAATAGATGTGTCTTGTATACACCTTAAATTGGCTTGATTATTTCCAGCATTTTATATACATATATATAGAACACTAGTGTAATTTTGATATGATTTTTTATAAATACAGATTTACTTTTGATAGATGAAAAAAAGATCAAGTGTATCTGTATATATTAAATTATTTACATTATGAACAAGAAACAAAACATTCAGACAAACCAATAACGATTTTGTTTAGATGAAATAAAAACCTAATTAGAGTTACAAAATTTTGTAATTGTATTAACTAGGAACCTTCTCTGTTTGATGATGGTTACCATCAAACTGACTTTGTGTTAGTGTACAAGCCATCTCCAGAGAAGGACAGTGGTCCTCACAAAAATATGAGACAGATTTTTGAAGCCAATTTGGAGGATGAAGGGCTTGAACTGGAACATGTTCATCAAGTAAATCTGGTTTTTTCATTATATATCTGTTATTTCATGACGAAGTGTTAACAGATGGTTCATGTGTTTGTTTTACATAAGAAAATAAAGTGTGAAACATAATATTTATGATAAAAAATTAAAATGTAATTAAAGTAACATTTTGTGTTTGGTTACAAGATTTATTTTCATATCATGTAGTGAAAGTAATAAATGCAAGTCTTCAAAGTTTTTGCTTATTTACAAAGCTATTATTTTGCTGTATCTTTCATTGTTGTGTGTTTAATTTGTCTTTCTTCAGACTTGTTTTTATTTATATTACAAAAATATTCCTTTTCTTTAGTTGTTAACTTTAAATAGTTCATTATATAGCTAACAAACTACCAAGTACTTAGAAAAAAGTATTCATTTCAAGAGTTTATTCATATGAAATATTTAAAGCTAGTGGTATAATTATTAGTGTAACATTTGTTTTCATTAATTACTTAAGATAAAAGAAAGCTTTGAGCATAGATCAACAAAGTATGTAACGAGCTTGATACACTGGTCTATCTAATGGTATACTGTATCACAAAAATATTTACAATGATTATGTGAAGAGTTGGGTAACCTGTTTTTATCAATAATTTTACTTATAATCCCAGTAATATTTTACAACGTTTATCAGGCTAAGAAGATTTAGTTAGTTAAGCTTAAATTAATATATTAAGTTGTATGTACTCTGTTTGCTGTGGAAATGAATTTTTACCCAGAAACGGTTTTTGACTTAATAATATTTGACAAAAGTATGTTCAAGAAATCACATATTGCTCATTGTTGCTTTTGTTCTCCTGGTTGGATAGTGATAAGTTTAGTGATAACATTAAAATCCAGGGTTGTATTCCCTATGGTGGGCACAGCAGATAGCTCAATGTGGCTTTGCTCTAAAACAAACAAACATTGTACTCATAACAAAAATATGATGTAGAAACCACACTAGAATCATATTTTACTGTGTGAACCATGATATTCATATTTTATTTCGTCAATTCTTTAATGTATTAAAATATAGAACCAGAGCTGACTTTAAATAATAAAGTAAGTGCGTGATGTGATTGGTGCATTTAACGTTTCTCTTTTTGAGACCTTTTATGGGCTGTTATAAATGAAATATAGCATGTGGTAAATTTGTTAATCCTCATCCTGAGGATAGGTCTTAGGGCTTATGTCACATTTTCATAGTTATATTTAAAGTGTAACAATCTCACTTTAATATCATTGTATATGAATAAACATGACATCAAAAGATGTTTAATAATTAAAATATTAATATTACATAAATTTTAAATTCTTAACTTTATAAGTAAATACTTTAAAAAAAATCCTCAAACTCCCGTAGTATGAAAATTGTGTAATTTACCATCTAGTTTTTGTCCCCTCTCTAATTTATTTTCTTTTCCTAAAAGTAGATGTGGTAGAAATTATTTGTTGTAACATAGTTATTGCTCAAGCAAAGCATATTTTTAAAGCCTTCAATATAATTAATTTACAGAGCCATAAATAAGAAAATCAGACCCACTCACCACACCTGCCTCTCACATTCTTTCTTTCACAAATTACCAGTAGTTCTTTCTGATGTCATAAACTATATTTATTTATATGCAATAAAAATTCAAAGATTTAATCTGACAAATTATGTATTATATTACTTCATTTTTTTTCTTTAGAGAATTGTTAATTTTCCCTCCAGTTCAAATGTTATTTCCATGCAAAACATTTTGATGAGCTTACCTGAAATTTTATCTCATAGGTGGAAAGCCAGAAAAATTGTAATAGTTGTACGAGATTGTTTGTTTTCCATGTTTTATTATTTTGTGTATGTAAGTGCATTAATTAAACAAATCAGCCTGTTTATACTACTAATACAAAACACTAGGCTTAAATTTTGTCAAAAACAAAAAAATTGAAGATCCAGTGAAGTACTGTAATTTTTTGTTTTTCACATCTATTTTTTATTCATTGTAATGAAAGTAAATAAAATGTAAAAAAAGTAGATAGTTGTTAAATTCAAGAAGGTTTAATTAGGTAAGATAGAGAAAAATAACAATAGTACTACAAATGCTTCACAAGGTATGCTTGTGAGCAGTTCATGAGTTACATTGTTTGATCATGTGATATATGATACACTTTGTCATGGGATTTTCAACTTTTGTGGTGGGATTATTAGTTAGACACAGTTCAAAGAGCAATAAAAGAAAAATATTTTAGTAGAAATTGTATTATTACAATATTTAAGCTACTTGTGATAAAATAGTTTCCTGTTAGAATTTGCAGTCATTATGGAAAGAACATAATGATAATTTTGATTTGTTTCCTTTTTTTTATCATGGTGTTTATGAGGAGTGTCAAACTGAAAAAATGCATAGAGAATTAGGGTAGAGAAAATAGAATATGAAGTTTTATTGAGAAAAACTATTGATATTTATTCAAGAAGTTTTGGAGATTACACAAATGAAATTTGATAATTTTCAGATGAAGGAAATTATTTTTTATCTTATGTAATAACCACTTGGAGCAGTCAATACTTTGATTTCTTTCTGGTGTTTATATACAAAAATCTGGTATTGTTTACTGAAAGCTTGTGAAATTTCAAAGTTACATGAAAACATTAAGTCACAATATGAAAACTAAAGGTCAGTTTGGGGCCACAAAGCAAATCGATTTTACTGAGCTCATGGTAAGAGTGTTAAAATATGAAAAAAGTTATTTATATTACTGAAAAACATATTTTTGGACTATTATCTTAAAATTTTCAAACTTTTTGAATTGTGTGAAATATGTTTTAAATCATATATTTATTTATATTTTTACTCACAATACCATTTGAATTGAAAATAAATAATAAGAAAACCTCAGTAAGGTTACATCTTATTTTTTATGTTTCAATAGTGTTCAGTTGGTGTAAACTTTGTCAAAATTCATGCCCCATGGGAAGTTTTAACCTGATATGCTGAAATAATAAAGATGAAAATGCCGATGAAGGAGGTAAGATGATTTAGTTATAGCTTGTTATGCAGTTTACAAGGAGTATTTACTCATTGATTTGTAAAGATATGTTAGCTTTTTATGAGAATGACGAAAATGTGATGGAAGTTTTACCAGTATTTAGAATTATGTTGAAAACTTGTACTGTATTACTTACAACCAAATATTTATGTAATTATTCTTTTTCAACTTTGTATATTCCACTTCAAATTGTCTTCAACTATATGCAAGTTTGAAATAAAAAAATATTAAATATATTAATTAATTTACACAAGTTAAATATATTTATGATGTGAATAAAAAAAGTATCTTCAAACAAAACACTGCATCACTGATATTAATCAGAGCTGAAGTCATTATACTGTTACTGTGTTTAGTTGTTGTACAATTATTTCTTTGTAAATTCATGGATTTCCCTTTTTGTCTGGTGGAATGTGTTAAGTAAGTTTTTTCCTTTGCATGGCCATAAAACTCAGTATGATGTTGTTAATCCATCACTGGAAGTAGTTTAATTTGATTTTGTGATTATACTGAAAGGCTGCTAAGGGTGTTAAGAAGAGAACAGCTTTTGATTTTCTCATTTTGGATTTAGTAAAGTAAAATGCAAATAAATTCTGAGCATTTACAGACATTTGTGAAGAGATAATTTAAAAGCAACATATCAAGGGAGTTGAAATCAGTTATGTCTTAAACGTTGCATTTTGTAGAAAAGAAATATTACATGTTTGGATAGGTTTTTTTTGTCTACCATCACATCCATCCTGGTTGAAAAAATGTTTGTGTTGGCACAGAAATGTTACATACAAAAGACGGATTTAAAATCCCGTTTTTACATACTTTTAATTTGGAATCTATAATAAACTAATTAAAAAAAAATTACAGTTTAATGTGACATGAAAAATTTCTTCATGAAATTCCACAAAGTGGTTATATTCCCAGTCTTTGCTGCTTCTGAGATATCTTAATGTTAAATGTATGTAATGAAGAGGTCAATGGAACAGTACTAACTTATGAATTGTAAAAGATGTATCACAGCTATTATAGTTTGTAATTTTTTTTCATATACATTACAGGATCAATTACTTTTATGAAATATTAACGAGTTTTATTTGTTCCACAATTTTTTTGCATACATTTGTCAGCTACAAAACTTAACTACTGATTGTATAACAACTATAGCAGTGACAGTTTGAAATATTTTTTCAAAATGTTTGACAAAATGTGTACATTTTTGTTTAGATTAAAATAATAATTATAACATTCTTGTATTATTTTGAAAATGATCGTGTTGTTATACTATTCCTTTGATATTTTGTATACATCAATACTGAAATATTACACATCAGATAGAGCATAAAATACTGATATACGTGAATTCTGATGAATCATATGTTAGAAAAAGTGTTCTTTCTTGCTGTCCTTTCATTTTAGAGATTAATGTAAATTTTTGAAGCAAAATTTAAAGATCAGTGCCTATAAATGTCTTCCTTAGAACAAGAATGTATAAAAATAAATATAATTATATCAGTATATTTGAGAAGTGTTTCAAATAATTGAACTGTTATTACAACACTTAATACAATCTTTATAATGTTGAATCAACAACTACTGGCCACCTAAGTTATGTAAAACAATATAAAGCCGTGATTTAAGATATGGATAGCTTTGAGATAAAAACTTTTAATGTAGCATCTTGCTAAGTTTGTTTGTATATGATTTATTTTTGACAAGTAGAAAGCTTTTATTATTAACAGATGAAGCTGTGGACATTGGCTTTCAAAAACTTAGTTTTTGATGATTATTGGTTCTGAATTAAAGGACTTAATGGGTATGTTATTGAATGGAATTGGTTTAATTCCAGCATTACTGCATCTTTTGCATGTAATTAGACATTGATTTTGTGGTATGGCTGAATACTTTTAAACTTTCATGAACTTCATATCATTGTTTATTATCTTTTTCCTAAGCCAAATTTTTAAGTTTGCTCTGTACTTGTTTGGGATGTGGTTTTGAAGCTTGTTACTGTTTTTGAATGTATTGTTGCAAATTCTTTCATGGCTCTTAAAAGGTTTTAAATTGTTTTGCTTCTCTAAATATTCTGTATAAACATTCCTCACAGAGGACTGTGATGTATTTCTCGAGTGTATTCAGTAAATCCTTTCACGGCTGTGTTGCACTGTCAAATTATTTAAAGTGTGTTTCGTTAAAAGCATTCCGTATCAATATTCTTCTTCAAAAAGGGCTTTGACAAACATTCTTGAGTCTGTTCTGTAAGTATACTCATGCCATAAACCAAATGTGTAAAAGTTAATCGTTTCACGTACAGTGCTGTAACTCATCTGTCTTATCATACTAGAGAATTAACATGCAGATCTTTCACTTAAAGTGTGATTAAGGAGATAACTCGTTATATTTGCACTAAAGCACTTTTTTTACTGCAATGACTTTCATTCATTCTGAAGCAACTAGTGCTAAATACCACTTATATTCTTTAAATATGTTTACAAATGTAGGTGTATTGTGGTAAATAAAGGAAAATTCAGTCATATAAATTACATTCCCCTACTACAAGGAGTTTAGTTTTCTACTTTGCCCTTTTCTGGGGTAACTGATAAGGGAAGCTGATTTCCAATAAACTGCTCTAATTTGGTGAAAAGTGATGTATCAAATGATAAGCTTGCTTCATGTTTTTTTCTTGCTAAAACATATGGTATATATATATATATATATATATATGATAATGAGAAAAAGAGTCAACATTATTCTAAAAGACCACTGTCACTCCTTGTACCATCCCTAATTGCTATGTAACATAATACATTCAACTGGTGGGAACTTATTCAGTGTTACATCATCACTGTTTACAAGGAAGCGATGATAGGAGGATGTCAACAGTATAATGTGAAGCTGGTGTGATAAAAACTATTGTTGTGATACAATATTTTAACAGAAGGCTACAACAAAGTCAAGACCATTATGTAAAATAGTTTGAATATCTTATACAGGGCAGCTGTCCACATAAATCAGATGAAAATCAACTCAGTAATAGATATTGCTAATTAAATATACGGTTTTATATTTTTGCTCATGATCCCTTTGTTGTTGTCAGTTGAGTATTGTTGTTTGTTAGTGATATTCTTGGCTGTAATTCCAGCAATAACTCATGATAATAATTAGCTTAGGTGATTTAGGATAGGCTTTATTCCGTATAATAAGCTAGCAATATAAATTAATTTTTATGATTAAAATGTCATGACAAAACTAGTGCTGATAAAAATAGATTTATAAAACAAACTCGTACTGGTACCACAAAAATCCATAAAACAATTCTTCACTTTGTGCTGCATTCAAGATACAATAAATTAGAAAAATAACTTAAAAGTTTATGCAAGAACTATTTCTTTATTGCAGAACGTAGTTTCAAATAAAAATACTCTGATAACAAGAACATTACTTCACTGTGGCTGCACATGTGTGTTTCATTACTGATGTAATGTGTAAGTACAGGAAGTAATGAATAAAGTCTGGAAAGCTAACATCATTATTATTATTATTATGACTAAGGACAAGATGTAGTGCTAATGGTGAATACATTTACTATAACAAAATTACTGTTAGTACTGTAATAATACACCATGTAAAGAACATGCTTTAATTATGTATAGTAAGATATCAAAGAGAAGTTAAGCTAATCGTGGCTGCAATATAACAGTGATTTATTATTACTTTAAAATTAATTTTAGAGAAATTATATTGTTGATTGTTATGTATTGTAATTTAACTCAGATCAGTCTCCAATTTATTATGTTACGTACATAATGTATCACAATTTCACACAGCTGGAAATTTTAATTTAAATGTTAATATGTATATAATTTATGTCATTTGTCAACAAGATTGATACACACTTAAGATATTTAATGTCCTTGTAAATATACTAATGCCATAACTCAATTCACTGAAGTTGAACAGGTTGTGAGGTTCAGTATCTATAAACATTCCTGATCAAATTATATAGTTTTCTGATTAATAAGTATTGATCACGATTATAGCTTCTGTGGCTTGCAGTACACTGATTGTAGTGATTAAAAAAATTGTTCTGCCTAATTTTATGCTTTAATTTGAACTAAGTGTATACAAGGTGATTCCTGGGTTGTTACATAGGCTTAGTATATAGGAAGTTGTTGTATTTAACTGATGCAAGAATGACGATGGTCAGGATAAATAATGATAAGCTTTTATTGTGATCTGCAGGGATTTTAGAAAGGAAAAATATTATTTCATATTTTTTTTTGGTGTGGTTACAAATGGCCTGAGCTCATGTAATGTAAATGTAGAGACAATAATGCATAACATATAAATATTTACCAAAATAACTTGATATTCAATTAGAAGATTCTAGAAGCTATGGAAATGAAATTTGGAAACTGTAATATTAAAGATATATACATTTTATTAATTTTAGCATGAAAATCACTTTGCTCTCATACTAATCAGAGTTTAAAATTGGCCCCCCAGTGGCTCAGCAGTATGTCTGCAGACTTATACGCTAAAATCCGGGTTTCGATACGCCTGGTGAGCAGAGCACAGATAGCCCATTGTGCAGCTTTGTACTTAATTCTAAACAACAGTTTAAAATTGAGACAAATCTTTATATATATATATATATATAAAAAGGTTCTTATGGATTGATTTTTTGGAGTTCCTCGTTAGTTATTCTATCCACTATATTTTGTTTGATAAGAATCACTTCATTGTTTGTTCCTTTCAATTTTTTCAGGGAATATTTTGGAGTGAAAATAGGCCTCTACTCTGCTTGGCTGGGATTTTATACCTGCTTGATGATCCCAGCTTCAGCAGTGGGAGTGCTGTGTTTCCTGTATGGGTGATGCTCACAGGTATGAATAAGGGGAGAAAAAAGTTATCAGTTTATTATTTTTATAACTCATGTTTGATCATTTTCTAAATTATACCTCAGATAAATCAGTTACTTAGAGATAAGTAATTGATGGAATGTGGTAAGTGATTAATCATTGGACTAATTAATCATTGTTTAACTAATTAATTATTTTCGCACAAGAAATTTGTAGCTGGAATAATTGCAAAGAGTAATAATTGGAATCATTAATTTTTATTGATTGATATGTTTTGAACCATTAATGTACCTTAAAATATTTTCAATAATTTTTGTGACAAATTGATTTAAACATAATTTCAGTTAATCAGTTATTTTATGTGGCATTATCATTGAAATTGATAGTTGTATATTATGATTGATTTAAATGTTCAACTGTACTGTGTTTATTCTATAAACTTAAAACAAAATTGCATTTTTTTTACAGTAAGGACGTTTGTAAGTACTACAAAGACACAAATTTTATGTCCTCAGTGTGACGTAAAAGGATGTAAATATGAACAACTAGGACAGACATGCACTTTTGTCAGAATTACACATCTTTTTGACAGTGGTGTTGCTGTATTTTTTGCTGTTTTTATGTCACTCTGGGGTAAGTATTATATAGATTTAAATGTTAAAGTTATATAAATAATATTCTCTTCTTCAGACTCTGTTAGAGCTTATATACACAAAATATCAATTTTTTATTTAGTTTTAAGACTTTTTTAAGTAATGCTTTTCTTGTGTCTTTTTTATTTTAGCATGTTGACTATCTAACATGCATAGTAATTTTGATTTTAAGATTAAAAATGTTTGTATGCCTCAGAAAATGTTCAAATTTCACATACAAGATTTTTATAACCTCCAGATAATTATTAAACATTTTTGTACAAAAAAAACTTAATGTTTTGTCTGTTATTTTTACTAATGAAACTGTATGGGCTTGGTAGATTTGACCACTATAAACAATTAGGAAATTAATATAAATAATGCCTTTTTTCATTCTAGAATAATTACAAACTATAACTCATATAAAATAGCTTAAATTTGATAACATTATACATTTATATACAAGGGGAGGACAAAAAAGTGCCTCTCCCTTGAAAATGTTAATTTATTTGATATCATATTGGAACAGATCTTGTTAAGTGGATTTTACACATTTTTCTATTATCTTATAAAATATATAACAAATTAATAGCATTTTCAAGGGGGCCACTTTTCTTGTCCACACCACGTACACATATAAATTTATTATGTTGATCTTTCAACTGTGTCTGGATAACAGTGTAGAAATTACAATGACAGGGTGCATGTATGCTCGTGCTACCATATCCAGTAACATAAAACTGACCTTACAAAGAACCTGAATTTTGGGAAAGTAACTCATTGAGAAAATCCTAATGATATGTGTGGTAATGGATGCCCATAGCAGAAGGGTTACTTCAACATAAAAACCTCCAACATTGTATAGCTACAATACTTGAAATGGTGTTAATTTCAAACCAACATAAAGCACGTCAAATTTGCTACACATTCAAGACTTTAAACTTCTATAACTTAAGTCTCCAATCAAACACTTCAAATTAATTCCAAAAGCATGTTATTACTTTGATATATCTTGTCTGTAATTTGTGACTTTTCAAGGAAAAAAGAAAACACTTTACAAAGTTTGTTATTACTAACACTTTGGTGAACAAAAATAGTTGAATAAATTATCATAAGCCATACAAGTTTAAAGAGTAATTTGTATTCTGTTGCAATTTCTGTATTTAGTGATGATAAACTTTATCACTTTGTTTTTATTTACTTTCAGCTGTAATATTTCTTGAATTGTGGAAAAGGTATTCAGAAAAAATTACCCACCACTGGGATCTGACCAATTTTGACATTTTAGAGGTAATGTGTACTTTTATTTCATTAATTAATTTTATCATTATCACAATGGACTTGGGTATTTGACATGAACTTTTAATCATGGCAGTATACCTATTGTGATTGTGAAGGTACTAGTTGTGTCATGACAAATTTCACAGTAATGATACAAATATTTTAATTATATGTTGTCATTTTTGACTCTTATGATTGCAAAGTGATTTTTCATGTTAAGATTAAAAATACTTCATTTAAAAATTTTCAAATTTCACTTATGTAGTTCTTTAAACCTCCTTCATAATATCAGATGATGTTAGCTGTCAGTAAAAGGTTTATTTTTATCTGTTATTTTGCAAGCTGTAACTTTTAAATGATCAGCCAATCTAAACGTCTTCATAACCACCATAAAAATAATGAAATAATTGTTAATTACTTTTTTATTGTGCTAAAATGACAACAAATTGTGACAATATACATCTTCTGTTTCTACTTAATCTTACAGTTTTATTGACTTTAGAACCACATGTAACTATTAATCCTTCCTTTGAGGGTTGCAGGTTTGCATTCCCATCACGCCAAACATGCTCGCCCTTTCAGCCATGGGGACATTCTAATGTGATGGTCAATCCCATTATCCATTGGCAAAAGAGTAGCCCAAGAGTTTGCGGTGGGTGGTGATGACTGGCTGCCTTCCCTCTAGTCTCACACTGCTAAATTAAGGAGGGCTAGCACAGATAGCTCTCGAGTAGCTTTGTGCAAAATTCAAAACAAACAATTAATCCTTCCTCACAAGTTTTAAATCACTTGGTGAACTTTCAGCTCATGTTACCCTATTGAATTACATTGAACAATATGAAGAATATTTTTTATTACTATTCATTATTTTAGCTGATCTAACCTAACAACTTTCTTGTTTTATCATTTTAGTTAATTTTATAGTAATAAATAAAGAATATTCATGAAAAACATAAAATGTACTGTTTACCAGCATCTTTTTTTTGCTCTTTTCTAATGGCACTACTACACTAAATGCCCCCTGCTGATATAGTGGTAAGTCTATGGATATACAACATCATAGAGAACTATTGGCAGCTTGTAAAAGAGAAGCTGTGATTGGTGTGCATGCTAAATGACTAATTTCCCAGTGTATGACATCATGAACGAATAAGATAGAAAGCTGTAAAATAACTACTTTATAATAACTAATTTGCATAAAATTATTCAATTCTTGGAGAGGTGATAAGTAAATTATAGAAAAAGGAAGAATCTAAGAACTTAAATGCTATTAAAATTTGATTCAATAATTACATTGTGATACAAAGTTTACTTGTATGCATCGATAATAAACTAATTTAATTAAATTTTGAATTTAACTCTGTAAAATGTTGTGACATATGCAGTTTGATCTTCTTGATGTGAAAGGGTTAATGACCTTGTTTTCCTGCCTTGATTGGGTGCTCAGGACTCTTAAGTTTGTTTGTTTCCAGTATGATATTTACAGCTACTCTCTAGTATTTCCCTTTGAACATCTTTTCAAACTTTGTTTTATAAAAATAATGTTTGAATGTTCCCAAAAGGTATTCTTTTGAGAAAGTTTCTCAAAAATACATGTTTAAAAATGTAAATTTTTAACACACAGATATGATGTTTTACCTGAACTCTTGATCATAATGTGGTTGTTTTTATATCACTAGGAACATCCTAGGCCAGAATATTTAGCTAAGTTATCAACAGTAAAGAAAAGGAAAGTAAACTTTATTACATGGGTAAGAACAGCAGTTATCAATTTATAATAAACATCAAAACAAACATCTGACTTTTTGTCCAGTTGTTCCCACAATTTGTCTTGTTTTTATACAAGTCCATATCTATCTGTCGATGATAATTTTGCAGTGTTGTAGTTGATTATCAGATTATAAGTTTTATGATGACAGTAAAAGTGTTTGGTATTGGTTTTACACTAAAACTGTAACTAAATATACTCTATCAAACAAAATTAACAAGCTATATATCTTTTGTATGAATTCTTTCTTAAAATTATTAAATTAAAATGCCTTACTCTACTTGAAAAATGCAGTTATTTTGAGTAAATGGTCTTCAAAGGTACAATTTTAAAAGGGCAATAAAACTCTTTTCTAAAAATAATTCAGTGTAAATGCATTACATGTAGTTTAAAAGATAGCAGAATATAAAAAATAGATGTGAATAATAAAAGTTTAAAAGATCTTGATGGAACATTGTTTGAAATTGAAAGTTTAAAATGTCAACTTTTATGCTTGTTTCAGATATTCTCATTTAAAGTTACCGGCCTGGCTGCCAGGTGGTTAAGGCACTTGACTCGTAATTATAATGTGATGGTCAATCCCATTATTTGTTCATAAAAGAGTAGCCCAAGGGTTTGTAGTGGGTGGTGATGACTAGCTGCCTTCCCTCTAGTCTTATACTGCTAAATTAGGGACGACTAGTGCAGATAGCCCTCGTATAGCTTTGTGTGAAATTTAAAACCAAGCAAATCATTTAAAGCTCATTACATTTATTATATCCTTTTTTTTTAAAAAAAACAAACAAGTTAGATGTTCCAATGCCTAAGTTGTGGTTTTATTATCCCCTTCAAAAATAATGTAAATTGAACTTCAGAAGGAATATTACAGCAGTTTTTCATCAGTTCTGGTTCTTTTTCTAAGGGCACGTGTTTGAACTTTATTTCTTACGAGTTAAAATGTATTAATTTGTTTTTTACTGATGTGTTTCTCTAAATGCTTCTGTGATGAACACTGTAACAGGTAAACGAACCACGTGTTTCGTTTTGGAAGAGACGAGTACCGTGCACCATATTTTCCTGGTCTGTGGTGTTACTACTTGTGAGTATTTATTTATGAATTAATTTGAAGTATATAGGTGTGTACACTAAAGCTATGTGAACATTTAAGATTTCAGATTTAAAGAAGAACCAATTTTGAGAACAATGAAGTTTAGAAACAGGTTCAATAGGTAATGACTTTATTTGACACAGTAATGGTGTTTGGTATTCAGTGGGAATGAGAAATTTATCTATATACAGGAATATGTGTACTTTATTATTAAAAATATTAATTTGGGAAGGGGTGTAGGGATCATCAGAAAAGTTGAATCAAAATATAAAAATTGTATTTTCAAGCTGACAACTCGGGACTCTAAAAAGTAAACAAACTATTTTGTCCTCACTAAAATTGATAAGTACTGTAGGCATGGAGTTAATAGAGGGATTTATAATAAGCTTAAGAAAATAATTCAGACATTACTTGCAGCTGTATTTATTTACTTTGTTAGAGTCTTTAGCTATAGGCTTGACAATAGTCTCTGTGTTTTGGTTCATGTTGTTTCTTTATTTTTCTGACAATCTAGAATGAGTTTTAATTATATTGTTACTTGAGGTATCTTTTTTAATATTAATTTATAGAGAATACATTCTAAACTACACAAGTGCATGTGAATTCAGTTGAATGTTACATATTTTTTTACAGTTTACTGTTGCTTCTGCTTTATGTTTCACTCATCCACCACATATTAAAAATAAATAACAAATATTCAATAGAAAATAAACATATTTACTGGTATACACCTGTAACATACAAACTGTAAAATTGTTCTCAAAGAACCATTGTGAAGGCAAAGATTGTATGATCACAAATTTAATGACGAGCTTCCATCAGCTTGTACTATTATGTAAGAAAAGATAAACAGCAACAAAGGAATCTCATCAGAATGGAATAATGTTTCTTTTAATATAATACAACAAAGGTTATAGCAACATAAACATACACAGTCACATGCTTTCTTTGATAGGTTTACATAACAGATGTTTGTTCTTCGACAGCCTGCTGTGTACAAGTGTTTGTTAGAATAAGGCAACACAAATAATTCATTCAGTGTCACACTTTGCTAAATTGCTAATTACCAATAACATTTACTACCACTACCTATTTAAAATTACAATAGCTATATGAAATAGTAATATATACAGTGGTAATAAATACTGAATATGTACTTGTGACTTTTGCTAAGTACAAAAAATAGTAGAAAGAATTACCGATGTGATATTTAATAGTGACATCTGTAATGGTAATCATCCAGTGTCAAACACCTGTTGAAATGTTGCCAGGGAAATAAACTTGAGTAATAATGAACAACAGTGGCTTGAATAACAATATCCAACATCAGAATCCCCTAATCTACTAAGCTTTTACCAGAAATGAGTATTTTCCTCAATCATATACTCTTTTTTGATTTTCAGGGTCCCTTTATTTTCATGGTATCCCATTCTGGGGTGAATGCTTTCTCTTTTCGCCTTCATACTAGCAACTACTTTTACTATAATTACTACCACCATTATGCAACAGGTTCTGTCAAAATGAGGTGCCCTGTAAGATTATTTAGGCACCTACCAGATGATATTATCTTATTATGGATTGCCACTCGTGGACATTCATGAATACAGCTAAAAAGGATCTTGCTAATCTTCACGTTGAATAAATTGTGAATGGTTTGCTTTGAAAAAAATGTTGGAAACTTGATTCACCTATTGCACAGATTCCAGAGCTCTGTTTTTCAGGACTCCCCAGTGCATTTTAGCACCCCAGGCTGTATTAGTGGACCTTGAGAATCTGTGGCAGACAAGAGGCATTTTCACCAAAGTTTTTGAGTGTGTTCAACCACTCTTGGAGAAGAGGGCAAAGTCAGGGGTCCTCCTTCTTGGGTTTCTCAATGTTTTTTTTCATTTTTCAGAAAGAGTGGCTCCAGCCTTCCTAGGAACCTACTCATAAATTTGGTTCATATTTTGCATACAGTTATCTAGTTGGGGAGTGCAAAACCCTTCTCTTTGATCAGTGCCAGTTTTGGTTATAATTCATGGAGGTTGGTTCACTATATCATAATTTTGAAACCAAAGCAATTCCTTTGTAAGTTCTTGGTTGAGTGCAGGTTCCACTAATTCCAGGGTTAAGTAGAATACACCTTATCCACTTGGTTAGAGACTGAGAACAAATGTTCGTAATTCCATACCACATGTGTTGAGTGTGACATATGGGATCCCATTATTCCTAGCCTTGGGTGTTACCTTTTGGATTCCTTAAGTGTTGCTTACTTTCTTGTCGTTATTTTGATGGTGCCAAATGCAACATTCTGTGGTTACAGGTTGGTATCTAAAGTATATACACACACACACATAACATTGTGGTCTGAAAACCATAGCCATCAACATGGGATATAAGTATTACAACCCCTTAATTTCAACCCTGAGTTATAGAATCTTGGCTGTTTGGTCTGGGGTGGCCTACCTGATGATTATTCATATCCTGTTCTGCCTTTGATATAGGAACAAAGCTCCAAGTGAAGAGTATATCTGTTATAAAGATAGGGTGTAATTTCCACACTTTTGTACCATTTTTTCTCTTGGTACATTCCTGTTCTATACAAATGCTTTGTGTGTGGATCATGCCTGCACTGCCCCCTACACTTTTATCAATGTGAGATTCTAGCTAGAGTGTTGGTGGATGGTAAGTATTATTGGAAACAATTTTCGATTTAAGTAAAATGTTAACTTTTATTTTTAGATAACTTTAGAAAATAAGCCTTCTAGAGGCTTTTTATTTCCCAGTAATCTTGTAATTTTTAAGAAACTAAATCTGGAATGTAATTGCCACTTTCCTGTTCTTTAAGTCATAATAAATAACATGATGTTGTTATTTGCAGTTTATTATTTATAAAATCCTACCTTTTTATTTATTTTTGCACTACCAAAATAATTAAGTGAACTTGTCATTTTCAGACTATCATTTATATCTCCTGGTAATATCAAAATATGAATCTTGTAAATTGTCTTTAAAGTTGATATAGTCATGTGAAGATGGTATGCAAAATGGTGGTCAGTTGGCCAAAATGGCCATTACCTTTTAAATACGTAAGGATATTATGATTTAAGAATTTAAATAATAAGTTAAAAAGTAACTGAAACATTGAAGGGAATATTTTACTAATAATTGTGTTGTTTGTTCTTGGTTTAAGTTGAAATTTGCAAATAGGATTTGATTTTATACTGTATCTATAAAACTAAATATGTTCTATAATTAAGGACTTTTGTGATTTTCTTTTCCAATGTTCTTTTTTTAAGTTGTCTCTTAGACATATTCAAAAGAATTTTTGGTTTTTGAAATTTTATCCCAAGAAATTATAAGTATCCAGCATTGTCACTATGTTGTAGAAATGACACTAAACATAAAGCATTGTAAAACTATCTCCAATTTGCACATCTCATTCAGTGTTGCTAAGACCTGTGTTTAGGCCTGAGTATCATTAGGTCACCTGCATTGTTTTATTGCTACTAACAATAGTATAGATCTAGGCTTAGATAAGATCCAAGGTCAGTAATAATTATTCATTTATACACAGACAAATGTAATTTCGATTAGAAAGTAACATACCTAAATTACTTCTTTTTTGTTCTAACAAACTACATTTGAATGGCATTTTAATAAACGTGCATAAGCTCCCAGATGACCTCACTAACCAGCACTGTTTGAGGTAATCTACTAAATGCAGACAACATTGATCTGTAACCTACTTTATCAATATGTATATGCTCAATCTGAAACCTGGTTAGACACTGTTTTGCTAAATAACATAATGGGAATCAACCAATAAACTGTAAGAAGTCCTGTATTTGCACTGGTATTTGGGACCGGAAGTCATAAATTTATGGTAAAAACACATGAAATCTTGGTTTTTATTTAAAGTACACTTTCTGTTGGCTGGGAAAAAATAGCATTATTAACCCTTTCTCCGTAGACATCTTTTTTTGTGCATGCCTCAAGGTTTTAGTGAGTTACATTCAAAAGTTGATTAAACTGTTTTCTTTTTATGATATACTAATAAATAAGCCCTGAAAACACAGCTCATAATCCATATTTTAATAGTATACAAGTTTAAAGATTTTACTTTCAGAAGGCAATATTTAAAATAGAAAAACTAGAATTTTCTAGTGTAAGAATTGTAACTTTTTCTCTCTAGGCCTTTTCTTCTCTAATTTATTTACCACCCCTCCAAGTAGTATAAAGTGAAATTTAATGTAAATCACTGATTATTATTTAATTTTGCTTAGGAATACTATAATTTTCATAGCCTTTGATATTCGTTCCAGAGACATGAAATCAAATCCATCTTGCCACACCCACCTGTGACGTCCTCTTTATTAGAAATTACCAATATGTGTTTGAGTCACTCAGTACAGTGTTACTTAAAAACAATAGAAAGCCATGGTTTTCATCTATCAAGTGATTTATCATATTACAAATGCATTGTTTAAAAGTAAGAATCTCTTCAGATCAGTTAGGTTGTGTTAAGTAAAATAAGTACTACTGTCACTACTACTAATAATAGGCCTGGCATGGCCAGGTGGTTAAGGCACTCGACTTGTAAATTGAGGGTGGCGAGTTTGAATCACCGTCACACCAAACATGCCCACCCTTTCAGCTGTGTGGTCGTTATAATGGTACAGTTAATCCCACTATTTGTTGGTGAAAGAGTTGGCAGTGGATGGTGATGACGAGCTGCCTTCCCCTAGTCTTGCACTGTTAAATTAGGGACAGCTAGTGCAGATAGCTCTTGTGTAGCTTTGCACAAAATTAAAAAAAACACACTAAAAACACACAAACAAACAAAAAATTACAACTAATAATAATATTTTAAAAAATGTTCATGAGTAGCTGCTTCAATACTGCTTCAGGGTTTACACCAGTAACAAGGATTTAGGTTTAGATATTACACAAAAAAGTTTGAAATTTTTGAGACGAAGAAAAGTATTTTTGATCTAAACATGGAAATCAACATTGACACTAGTATACAGAAATTCTCTATTTATTTATCTATACATATGTAAGTATTCACAGATACATTTATAGTAAAAATACTCCATAAAAAATATAATCTTTGGTGTGCAAAAAACTTTTTATGTTAACTTAAAGCCTACCAAACGATGTGAATACATTGTAATACTACAACAAGCATAGAATAATTGTTAGGTCAGTTCCTGGGATTGAGCCTGTCATGAGAAACTTAAACTATGAAGAATCAATCTCAGCAAAGTTTTTCATGTTATTGATCCTGGGTAAGTTATTAGTGCTCTCACTCACTAACTTGTATCTCATTGTACTTTTCAGTCTTGTGTCCTTTCTGAGATATTTTTAAAGTGATATTGCTACAGTAATTTTGAAACTGTTTTTCTACATTTCTTTCTAGTGTGGAACAGGAGGGTGTTTGTTTGAACTCTCTCTGCAGTTAGCTATAATTGTGTCAGGGAAGCAGTTCATTAACGCCGTGGTGGAAATGGGTGTTCCGTAAGTATTTTTAGTTGAAATAGACATTTATTGTAAAAATTTCATGTAAGAACATTTTCTGTGACAATTGGCTCATTTTGAGACATAAGAACTGTGTTGTACTTTTTTTCTCAAAAAGGGATTTTGATATATTCAAAATTTGTAGTTTATTAATGTTCAGTCAAACATGTAGTAAGTCAGATTGTATGTAAAATGAAACTATTTATACATTCATGTCAACAACAAAAACTGTTTTTATTTTACAACTAGGTAAAAATGTTTTTGTATTTATCTAGATGGCTGTTACCATGAAAACCATGCACCCACTCAATGGGAGACTGACTACAACTTAATAAACCAAGAAGAACTGGGTCTTTTTAGTGAATATCTTGAAATGGGTAAGGCTTGAGTTTAAAATAATGATGTCAAAATAATTACATTAATAGATACAGATGTTCTACATAAAAACTTGAACAGGTTAAAATGGTACTCTTTCCATGTCTGTGTAAAATGTTAAATCTTCAACAATAACCTTGTAGTTTGTACATCATTCAAGAGCCATAAAATCAAGTTATTCTAATTCTAGTTAACTGAGTAACTGACTACTATGGAAATGAATGATATATTATGTTAAGTTCCTCCAATGTAGTTTAAAATACTTTTAGATATTTAATGTATAATTAACAGTAAAGATGAAATGTGTGATATGATGATAATGTATGTGAAAAACGAAGTTGGAGCAGCATTTAGAATGTTTTTGATGATGTAGAAACGGATATGAATTGTGTTTATTGTTGAACCTGATGGGTTATAATGCTGAGATTAAACATTTGATTCTCGCTGTGGTTATGGGTCAAATTCCACATCGTACAACTTTGCATTTAACAATGCAAAAAAAATTTTTATTTTATTTTATGGGTTTCAGCTTTTTTTCATAACAATTTAATGTATAGAGCAAACATTTATTAAATACCTGTAAAACAGCTACAGAATCTCAATGATTAGTATTTTCTGGAACAGCAATTTTAAAGGTCCTTGTCTGCATTTTAGTTTGTTTTTTAAACGAAACATTATTAATATGCTACTTGATTTTGATGTTAATGTTTCTGTCTTGACTTTTATGTCAAACTAGAAATTAAATCTCTTATTCAACCACCTCTAGACCTGAATCAACATCATAAGGTTAGAATTTCTCTGTAATAGTTTGATACTTCCAAGGAGTCACCACATGTATTATTGTTATTGTAGTCCATTAATAACAGTAACTTTACACTATATTTAACTGTATAAATCACAAAAACTTCCTCAAACATTAAATGCACAGTTTAGTTAATAAACATTTCTGTAATTTGTTCTCCAGTGTTGCAGTTTGGATTTGTCACAATTTTTGTGGTTGCCTTTCCTCTGGCACCATTATTTGCTTTACTAAACAACGTCACAGAAATCAGGCTCGATGCTAGGAAGTTTATCACTTTCTTACGACGACCTGTTGCAGAAAGAGTTAAGAACATTGGTGAGTGCACAGTGTGGTGAATACAGCAAGCTGTTTAGTTTTAGTCTGTTAAGAACTAAATTGAGAATTTTACATATTTTTTTATTTTAGACAAGTGTCTCATTTCTTATGTTACAAACATTATGTGTAATTACTTTAAATAATCACTAATTTGAATTTAGTTGTTATTTAAATGTTAGTATGTATTAAAATATATTTGCCATCAAGATTGACATGTACTATTCTCTATTATGACAGAAATATATTAAAATATGCAAAAAAGAAAAATGACACAAATTATAATTACAGTTATTACAAATCAGGGTTTAGGTACAAGAGTTTTAGGAACAATACTGAGTTTTATATATGGTCAAAAACTCGATATTTTATCGACAGTTTAGGCCCATAACAAGCAAATTTAATCTGTAGAAAAAATAATATCTCAAATTAGTGTGCTGAAATTGAATGGTTTGTAAAGTTCAAAATCTACTGCACACCTGGTCTCCAATTTTGTTGTTTTATGATTAATTGGTGTTAATCACAATTATAGCTTCTGAGGCCTATATCACACTGACTTTAACTGACTAATAATATTCTTCCTGCTCTTGACATGCTGGTTTATGTAGTTTATTGTGAGTTTCTAGAATATTCACCAAAGTTGGAAGATGCTGGTGTTTTCATAAAATAAATAAATATTGAGAATCTTCTACAAATTTCAAGAACAGATGGGACTTATGCAATACATGGCCAACAATATACATCACATGCAAAAAAGAAAACTATATTGGAACAAGCAAAGGTACTAAAACAAATGTATCATGGTAAATCTGTTAGAAATCACAATCTCTTAAAATGTAGACAGTAATGTTGTGATACACAACTTTTTTGTGACGTACAAACACTTCCATTAACTGAGTGAGGACTGATATTAGTAAATAATAACAATCATTTGACAGTCATGTGTGAACCAATCAGTTGTAAGAAATATTTGGATTTTAGCCTTTTAGGTATTTTCATTATGACATTTCAAGTTACCCAGATAGTGAAGTAATGTAATATTCATACTTTGAAATTTGTTTTATTTCAAACCTTGGTGTTTTTTTTACACTAAATATACACAGAAGAATTATTAGAGTTAATTAATAATTTCTGATTAGTCTTTAGTAATAAGTCTTTATTTATAACTTAGCCGAGATATATTTACATATAATCCATTCTAAACGTGAATGTTATGTTAATGAAAGAGAATTGTTTTGCAAGCAAAAAATAATAAAATGATTAGACATTAAAGTTACTGAAATATATTCCAGTTATCCTAATAGGTTGATTCTATTTTGGTAGGAATATGGTACAGAATTCTTAATTCTGTTGTAAAGATTTCTGTCATCACAAATATAAGTAAAAGAATTATGTAGTGAGCAATGTTTTTACTTGTTCTTTACACTAACTGTTAGTAATGTCACATACACTGATTACAGTGATAAAGGATTTCTGAACTTTACTCTATCAGATTTCAACATCAGTGACTTTTCAGGTGATATGAATATTCTTTCTGAAACTGACACCAGTGTGGAATATTGCAAGTAAGTGTTAATTTTTGTTTTATTGTTTCAAATTAACAGAGCATAGAAAACAATGTATGTGTGATTAAGAACCAATGTGGTATCTCTTTAACCCAACTGGCATGGGATACCAGTGTGGTGTCTCTTTAACCCTACTGACATGAGACATCAAAGTGAACGAGTTACAACCGTTTTACGTAGATTCAAACTTTAACCCTACTGATATCGGGCACGAAAGTGCACAAGTTACTACAATTTTACGTAGATTCAAACTTTAACCCTATTGACATGGGAAATTAAATTGTGCAAGGTACAACCATTTTACTGAGTTAGTTTCAAAGTTATCATCCATGTTAGTATTTTCCATCACTGCAACAACATTTTTACCACAATGAACCAGATGCAAGGCAGTTGAATGCAACATGATACATTTGGCATGTATAAGTTGGTGGAAATGATGCCTAGCATGCATAGATAGATGGGTACAGATGATGTCTATCATGTTAAATGTATGGGTGGAAATGATGTCAAGCATGGTCAGAGGTATTGGAAAAGATATCTAGTATGCATAGATATTTTGATGAAGGTTATGTCTCGTGTGCATAGATGTATGGGTTGAAATGATGTTTGGCATGTGCAAATATTATGCTGTAGATGATACCTAGCATGTGTAGGTATATGGGTGGAGACAATAAAGGGTTAATTAAGCTACTTAAAATAATACATATTATTAAACTTGGTACAAAAAGATACTTTATAACTTAAATATTAGTATTACATAAGATTTAATTTGTAAGTTAAAAAATGAATATACTTCTCTACACAATCTACTGATGCTCTGACTTTTCATTTACAAGTGTTTTTTTCTCTCCTCTTGTGAGGGTTTCAGATTGCTCAACCAATTAGAAACATATATATAGTACATACTAACAACTCACAATATAAGATTTCAACCCAAATGACAAATCCTTGTATTATCTTCTGTTTTTTAAGAAATTTGTGTAATTCTCATTTATATTGCTGTTGGACAATTGGTTGTATTTATATAACTACTAAAAAGTGTATTCTATGCATAAATCAGGCAAGTTTCTTTTTGCCTCGGCAGTCAAAGCCAATACTTCATGAAGCTAGCCTGATGGGTTTAGACAAAAATTGTTGCTTTAAGTAGTAATGAATTTGTTTTTTTATAAACCTAATTGTTGGTTAGTTAGAAATAACAGTTGTTTTACAATTCCATTCAAGTGCATTATGCAGTATTTTTCAATGTAACATAATTATTCATAGTACAAAACAGAAATTTTATTATCCTTCTATAAACAAAAAATAATCACAAGAGATTTCATAACATTCACCATCAGTTTCATTTTTTATTCTGAAAGAAGTAACATTTGTACAAAACTTTAATGTATCTTTCTCCAAGGAAAATGAAAGGATTGTTTCTAGATTCTGTTTTATGTGCAGTGAAAAAGTTATACATCTTCAAGAGAGAGAAGTTTACTGATTTTATCTTCAGCAACATTTGAATCAACTACAAAGACTCTCAGTAACTGTATTTCAGGATTGATACACAAATATTGTTCAATTAAAACACAAATAGAACACTTGGATGATGTTATTACTTTTCTGCTGGTTCAAATCTATTAGAATTTTCCAGACATCAGAGCCACTAAATTCCAACAAAATCCCCTCACTCAATAGGATTTCAAAGAAACTTTTTTGGAAGAAAACTGTAGAATTAATTTCTAACAATTAGATATTGCTAACAAACTTGCATATTGCTGTTCATATAAGACCACAAAATGTACTTAGCTGTTTGAGTTAGAAAGTTAACTTTATTTTAAAAAACTTGACTGAGTACAGATAACAATTTTGAGGTAAGGCTGAAATTTTATAAAATGCAAAACATCCATTATAAAATAATTAGTTTAAAATGCTGGCTTCTATTTTAAGGTCATTTTATTTTATGGTTTCTTCATTCAGGTACCAAGACTATAGAGAGCCCCCAACAGCAAGCAACAAATATCAATATAAGACGTTATATTGGCAGCTGGCTATGGCTCGCTTGGTTTTCGTTTTTATTTTTGTGGTTGGAAACAATTTTTCAAATTATAGATCTTGTTTTTGATTAAACTTAATTACATTTGCAGTTCATTTTTAGTTTACAGTAAAATAAATCAACTTACAGTAGCTTTCACTTAAGGACGTAAAATATAACCTTCTTTCTTCAAAAGAGAGAATATTTTTAAATGCTAATTGTAGAACTAACCTGAGACTTTATTTAACCAAAGTTTTTAAAACAAATATAAAGTGTGAATAGCTTTTATTAAATCACCTTTTATTTGTAATTTAAATCTTTTGAGGAAGCTAAACATATGTTTCAGTGTACATAAACCCACAGAACCAGTTGAGAATTGCTGTATTAAATTAACTTCAAGGGAGTTGGAAACTTTTTAACATTTACTGAGACTGAAAATGTATAAACATTATAACTGTGTTCAGTTGTTTTTAATGAAGCAACATAAATAGAGTATAATAGGTAATACATTTTAATACAGCCAGGACAATCCTAGAATGTTTTTAAAAGTTTCAATAACACTTACTAAGTGATCCTTCACAAAATGGATGGATTAATCATTTTTGTTATAAAACTATCCTTTTTTAGTACCCAATTCTAAAAGTGTTAGATTTTTTTGTGGCTTCTGTTCATCCAGTAGAATGTTTTTCTTATTGTGTATCACTGATACTGTTCTGAATGATTGTACATGTTCATTAGTAATTTAAGAAAACTTCGTGATTTAATCATTGTTTATAAAGTTTTATAATCTGTATTGGTTAAACAGTGTTATATAAAAGGATTATGTTTTAAAAACTGCTCCAGTGAAACTTATCATGTTTTTACCTTTTTTTAGTGTCTTGTATTCATCATGACAACTCTAATTTGTTGGTTAATACCAGACATTCCAAAGTCTGTGAAACTACAGATTAGACATGAAAATCACATTATAAATGATGTGATTATTGAATAAAAACTGAAAAGAGCAAAATATCTTGGAAGGAGGTAAACACCATGATTTTGGAACATTATTTCACAGATTGGTAATATTTAACATTTTGAACAAGGCAGAGTTTTTTTTCTGTTTAAGAGGTAAATGAACAGGTTGATAATAACATCTAATCGAATATCTGTGGTCACTGAAGTCCAAGAGGGAATACAGTTTCCATACATATATGTGCCACAAGAACAAGTACGTTTTAAACTTTGCAAAAGTCTGTTATTTAGAAAATTTCTTTCACTTAACACTTGATAGTATACAACCTCAAAGGTCAAACCTTGTTAAATCTTAAACAAATTATTTGTTTCCGTTTATATACTTAATGTTTACATCATCTTAGTGGCAGTAATTTTAAACCATCTTCTATTATAACATTGATGTTTTCTATTGTTGAATGTTTATAAGCACTTAATGTTGTGAGAACATTGTGTTCATTATTTTTAACCAAACTTCTACCTTTCACGTATCTTTTAGAACAGGTGTTGGCAACCTTTTGGGTCTCGGAGCCAATCTGAATTTAGAACAGGAATAATGGAGGAAATCAAAATAAACACTTATGTTACACAGACACTTAATGAAATACTGTGTAAGTAAAACTAAAGAAAATGTAAATTGATTATTATATTTACAGTGTGTTCTTTTAATTACATTGGTGCTGGTACACAGTTTTGTTCCTTTCTCTGAAGTCTGTTTCACAACTAATCAAATGTAATTTCATATTCAGTTTTCTACTATTATTACTGAACACAGGTTTTTTCTCTGATTTAGGAGAATCTCTGAATACACAGGAAGAACCAAACATTGTGAAGATGATACTATGGATGTGGAAGACCATTCCAGAGTTGTAGAATGAAGTAATATGCCTGCTCCAGTCACCTTGTTCAAGGTGACATGCCAGCAGAATTCTAAAGAACAAGACTTGAACAGATCAGCAACAAATGCTACAATCTGTCACAGTTCTAAATTGTTATCAACTTTGTCATTTGTGTATGAATCTCAAACTTGTGTTAAGAGTTTGTTTCAGAAACACCATTGTTAAGATAATGTTTACTTTTTGAACTGTTTTAGTGTCTCCGCAATGTTGATTTCCAGTGTTTTAAAATAATGATAAATCAGGAATTAAAGTTTTTAATTTTTACACTGGTCGTCATTTTTTTAAATCATTGTTAAGTCGGTTTAGTGAAAAAGAAGCATTGTTTTTAATAAAGATCTTGAACTAAATTTTGTTCAGAAGAAATTTATCTTAACCTTCCTTTCTTTAGTTCAGAATTTATCATCTATATTGTTTTTATCAGTGTCAGTATATGTTGGTTGTCAGTTTTGTTTTGTTTTTAAGTATGCTGTCAAATTATCAACAGAAAAAAAATTCTTGAAATGATTGTAACAAAGAGTAAACTAAAGTTATTTGATTAACTCAAAGGAAATTTCTTTTAACTTAGTGAAAACTTCAGGTTATGAATCAGTACTTACTGTTATAAATGTGTGCATTATTGAAAAATATTGAATATTCATCTAGATGTATTGGATACAACTTCAGTTTTTAACAGATTTGTGTTTAAGGAGATGAGTTTGACCTTTCCAGATCTTAAATTTGTGAACTCTTGTTTGACCTACCATCCTTAGAATTTAACACACAAAAAAGGTTGATCTATTTACTTGATAGTTTTGAATTTTTCAAATCATTTTTGGGCCTTCTCTTTATGCAAGAAAAGTAATTAAGAAATAAGAATCTGTCATCATAGTTCAACCTATCTATCCAAGAAATAATATCCTTGTGACCTGAATTATATCTATCAACTCAATGTACTTATTACAATATGGAGACCAAAACTGCATGCAGTACTCCAGATGATGCCTGAATAGTGACTAATGATACTGTAGCCATCTGAGACTGATAATCAGTATATTCAACCCAAAATTATTGTTTTACCATATGTAATAGAACACTGTCACAAAGTCTTAAGAATTCAGCCAGTGTCCTGAGTCATTAATTTCGTCAACATAATTAAAAGCATTCCAATCTAAAATTTATCATTAACTTATAGTGCTAATCCCAATGCATTACATTATAATTATATACCATTTGTCATGTATTTACCTAACAATCAACTTATCTAAGTTTGTGCAAAATCAAATCATCTCTGACTGAAGATGTTTGTATCTTCTGTAAACTTAATCAACAGTGTTTCAGTAATGTAAATGAGGAAAGCAGTGATCCTATCACAGGTCACACAATTTGTAACATTAGTTTTTTCTGAACTCTGTTAACTTTTCTCATCCTTCCACATAGCCTGTCTTCAATCCATTTAAATAACTTATCCAGCTGCATGACTGAGGTAATTTTTTGCACTGGTACTCTATGTGACACCTTAAAAAAGCTTTCTGATTATTATGTTAAAACTAAATAATTTCTTTCATCCTCACTTAGATAATCAACATGTTAGTAAGGGAGGGGCTCTTTCCTTTTAAACCTGTTTTGTCGTGTTTTGAATTTACTTTATTTAATAAGAGGGAATATGGTTGTCTTGATTAAAAGGAATAATTAAAATGATGGTCAGTAGTGTTTTCTTGAAGTTAGCCTTATGTCAGTAGCATAAACATATTTTTGAAAGTATGATAAAATGTGTTTTCTAAGTTCAATTTACAAAATTTTAGATTCAGGTAGCCAACATTGTTTCAGTAAAGGACACATTGCTTTACAAATCTTATGACATTTTTTGAAGAGGCTACTGCTTGAGAAGATAAGGGTAAAAATGTACATTTAGTGTTTATGGATTTACTAAACATGTAACATCAGCTGGATCCTTTTTCAATGACTCTTCAATTTTAAATATATTCATAATCAACTAAATCATAAAGCCTTAATGGCCAGTTTTGATGTAATCTCTGTCTTCATAAAGTCACAACAACTGAAACCCACAAGATAGCCTAAGAACTTTATATCCAAGATCACAACCCACTGACACACACCCCCAGCAACCAATTAGTAACCCTTATAGAATTCACTACTACCAAAACTATCTACAAATAAATGGTATGAGTATGGGAAATCCCATGTCAACATTTTTATGACACAGATTAAATCACAAGCGATCAATTCAGCCTTCTGTCCACCACTATGCTGGTATAGGTATGTTGATGATACAATTGCTAGATTTGCATCTACAGAACACATAGTTTTCTCAATCATGTTAACTCGATACACTCCAACATTAAGTTAGCCTGTGAATGGGAAAAAACTAACCAAATAGCATTTCTTAACCTCAAAATCACTAGAACTGATACACGATTCAAAACAGAAATCCACAGAATAATCACCCACACTGGATTATACGTTCCTGGGACTCAGCACATGAAACAAAACAAGAACTCAACATATTAAGAAACCAAATAAACACAGCCACAAAACTATGTTCGCCATATAAAATTAACAATGAATTAGACAAAATAAAATGACAGTTTTCCTCAAAAACCATGGAACAAATTATATACCCACACACACACCTAGACCAACAACAAACAACAATAAATTCCAAGATACAACAAACTACAAAACCTTGTAGTACTGCATACCATATGTCCCCGACATCAGCGAAAAAATAACCAACATTTCAAAAAAACTTAAAATCCAACGCTCCAGTAAGCATCAAATTTATTCAAAAACCAGGTACAAAACTAAAGTCCATACTATGTAAAAACTAAACTGACAAATACAACACCAAATCAAATAAACACAACACAAGCATAGAAAACACCCAGATATCAAGTTGGGAAACAAATATAAACAAACACAAATTCAAATAAACCATACTTATACAACAACGAAAACCAAAATGAAACGAATATAAAGGATCACCTTTCTACGTATGCTAATTAATAACTTAACATCCACTTGCAACACCCCTACAGTCCCGTACCTGTTTATAATCATGTTTGTAAGAAATGTCCATCAACAGTCACACTAAAACTTTCTCTTTTTTAATCTGAAGATGACCTACGAAAGCTGAAACATTGTTCTTTCCTTATTACTAAAATACCCATACCAGCCATTCTGAGATCAAATTTGCTCTTTGGATAGAAAGATGGCTGGATGGAAGAAGGTTGAGGGTTTTCTTTTTTTAAATGTAGTTCAGTTAAATTTGATTGATGTCACAAGTAGGCATACCTCAGTGTTTGGATGTATGCTTTTATTGATTTACACAATAATATGGATAAAGTAATGATTAAATGATGCTTAAAATTACTGATGGTGTTAACCCTAACCATGCATTAACCTATTTTGCATATGTTGCAACCTTTCTACATAATTACATTCAAAATCCAATTAATCTACTTTGATATTAATGTATTGCATTAAACCTAATGTCAAAACATAATTAATAAATAAAAATTTTAATATTATACCATATTTAAATTCCTAATTTTATGTGGAAGTATCTTTAAAAAATTCTCAATCTTCCTTAGTTATAGAATCGATAATTTACTTTCTAAGTCTCTCTTTGTATTTAATTTATTGACCTTTCCTTTCAGAAGTACACAATTTAATATCAGCTGCTTATTATAAAATTATTACTATTTGAACAGAGTGAAATGTTTATAGCCTCCAATCTTTGTGTACAAGGCCATAAACTAGAAAATCGCTCACTTGACATGCCAATCTGCCAACATCCTCTATTTCACAAATTGCTGTCAGTCCTTTGTAACATTTATTACTACATTATATATAACCAATGAAAAGTTAAAGTTTAAATTACATGTATTGTTTCCAAAACATACCTCCTATCACACTACAGCTATTCTTGACTGCCAGCATTTCTTCATTTGTCTATCAAAGCATTGGTCTTATTATTTTCTTGCTTGCTCCATTCTTTTATATCACACTTAATTGCCCTAAGTGATATTTGTCTTGTTACACTCTCCATCTACATCAGATGGTATCCTGGTTCTATATGTAAACATCTTAATCAGATAAAGTTACCACTTTTGCTTGACAGTATCACTAATGGGTTTTCCAGTGCTGTGATTTTTCAGAGATACTTTGAGCATTCTTTATGTCACTTGGTTGATCTTTTTAAAAAGAAAAATTGATTATCAAACTAATTTTCAGTGACATTGAAAAATATATTTGGTTTGGTGTTTTTTGGAAGGTGAGGCTGTGAGGCTGCAATTATGGGTGCTTTTTGACATTCCAGAAAGAATTTAGAATAGTTTTTTCCTGCACCTTCCTTTGGCCTGTTAGCATTTCAGTCTCTTCATGGGACAGTGGTAAGTTAACTGATTTAAAACAATGGAATTTCAGATTCAGTTCTCCAGATAGCCCAATGCTGCTTTGCTCAAACGAAACAAACTTACCAAATTAAATGTTGTCCCAAACAATGGTAATAAGTACAGTCTTTAAAAGAAATACACAAGCAGGGCACTTTTGTATAAGCTTCTTTAAAAGTGTTTTCTTCATTTGGTTCATCAAGGGTATGATGTTTTGGGTCTTTTCCCTAATTACTTTTGAGCCTGCACACCTTACTTGATGGCTGAAAGGCCTGTAAGCAAATATTTAGTTTTTTTCTCCATCTATAACATTGTGTTTTATGCAAAGAGCTTTGCTACTCAGTTAGATGAAGGAGCAGTTATGATTTATCCACCAAGGTTGTTGGAACTATGTGATTTAGCCTACCACTGCTACGTGAAAACTCATCCCAACTCTTAAATAATGCTCAACACCACTGATTCTTAAATAATGCATCTGTTTCTCAAACTTAGGGGTTCTAAGGTGGAGTTTGTAGTTAACCTGAATAGGTCAATGGCCTCTGGTGTGATAGTGGAAAGTTTATGGACTTATAACTCTTAAAATCCAATGTGTTGTTTTCCTGATAACAAACTGTTGAAAGGTTCTCAGGATCAGCAACTTCACTGAAGACAAGTTGAACTCATTGTGAGCATGCACACATGCTGTTACATTCATCTTTGTCATTGTTATGGTATCATGTTTCATTCCACTTACAAAAGATTATACATCTGTGCCTATTCAAGGGTCCTGACCACCTGGCATTAGCCTCTTCTTACATTGGAACCAAAATAGATTCTTGTCATATCCAAGGCTTCTGCTGCTTGGTCTGAATGCTGCCAGCAGCATCAGTGATCATTTTCTATCTTCAGGGTCTGTGGCAACTTAGCCCTAAGAATTTTTGGACATGTGGTAACCATAACCAAGGATTTGTGGGAACTACATATCCTTAAATCAGGGTTAGTCACTTACTTTACACCTTCCTTGTCATTATCAATCAAACCTGTAGCATATCCATTACCTGCAGATCTTCAGACTTTAGAACTTATGGCTATCAGAATTTGGTTGGTGTTGGGGTAAGAAGAGTACAAGTTCTTTCAGGGCTTTATTTCCATCAATTATTGGTCCTAAGAAGACAAGAAATTGGTGTCCAGTTGTTGATCTTTCTCATCTGTATCAATACTTAGATTTTCTAAGGTACACAAGTTTCTCATTCCCCATTCTGAGTTTCCAAGTATTTTGCTGAAATTGTGGATGTCTTAGTTTTTTGTAGTTGGTTTCCTTTTACACATTACCACAGTGGTGGTACACCAACACTATCAGCATTTTTTGTGCACAAGGGTCAGGTGCTGCAGTTTGAGGTTTTTACCATCAGACTAGCATCAGTATCACATTGGTTCTATTGAATCATATAAGCTTTTTTCATCACCTTCAATGTGCACCATTGGATCGAAAGTGAAACAATTTGTAAGTAGGTCAAATGCATGTATGATGCTGAGATCTAGCATTGAAGCTCAGTATTTTTTATTGAGAAAAAATTAACTTGGCCATGGCACTGTGTTACTGATCTGCTTGGATGAGTTATCTCATCTATGGCACTGAACATGTTAAACCAAGACAGATTGTTCTAACAAAATAGTTGATTGGTTGTGCCTGGTTTAGGCAAGGGATGCATTCCATTAGGATATAACAGATTTACAATTCTTGACATTCTCTTCAATTGTCATGTTACTCAAGGTATTAGCAATGATTTGTTCCATTCCATTATTGGGTCCTGTTGATAGCACTAGATTTGCATCCTGTTCCTGTTTCTGCAGTACATTCATAAGTGGCTACTTCTTCTATCTCATCTTTAGTCACCTCTGTGGAGGCAGCATGATTTGATGTGGCACACCCACTAAGCTACAGGTATGGAGGTTATGCAGTTCTTTGCATATTACAAGCATTTAATTTTTAAGGTTACTATGTATCTTTCTCGGTTTTTGCTTTGTTCTGTGATGAATATTTATCTACAAAAATGACACACATTGACAATGGTTGATTGAGAAGAGGTTGAATTAACTTCAGTCTTAAGTGGCAACCATAACATGTATTTCGATCTGGCTATTTGAGAAATATTTTTGCATCTTCCCTGTAAAAGATGGCCATATTGACTACCATCTGATACAACAAAATATTTTTTTCAGTTTCTTTACCTTCCAAATTCCTCAAGTTGATTTGGGATCTTTGGGTACTGGCATGTTAAGGTTGCATAACATGCCATTTTTTGACACTTGTTTGTGATCTGAGTCTCGTATGTGATGTCTCACCTTTACCTGAAAGTTTATTTTTTGTTGCTGATGATATATGGACATTGCCAGTTAGAATAGTTTGTGCTGACTGTCCACAGAATGATGTATCATTTAACCTACATTCTTGGACTGGTCCTTTTTACCCAAGACACAGTCAGGATTGGGGATAAATTATTTTTCCTGTTTTATGCCATCACTATTTTTCACTTCTGTGAGTGATAATACTTTGGTTTAAATGAAAGTGTTTTGGTTTCTTTATGTTGTGTTATTTAATTGACGAAGGTATTCTCAATAGAAATACTACATTTGGTGGTTTAAGTTAAAATATCGCTAATAATTCCTGAAAGAGTAACTGACATAACATAAGAACTATCAATACGAAAAAATACTACATTGTAGAAGATAAGCTATATAAATATCTCTCTCCTTTATGGAAACCTTGATTGCATCTTTCATAGTCAGAACATCTGACAACAGAAAGCACATTGAAAGATGTTAAGTAATCAGATCTGTAATTTTTGTAAAATGGTGAATAAATCATGCCTCATACAGATACCAATAATATAAATACACTTGGCAAAATACGTAAAACAAACAACTGAACTGAATCAATGTAAATATCCAGTTACTGTAAAAATTAACACAAAAGATCTGCTTCATTAATCACTTATTCCGCATCATGTGTAAAGTGATATTACAGATATCTGCATAAATATAAGGAGCTGATGTTTGGAGTAGCATGATTTGGTTAGTCTGAAACACATTACAGTTAACATTACTGCCATGCAACATGTAAAAAGTAGACATAACCTTGAGTGGTAGTGTGTTTCCCATCCACCAAGAATGAATAAAAATAGTCTGCCTTATATCATACATGTTATAACAAAGTGCAGCAACAACCTGAATCACTACTAACAAGTACATTCTGTTCTTAACAAAAAGTTCAAGAGGAACCCTTTTGAAAAATGAAAACATTTTCATCAAATATCATTTTGCACTACATTTAATTTGATTTAGCATTTAATGATGATTAGAGTTAACTGTTCTAGTTTCTAAAACTTTACACTTAACAAAAACTCCGTGACATTTTGACAATATGAGGTTGTTAATTGCTGTGGTGCGGAAGACAATAGTTTTGATAAAAGTTTGTAAAAACTGACCTTTACAATTCAGATAAATAACAAGGAATATTATTTTATTTTAATCGATGCTTTACTTTCACAGATTTACCAGAGTTAACGTGTACAATTATTTGATATTAGAATATTTGTTAAATTACAAAACTGTTTGTAATGTTCTATTTCTCAAGTTTATCATAACATGTGTCAAACAATGTATAACTGAGACCACGTATATTCATTTACTGTCCTGATATTGGTCACCAAATTTGACCTATGATTATTTATGCTGTTATGACCCAGTCTGTGTTTTCACAGGTAATTGTCTGACAAAACTCATCTCTTAAGAATGGTTAAGAGTCTCTGAGCAAGTATGGACGCATCTTTTTATAGAGCAGGTAAGTATGCACTCAATGCAGTTTGAGAAGCTGAGCATTTGTAACATGAGCAGTTACAGATTACACCATGTTACACTGTTACAATCATCCAACAAGGTGTGCATGCAACTTGTTTCCCCTTTCTTCTTGTAGGGTCATATTCTCTAAATCCCACCTTATCCAAGAATTGAGGGTAATCAAAATCTTACCAGTGTCTGACAATGATACTGTTTGTTTGTTTTTGGAATTTCGCACAAAGCTACTCGAGGGCTATCTGTGCTAGCCATCCCTAATTTTGCAGTGTAAGACTAGAGGGAAGGCAGCTAGTCATCACCACCCACTGCCAACTCTTAGGCTACTCTTTTACCAACGAATAGTGGGATTGACCATCACATTATACACCCCCACGGCTGGAAGGGCAAGCATGTTTAGCGCAACGCGGGCACGAACCCGCGACTCTCGGATTACGAGTGCACGCCTTAATGCGCTCGGCCATGCCAACAATGATACTACATGCTGAGTTTAAATCATGATATTGGACAGTGGTGCCAGCAGTATACCACATGTGCAGTGCAAATGAAATCCTAGTTGATCCATCTTCCCGTCTTTTGGAGACTGAGGAAGTTAATCAATATATTCTTTTAATCATAAACTACAACGCAAAGAGGGCCACAGCACATCTTCTGTTCAACTCGTTAGCTGATGTATTAGCAAAACAGTGAATAACACATTTCAGTACATCTGAAAAGATTCATACACATCAAGGAACCCAACTTCAACAGCATATGAATGGTGCAAGGTGCTTAGTGGATAGAGGCATGCACTTTGTCATAATATCTTCAGTTAGATAGCAGCATGACCAAACAGATTATACAGAGGTTTAAGTGGATGCTTGAAAGTATTGCAAATACAGGTGAAAAAGATTAACCGAAAACTTGGTTGGCATATGGTGGTCTTCTTATTTGGACGTGAGAAATACATACTTCCTAGTCTGAAAGCAAAAAAATGCTTCCAGATATATATATATATAAACCACTCAGCTATGTTGGGTTGGTGTCTATCTAATATTTAGACAACTTGGATCTCTGGCTTATTAGATTCCAAGGATATTGTAATGTTTTATGAGTCAGATGATAAAGCACCCGACAAAGTACTGCAGTAAGCAGTTGTTGTCTGGAACCATATAACCAATGATTAAAACGAAGAAACATTCACAAGGGCTTTCTGAACTATCGGTGTTATCCAACCAAAAACACTGGTTACATTTTGAAACTACCACAAGATTGCAGGCCAGCTAGGATGATCGTTTGGCTGAGAAACCGATGATTAAAAGGAACGAATATACTTTCTTAGCAGTGCCTGTTGTTCTTCAAGCAAATAAATGCTACATATATTTTAGTGGTGGTGGTTCTTCTGAAGATACAGTGAGGTTTTCCTTTTTCTCATCCTCATTAGAGTACTATCAGTTATTCTGGACTTTTTGTAGATATTTTATTGTACATTATCTGTATTAGAGTAGCAGCAGTTATTATGAACCTATTGCAAGGTTTCTACTGTATGCTATCTGTATTGAAGTTATAACAGCTCTAACAAACATACTGCAAGGTCTTCTGTATATGATAGTTAGAATGGTCATTAGTTGCACCATCAATAATCAAAAAGCAACTCTTGCTTTCTGAACATGTGAATCGTGATGGAAGATGTGTATTGTATAAATACCATGGGGAATTTGCCTGGTCAGGATGTCAATGATTGAGTGTGGTGTTGATGGCCATAAGTAATTTTTTAAATAATAATTGTCATCCTTTTAAGAACAGTAGTTGTAGCTCACTTAAACTAATCGTGGCATTCTACAGAGAATGGAGACTATTATGTCAGTAATTTCTCCATGTGAGGTGAAGAGGTTATATTCCCAAAAAACAGATTAGTGTGTAAGGTAGCAGCAGGAAAAAAATCCAAGGTACAGAATACTGTTTGAACAATACTTCAAATACATTTTTGCCAGAAAGTGCTTTTGCAAGCTAGAAAAACATATGTTGAATCTCATTGCTAACAAATAGCAGCATATCATCAGACAATAACTATCAGAACATAACTGATGGAAGTAGCCTGCTTTGGTTACTATGATAATAGTGCACTCATTTGAGGCGATCTTTTAGGATTTACTGGTGTATGTGGCAGTACAAGAATGTTGGCAACTTACGCATATAAAAATTTGCATTTACAATTGCGTGTACACAAGATGTGGCAAAATGTATGTATGAAACTGTGTGTTTTTAAACACCAACTGAATTAAAGCATGAAGAAATAGGACTAGACTGAAATACTGATGTTGCATATGAAATTAACTGTAAATGCTGGCCTAATAGTAATTAGTCTATGGTTTCATTAACTCAAGATTAAGAACCTTTGCTGTACATAAATGTTTACAGTGAAACTTGTTGGAAGGGACGAAATAAACATGGACTCTTGTCATAGTTGCATAAGCACTAAGTTTGGATTGTGTATCATACGTTTGGCTGATACTGTTTCAGTTATACAGTACTGACATACAAATAAGGAAAGTGTAACAGTGTGAAAAAAAATTAAAGACAGTATGCCTGAGCATTGAAAATGTAAACTTAAAAGTTGGAGCAACACAGTAATTCATTTGTTATGCAGGAATATTTTGGTTATGCAAATATTTTAAGAACTTAGTTTTCTGAATATTTTCTTATCATAAACCGGTTTGTCAGGACTTTGAATACGAGCAGGGACTTTTTTATAGTCGGTGTCCATGAATTGCTGGAGAGAAACTTGAACCATGTGTAAAGTATGAGATGTCACTTTTCTAGAGTTTAAGTAATTCATTACCTTGCTTGTTCTTTCCTTGAGCTCTTGTAGTGACTGCAGATATTTCATTAGTCTTCTTTCTGTCTAGTTCTTCTGAATTTCTGCAATCTAGTATATTTCTAGTCACCAAGTCGTATATTGGTGTCTTCATACACACTATCTCAAAGTCTCTCACATAGCAAGGAGTATGCACCTTTATCAAAAAGTAGCAAGAATGCTGGTTTCGTTAAAGTGTAAATATAAATGTTTCGGTTGTACAGTGAAACGTTACACAAGTAGTGTACATATGATTAGATTTAAAGATTAGGTCCTTCAAAAGATATAGTTTATGTAAACTGCCTTTCCTTATTAATGAGTACTGTAGTGAGTACTATTTGCATTTCTTTGTGTTAGGGGTTAAGTATGGCTTAGTTATTCATGTTAAAATGTTGCTTTCTTGTATATCGAAATTTAAAGCATAGTTCTTTTTTTAAAGGATATAGTATTCTCCAATTTCTTTGTTAAAGTGTTTTTTTATTTATGTTTTAATGAATAGTATGTCGGAATACCCGCTCAAAAAGTAGAGAGGCTTTCTGCATTAAATATTATTTCACATGTATTCTATTAATTGTGAGCATGGTAAGTTAGGTCACTTCCTCCTGATGTGTGTGGGTGAGAAATTTAATGTGTTGTACTTTGTTTTGAAGTGCTTTTGTTACATTGTGTTTATTTTAACTATTTTATGGATGATGAACGAGTTATTTTGACTTCTTGAATGCTGTGTCAGTAAAATTTAATTTATCTCTGTTTACAGGAGTGTACTTTACTTTTGTTTGTGTTTGTTTTAAGTGAAATAGTACAATGTTATTTCATGTTAAGTATTAACTAGATTCTAGTATAGTTCTTGCTCCATGCTTAGAAAAGGACTGTTTTTGAAATAAAGTAGATGTAGTGAAATGAAGTAGAACTTGTATTTCATCAAGGTAATTTAAAGTTTAGACTGTTTATTAGTGTTATAATTTTAACTGTACTGGGTTGTTTTCTTCCAGCCTGTTTGCTCAGATTTAGTACAATTTACACGAACTCAGAATAGCTTTATTTTCATTAGTCTTCACTAGCTCTTATCATTTCGTATTTCAATAATATTCGATTTGATAATCCCTTAACTTCTAGATGGTAACTTTAGTTGCTTAACTGTCACTTTAATAATTTCAAGTTCTGTCACCAACGGAAAAGATTCTTTAAAGATGTACAACTACTTTGCTTCCTTCTAATCCGTATAACCTAATATCTTACGACATTTATAAATTATTTATGTAGCAATGAATTCATCATTACACATGAAACATAAAAGTAAGATAACTAGGCAAACCTTTCCAAATCTTCCATTTTATATTATTTCATCAATAACATTTGCTACAGGCTACGTTCACCAATGGGTCTAAATTCACAAACATTTCGACAGAAACTTCAAAACTAGTGTATGCCTAACTTATTGTTCTTATCTATATTTTTAATATTATAATTTAGTTGTTCGCTGAAAGAGACTGCTACTCGAGTTTGTGATGATGTAAATAACGAGAAACTTCATTAAATATTTAGAAATAACAGTACATTATTAATACGAGTTCAGTACCAAATTGTGATATATTCTATGCGTGTTTTAATTTAATGCTAGGGAATGGTTACGTATTTGTTTATCTATCAAAACTAGTTAAGTTAAGTTACATTTACATTTATTTTATGGGCTTTGTAATGAAACTCGTAACGTTGGCTTTTCTTTGATGACTTATTTTAAGTTATTTGGTAAAAAATAGCCCAAAGTCCAATTCATAAAACGATCAAAAGTCTGTTTATTTCCCCTCTTAACATTTTTACAAACTTTAACATTTACACTTTCATAAACTGTAGTAAGCCTACCTCAGAAATGATGTTAGGCCCGGCATGGCCGGGTGGTTAAGGCGCTCGACTCGTTATTTATTTACACAAAGTAATCGCTGTAGCTAGAACAATGACTAATTGATTAACTCAACTACCTCAAAATAATTCACATTACTACATCCTGGATTGTCGTTCTACTCACGCTACACACTTCATTTATCATATAGGTTCGGCATGGCCAGGTGGTTAAGACACTCGACTCGTTATTCGAGGTTCGAATCCCCGTCACACCAAATGTAGGGCATTATATGGTGGCGGCCAATCCCATTATTCGTTGGTAAAAAAGTATCCCAAAAGTTGGCCGTGGGTGGTGATGACTAGCTGCATTTCCTCTAGTCTTACATTGCTAAATTAGGGACTAGCGCAGATAGCCATCATGTAGGTTTGCGCGAAATTCAAAATAAACCAAATAAAATCGAATATGCTAAAAGTAAAATATTTTACATCACACACCAATAACTTTCTAAGTGTTTTTGGTTATCATATTAAATATATCGATCTTAATACCATTGTTATGATCCACAACCTCCTCTATCTTGAAACTTATTTGTAAATTAGACCTACAAGTAAATGTGTTTGTTTTAAACTTTTATTGAAAAATAAATATATTTGTTGTCGTTAGGTGAGCTGAATATTATTCAAGAGAACTCGCCGAACAATGTCAAAACTTTGTATATAAATTTATTTGTAGAATGTTCTTGATAACTGAACTGTTTAATTCTCTCACTATGTCATGACAGCCTTTCTTCAGCAAACAAAACAAAAGCAGACTATTTTCACAAACATAATAGCTGTTTGTTTGTTTGTTTTGGAATTTCGCACAAAGCTACTCGAGGGCTATCTGTGCTAGCCGTCCCTAATTTAGTAGTGTAAGACTAGAGGGAAGGCAGCTAGTCATCACCACCCACCGCCAACTCTTGGGCTACTCCTTTACCAACGAATAGTGGGATTGACCGTAACATTATACACCCCCACGGATGGGAGGGTGAGCATGTTTAGCGCAACATAATAGCTAAAAAATAGATAAAATAAGTTTTTGCAATACATCTTTTTCATTTCAACAATCGGTAAGGCACTTTTGATATCATATTTGAACAGTAAATTACAGTAAAGATATTTGCAGAAAATAATCCTGTGTTTATAATCATATCAGATGAACAACTTTTATTAATATTCTTTAGTAACGCAATTATCTTGCGCTATGCGAGTGTAGAATATCTCTGTAAAAATGTGATTGGTTAAATGGAGTTGGAAAGAAGGTGGAGCCGTATTATGACTCAACATGAGTAACTGCAAGTGTAATTCGCCACATGGTCAAGATGGCTGACTGTGATAGGGCTATGTTGCTTGAATCTATTAAACAGCAGGGAGATGTTATTAGAAATATGAAAACCCAGAAAGCCGAAAAAGAAAAAGTAAATAAGATAGAGCGTTTAAATTAATTGTGTAACAAAAAAGTTCTTTATTTGTAATTAGACTGGCTACTTTTAGTCTATATGTTAGGTATTCAAATTATATTTCACAAAGTGTTAATTTAAAATCAATTTTTAACTTAGTGTTTAAGGTTCTTGAACGTATCGAACTTCGAAGTTTTTACAAGTTTCTTTGAACTAATATTGGCTATAGTTATACTGCGGAGTCTTGCAGTTAGGTAGAACTGAATTCGTAAAATGTGTAAAGTTTAAGTCGGATTGGTTTTTTGTTATGATATACTCTATAAAAGTAGAATTTACGTAAGGTATTTGTGAATAATCTGAGAGCTGGGCCTAACTATTTTTAAATAAAAGTTTATTGGTCATAGCAACTTTAATTTTAATCTAGTATTTTTAACTTCATTTTTTTCATATTTAAACCTTATGTTTTATGGTGTCACGTTATTATAATAGAAAGGGAAAGAAGTCGGTGATAGTGTTTGTTGAAGCAACCCATAGTTATTCATTGTGTTTTGTAAGGCATTCTGTCGTTAGCTCCATCAATTCAGTGAGCAACAAGCCTTGCCATGAAACCTTGTTTTACCAAACACATATGTCCTTTTCTGTTAATTATTAGATTTCTTGTTTTTCAGATTGACAGAGAAGTAGCTAAGCTTTTAGAGATGAAAGCTATGTTAGGTGAGGAGGGAGGACCACAAAAATTCACATTAAAAACTCCAAAGGTAAAAATTTAAGAAACATCTATAGAACTTAAGGCTTCTTGTGGGAATATCTATAGAGCTTAAGGCTGCATGTGAAAATATCTTTGGAACTTAATACATAAATGATGCCTAAAACTATTGTATAAAGTTGTAAGTATCCTAAAAAGTTGAAGTAGTTATAAATGCAGTATGAAGTTTATAATTTCTTAAAGATTTGCTGACTAAAGTATTGGCACCAAAAGCTAGAGAAAACGTGTCCAGAAAAGACACTGGGTATTTGAGTGGATGATTCTTTGTCAATGTATTGTTATTGCTTCCCACTTAGTCTGCAATGTATTTATATTTTCCAGGCTTTTATACTTAATTGTATGTTTACAGAGACATTTTGGTGTAGTTCTTTGTTGTTGCACACTGTTATGTTAATAACTTAGTTGTAAAACAGACCATTTTTTATAATGATTCCTCTTTGTTGCCTTTCTTCTAAGATGTTCTTGTAGTTTTAACATATCTTTGTCATATAGTCGTTTACAAATATTTCTGCTTTGATTTCTTATGAGACATCTTTGTAGTTATTTTTATCCTTAGGTAACTAATAACTTGAAACATAAAATTAAACAATGCTAATAATTAATGAAATTAATCTTTAGTGTTTTAACCTCAGGGAACAAAGGACTATGGTCCCCAGCAGATGAGTATCAGAGAACACATGTTCAATACGATTGTATCTTGTTTCAAGAGACATGGAGCAGAAACTATTGACACACCTGTTTTTGAACTAAAGGTTAGTTTTAATATTTGTACAAAAAGTGAAAAAATCATTATTCTAAAGAGAAAGATATTTTCCTTTTTTTGGCAAAGTCACACATTTGTAGCAAGATTTATATCTCTTTTTACACGTATTAAACTTGTCATTTTGTGTGTGAAGTATTGCCTTGAAGTTACAATATATATTTGTAGATTTTTTTTATCCTGTTATTTGAGTATCTTAATCAAAATGTGTTCTCTATTTTAACCTTGTGATTTTTAAAATGTTAGGTTAGAATTTATTTTACTAGTTTTAAACCTGGTGGTTTTGATGTTTTAAAACTAGAATGTTTTCTGGCAGTTTTCAAGGTGATGGATTTTCAACTTTCAGAATATTTACATATAAAAAAAAAGTTTTCTGTTTTTACTCTGAGTTTGTTAATTTAAATTATTAGATGAATTATTGAAATTGACAGTTTTATAGAAAACTAAATTTTGTATTAACAGGAAACATTAACTGGTAAATATGGAGAAGACAGCAAGCTGATATATGACTTAGCTGACCAAGGAGGAGAGATTCTGTCACTTCGATATGATCTTACAGTTCCATTTGCACGTTACTTAGCTATGAACAAAGTTACTAACTTAAAAAGATATCACATTGGAAAGGTTTACAGGAGAGATAATCCTTCTATAGCTCGAGGTCGTTACAGAGAATTCTATCAATGTGTAAGTTATAACACTATTGTAAAAGGATATTGTAAACATTGTTCATTTTATGAAAGTGAACATTACAGGAGCTTGGTTATATCAGCATCTGTTTTTATCCTAAGGTTGATTATTCTGGTTGTATATTTTGCCACATTGGTAAAGAATACTGTAAATCATGTATGCTTGTTTTTGTGAAAATGTCACTTTTATAATGTTTGTAAATCTTTTAAAATTATTTGATAAAATTTTTCATTTGTTTAATTGTTAATTATGATTTTCAAGTCTTTTGTAGTGTTTGTTTGATTTTCTTTTCTTTTGTGTGATGGGTAATTTAGTGTGCTATAAGAGTGGTAGTGAAATCCCACTGTTCATTTTACATTAATTCAATAGGTAATGGAGAGTGCTCTTGGCTAATTTCCTTCATTTTATCCTTTAAGTTTGAAATGAAGTCTCATGCAGTTAGCTCATGGTTAACTAACTTTGTTTGAATACACAGACAAATCAAACCACATTATTTGGAATTTTATTATGGTTTTCTTTCATTTTGCAGTGTGCATTTTTAGTAGTCCAAAGTAGTTTTAACTTCAGGCAAACAGCTTAAAAATGCCCAACATCATCAAACCAGTTTTGGTTTTTATAGAATGAATGAAATCTTAAACCTAAACTGTGTTTACTTATGTCTCTTTTGAGATAGATTACTTGTAGTAACTTTTGTAATGGTGTGTTGAAGTAGTTACAAAGTTAGTATGTTAGCAGTAATTGAACAAAATGTCCTATCCTGAAGTACTTTTATTTAAAATTTTTACCACATGAGTTAGTGTAATAAATGTTTTTATTTCAGGATTTTGACATAGCTGGGCAATATGACTTAATGTTACCTGATTCTGAGTGTGTGAAGATTGTAGTTGAAATTTTATCAGATCTGAACCTTGGAGACTTTATTATTAAGGTTTGGTATTTGTTGTCTTTTAGCATAAAATAACAGATAAATCTAGATGTAATTCAAAGTTATTTTAACTTTCAAGCTAAGAAATGGTTCTGGCTGTTAAAAGGTTTAAAAATGTACATTTATGTGATGTGGAGGAAATATAAATCCTTGTTGATATTGTAAAAAACAAAAGATGAGAAGGTATTGTGTTGTGTGAAACAATATTTCTTCCAAACACTGCAAGCACCTTAATTGAAAATTACATTTAACAAAAGAAAATATGTAAAGGCACACATATCAGCATTGATAGAGTATACCACAACCAGGCCCTGGATTTCTTCTTCTTGGTGAGGAAATAAAGGACATACTGAGACTTTTATTACCAGTTACAGCTTTTACGGTACAGTCTGATTAAAATAAAAAACAATTTAAAATGTATCCCTAGAATACTTTGATTTAATGAATGTTCAAGGATTCTTTTGAAAAGCTGATGAGATGATAATTGTGGCAAGTGTATTGTAGATCTGATACAGAACTCTCATGGAGATTAAACTCAGCATTTTCATTTGGTCTTAACATTTTCATTATCATTGTTGCCATTGTTCATTAATATTCACAGTATCTTAATGCTAGGAATTATGTATCTTTTATAACACCAACTTTGGTTGTTTTTCTTTAACTGAACACTTAACATTTTCCTGTGAAAGTTTGTCATGGTGTATGGATATGATTTTAGAACTGTTGCTAAGATACATTTTTGCACTCTTTGTCACAATATACAAAGGACCTGTTGTCTTGATGATAAACACTATTGTCAGATGATACAGCTTTCTACTGGACCATGATGTCATTAGTACAGTGTCTGAATTTGTATCACTTGTACGTGCACAGATGGACAATAGACACAATCAGTAGTTGAAACTCTTATTCATGCTATAATATTTGTTTTTGAAACAATGGTACTTGACATGTGATGTTAAGGTACTAACCTTGATATTTGACTCAGATACATTTAAGACATGATTGGACTGGGGAACTATAACTTTGATTTCTTAGTCAAATTTCAAGGCATTTATGAATTTCAATTCACCTTGAACCAATCAATTGATGAGAAGTCTAGATTTTCTTTATATTACCTGAATAGTCAATATACAATTTTTCTTCAACTCCAAAAGCTCTTAAGACAGCTGTGCTTCTTGACAACAGAGCTGGGTCATTTACTGGCACCTACTTTTGGTTTTGTTCTTGTATTTTTGAAGTGCTAACTAATGGGAAGACAACATCTGTTACCTTTTTATTAAATATATGGACACTGCCGAGGCCCATAGAACCTGACTCGTAACAATTAGTACTTGTTACAGTTTACGTACCAGAAACTTCTGACATATCAAATGTAAGTGTACCTTCACAAAATTTGGTAGACTTTTACTGAATAATACAAGGCTTTTACACACAAAATCAGATTTTTTAATGAAGTATTTTTAATTAATATTTGTACTTATGCATTTTAACCTACTGGGGCAAAAGGGTTAAACTGCCATCCAGGTGAAAGGTAACTAGTTGGCAGTACAGGTTCCTGTATAATAGGTATGATATTGGTTGATGGAGTTCTGATAAACAAATTTTAAGATGCTTATCCAAATTTGATGCATTAAGAGCATAAGGACAAATATGGTTTTATAAACATGAGTGGAAGTATCACATTTTATAGTTTGTATTAAAAACAAATAGAAAAATGTAAACGTGTAACAGATGAAAAAAGACATGCAGAATGTGTTACAGCTGTCAAAAAGTAGTTCCATATCTTTCAAATCAAACACAGTTCTGGAATGTAACTAAAAAAAAGATAACTAGATGCATATTTCATGTTAAAACTTTTATTTATAGTTTATATAGCAGGTTTAGGTAATTTCTGCTTAAGTTGTGAAAACAAATTAGTGTCTTTAATGTTGAGTTGACTTTCAACAGGTTAACCACAGGCAGATTCTTGATGGATTGTTTGAAGTTTGTGGAGTTCCATCTGAAATGTTCAGAACCATCTGTTCCTCTGTAGATAAACTGGACAAGGTTTGTAAGGATTGATTTTCTCTTGGAATATAAGACACCAGAATTGAAGGAGGGGGCTTGGAAGCATTTTAATGTTTATTTCATAGTTTGTCTATAAACATGGTCTGGAAGTACTTCCAAATGTTAGTTTTAAGAGTATTTAGCTTTTTCATGCAAAGTTATTAATTGAAAACAAAATCTTCAGATTTACAAAATGTTTTGAGGAGGGTCAGTTTGCTTTTTCTTGTGTAAGAAAACAAACTTGTCTCTGAGAGTCAGAGATCTAAAATTCCAATTTTTATTTTCATATTTGTTTCAAAGGGGAACAGATTTTGTGGAATATATTTCATAAATTCGGATACTGAAGCAAACAAGTTTCTGAAAATATGTTTTTCTTCACTTTTCCAAATAAGTGAAAAAAAAACATACTTTAAAGTTAATAAAACTGAGTAAAACTGGTGATATTTTTGTTTATTTCTGAAAGAGCCCTTGGAATGAAGTCAGGTCAGAAATGGTCCAAGAGAAGGGACTGGCACCTGAAGTTGCTGATAATATCAGTGAATATGTTAAATGCAATGGTAAATAAAGTTTAAAACTTGTATTTGAACTAAGTTCACTTCTTTTCTTGTCAGAAATGTTATTTATTTAAGAATGGACATTTGGAAATTGTGCGCTTACACAACATTCTTTCACATAGAAATGAGACTGAAGATAATCTAGTGATGAATTTAGAACCACTTATTAGATATTCTGAAAGTAAGGATTTTCTGTATGTGTATAATTAAGAACTTTGATTTACGTGCTGTCAGTCTTCACCCATTGTATATCATACCTACCTAACAGGAGGTTAATAACTGGAAGTGTCCAGACTTTTGTTTAGTGTTGGAAGAGGTAACTTTATTTTATATAGTAAGTATGATTGTAATAAATAATTTGAGATTTTTATGTAATTATTTATATTAGTAAGACATATTTTTCACAAAGTTTTAAGTAGATTTGCAAATACTTAAATATTGTATTACTTTGTGTTTTCTTAAATTAAAAGATTTGTTTCTCTTAGGTGGTTCTAATCTAATTGATGAACTCCTTGGTGGACAGCTGGCACAAAATAAGCTAGCAAAAGAAGGTCTAGAGGCTATGAAACTTTTCTTTAGATACTGTGATCTCTATGGAATATCAGATAAGGTGGTATCCTTTCTACCACTAGTTAAAAAATTGAGTACATTTTACAAGTTAAAAGTCACTCGACATTTATTTCAATTTTCTAACATTTTGACTTAGTCCTATTTTACAGTAATTAGTATAAAATAATAACAGAAGTTTCTCTCAAACACACTACCTAGAAGGAGATCTAAGTCAAGGTAAAATAAACAGGTTTTCTGTAGTTAGTCTTTGTAAATTGTAAAAAGAGCTTTCTGCTGTATTGTTTAAGTTACGTCAAAGTGAATGTAAATTTCTAAATGCTGCCTTTAATAGTAAGTATCAGGAAATGCAGAGGCTTTCATTGGTATTTCATTGTTCATAATATTCAAGTTTTTTTGTTTTTTTATTAACTGTACTTGTGGGGGACATGAGGTGACAACTTGCTAATATTCAATCTGATTAATAAACACCTACAGACAAGATTTGAGTTGCAGATGTTTTCTACTACAATACACATCCTTATAAATACTTTATGTATATGAACTTGTGTATTTTATACTGAGTCTGTCAAGAAAGGGTTGAGCAATCACTTTGACTCTCCATTTGTAGATTGTGTGATGTTTTAAATCAAGTTATCTGGGTCTAGGTTTGTCTAATATTTTAAATTATTACTTTATTTCTCTAAGTTTAAGTTCTGTTTAGCATTTAAATTATCTTTGTTTTCTTGGTGTAGGTTCTCTAATACTTTTAATAATTACTTTGGTTCTCTATATGATATTTTAAATAAGGTTTTTTTATCTACTTGTAGATTCTGTTTGATCTGAGTCTTGCTCGAGGACTGGACTATTATACTGGAATCATATATGAGGCTATCTTGAAAGGTAAAGAGAAATGTTCTATAATGAACAAGATAAAAATTAATTTGTATAATAAGTAATATAGCTTTGAAGTTAATGAACTGTTATGTTTACATTCATACAGGAACTCCTACTTAGGGTACAATACTCAAAATGGGACACTCTTAAATGGCTTTTGTTTTTCGGCATATTCATCAACCACATTTTTGTGTTGTTGGGCTTTGTAATGTATATATAAAGGTATGAGTCTCAGGGTTGTTGGTCTTTAGTATATATTTAAATTATGAGTTTTTGAGGTGGTTGTTTTTTATGGTGTTATATAAATTTGTAAGCCTCAGGGTTGTTGGTCTTTGTAGTGTGTTTATAGAATTTGAGGTTAATCCAACTTGCTGAGAAAACAGTTACTGATGTAGGAGGTGGATGGGTGCATCATTACATATGATCTATTGTGTAACTTTACTTCCTGGAAACAGTTTGTAGATCTTTACAGTTAAATATTTCACTCTACAGGGTTGGTCCCAGGGAATGACCTCATAACCACTTGATGAGTGTTATAATTTTCATATTATAACTTAACTTTGTAAGAGTATCTTTACAAAAAAAATTCATTATTAGTAAACATTACACGTTTTTCTTTCACAAAATATCAGGTTTTAAATTTTTTAATTGAGAATTAGCTTATACATTATGTCTCTTCAAATGTTGACTGTCAGACATTAAAAGTAATTTTGATTAGTTAAAATCAGTTGAAACAGTTAAGTTTCAACATGGGCTTGGTCATTCTGACCAACTACATGGCCTCTTTGTACTCATTTTAATATTTCTATTTTTCAAAATTTAGTTAACATTGCCTCTCACATACAAAAAAAAATATACTTTTCAGTGAAGTATTTTTAATAAGTTAAAAGATTCATCCATGAATATATCAAGTATTTGTTTTGAATAGTCAGCATGACTACTGGGGTCTTAGATGATCTTGGATTACCATTTTCTTAGTTTTCCTGCCTTTCTTCACTTGTTTGTGATTCATTGTTTAAAACGTTCAGACTTGAAATTAACCCTATATCCAGAAGTGGGGTCAAAATATACATTTCAAGACTTAGCAGAGTGTCATTTCATATGATATTATGTGCTTGATGTTATTTTACTCTGTGATTTAGTGACAGTTTGTAAATAATAGATTCAAAATACAGAGACTCTCAAGAAAATAATTCATGTATATATCAGGATTTCTTTGTATTTATAACTGTCAGAGTTTGATACTGGCAATTAATATACACTTAACTTTTTCTGTAAAACAAACATGTACATTTTGCCAAAAGTTTGCCATGTTGTGTATGAATGTGGTGAAAGTAAACTTAAGATTTTAATGAGAATTCCTTCTCCTATTCTGAGCTGGATGTTCTCTGTTCTCAGTCATATTGTACAGCAATTTGTTTTTTGCAGTTGATATATAGATATTTTCTCAAGGCAAGAATAACATATTTCAGGTTGTAGTAGTTCAACCAGTGCTGACAATGGAGAGGTTGTCAGTGTAGGAAGCATTGCCGGTGGAGGACGCTACGACAATCTAGTTGGAATGTTTGATTCTAAGCATAGGAATGTACCATGTGTAGGAGTGAGCATTGGAGTAGAGCGAATATTTTCAATCATGGAAGCTCTTGTACAGGAAAGTCTCTTTTCTTTGTTTACTAGAAATTAAACATTTAATTTTTTTTGTATATTTTATTTATTCATCAGCAGCTAAAACTTGGTTGTTTTTTAAGCCCATTTACTTGATAATATATCCTTTATTGGTGAGATTAAACTTTTGTGCTTTGGCTTGAGGTATACTGCTTATATATGTATATTAATATAAGCAACATTGCTGACTAGTATAGAAATGTTGAGTTTTTGTCTCTTAACACAAAATAATAATAAAAAAAAGAAACAGAAAATAGATTTATTAAATGTTTTACAAAATCTCTAACTGTAGTAGTAAATAAACTGAAAGAAACACCAATGGATGTTGTAAAATAAGTCAGGCCTGGATTTTTATGTAATGTTTGTTGTGAAAATATAATTGTTTTCCAGGTTTGTTATATCTAATGATCAGTGTTGTGGAATCTGTTAATGATTAAGAAACTTGTTTGTTTAGACGGGATCTAAGAAGGTGAGAACCACCGAGACTGAACTCTTTGTTGCTTCGGCCCAGAAGAATATGGTGGAAGAAAGAATGAAATTGTGCAAGGAACTATGGGATGCTGGAATTAAGGTGAAATTATCATTGTTATATCTGATTACATACAAGTTTGTGTAGCTGTGCAGGTGATGTTGCAATATATTATCCAGATATTCTATTCATCATTAACATTGCTCCATACACAATTGAAAGAAATAATTTTTAAAAGTTTGATACTAGTAACTAGTGTGAAGAATGGTATGAAATCTTAACCTTTATGTAATGAGTCACTTGGGACTAAATTAAAAATCAGATTGATTGAAGTTCAACTTGAAAGGTATAAAATCTAAAAATAATTTACTGTGTAAAGAGTTATAACATAGAAGTAAAAGTGGAGAGTTTTTATATCATTCCTCGTACAGTTAAGATATTATAAATTGTTTTCATGTCAAATTTATTGTTCTACAGTGATGATAATAAAATTTAAGTTTGTAACATGTGCACATTAACTCTGTTACAGAAAGAGTTCAGATTAAACTACAGATATGAAGCATGTTTGTCATATTGGATAAATAAATTAAAATTATGATCAGATAAAACAGCATGTTAGAGTATTATATGGCCAGCGATATGAAGCAGTTTTTTAGTCAAGGTATGTGAAAGGTTAAGTTGGTCATTGTGTGAAGTTGTTTTATGAGTTGAGGTAGATGAATGATGAAACTTGTCACTTGAATTAGTTTTATTGGTTGAAATAGATCAATGATGAATCTTGTTGCATGAAAATACTGTCAGTAGGAATACTAGACTGAATTTATATTTTAGTCCTCTGTTTTAATTATTGTCACATGTATATAAATATCAATATATCTACTTTGTTTTAATTGTTACCTGTATAAATTATTTTACTGTCAATTTATATATATTTTTATCAGAATCATGAATTAGTGTGTAAAAAGTAAGTTGCAATATTTTTCTCGATGCTTTTCTACATTGTATTTGATATGATACCAATGTGAAAGGTTTATAAAAATAATTAGTTAGTTACTAGTTGCTTAACTGGCTGTAATGAAAGTTAATTTATACATGTATTTTCTTAATTGCAATAGGTTTATCATTTGGTATCATTAACCTAAAAATTACTTTTTTAAACAAGAAGTCATAGTTGTTATAATTGAAGATTTGTATGTTTAGATTGTATTAGAGACATAGGTGGAGTTTGTGTGCAAATCTGTTTCACAGAATATATATTTGTGAAAAAGAAATGAGTTCATTTAGTGTCCTCAAACCTCACTTTCAGACAGAGCAATCGTATAAATCAAACCCGAAGTTGCTAGCTCAGTTACAGTACTGTGAAGAAAAAGCCATTCCACTTGCTGTTGTGATTGGTCAGTCTGAACTTGAGAAGGGGGTGGTAAAACTTAGATTTGTGGAGACTCGGAAAGAGGTAAGTTAGAAGCGTACAGAAGATTCTTAGGGATCAGGTCTTACTGCAAGAATGAATTTAAATGAAGATGAATGGAATAATAAAAAATGTTGAAAAAGAGCAGAGCCCGTAGAGATAAGAAACTGTAAAAAGTTTGTTCCAAATAAAGTCACACAAGTTAATATAAGAGTACAGTAGAACTTGAACATTAAGGGCACCATTGTGACTGTATCTAGCTGATCTCTATAGCTAGTTCAATGAATGATGAACTTGCCACATGATGTAGTTTAATTAGTTGAGATAGTTGAATGATAAAACTTGACAGTGTAAGATTTTGTATTGTAATATCAAAAATGGTCATGTGGTGTTAGGATCTTCCAGAGAAGGTTCTGTTCTATCATTTTACCTCCTCTGGGATCTTAACATCCATCCACGTGTTTGCCATGCATGGGGACCTGTGAAGGGGAATATCCTAGTGCTTGAGGATTTCTGTAAGCAACAACATTAGGGCCTCTTCATCCCCCCACCCGGGTCAATCTGTTTGTGCGTTTGTATTAGGATTAACCAAATATCAATGTTGGGCATTTTCAGTAGGTGTTTTGGACATTGTGTGATGCTGGTGTTTGGGTACAGTGCTTACAAAACCCTGACATTGATGCAGTGTTGTTGTTTGGTATTGTAACGTGTTTCCTCATAGGACTCTATGGTGGGGTGGGGTCAGTGGGCACCAAAATATTCTTTTTTTATTATAGATCTCCCAAGTAAAAATGAAACACTGAAGAAACAAACCATAGGTAAATGACCTCATTTTGAAGATTCTGAGCAACAGTTTTCAACACCTGAACCTAAGTTTTTGATATTACATTCCCTTTCAGACTAATCTTTAGGGCAAATGTCCTTTATTTTTTATTCCAAATGGATTAGAGGGGCTTGCTGGCTTTCCTAGGTCAGTCACAAAGCTTTGTACTGGTGACATTGTGGTGGAAACATCCACTCCAAAATATAGTGAACTGCTTTTGCATTTCAAGGCCATTGGGGGATATACCCATTGAGGCTACTTCCCATGTTACTTTGAATTTGTCTAGAGTTATTGTTGAGAGAGGTTTGAAGAAAATCCCTGAGTCAGGGATTCCTGTTGGTTTCTTCACCCAAGGAATTCTGCAGTGATGTGTATCTCCACTCACAAAGATAAAATTATGATGCTGACCAATGTCCTCATTCTGACATTTACATCAACATGTCCACATGCCACCATCAAAGCAGTTTACCTCAATTGCAAGGTATGTCTATACATTCTAAACCCTCTCAGATGTTTCTAGTGTCAGTGGTTTAGTTACTTGAAGACAACATGTCATGATTCTTTAATGTGTGCTCATTGAGGTGGCAAGGACCACGATGCCCACGAGTGTGAAATGGACCCTCATTGTATTAATTTTAGTTGCTGTCAACCCTCTTACTTTTGTTCTTGCCCGAGGTAAGTGAGGGAAAAAAAGGTATAGCTTTTAAAAATGGTTCACAGCATTTCTTATCCCAAGGCTTGAAAATTACTGTCCTCCACCTCATCTAGGACGTATACTTTTGCACTCTATTCTACTGATACAGTGGGAGTGCAGACAGATTGCTGTGTTTCTGACAAGGTTGTTTTCAAACCATTTCAACAATCTTTTGCCCTCTAGGGTTAAGAGAGTTGATTCAACATCAACACCTATCTGCATCCTGATTTTTTCTTCTGGTGGCTTCCCATATCCAATTCCTTTGGCCCCATCTTCTGGTGTTTCCTCAGGTTCATCTTTTCTTTGACCTTGAAATGCAGAAAGATTATTTATTCATTTCTTCAGTCACTGGAATTTTCATCTACTGTGAGAGAGAGCTGCCTATTCAATTTTGGCTAGGATCCATGGAGGTCAATGGATCTCTTTCTACTAAAGAGAATAAATGTAAAACGCATGGTTGAAAACAGGAGGGGTATCTACCCAGTTCTTCTTTATGTAAATAAATAATGGCCACGTTGATACAGTGGAACTATTGAGGTTTCTGTTCTAATTTAGATAACATCAAGGCACTGATTGATTTTTATCATCTTGTCTCTTTCCTTACAGGAAATATTTCTGAAACCTGCTAACATAGTCACCTTTTGGTAGTTTTCTTTATACCCCAATGACAGGTTGTATGAAGTGCGTAGAGGCGTGGCACTGTTGGTTGACCAGCATGTGCCATCTCTTTCTTTTCCACTCGATACTCCCTTGGAGGCAATAGCGATCTGTGTTTTCTTGAGTCATACCATCACTGTCTGTTCTCTCTACATGTCTCTTGGAGAGACCTGTGATCAATCAGACATTGATGCTTTCATTGAAGAGTTGCTGTCTCCATTTTTAATTCTGGGGAACTTTAATGGAAATAATTCCCTCTGGGAGGGGTTACTCTGTAGAACGTATACTCCTAGATTACCTTTCTTTCGAGTACACGTGTTTATAATTATTTTCATGCACCTACTCAATCTTTTACTGCTGTTGATCTCTGTCTGCTACCCTCCATTTTTTTTTCACTTTTATTGGAGGGTTGACAGTGACCCACAGGGCAGTGATCATTTTAAGAGAGACTTGCTGTGGTCAATGCCACCTGAGCTATCTCCCTTGGTTGAAGCTGGGCCAGGTCAACTGGCCTTCATTTAATGTTCTCTCAGAACTTGATCCTGCTATTGCCTGTAAATCATGGATAGATGACTGTGTGGCAGCAGTAACTGACTGTATTGTCCAAGCAAATGTTCATTCTATTGCTAAAACTTCAACTTTTTTTTACCTGGTTTCCTCTTTGGTGGTGGAATCCTGCCTGCCACATGCCACAGAAGGCTTGAAAACAGGCCTGGGATATGTATGAAAGGATCTTGAATTAAATTCACAACCAACATCTCTTCCACCACTAGTTCCAAAGTCATATGGGACAAGATTCAGTAGGTCAGTGGGCAGTATACTACAAACCCCCTTCCCTCTTGATCTTACTCTCAGATGGACAGGACATTGTTGCTACTCTCAGCAAAAGTTTTCTTTTGCATATAGCACATTTGCTTCATCCCTCCACATTTTTAGCCATCAAGACTCGGCAGAGCAATTGCCTCTTTTCTTTTGTGCTGATCGTCTCTATGAGTATAATTGCACCTTTACATTTTTGGAACTTGAGCTTATTTTTCATCGGTCAGGCAGTATATTGGTTGGACCAGATGATATTTACTGTGAGATGCTGCCTCATCTCACTTCTGCCTCTTTTGCTATTCTTATGGTTGTATTTAACCGTATCTATCATGAGAATGTCTTTCTGATGCTTGGTGCCATATCATTGTCCTCCCTCTTTTAAACCTGGGAAGGATCTGAAGATTCCTTCAAGCTATCATCCGGTCACTTTGACATTCTATCCCTGTAAGATCTTTGAGAGGATGGTTAATGCTTGCTTTCTTTGGTTCCTCGAATCAAACAACCTCCTCTTGTCTACCTACTGTGGGTTATAATGACAATGATTCACCACGTATCACCTGATTGACTTGAAACATCAATCATGGAAGCCTTTCTCAAGCAACAACGTTTTGGTTCTGCATTTTTTTTTTTTTTTTTTACCTTGAGACGGCTTGTAATACTACATGGAGATATGGTATGCTCTAAGAATTCCACTCATATAGATTGCATGACTATTAACCCATTTTTTTAATGGACAAGCAATTCTAAGTTTGTGTGAGTTTGATACATTCCCATTCTTTCTCACAGGAACTTGGTGTCCCTCAGTGCTGTGTCTTGAGTGTCACACTGTTCATTATAAAGATTAATGCCATCAGTGGGCCACTCCCTCTTACAGTTGCAAATGGACTACGTTGACGATTTCCACATCTCACATCAGTCATCGAGCACTGCTTGTGTCATTAGAATTTTCACATGAGACTAATGCTAATGAGCACAGAAATAAGCTGTAAGTTTATTATAGTATGAGATCTGTTCAAAAAAATACGTGGACTGTTTGAATTGCCTGGCTCCAGTTGGTCCCAGGGGAATCCACTTGGTGTCACTAGGTTCACACAGATCAGCTGATTACGACGCCATTTCCCGGTTGCAGATATCTTCATTTATGTATTAGCTACATGGTTTTAAGTGAAGTGCGATTTTTTCATTTGGCAGATTTCAGAATAAATGACCTGAAGGAGCAACGACTTGCTGTGAAATTTTGTGTTAAACTTGGAAAATCTGCGACTGAAACTTTTGCTATGCTTAACACGCTTTACGGTGATGTTGCTATGAAGCGTACAGCATGTTTCAGGTGTCATGAACATTTTAAGGATGGTCAACACTCTATTGAAGATGATGAGCGTCCTGGATGTCCTTCCACGTCGACAAAATCAACACCTTGGTGCGGGCAAATCGACGTCCGACTGTCAGGAAGCTTGCTGAAGAGTGTGGGATATCAGTTGGATCTTGTTACGAGATTTTGACCAAAAAATTGAAGATGCACCGCTTTCCTGCGAAATTTGTGCCTCAGAACTCGTGAGTGTTTGGCCAAACACTCGATCACTGTTCTTCCCCACCCCCCTACTCACCTGATCTTGCTCCTTGCAATTTTTTTCTTATTCCCCAAACTCAAAAGACCTTTGAAAGGAAGAAGATTTGAGATGATTCCTGAGATTAAGGCAAATGTGACGAAGGAGCTTTCCTGCGAAATTTGTGCCTCAGAACTCGTGAGTGTTTGGCCAAACACTCGATCACTGTTCTTCCCCACCCCCCTACTCACCTGATCTTGCTCCTTGCAATTTTTTCTTATCCCCCAAACTCAAAAGACCTTTGAAAGGAAGAAGATTTGAGATGATTCCTGAGATTAAGGCAAATGTGACGAAGGAGCTGGAGGACATTACAAAAGAAGCATACCAGGACTGTTTCAACAAGTGGAAGCACCGTTGGGATAAGTGTGTGCATTGGGGAGGAGAGTACTTTGAAGGGGTCCCAAACCTGTAACTTCTAAATAAAGTACATATAGTTTTGAACCAGTCAAATACACTTGGCAAGAGAGTAAATATTGGTCATCATTTTGGGATGTTTAAAATTTAGTAGCATACTGTAAAGGCATACAGATGTATGTGTTAGACACACAGTAATACCCTGTTTAATGCTTAGATAGGGTTCCTGAAAACAGAGCTCTAAACAAGGTTATTTTAACAGTATATATATAGTATATATATGGAGATATATAACTGAAGGCATTGTTTCTTACCAGTGAATGATATGTACATGCTTTATTTAGGTATTGGTTAATCTAACTTAAATTAGTCACTGTAATATCTTTACTTGAAGAAAGTGAATTAGTGTAAAGCAGGGTGCCAGCAGTAAGTAGGGTCTTACTGTGTGTGTATATGTTAACACACATGCACGTATATCTTTTAGAATTGTGTTGAAGTGTATAAATATATTTGGTGTAAAATGGATCTGTATAAATGGACTGTTTTGTGAAATGTAATATGGTTTTATTTTCAGATTGAAGTAGAAAGAAGCAAACTCTCAAATGAAGTCAAAGATCTTTTGCAAAATCAAGTATCTTGTAAAAGCTGTCTGATGTAGATTCAAAATTAATTTAGAAAACTAGCTTTGTGGAATAGATGTTGAACTAAGGTATTGTTGTATATTTGAATAAGTTATTTATATAAGTCTTTCTTTTTCTTTTATAAATATTACAAACTTTTTACAATAAAGAAGTAACTTGTACAGTACTTTCAGGTGGTTGTTTTATAAAGAAATATTTCAGATGTCTTGTATTGTGTATCTGTTACAGGTATATTTAAATTTTTGTATTGAAAGAAAAGAAACTCAACAGTTTCATGACCTTCAGTGGTGTAATAGCTTTATACAATACAATGATTGGGTTTGTGAACATCTGTAGATTTTTCTATTTCTCTAGTTATGGTGTTATACCATTTTGTTATCTTGCCCACTTCATAATGTCCTGCAGACATTGGTGTTTAGAGTTTGTTTGTAAATAAAATAAAATTTTGATTTAGAGAAAACTAGGACGAAATAATTAAATGATCTGGTAAGTTATTTTCCTATCCAGTCTAACCGCATATTAGGTTTGCTATGAATAAAATATCTATTTCATTAACATTTTATGCCTTTATTCAGTATGCATGTGTGTTGCACATAATAGGCATTGTATTGGTATCCATCTGCTGATGTTTACTACTACTATAATAACCTTTTTACTGATGTTAGATGGCAGGAACTCTGGTACTTTTAATCATTCTCATTTTCAAGAAATAGTTATGTAATCTATTTAGCACCACACTGTATATGCAGCTTTTTTACAGTTTATATGGCCACATTTAGTAACCTATCTAAAAATGTGTAAATCTAATTGGGCAGCCAACTAGAGTATTTGACTTTATTTAATGTATGTCTCATTTCTAATGAGAATGGTAATAAGAATCTTTTTATAATTCTTGAAATATTTGATGTTGTTTTGCATAAGCTGTAATTAATGTGACCCTAATTTTTTATAATTTGTTATTAAGAAATAGCTTTATATTGTAAATGGTTCTAGTTATATTGGTAGGATAGATAATGCTTTAATTTTGTTTTTTTATAAATACTCCATTTTTAAACTAATAACACTTTTACTATATGTTACTTTAAATGCTCCTTCCTTTTTTTTGTTAAATCAGAAGTTATCAAGACCAGTGAAGTTATTGTAGGTTTTTATATTTATATAAGATTAGATAATAAATACCTCTTTGATATTAGTTATTGTAGCAAGTGGAGTGGTATAAATAGACATATTACTCCACGTACCTTTATTATGTTCTTTAGAATATTGTTATCAAACCTCCAACTCAAATGATTGTAATGACACTGACTAACCTTAATTTGGAGCATGTTTAAATTGCAGTAACCAGATCAGTAATGTTATTTTGAAATCTTGTAAGCTTTGAAACCAAAAATGTTAATAAAGTTTTATTGGTAACAGTCTTGTATAAAGGAACATGACAATACATAGTTACATACTTAAAATGGTTTCACTAATTTTCATCTTATGTACTCTGTGTTACTAAATTTGACACTTTTAAAGTTACAGTTGGTAGTACACTAAAAGTAGGTGTTCTCTAAACGTTTAAAATTTAGACGGAGAATTTTAATTTTTTTCCTTTAACCAGGTATACAAAGATAGAATCATTAAGTCTCAAGGAATAGTTAAAAATACAGATGTGGCAAGTAACCACTGGGTCACCTTATCTCCATCAGAGTTTTTATAACTTACCACTATGCATATGGCTGTACAAGTGTTTTATTCACAAATATGTATTACAGAAACTTTTGTAGCTAATTACATTGAAGGATGATCATATGATACATAAGAATAACCATGCTATGAACCACCCTTAGATACACAGGGTAAGCCATGTGACAGATAGTTTTGGGATACAGAGGTAAACCAAATTATGGCCCATCCCAAGATACATACTAGAAAAACCATGTGACAGAACATCATATCATACAAAAGTAAACCATGTAACGAGTTTCACAGAAAAGTTTCAACTAAGAACAAATTCATATTACAGCATGTTTTATAATAAGATCAGTGTACATCTGTTATAAGATAAAAACCTGGAAAAATCTTCACAATGAGGATAGGTTTAGCAGCTTCATTTCAACAAGAACATACTAAGTGTTGAAACTTCATTGTTATAGAAATCTGTACTTTGCAAACAAGTTTTAGGTGGTGCATCTTTAAAAAGCAGTTTATCTTTGTATTTCAATTTGTGTACATCCAGTGTGTCTACATGTTGACAGTCAATATATTTTGTGCAGATATCCTGTGAGGACAACACACATTATTGTAAATAAAGTATTTCTATTAGCATAAAATAAATTTTAGGACAATCAGTCTTGCATTATTGCACTTTATGGGTTGACCTGCTGTGTATTTACTCCTGTTTCTTGGAATCTACTACTAAGAAGCAGCTGAAGATTTAATGATCTGCTAAAAGCTGACTTGGACTCAATTTGCTTTCACTTAATGTATAATATTGGTATATATAGAGCCCACTTGGCCCCTTTTTAGCTGACCAGTCATTTAGGCTTAAATCCGCCCCTGCTAAAACGTATTTTTGTGACACATACCATTGTCTTGTAATTTAGTAATAGTATATATCCTTTTTATCCGCCATAAAAGCTATTACCCTGCTCACGCTGAATAAAAACATTACCTACTGTCGAGTTCTGAGAATAAAGAATATACGTGCAGATGTAATAGACAACCATAATAAGATTAAACACAAACCATGTTACGAAGAGAATATAAACATACTGAAATCGACCGACGATTAAGAAAGATAATATTTAATGGGAAAACAGAAACTTTAAAGTTTCAAATAAACTCCTCCTGTTATTATTAACAATCGCTTTAAACCCGGAAATGGTTCGTGCGTTCTGAAAAAAACAATGTTTTAGGCTTTACGATGAATTATTACCCTAAACAGATATTTCCTAACCTTTCTGGAAAAGTAGAACTAACCAATATCTTTGATCATGCATAAATGAATTACAGCCTACCAAAGATTGTTTGTCATCCATGTAATAAAAGTGAATTACACCAAACCAAAGATTGGCTTCCTTCGTATTGCAATAAAGATCGGAACATCATCGAACGCGACACGACAGCGCCAAGTCGCCGCGCAGCGTCCGCGTACCAGGAGGGAGGATCAAACTACATGGGTGTTTGCTGGCTTAATGAAACACGAAAAAGCCTGAGTTCCGGGCCAATCAAGAATCTGGTGAGGTGGTAACAGAAGACAAACAACGAAAGCTGGTGGACAGGAAAAGAGAAAGACGCTTGGTATGGACACATAGGATGCCCATACCTCCCCTGCGAGGCGACAAGGTCAAGGAAAGCCGAGACACTGCCACCCCACAGGAAGGAGAAGATTTGCCGCTCGACAGTCCGTGCAGTGCGATCATCCAGAGGAAGAATAGCTTCAAGGTACCAGACCAAGGAGAGTGTCCTCCTCCTCACAATTTCGGCCCTGTCACACATTTTAGCAAGACAGTAACAATAATCGTGAACTACCCAACGAATACGCTGCATCACCTAATCCAGGCAGCCTCAGGGCTCGTAAGAAAATAAACCCCAAAGCAAGTGACTGTGAAAAAGATCCAATCCAGTCCAAACGTGGAGTCAGCAGCCGAGGCCCACGAGCCCGAAACTTGGCAAGATTGGGCTGGGCAGCACTGGCCTGAGAGTAACGATGGACGATGGCTAGCGTCGAACCCAGAGTTCGCGAGGAACAAGTTCACATTGTCCACATGGGAAGCATACTTGATACTCACCCCCCCTTCCCGGCAACTGGAGACCATGCACCGAAACCGAGTGATAGAGATGAGAGAGCAGGTACTCGATCATCAACACATAAAACGAAGGGAACATAAACAACGGACAACCATGATGAACCCCCTGTGTTAACTGTAGTGTAAACCAATTTCACTGAACTTGTATAGTATCAAACAGTGATTCCTTTTTTATATATAATTATTAATAACTAGTAGTAACTTAAAAATTATCATTTTAGTGTAAAACAGTGTTATCATTACCCCTTGCCACATGTGCCCCTAGGACCTTAAAATATAAGTGTGGCATAAATTAAGCAAAAGTTAACACACTTATGTTACCACACATTAATAGCTAGTTTTGCTAGAAACGTTACTTTGTGGTTGATGTTTAGAAATCACAAAGAAACGACACGTGTAGACACACAAACCCTGAAGTTAATCTTCATTCGTTATTCAATATTTTCTTTAAAAATCGCAAGATGAATTAAACAATCAGTTTAGATTTCTCATCACACTATCTTACATGTAAATTCCTTAGCGTACGAGATATAACGTTAAAGCAAAAGAACTAGTGAAGTGAAGGTTTATTGCGATAATTTGAAGCTGGTATCAGTTTCACTTACCAGTTCCCCTTAGTTATGTTCTGCAATTTTAAACAGGTACTTATGTCGTAAGAAGAGCTTTCATATATTTGCATTTGCAACTTCTCTCATTTTGTTTTTACGTGGTGCACTGACATCCGTTTCGCTTGGTACACGTGCACTCTTTGATGCATGTGCACGTTGGATCTTGAAAGAGAATGACATATACAGTATAAGTATTTATAGCCATTATGTTGATTATTATTAGCCAACTAACTAATCATTTAGTGAACCGTTACGTTAAAAATAATCGTTGAGTGCCTTTTAAAGTAGTAACTTGTAGTTATCCCTTGATCAGAAACTTGGTGTTTTGTAAACATTCAAATATAAAAAGGTAATTTCAAGGGTCAAATGTTTTCTGAGTTGTAAAAAGGGATAAGGTATTTTATGTGTTTATTTATCTGGTAGTTTACTTTGACTCACAAGAAAAGTAATTTCAGTGAATAAAAGATGAAGTAGTGGCTGTTCCGTTCACTATTCCAGTTGTAAAAATATTATTTAGTCACCACGTTTCAAAACTGCTTGGAAAATTTAAACAAATTAATAATGTAGGCTTCACATAGTTGTGGATGGTGAGCAAAGGACTGCACATATAAACCAAAGTGACAAGAAGTTGTGAACAGAAGCACACAAGGTGTCAAATATACGCTTGTCAAGTTTGTTAATTCCAACCAGAATAATCATGATAATGTGAGGTGTAAAAGACTCGTGTCTGAATGAGAATTTTAAGTACACAGAAAGCAGACGGTACATAATTACTCAAAATGTGTATGTTAAAATATGTATTAGTTAATGCCTATGAGTTTGCACATCAATAGTTTAAAAAATCCATCTTGCAATAGAAGGCGTGTTATGACAGCAGAGAAGGAATGAATGAGCCTGTGGTATGACTTCGGCCAGTTGCACAGAAGTAGTTCTGCTTCTGGCAGACGGAACCTTTCCTTGTGCCGGAAGACGCTTGTCCATCATTATGTGAGTTACGTCAGTTGAAAGACGTGCAACTCCTATAGTCCATGTTTAGAAGCTGTACAAATTCGATGAAGCTTTTCCGCAGTGCCTTGAAAAGGAAGGAATTTGACCTACAAATCGAAGGTACAAGATGTCACCATTTTATCCCACGCTTGCCAAGGAAAGAAAAGAGTTAAAAGCACTTATCTGAATGTTCGTGACACATCAGATAATAATACACTAGGTCAAAAATTGAGAGACAGCTATGACCGTCAGCTGGACAATTTATAATCGCTCGTTATTAATTATTATATGCCAGGATTTTTTGTTAGACATGTGACTAAAGGAATCAAAAAGGTGTAATGACCCTTGGTTTCTGAGCTATCGATGAGAGATACACAAAAAGAGATATTTACGAGATTTCAGTTGATATCTTACAAATTATCATAAGATGGCCATTTGGTGGAAAATCCAATATAGGACGTTGAAGCCCCTTCGTTCTGAGCTACTGAGTAATTTTGTGACTTGAAATCCTTCCATACACTTTGAGAGACACGCTAATTGATCGTCATATCACAGACCCAATTAGATTCTCTTTTGCACATTTTACTGTCGAAATATTGGCTAGGTCATTTAAACTGACCTTCTGACCATGAAGTTAGCATAACATGGCTAGGTGGTTAGAACGACTGGCTCGGAATGTGAGGGTCACGGGTTAGAATCCTCGTTGTGCCAAAGATGCTCGCCCTTTCAGAAGTGGTGGCGTTCTAATGTGAGGGTAAATCGTACTATTCAATGGTATGAGTGGTCCAAAAGTTAGTGGCGGGTGATGATGACTGGCTGTTTTCTCTCTAGTCTTACACTACTAAATTCGGGACGGGTAGCGTAGATAGCTCTCGTGTAGCTTTGCTACACCCCGTGTTTGTTTATCTCACCCATTAACTGATTTTTACATTATGGTTAATTGTGATAGCATGTACATAGATAAAATATATAACAAATATAAAAGTTTTCACTTGTTATATTTTATCTGAATTTACATTGAAATCACAATAATTTAAAAATATTCCATCACTTTGTAGAGTAGTGACTTCAGTCCACTCTCAATATATCTCGTAAATTTCACCACAAAAACAAAACATAATATCACCATAAGTAACATATTTCCCCAAATGTCCTTTCTTTTTATGAACAATATTTGTAAGGTAGAACTAATTGGTTGACTTATGTTCTTTCCACATAATTTTATAAACAATGTTTGTAAGGTAAACCCCGTGCGCTGATTTTTGTTTTCTCCACACAGTTTTATTAGCAGTGTTTAAAAGGTATACAAAAACATCAAGTCTAGCAATATTTTATTACACTATCCGGATTCATGATGATGCATTTGAGAGAGGTTTTACAAAGACGTTGTCAGAAGTTCCAGTTCGTAATTGCTGCCCATCAAAGAAATCTTCTCCTCACAGATTCTACAACTCACGTGAGTTTATATTAGAACATTTCTTTTTATAACCATAAGTCCTGATTATTTTAGTTTCTGTGTATTTTATTAGATCCAAGCCCTTTTCAGGGCTAATCTAATCTAGTAACTGTGTCCATGAGAACACGGGCCAACGGTCCGCCGCTTTCTAACAGCGACCAAATCAATATTCTGAAATCAACTGCAGAGGAAATGCCTTCCTCTGAAGGCGAAACTGCAAGTGACTTTGAATCAAGCAGCTCATCGATCAATAGCCCAAACCCCTCCCCACAATCTCAAGCAACTTGTGATGATAATACCAGTGACCGTGAAGAAGACACCGCTCTTATAACTAACCAAATAGATCAAAGTCAACCTACGGCACCTCCATCACCCACTATAGCAGCAAAACAAGTCCCCACGATTGACCCTAACACCAATAAGTCAAGCCAAGAAGCTCAAGCTAAACCAGCAAACTCTTTGCCACCTGCAATAGTTGTTGAAGGAATTCCTGCTTCCGTTCGACAGCCCGAGGTCGCCAAACACCTCCAGTCCCTTTTTCCCTCGGTTTCGTTTATCGAAGTTCGCCGCCTCCCGCGCGGTGGACTAGTTATAAAATGTAAAGAGCCTAAGGACTACATTAAGTTGTTAAAACCTTGGCCTCAAACAGCTTTCCATGGTACGAAACTCAACATCCATGTTCCGGGAGACCGACTACCTTCCAAGCAAGTTGTAATTCGTGGACTTGATAGCGATATCAGCCCACAAGAAATACGCGAGGAGTTGTTAAGTCAGGGCATTACCACCACTAAAATCGAAAGAATCAAGTCAATGAAGACAGGGCTCCCCACGCCATTAGTACGCATTACCTTAAACGATATCGCTTTAGCAGATGACTTAATCAAAAAAGGAATACACATGTGGTTCCTTAATCTCCGAGTCGAGGAGTCGAAGCAACCCGCTGCAGTCGCAGTACTTCAATGTTTTAACTGCCAGAAATTCGGGCATGCAAGTGCCGCCTGCAAAGCTTCAGCAAGGTGTGTAAGATGCGGTGGTATGCACACAGTCAAGATTGCCCTAAAAATCGCGAAGACACATGTTGTGTTAACTGCGGAGGCCCACATGCAGCTTCCTACCGAGGTTGCCCCAAATTCTCCCAGGTAATCGCCCTCAAAAGAGAAAAATTTCTCAAATCCAGCGTAATATCCGATATCAATACGATCAAGTCATTGACTCTAAAAGACTTGGCTGCCACATCCAATAGGACCGTTGAGCCTACTAGTCAAGAAAAAGTCCAAAAGCCCCAACCAGCCGCCCCATCAGCTCCACCAATTCCCGTATCTCAACCTCTCAAACGGACATACGCCGAAGCTGCAGTCCACCGTCGCGAAACAGTCCAGTCTACGCAGACTCACAAACTGCTGATCACACGACTAGTAACGTTTGTTGCCGAGACAATCCTCAAAGTCTGGGGTGGCCAGTACGATTCCAGGGAGGACCTAATTAAAGGAGTGGTAAACTCGTTACCCCGATATTTCGAGTTCCAACCTTTCAGCGCTAGGGAATTCGAAAAAATCCTAGCTGAAAAGATGATTCCTGACTCCGAAGAGGTAAGTTCTTAAAAATCTTAGCTGTTAACATTCAGGGCGACTTAAATCGCAAGAAATATGAATTACACCAATTATGCCTAAAAGAATGTATACATTTAATAATCATCAGCGAAACTCTTCTAAATAATAATAGCAATTTCAGTCTTCCAGGATACCAATGTACTAACAAACCTAAGAGCCCTGGTCGTAGAGGTATCGCTATACTCCATTTAACCCATCTAAATGTATCATTTCCCGACCTATGCATAAACTCAACTAACGAGTTCATCCTTGCCTCTATAAATCTATCTCCCCGAATTAAAATAGCAATCCTTGGCATATATGTTTCCCCTTCCACTATCCCTGATACCAATCTACTCCTCCAAGTAATTAACACCTTCCCGCATTCAATTATTATTGGTGATCTCAATTCCAAGCACCGAAATTTTAATTGTAAAGCAATTAACCGAAACGGTATAATCCTAAACAACTTTATTTCTCAATATGATCTCATAGTGGGCAACAATAATATTCCAACTCACACGCACCATGATGGGAACCAGGACATACTCGACCTTGTACTATTCACGTCAAACATATCTCCCCACATTCATGATTTTACAGTTCTCCCTGACATCGACAGTGATCATTACCCTATATCAGTAACCCTAAATATCGCCGATTCTCGAACCTCAAACTCTCTCCCATATCTATTTGATTTCTCGGCCACCAATTGGCACTCTTTTTGGGAATGCCTTGAAAGAAAACTACCTCTAGTTATTACTCACGCTAACGACCCTGACACCATCAACAAATATTTATTTCAAATCACTAATGCAACAATAGAGGCTATACAAAAAACAGTTCCCAAGAGACGCATTAACACCAACCCAAACTCATGGAAACTAACACGTGAAATACACACACTAATTACCAAAAGACGCAGACTTAGACGTCAGTTCATAACCTCCCGTAACCCCACGATTAAAACAGAAATTAATCGGGTAACAAGTCTAATTAAACGTCGCATCAACGAGCAAAGAGAACAAAACTGGAACGAGTTTTGTGACTCTCTAGACAAATCTTATAAAGACCCAACCACATTCTGGAAAAAGTTCAGAAGTATCTGTAATGACAAATCCACCAGCAAAATTCCGAATCTAAAATACAACAACACTATTGCAACTAATGACATAGAGAAAACCAACCTACTCGCTGAATACTACAAACAGGTTTTCACTACCCCCAATTCACCGCATTTTAATCATTATCATATGTGTACGGTCCAAAATATTATCCAAAACAACATGACAGCGTTCAGTTCACATTTCCCATGCCGCTTACCTCACGATAACTCTGTCTACAGCACTGCCCTCCAAAAACTAGTCAAACCTATCACACCAGCCGAAATAAAACTGATCATTAAAACTCTTAAAAATACTGCCCCAGGCGAAGACGGTATACGAAATATCATTCTCAAAAAAGCTTCGCCTTTATTCTTAAAACACCTAACCGCTTTTTTCAACATTTCCTTCTATTCTGGCTATTATCCACCGCAGTGTAAATCCGCCATTATTAAAGTAATACCTAAAACTAATCCAGCATCCAGCAACCCCAAAGATTATAGACCCATTAGTCTACTTAACAACATTGGAAAATTGTTAGAAAAGGTATTAGCTAATCGTATAACATGGTACCTAGAAAATCAAGAAATTCTTTCCGAAATACAAAACGCTTCCCGCAAAAATAGACAGACAGCTGACCACCTGGTTCGGCTTACCGAATCAGTTACTCAAGGTTTCAACAGAAATCATACCACAGTTGGTTTATTTTTAGATGTAAAACAGGCTTTTGACTCTGTCTGGCACCAAGGGCTTAAATTTAAACTCTTCCAGTTTAACTTCCCGCCCACTCTAACGAGGTGGATTTCCAGTTTTCTAGACGACAGATTAGCCAAAGTTAAAATCAGGAATGCTACATCTCACATTATTCCCCTCTCAGCAGGAGTTCCCCAAGGATCAGTACTCAGCCCTTTGTTATACATTCTTTATGTCAATGACATTCCCTTCCCGCCGCTCAATTATACTTACGCGTCGCAATATGCCGACGACATCGCGGTATGGAGTATATCACGTGATCCCCCCCTCGCTGCCTCAAAAGTTCAAACCACACTAGACAAAATTGCCACCTGGTGCAACACCTGGCGAGTAGAACTTAATCCCTCCAAAACGCAGGCCATAATATTCAAACGTAAAATTACGCGGAAAAATAAATCCCTTCCCAAAGTCAAACTAAAATTGGAAAACACTGAAATTAAATTCTCGTCTACTATTAAATTCCTAGGCATCATATTCAACAGAAAGCTAACATGGACAAATCACTTTCAGTCAATTCTTTCTAAAATTTATAAACGTATTTTTTACCTAAGGCGCATCAGTAGCATAGCCCGCGGATGCAGATCTAGCACAATTCTAGCCATCTATAAAGCCTACATTCGGCCAATAATCGAATACGGTAGCATGATTACGGTATCCGCTCCCTCCACCCATCTTAGGAAATTGCAACAAGCCCAAAATCTGGCCATCCGTATCGCGCTCCGTCTTCCCAGATATACTCCTTTAACATACATTAATAGAGCTAGCTCCATCCCACCTCTCAAAAAGAGACTCATCTATCTTGCAGCCAAATACTATAAAAAAGCAAAGAACAGGACACCACTAACAAATCAAATTCCACTATTAGCAGCTACTCCGTGCTCGTGGCAACGATACCTCTCGCCTTATAATTACCTACACGCCCTGAATGTAAACTAAAGTGTATAATCATACATACTTTCCTTTTCAGCATCGGGCACTGGTGAGGTTGGTTTCTTTAGGCGCCTCACCAGTGAAAGTGGGTTTTCTCGGGGTACTCCCGTTTCCCCCCACAGCTAAATTTTCTTTTGATAGGATCTATAGATCCCAGGCCCTGAGAAGAGGCACGCCATTTAGCTTACTGCTTTCAAACATAAATTCTACTATCATGTTAGTTCTCAAAAAATTTTAAATAATCATAACTTCTTGCGACAACAACTCCCGTCCTTGCCGACGCACTGCGTTTGCATCTTCCTGCTCTCGCTCTCTCCACGTCAATCAATCAATCAATCAAAGCACATATTATCGTGAACCTGTGGATGTGGTGCTGGATCTTCCTTCGCCCTTTCTTCCTCTCCTCTCTGTGGCGGGCCATGCCGTCCGGACTCTCAGCTTTTTATGACGCTCCTCCCGATGAAAATTTAAACTATATTAAACTTGTGGTCATCTATGATCACCACATTCAGAAAAGCATTCACCCAAAAAGGGTTACTGAAATTTTACTCCATCACTTCTATTCTCACTTGCACCAATTATTCTTATCATGTGTGGGGTGAAGAGAAACAGAAGTTTCTGACCGCCCCTGGTTATTTTTCGTTCGTAATGAACGAAATCATAATTTAACCAAAATTCCTACCGTGTCCTTCCAGATGATGCATTTGTAAAAAGGCTCAAGATGTGACAAAGAGGGCTCTTTGCTACGTGCCTTCCCTCTACTGTCTATCAGCTCCATATTATGCATGGTTGAAGCTTTAATGTCGCCTCGATTGATAACAAATGCTGATTAACTTTTATTGCAAACTTAACTACTCTTCGCTCGATCATTTACATATAAAATAATAATTCACTTAACTAATTACTTACTCTTGTTTATAACTAATATACTAAGTTACTAATTTCTTGACGTCATCATGAACTTTCTATTTATACTGAGACTACTTTAATGAGCTTCTTTAAAAGCATAAGAAACCATTAGGCCCAAAATTTTTGATAAAACTCAAAGAGACTGCAGATATGTTTTCTTTTCTCGAGTATATCTTCATCTTGATTCGAAAATTGCATCTGTTTCGAAGTCTTTACTTGTTATATATTGGGATATTACTAATGTGATAAAACCTTGTGGTACTTACACTGAGAAAACCTTTAACAGATATTTGAACAGTTATACCTCAAGAACTCAACTGTTTTAGGCTAATTTATTAAAATGTCTTACTTCAGTCTAAATGTAAGTTTATATTATAATTTATTCAACTCTTTCCTATCACTATATTTTTATAGATTTCTGGCATTGGCGTAGAAGCAGAGGGGCCGAGCCCCAACTTTTAACTTGTCTCTCACACCTCTGTCTAGTGTCACCGGTTTGTATCACGAGTTTAAAGAAATCCTTGCACACGATGTTTTCTTCATCGTGATCATGAAAGTTAAACAAAATTGAATTACACTCAAAATGTCCCCTAGTGGCACATTGTTGTGTCTGCGGATGTAGAGCACTGGAAACCAGGTTTCAATACCCGTGGTGAGCAGAGTAAAGATAGCTACATATTGGGCTATCTCAAGATGAAGTCTAACTTTTATAATTTAGAAAGTCTATATGTGTTCAAGAAATTCATACTGGTTTTATCACTTAAAGATCTCAAAAACCTTCATGTCTCTCTATAAGTCATATTCTGTTTGGGTACCATGAACATGTAATAAAGCTCGACTCATCGACCCCAACAAACACACTCATGTAACACGTTTTCAACAATGCTTGATTTGTCTTCTCAAGTTGAGTATGTCACCTTCAATATTTGATATCTCAGGATAACGTTTTGTTGTTGTTTTTTCCAGCGAGTCGATGATAGTATTTCTTCTTCACTTTCTTCACAAAACGTCTTTATTACACCGATTCTTGTGTACTCAAAACACGTGTCGTTATAGGAAAATAAGTTTCCTGCCTCAGCTCAGAACTAAACTATTTATTAAACAACTTTAAAACACAAATGAAATATGGAGGTGTATAGAAGTTTGCCTGTTACCACGTCACGTGACGTGAACGCTGGAAGGAATTTCCTTCTAGGGCGCTGTAACAGTCAATGATAATGTTGTTTATTTTCAAGCTGAAAATATCTGGTGGAAACGTTCGATATTTTACTGAATGAAAAGAAATATATCGTGCCAAATAGGAACTATGATTAGCTACTGTACTTCTTATTTTGCACACAAAACATTCGCGCGCTCAATATAATACCTAGAAAGGAAGTATGCTGTTGAATTTTGTTTGTTAGTTTGTTCGAGAGTTCTTAATCATGTCTGATCCAGCCTGAAAGTGTGGTGGTAAGTGTCTGGTGAGATTGTACGAACGTATGGTAAACACTTAGTAAATCTATCTTTTTGATATTAATTTTAAAGCTCTCGTCTATGAAAACATTTCATGTGTTTCTATTAAAGATAAGATGTGCACATGGGTGCAAGTACACTGGGTGCAACAAAAAGGGCGATAAAGCAAGTCTATGCAAGAGTTCACTATGTAACTACTTTTTTAATGTAAGTGGAGAAAAATTTGAACGGTAACCTTTAACCTTGTGACATTTAATACTAATAATGAGTAACCACTTCACCCCTTACAGTGCATGCTACATTTACTTTTCTGGAATCTTTCTATCATCTATGTTTTTTTCATTTTAATGGTTAAATTTAAACTTCAACTCTCCTAAGTTGTGGATATCTCGTTGGACTTGATACTTTAATTTCTTAAGTTAAAGGACAAATATCTCTAAAAGAATCGAAATGGTGATTTAATAACTGACTTAACACGATTCCTACGTTTTTTGTAGAAGGAGAACCTTGCTCGTTTGAGTCGTGCACATGTATTAAGCTCATAGTTTTCTTTGTCTGGACCGAAGTATTAACCTGACATGACTTGGGAAAGTTTTAATGAATATATTTATTTGCACTTTATATTTAATCTTGTTTGTTTTCTATTTAGAATAAAAAACAACTTAATTGTAAATAGATGAAGTTTTTAATTGGAAGGTTTTATTAAATATATATTTATTTCCACTTCATATTTAATCTGGTTTATCTTGTATTTGGAATAATGAATAACTTAACTGTAAAGAGATCATCTTCTTATTTCATCAATAAGATAAGTTTTACACCTAAATATAAACCTAAACTTTCGCACAATGACTGTATCTTTGTTCTTGATTTACGACCACACCTTTTGAAAAGATTTGTCCTCCTTGTAAAATCCTGAAAATAAACTTGGTCCGCCAAAAATATTATTCTTACTAACACGAATTTCAACATTTGTATTATACATATACAAAACAGTAATTATTGTTATTTCACTATCATACGCAGCTCAGAAACAGCAGTATATGTTGTAACCGTAACATATGGTCTCTTATAACCCATAAATATATGTAATTCGAATTATAACTTTCTTCGCAATACCGTAAGTACACTGATATCAATCAATAATCTAACTATACATAAAATACATACCAAAACAGAACTTGCAGGCTGTTCATTCTCAACATACATCGGTGATCCTTCAGTTGTTTCATCACCACGTCCACTATACTTCATATCGTCAATCCCTCAACGTTGAGGCTAACCTAAGACTAAAGTTAAGAAAAACTGTTAACTAAACTTAATGCACTGATGTATGTATAACATAAGAACAAACTACCGGTGTAAGTTTCACGCTGTATTTTAACGTGCTTTTTCCACCATGTTAGTAATAATGGTTTTACTAGTGGTTTTATTTATGAGACATTTTGTTAAAATATGTACGTTTTTGTCTCCTTACTTTAAGTCTTTTTAAAACTTTCATAATTTCGAGTTTCCTTGTTGAGGATGAACGAACATTCAAAAGTATAATTAGGGATACAATGATAGTTATATTTACAAAATCATTTGGTAAAAATTTAGTTGTGTATTTCGCAATTCATCTTTTTACACAATCTTTCAGCTATCAGAAAGAAGAGAACAGTGAAATAGTAATAATAAAATGTTTATCTGTTGTAAACGATGAGAAACTGAACGGTATTCATAATAATGATAACAATACATGGAACGTTTTCTTCACTTTTTTTACTAATTTTAAAACCAATAGCACTTGACGAAGAGAAAGACCTTAAGTAGAATTTTCTTTCTTGGAAAGATTGAACTGCGAACGTAGATATAAATGGAAGTGTTCTTTACCTTTTTAAAAGATCTAATTGAAAGTAGAGACGAATATAACCTGAATTGACACGATACACCATGGTTTGTGAAATGAGTTACTCTAAAAAATTAAAAACGCCGCCTACTACTGGGCGAAAGGCCTAGTGTGCTGCAAATAAAACATATGTAGTGTGGTTTACATATTTTAACGTTATTTTCACTAAATTTCTTTTAACTTAGATACTACTACGTTATAACTGTCGTGTTGATACCATTGAAACGAAAAATTTTCACAAAATCCTGTCACTAACAAATGTGGCTCATCATCACACATCTTTATGTATGGGTAGAATGGTGTAACACAAACTTTTCTTTTTCGCGCTGTCGCTGTTATATTATATTTATACAATCTAACAGCTAGACCTTCTGATATTGTTAGGAAATCCTTGGGAGGGGAGAGGAATACTTCTTGATTAATTTCTCGCCCACCGTTGGTGTTTTATTGGGTTAAGTATCTGTCAAGCATCTAACGGATCTGAAAGATTACGAAATGTATTGAGAAGAAACCGTTAATTACAAGTCTGTGAACCAGACGATAAATTTGTCAACAGAAGATGTCGACTGCTGTGTTTGTTTGTTTCGGAATTTTGCACAAAGCTACTCGAGGGCTATCTGTACTGACTGCTGTGTTCCGTGGCTTTCTATCAACAATGTCTAATGAAAAACAAAGAGGACAACACAAAAATTGGATACCCTAAGAATGGGCGGTGTGCGCAAAACAAATATCAAATCCTAAAAGTAATTCCAACTACGAGGGAAAGTTTCTGATTAAAAATCACCATAGAGCTATGTTACGGGTTTCAGTACTACTATGGCTGCTAAACATATAAATAAACTTTCACATTTACATATACACAGTCGTGGATAACAAATACCCACAAGTTTTTTTTTTAAACTATACGAGGGGTATCATAATAAAACAACATATACCTTTCACAGTAACAACTACAAGAGCGCTATCAATGTTCACAGTTTTACGGTGATAAATATTAAAGTACAGTCAATGTCCACAACTTTATTATGTGATGTGGACTGATGTGTTTCTTCTATATACGCACATATAGGTATAATAACCTTTAACGTAAAAGTTATCCCAGTATTTATAGAATATGTGATGTGGAGTGAACTAACGTTCTTCAATATACCTACATATAGCTGTAATAACTGTTGACATGAGTATAGTATAGACAAATCATGTACTCTTAAATACATATATCCATACAGGAATAGTTTTATTGTTTCTAAACATATAAGAATGAATGAATAGGGAATTCATACCATGACAAAAAATATTATATAACAAAGTTAAATACGATTCTTGATTGGAGGATTTAAATAAATTCCACGACGTACGTAAAGTAGTTATCCAATGTTAGTCTTTTATTTCTCGATCAGCTTTATTTCTGAAAGTTACTATGAGTGAGTATGAGAATCATACCATTAATATCCAGTGACTGAGTCATAGTGAAACAAATACTACAACATACAGTTGTCAAACATAAATCAGTTGTGATGATGTAAAAACCACTGTAAAATTAAACCATCCCCTTCAGAAAGAAAACTACAGAAATATTGTGAATGGACAGTTTAATGTATATATTTATTTGTGTATTCGGATTTCTCCAGTTATCCCACAATCGAAAATGAGGTAGCGTTGAAAGCTTTATTAAGATCGAGAGGTGTTAATGAAAGTATCTTTGTAATTTTATCAAAAGTTTCTGTTGTTTATTATTCATTTTTCCTTTACATTCAGTACAAATTAATACAACATTACAATCAGCATTTGTTGTTGTTTTTAAAAAAAATCCGTAATTTCATTTATTTTATCATCAGGAATAAACTTCTAGTTGTGTGATGTAGTTTGGGAATCCAAAATTATTAAACCATAAGATTTTACAAAATGTACATCAACTGTCACAAATGTACGTCAATGTCGAATGCAATAATGTGATATATTTCTGTACAATATCCTTTTACACGTTTAAAATATACAGGTGTTCATTCACTTTGTTACCTCAAATATTTAATTATTTTAAGCTAGACCCTAGTTTTGAGGTGAAGTTATACCATATGCTTCACAAAGAAAATCAATACCTTTCGGTTTGTAACACTAAATATCGGTTTCTTCACGCGGTGGGTATAGTACAGATAATCCGTTGTGTAGTCCTGCTCCTAACAAACAAGTAAAGATGGAAACAAAGTTGGTAGTTGCTTTATCAGTGAAAATGATGAATATATTATGAAATTTATGTAACATTTAGCAAAATAAAATTACTTATAAGGATCTCCCCATTTGCTCAAATATATATAAAAGTTTACCATGCTAAAAAAAAAGATGCCCCCCAGTGGCTCAGCGGTATGTCTGCGGACTTACACGCTAAAATCCGGGTTTCGATACCCGTGGTGGGCAGAGCACAGATAGCCCATTGTGTAGCTTTGTGCTTAATTCAAAACAACAACAGCTAAAAAAAGTTTCGATACCCCTGGTGAACAACACAAATAAACCACTGGCTACTTTAATGAAACTAAGCTATTTATATCACGTTTATTTTTGTCAACAGTGAATTTAAGTATGTCCGAATTACTTTTAAGAGCTCATTACACCTGCATGTGGATTTACCAACTTGAGTGATATTGTTACACGTGGAAAGATGTCCGATGTGTTGAGCGAAATAAATTCTTGAATCATTTCAGGAAAGACGACCTTTAAGGTGAAAACCTGTTCCGTAAACAGGCAACTTTCTGAGGGAATGTAAACAGACAGTGTACACGGACTGAATCTGTTTATTACAAGCCAACACCTCAGAACGTGCATGTGGAAACAGGAGTTATCAGACTGTGTTATCATCTAAAGTCATTCTCTGCACTAAACAAGTTGTGTTCAACTGGTGATTGTCAGACTGAATAAAAATATTAGTCCTGGTTCAACTTTAGCATTCATCATTTTTGAAGATCCAGTCATATAGATACTATTGATTTTTTCAGTGGAAACAATGCTGTCACAAGCACAACATATGATCTACTTCAGAGAGACAATACATCTGTAAAAAAGAGTAAATATTATACAACAGTTTATACACTGAAATGTCATGGTTAAAGTTGCAGAAAATTCTGCAACACATATTAAACAACAACAACAAAAAAAACAGCTATATAAAATAAGTCCAATACTGTGAAGACAGAATAGCGTAAGTTCATTAGGACTGATAATCTAAAGTGTAATAAAGTTAAGTATGAGAAAAAAACAACAGATGAATAAATTAGAGGAGTTGAAAATTCCACTGAAAGGTGCTAAGGCAAAAGATACGAGTGTTAAATCGTCGTGGGCCTGGCACAAATGTTATATTGTGTACTTTTGTGCTTAACAAACCAAACATAAAACTGATCGTTTTATTACTCATATTATAAATACTTAATCGAGACAGTTTTTTAGCCTTAATTTTCATTGAAATAAACAAACAATAAAACCATACCCTCACACTGTGAGTACCTGTCACTTCTCTCTTTCTCCTATAGAAGGTGGATAGTTGTGATGTTTTAGACCATTTACAATATAGAAACAAACACTAAAGTTTTATTAAATAAAATGATGTATTGTTTGCATGCACAGAATTGTTTATTTCGCCTCCAGTTCGAAACTTGTACTAAAATAACAGTTTAGTAAAGTACCGCAGCTCCTATTAATAGTCAATACTGTTACTCTTGAGAGTTTAAATAATTTGTTCGTACTAGCCATAAACGGTTATTCATAAAATATAATCATTACCAAACATAGTTATGTCATTTCATTTGGTGGCAGTGCTATATGGCGGTCAGTCCTGAAGCATTACAGTGATATTTATGAGATAGCCTTAAAGTAAATAACTTTCATGTAACAACCGGTGAACGGTGTAATTGAATAAGGGTTGACTGGCGAACACTCACTTTTTCTTTTTTGGTATATGTGTGTGTGTGTTGGGAGGATAGATATTGGTATTAAGGACGTTGATAAACTGATGTAAACATTTTATAAAAATAATGTCATTTCTTATGTGTATTTTACTGGCATCAAGTTGGTGAAGGATAACGTTAAATAAGATGTAACAGTTAAGATGGACTCCAACGTTTGAAAAATTTATTGGTACAAAAACAATCTTTTACTTTGTGCGGTACAATTAAGGAAATAAATGATAAATCAATTTCAGGTCATTTAGTTCCCTAGCTCACATTGGAAAAACCTTGCGATTTACTTACGTTAATGGTTATGTTTCATCACCACACTTCAGCCTAAGTACTAGGGTAATGTTGTAGACATTCCAGTAGAGAATGGTTGTGCTACAGTAATTACATATATCTATAGAAAGAGTAGATCATACTTTAATTAGTTTGATTATAGACTTATGGACCAAGGGGAAAATATACAATGTATTGAATAAAGACTTAAAGTTTGAATACAATAGGTTTTTGAATTTCGCGCAAAGCTATCTGCGCTAGCCGTCCCTAATTTAGCAGTGTAAGACTAGAGGGAAGGCAGCTATTCATCACTACCCACCACCAACTCTTAGGCTACTCTTTTACCAACGAATAATGGGATTGACTGTCACATTATAACGCCCCCACAGCTGAAAGGGCGAGAATATTTGGTGCGACGAGGATTCGAATCTGCGACCCTAAGATTACGAGTCGAACGCCTTAAACCAACTTGCCATGCCGACCCTACAATAGTTGTTACTAGATGGTATACATCGAGTGTTTACGAAATTACTTTCGGAAGTGATTTTTAATTGATAAATAGAAAGTAACACGTTTTAAATTTATTAATTTTCAAAGAAAACAAAACAATATGACAAATAATATAATAATTTAATGAAATTATGAAACAGAAACTAGCCTAACGGATACAAGTAACTTCATTCTTTCTTTCTGCACGTGCATGACGTACAACTGCAGGGTTCTTCAATAAAAAGGAAACAAAAGTTACATGTGTGACAAAACTTGAAGTTAAAGCAAGTGGCAAACCTTTGGTGACAAATGAAGAATTTATTAACCAAACAACTTGTAGTTAAAAGTTCATCTGTAGACATTACGGACTAGTTAGAAAATATTTTATGTACGGGTACAGTTGTACGTACTGACCTTTCGATTTATCGGTATGTGTTTCACGTAGTTCACTCACATCTGTCTTCTTTACCACCAGTACACTTATCCTAACCTGTGCTCGTAGGATATTAAAAGAGAAATGTGACACAAATGAAGTAGTCAAGTGTGGTTACGATAGATTTAATTGTTATATATTAACAGCTGGTTACGTCAGAAACGTTACCTCGTGCTTGACGTTCAAGTTAAATAACGAACCCGTATCGAAAGAAGTTAAACACTCACATTACGTTCGTGGTTAATCTTCTCTCGTTGTTTAATATTTATATAACATATTATGTATTAATTTCCATAATACAGCGTATAGTTCACACTTCCCACAATACTTTGTTAAATCTAAATTCTTTACGACTTGAGACGTTGTTGAAACAGAAAAGGTGTTGAAGTGACAGTTTAGTGTGATTACAACGGGAAGTATTAGATACGTAAAAACAATTTAAACCTCATGACGTAAGACATCGTTCTGTAGAGGGACGAGAGGTGGGATAATTAAGTCTGGAGTGTGAAATGTTGAAAGACAATTTACTACATTTGGTAATTAGAAACTCACATTGGAGGTAATACTGAAGCACTGAGTGAATTGTTATTGTTCAAACAAGTGTATAGTTTTACACTATCTAGATAAATGACAGTTAAGTGTAGTTAAAACCACATAAATGAAGATAATAAATCGCTATGTTTATATTAAAGAGTAGCAAAACCAGTTTGATAAACTGAAGCCACAGGTATAACTACTTCATCGAGTTTGTGGATTATTCTCAAGCACATAGTTATAATTTATGTTCAACCTCACACTAAGTTTTATCTCTTTTATTCAATCTATAACACACCGCTGAATCTTATTTACACATAATAAAATTGAATCTCCAATTATTCCAAAGACCAGCTGTGTGGCCAATAAGCTCATAGAAAGTTATTGTTGAAAGAATTTCACTTATACAGATCAGGTGTATATTAGGTAACATTTGAGAACATATTAGCTCTCAAAGTGTTACTTTTTCTTAACAATGTTCCCTTATAAAAGCATGAAACTGCTAGCTGCAAATAAAATAGGAGGGTATTGAAGGTACCAGCCACATGGTGAAAGTTGTAATTTGTGTATCAAAGTCTATAATAAAAGATGACAATGAGAGTGTTATCAAGAGGTTATTCGTTAACGATAAGTTTAATTTGCTTGGCCAGAATGATCGAAATAGTGTAGGTTTTATGAAATCTTATCCTCACTGTTACCTATTGGAGCTGAAAGTTGTCTCTATGACAAGAAGAGTGCAGGCTAAGGATGATGTCAGGTTGGAGAATCTAGTATTTAGAGTGTTGATGCCTTTAAAATTGAAAAAACCAAAGCTTTCAGGTAAGTCAGCAGCAGTATTCAGTACGATTAATGTTGTCGCCAGTGAAAGTGGAGACTTAAAAGAGGAGGTATGATAAAGTTCCCATTGTGTGATATTGTATAACCGCGAGTATCATTACATCCTAAACCTGAAGTAGAGCTTCCCAGCACTAAGTACATCCTTAGTAGCACCTAAGTCTCTATAGAAGAAAGAGAAGATTCCAGCAAGGGTACCATGTTAACAATAAATATGATTTCTGGAGCAACAATCCCATAAACACGGCAGCTAAATCTATCTGCTCTGGCATTATCACCATTGTGCCTATTCCGTACATGGACTATGGTCCTGTATTCAAGGCTCAGCTCTGTGCTAGCTGGCAGTTCACTTGGAGTGAGCAACGTGACAACAAGCTTTTTCAAATAAAACCCAAACTTACCATTGATGGGGTCAACAGGGGAATATTTTTTATTACGTATTGAACACCAAAAGCTGAAGAAGTATGTACGTAAGTGTTTTTTTTATAGCAAAGCCACATCAGGCTATCTGCTGAGCCCATGGAGGGGAATCGAACCCCTGATTTTAACGATGTAAATTCGCAAACATGCCTCTGAACTAATAGGGGGCGCTAGAGAAGTGTTAGATACCGATACACTTGACACATGAAGTTTGTTTTTATTTACCACTCATGACAGTGAATTCGTTCCAAACGTCTTTTTATTGTATTTGTTTATAACATAAGCAGCTCCTTGGTCGCCTTCCGCTAGTACAGCGGTGTGTCTACGGATTCACAATGCTAAAATGAGAGATTCGATTCCTCTCGGTGGGCTTAGCATAGCCCCCAATGTGGCTTTGCTATAAGAAAATACACACACGGATTTCCTGAGACAACATATCATGGTATCATTTATTTGACAGTATGTAATTATCTCAAATGGTCCGCTAAGTAATATCAATTTTGGCCCGGCATGGCCAAGCGCGTTAAGGCGTGCGACTCGTAATCCGAGGGTCGCGGATTCGCGTCCGCGTCGTGCCAAACATGCTCGCCCTCCCAGCGTGAGGGCGCATTATGTGCGATCAATCCCACTATTCGTTGGTAAAAGAGTAGCCCAAGAGTTGGCGGTGGGTGGTGATGACTAGCTGCCTTCCCTCTAGTCTTACACTGCTAAATTAGGGACGGTAAGATTTGAAAAAAAAAACTGACCATCTTGAAGTTTTTATCTAAAGTGAAAAAACTAAAAACTTACACCCTGGGAAGTGGTGCATAAGTTTCTAGAATACATAAGCCTTGGTACTTTTTATTTCTTGCACAAAATGTATATTACGTTGAACAGAGTTAGCTGTTTTAATTGAAGTCAATCCCTTAAAAACAAAACTAGCTCCAGGAGGATACTTTTGAATGCCAAAATGTCTCGTAATATGAATAATACACAAGTGTTTCTTTTTCTGAAGAAAATACTAAATACAATGAACTTCAACATGTATTTTTATGGACTTAATAACATCTTGTGAAAGCTTTCAACATTTTAAAATTGAATTGTAAGATTAGATTAATTTTTATGATTGATTAAAAACAGCACACGGTACAAGTGGAATTGGGTGTGTCTCAAGGTAATTAATCCAAGACGAAAAATATACCATTGGATACTTATATCTCTTTATTGAGTTGTCGATCGTCACTTTTTGCAGTGTATGTCGTTTATTTTGATATCCTTAAACATAATATATGTTTATTAATTATTTTAATTATCAATATTTATTAGATTTTGTCTTAATTTTCCATTCCTTTTTTGTTACACCTAATATTACAAGGGGAGAGGATTGTTTAATTTTTAAGAACGCCGGGTTTTTCAACCCTAATATCCTTCCAGATTTTGGATTTAGTTAATGGTACGTCATCGCTCATATAATATACAGTAGTTATAAAAACAAAGCGTGTGAGCAATGTATGTGTTGTTTGGTGAAAGAAGGGAGTTTGGTGTGTTGTTTTCAATTGATTTTTAACTCTAATTATGGCTGCTTCAGTCTGTAAATGTGGAGGTAAATGTTTTATTGTTTAATTTATTGATAAAAGTCAAGGAAACTTTAAGCTTAGTTTATAATAATTAAAATAAGAAGTGCTAGTATGATCGCCATTTACCAGGAATTGAGTGTTCCGTCGGGAAAATTCTTCCTTGTCAATATTAATAATTGTTATTTATTACTATATTTTTGAAGCTTTATTTAAGCCTACTAAAATGGGTTGTTCACTTTAGGCTTGTATCCAATTGTGAATTAGTTTTAGTTCGTTTATGTTCGTATCTTATTACAACAAGTAATAAATGTTTGATTACAAACAAACAATATTACACAGTATTTTGGTTTAATTTCTAAACTGTTTTATTATACGAGGTAGGCCTAAAATAGTAATCGCCTGTTTTTTCCAATGTTTCTTCCTTCCATTCCTTCGGTTCTTTTGGAAAGTTGATCTAATTCGTAGTCAATAAATTTGATTTCGTTTTAAGTTTTTTGGTCGTTAAGGGTCTGACAAATGATTGTTTTAATTATGTAATAGTTTTTAGTTTGGCTTACTAAATGGATCAATAGGTCTTTGTTGTCCCTGAACTTTGATAGATTCTAATGCCTCCTGGCACTAACAACTACAACGTTTGAATTCGTGGAGCTGCTGTACTTTAAGAAGGTTGTGTAGTTTAACTTGCTCGTATGTGTAACAAAATCTGATATGTTCTAAAATACCCTAATTGATGGTTAATATTTAGTTTCCTGTTTTTCACTTAATGGTAATATAAATGCAAAGTTTTTTTTGTTTTTTTTTATCTTCGCACTTCTTCTGCCATCAAGAACAAAACAACGTTTTATAAATCTTTTTTAGCTAGGAAAACACTAATATGGAGCCTAATCATACATACATACATACATACATTTTACACACGATTACTTGTAATAGTCATATGATATATATAATATACACACATACATACACTTCTATTTAAAGATTCTGCATGCTCGTGTGGCGGAAAGTGGACGTGCAGCAGTGAAGGCGGATTTAAGTGTACTAGGTTTAGCAAAATAGACGAAACAGAAAAAAGTCGGTGGAAGTGTACAGGTATGTAAGGCCTAACTCTACTTAAATATATTTAAATTTAAACCATAAATACTTTCTTTGTTTGTGATCACGTAAAGAAAATTTTAACTTGTATTAACCGTAACTTTTATTTATTATAAATTTAACCTTTTCTGTCTTGTAACTGGGTTTTCGAAAGAGTGTGTTTTTAATGGAATTGGGTTAAACTGGAGTAATGCCACGAGTGGGAAACTTCAGGGCTCAGTGTTAGGTAGGATCTACCTTATATTCTAACATTTTGTTTCATGAAGTTTATGAAAATCGGACTTAATTTGATGCGTTATCAATAGTGTCTGTGTCGGCAGGTATTGGACCTGTAGATACAGAATCACGTGATTAAACTTTATGGTTTCACTCTACCTGTCAACGTACGAAATTTCTCATGTTTATTGTATTATAACGTTTCTAAGAATCTTACTGAGACGGTCACGTACTTTTCAAGCAAGCTTTTTTTATACTATAAATTGTTTCATTTTTTCTTGAACTCTAAGCCTTTACTGGCATGTATGAAGAAATGGGGATATATTTGTGTTCTGTACTGTCCAGCAGATTTGGGTTAGACATGTAAGCCTCACTTTTGGAACATCAACCCTTAATTTCATTGCTTTCTCATAGGGACATGTGAATGGTTGGTACATTCAAATTTTCCACTTCCATTACATTTGCAGAAACTATCTTTATACTCTTCTATTGTATAATATTTAAAAAATATAAACTTCTGGGGCTTTTGGATTCTCAATACTAACCTCGTACACGCCTAATATTTGCAGTAGAAACGATTACAATAATTCTTTGGTCCATGGTTGAACTAGACTTTTTACCAATAATAATTAGGACTTTCATTTGCTATTGCTTAAACATTAACCTGTTCGCTAACTCCCCTAAATGGGACGAGTTGTTCGCTAAATCAAAGGTAATTTATTGCATCAAACTTAAATTATAGTTTCTTGAGTTTGTATAGTTAAATGAATTTTTAGTTTTGAAGTTGTTTGGTACGTAACGAAAGACTACTTATTTCTTTTTTGTGCCTCAGCAGGCCTTTAATTTTTAAATTGTATCTTAACGACAGATTAGGTTAAGGAAACCTACCGTGGATGGTAGGAACACTGTACTGTGTCTTTTGAGAAGTGATTGTCGAAATAAAATTTTTCTTGCACTAGTTTTAATTTAAACATCACAAACTTTCTTATGAAGAGAAACCTGAACAGTTGATTTTTTTGTTTCTGATCTGGACAAAGTTAAAATCTATGGTGATTGCATTTCCAGTAATTCTAATCAGTAACTTCATAACGCTGTATAAAACATCGTACGAAGATAACTATCATATAAGATTAATATATGATGCAATATGTACTTTTTGATTTTTAAAGATTTCGTGTACACTTGCGGTGGAGAGTGCAAATCTAAAAAGGAAGATAGTTGCAAATGTACTACGTGCAACAAAATGGTCCAGAAAGATAGTAAATGCAAGTGCACAGGTATGTAAATTGTTCTCATAGTAAGCCAAAATCATGATTTTAGTATTTATTTTACTAGAATAAACAATTAATATCCTAAATTTATTCATTATTTGTTGCAACTTTATCAACTATTTTTATTGTAGATGGAAAATCTTGCGAGTCATGCTCGTGTAATAAACAATAATGTTCCTGTATCTCTGGGCTGGACTGAAATGTGAATCAAACATACCAAAGAAAAGATTTTAATGAAAATGTACTTTTGAATTTATTTTGTATAACATTGTTCATTTTGCGTTTGAAAATAAACTTTAAAGCCTGTATTGATGTGATGGTTAATGTATTAATTAATAAGCCTGTTACATTTAACTTTTGGGGCTTCAATGTTTGTGGTTATTCTGAACATCTAAACACTTACCTGAAGTACATAAACTCCTATTGGTAAAGAAAGCTAAACCCAACCAAATTGAATAAACTATTTGTCCTACAGCAATTTTGTAGCATGGGGGTTTTATTCTGCTGTGATTATCAAACTGACTTTGTGGGCACAAAAATTCCAAACCCTTAATTTTTGTTGTTGGAAATTCTAGTTTTATCACCACTCTCAAACAATGAAACTTGAATTACAAGGCTTATTTTCAAAACGGGAAGTTTAACTTTGTATCAAATATTTTGTTTAATTCTTTTATACGTGTTAAACATTCAGATTTTGTTTGATTGTGGTGAAAAAGTGAACTACCACAAATTATCATAATTTGTCCGTAAATTAAATTCAAAATAAGATTACATCCATTATACCCTAACTAAAGTAGGTTTTTATAAGGATTAGTTTTTATTTTGCTTAATCTCATCGTTCCCCGATAAAAGTATTGTCAAAATAATCATTTGGAGTATTGCGGTTAACGTAAACACTTGTATAAAGTTATGGGTCCCATTTAACTGAACTGTAGTTGCACGATATCCTCCTAAATTAAATACAGTTCAGTTATTTGGGAAGTGTTGATGAATGTCCTAACTATAGTTGGAATAACGTAATATCCAATATTATCTCTCCATTATTACAAAAAAAATGGAGACTGGAAAATAGTACAAACGTAAGACTGAATAACTACAGAATTTTATCCAAACATGTTGCTGTTTAAACCTTCCAATTATTCTTCTGGAGTGACTGTTCATTTTTAACTTTGCAGACTTGCAAGATTAAAAGAAACTTTATTTATATAAAGATTTAATAAATAAAAATGTCTAAAGTAGTGAATTTGAGGATGAAACTTTCTTCAAATTGAACAAGTATACCTACAATCAATAAAAGTTGTGGAAAACGGAAGACATCGCTGTAATTCTTGGCACTTCCACGTTACTAAAAATATCCAATTTGTTACCATTTACTATCTCTGTAGCTGACGGATCAGAAAATTTGATAAAAGTAAATGGGACCCTTAGTGTTTTATGTGATGACAGTTATAGAGCAGTTCCACATTCCCAAAATGTCAAGCACAATACAACTATCTATGATTGGACTCTATCGCAGCCCCTCGGAGTGGATTCCTGTAGGTGGTGAGGGGACCTCCCAGGGAAGGTTCTGTTCTGTCTGGTTACCTTCTCTGGGATCTAAACATCCACCCACGTGTTTGCCGTGCGTGGCGACCCGTGAAGGGGAGGAGAGGATCCTGGTGGTTGAGGGGTCCAACCCTAACACACCACTTTGGCCTCGAATTCCTGTAGACGGGCGGCCCTTGGGTGGCTCCCCTTGGGTCAATCGGCTGGTCCACCTGGGCTAGAGCCAACCAAGTACCAGTGTTGGAAGTTCTCAACGGGTGTTGTGGACATTGTGCCTGATGCTGGTGTTTGGGTATAGTGCTCACGAAACCCTGGCGTTGCTGCATTGTCCTTGCATGACTTTGTAGTGCGTCCCCTTGTAGGGCTCCATGGTGGGTGGGGTCAGTGAGTACCGAAACTTTTCTCTTTCCTATGGATCCTTCAAAAAATTTAAGTAAAATTGTAAAAAAACAGTCAATGGGTAAGCGACCACGTCTTGAATACACAGAACAGCAATCTCCAACATCAGTAACACACGTACCTCATTTTCTGATATTGCATTCTCTTTCAGAAAAACCTTTAGGGCAAATGTCCCCTTTTTTTTATTCAAAAGGGGCTAGAGGGACTTGCTGGCTCTCCAAAGTCAGTAAAGAAGCTTCGATCTGGTGACATATTGGTTGAAACATCCACATCCCAACACAGTGAACTCCTCTTGAAATCAAAGGCAATTGGCGATATACCTATTGAGGTTACACCCCATGCTACCTTGAATACTTCACGAGGAGTTATTGTTGAAAGGGATTTGAAGAATGTTCCTGAATCGGAGATTCTCGCTGGTCTCTCCACTCAAGGAGTTTCTGCAGTGAGGCGCATCTCCACTCGCAAAGATGGAGTTACACTGCCAACAAATACCCTCGTTTTAACATTCACTTCACCACCACACGTGCACCCGCCACCATCAAAGCAGGTTATCTCATTTTCAGGGTTCGGCCATACATTCCAAACCCTCTTCGATGTTTTCAATGTCAGAGATTCGGCCACTCAAAGACATCTTGTCGTGGTTTCCTGACATGTGCTCGTTGTGGAGGCAAGGACCACGATGCCTATGATTGTGACATAAACCCACATTGCGTCAACTGCAATGGCTCTCACCCCTCTTACTTTCATTCTTGTCCAAAATGGTTGGAGGAAAAAGAGGTGCAGCGTTTGAAAACGACACATAACATTAGTTATCCTGAGGCTCGGAAATTGCTGTCCACAATCCCATCTCGGACATATGCTGCTGCACTCCATTCCACAACTACAGTTGAAGTGCAGACAGATCTCTCTGTGCCTCCAAGGGAATCGTTTTCAAAACAAATGAAAAGCCTTTTGACCTCCGTGGTTAAAACAGGAGATGAATCGACTTCCACACCCATCTCTGTTCCTCCCATAACTTTCAACAAACCTCAAGATCCATGTCCTTCAGTTTCAAATACAGGCATTTCTTCTGATACATCATTTTCTCCCACCACAATAAACAAAACAATTATTCGTCCGCGTCCTCAGTCACTTGATTCCTCTTCCAATAACAAAAACCTGCCCACTCGACCCAGAGCAGGATCCATGGAGGTTAATAGACCTCCTCCGAAGAAAGACAAAAGACGAGGTCGTAAACCGAAGGGTTCTCCAACCTCTTCACCTGCTCGTCCTTAAAAATGGCCACCTTGATACAATGGAACTGTCGAGGTTTACGTTCTAATCTGGACGATATCAAAACGCTGATTGCTTCCTACCAGCCTGTTTGCCTTTCTCTACAAGAAACATTTCTCCAATCTCCTGATACAGTCTCCATTTGGCAGTTTTCTCTGTACAGAAATGACAAGTTGTGTGATGGTCGAGTACATGGAGGGATGGCACTTTTGGTCGATCAACATGTGCCCACCCTGTCTTTGTCACTCAATACACCCTTGGAGGCCGTAGCCATCCGTATTTCCTTGGGTCGTACCATCACTGTTTGTTCTCTGTACCTGTTCCCTGGAGAGACATATGATCAATCAGACCTGGATGCTCTTGTTGAACAGTTGCCATCTCCATTTCTAATCCTGGGGGATTTTAATGGACACCATCCCCTCTGGGGAAGTGCTGTTATTGATGGGAGGGGTCGATCTGTAGAGCAGATGCTCTCTGATCACGATCTTTCTCTTTTCAATACTGGTTTTTCCACTTACTTTCATGCACCAAGTCAGTCATTTACTGCCATTGATCTCTCAGTTTACTCCCCTTCATTATTCTCCCATTTTTCATGGAGGGTTGACAGTAATCCACTTGGCAGTGATCATTTTTCGATCGTTTTGAGAGAGACTGGCCGTGGTCGATGCCACCCTACCCGCGTGCCCCGGTGGAAGCTGGATCAGGCAGACTGGTCCACTTTCACTGCTCTCGCAGAACTTGACCTTGTCATTGTAAATCAGCCATCAATAGACATCTGTGTTGCAGCGGTAACTGATTGTATTATACATGCAGCTACTCAGTGTATTCCTAAAACCTCGACACGTTTCCCACGATATCCTCGTCCATGGTGGAATTCTGCTTGCAACTTAGCACGGAAGGCTCAAAAACGGGCCTGGGATACTTTTTGCAGATATACCACACTTTCAAATCGGGTTGCTTTCCAGCGGGCCCGAGCACATGCTAGGTGGGTAAGACGCCAAAGCCAGAAGGAATCTTGGATTAAGTTCACAACCAGCATATCTTCTACCACCAGTTCCAAGATCATATGGGACAAGATTCGAAAGGTTAATGGGCACTACACTTCTGTTTCCCTCTCGATCTTACTCTCTGATGGTCAGGAGTTGACTGATATCCGAAACATCGCTAACACTAGGTGAAAGCTTTTGCCGGGTATCTAGCACTTCTGCTTGTTCCTCCACCTTCCTGGCCATCAAGACTCGGGCAGAGCGATCACCTCTTTCCTTTCAAACTGACTGTTTCTTTGACTATAATAGTCCCTTTACCCTGGTGGAACTAAAAATGGCCCTTCATCGGTCTGCCAGTACATCTGTTGGACCTGATGATATTCATTATGACATGCTACACCATCTCTCTCCTCATTCTCTTGAAGTCCTTCTGACTATCTTCAACCGGATTTGGCAGGAGAATGTTTTTCCTGATGCCTGGCGCCAGGCAATTATTTTACCTTTCTCTAAGCCAGGGAAAGATCCGAAGATTCCTTCAAACTATCGTCCAATTGCTCTGACGAGCTGTCTCTGTAAGACCTTAGAAAGGATGGTTAATGCTCGTCTTGTTTGGTTCCTTGAATCAAACAACCTCCTCTCGCCCACCCAGTGTGGGTTCCGTCGACAGCACTCCACCATAGACCACCTAATTCGTCTTGAAACATCTATCAGAGAGGCCTTTCTCAACCGCCATCACCTTGTATCGATATTCTTTGACATAGAGAAGGCTTACGACACAACATGGAGGTATGGCGTTTTGCGAGACCTCCATACATATGGGTTACGTGGCCATCTACCCATGTTTATTAAAAAAATTTTAATGGACAGGAGATTCAAAGTTCGTGTAGGTTCGGCACTTTCACGTTCTTTTGTACAGGAACTTGGAGTCCCTCAAGGCTGTATATTGAGTGTCACACTTTTCAGTATAAAGATAAATGCAATTACTGAACAACTCCCTCTCACCGTTATGAATGGGCTATATGTTGACGACTTTCACATCTCATGTCAGTCATCAAACATGAGATATATTGAGTGGCAACTACAAACTGCCCTCAATCGTGTACAGAAGTGGACTCTTGCGAATGGCTTTAATTTCTCTTTCCAAAACTGTTTGCATGCACTTTTGCCGTCGACGAGGTATTCACCCTGATCCTGAACTTCATATCGGTGAAGTTTTGCTGCCAGTGGTCCCAGAGACAAAGTTCTTGGGGCTTATTTTTGATCGTAAACTGACCTTTATACCACACTTAAAGCAGCTTCGGGTCAAATGCACAAGAACACTGAACATCCTTCGTGTCCTCTCTTCTACCAGTTGGGGGGCAGATCGCCGTTCAATGTTAACGATATATCGTGCTCTTATTAGATCGAAACTTGACTATGGATCAATGGTCTATGGCTCTGCCAGACCCTCGGCCTTAAAGATACTGGACCTCATTCATCACCAAGGTCTTCGACTCTGCACCGGAGCTTTCCGTACCTCTCCAGTTCAAAGCATATACATTGAATCTCATGAACCTCCTCTACACCTTCGCCGTTTGCAACTATCTTTACAATATACTTCGAAACTTCGTTCCTTACCAAAGCATCCCACCTGGGAATGTGTTTTCCTTCCTCGGTGGGCAGTACTTTTTCAGAACAGACGATCTGTCATTGCTCCGTTTGGCCTTCGCATCCGGGCGCAATTGGATGAATTGGGTTTGTCCTTGGATAACATTGCAGATTCCAGATGTCGACGCATCCCACCATGGCTTATTATAGCCCCCAAGTGTGACCTTTCTTTCAATCACCTAAAAAAGGCGGATACTCCAGACTGGAAGTACAGTGTTTTATTCAATGAATATTTTTGAAACAATCATTCAGTTCCCATTTATACAGATGGTTCCAAATCAGGTAATTCAGTGGGCTCTGCTATGGGTCAGTAATTGCGCGCAGAATCCCTTCTACAGCTTCTGTGTTCACTGCTGAACTGTATGCAGTACTGTATATCTGTATATCTCTTGCCCTGGATCATATTGCAGCTGAGCAGTACTCCAACTGCACTATTTATACTGACTCGCTTAGTTCTATACTTGCCTTGGAATCACTTCACATTAGCTCACATCCTATTCTTGCAGATATTCGAAACCGACTTGCCCATTTCTCATTAGCAGCTACTTCAATCCAGTTTTTCTGGATACCAGGCCATGTTGGTATTCATGGGAACGAGCTTGCAGACATGGCAGCTAAATATGTCTGCCTCAGCACCATCACCCCTATGCCTATTCCGTACATGGACTATGGTGTTGTGTTCAAAGCTGGGCTCCGTGCCAGTTGGCAGTCCACTTGGAGTGAACAACGCGACAATAACCTTTTTCAAATTAAACCCAAAATTGGAGTTTGGCCATCTAGCTTCCGTAAAGTTGGGAGGGAAGAAGTTGTTCTCACTAGGCTACGCATTGGTCACAGTTTTTTAACTCATCATTTTCTTTTATCTGGAACTGATGCACCAATGTGTAGTTTGTGTAACACTCAAATCACTATCAGCCATGTTTTACTTTCTTGCCATCGTTACAATCCTCAACGACGGCAATACTTTAAACATATTTTTTCCCAGCGTCAGCCAGTAACATTGGACAGAGTTATTGGTGATGGTGACTATGTCCACCTTAATAACGTTTTTAATTTTTTAATGGCCATTAATCTTTTTAATCTCATTTAAGTGTGGTATATTTATTTATTACACCTTTTTAATTGTGGCTCCTTTTTAAAGTTTTATTCTCTCTCATTCAATGCGACATTAAACAATGGCCAGAACATTAAATAACTCGACACCAGGACTGGAAAGGCCAACTTCAAGTGACTAACGCTTCTGTTTGAACTACTCGTTAGTCTTTCTGGCGAGTTACTGTTATACTTTCGCAGCATATCATTTCGTACTTTTACAACCTTTTTGTACTGGCCATATTGACTCATAACCCGGAACCAGGACGGAAAGACCAACTTCAGGTGGCTGACGGTGGTTTATATACTACCTGTTAGTCTTCCTGGCGGGTTATGATCATTCCCATTCTGCTACAGGTTGTCCTTTACAACTTTGTTGACTGGATGTCGTCATTGGTTTTTGCACCATTTCCTGTTTTAATTGCCATTTTGCTTTTATCTTCAATTACCTTTACACATTTTACTCCATTTACTTGACTTTTATCTTTTTACTGGACATTTGGCTCCTCTTTATTATGATTTTGCTGAGTGTCTTTTTAAACTTTTATTCCATTACATTTTGATAATAGCTACTATGACACATAACTCGGAACCAGGACTGGAAAGGCCAACTTCAGGTGACTGACGGTGGTTCTTTAACTTACTCGTTAGTCTTCCTGGCGGGTTATGATCATTATTATTATGCTATGAGTAAATAGTTTATAACTTTGAAGACTGAAAGTCACCATTGGTTTTTACACCATTTTCTGTTTTAATTGCTGTTTTGTTATTACCTTCATTTTCTTTTACAAATTTTACTCCATTTACGTGACTTTTCTCTTTTTACAGAACATTTGGCTACTCATTGTTGTGATTTTACTGTGTGTTTTATAATACTTCTACTATTTTACATTTTGATGCTTGTTGCTGTGACACATAACCCAGAACCAGGACTGGAAAGACCAACTTCAGGTGACTGACGGTGGGTCTTGTACCTGCCTGTTAGTCTTCCTGGCGGGCTATTATACCTTTTTGATAGAATACCTACCTTACAACTTTTTACACTTTGCCTTCTATCTTAACCTTGTAGACTAGGTGTCAACACTGGTTTTATACTTTTTTTTGTTTTACCTTCATTTCCATTTATGTCTTACTACATTTTTACCGGTTGTTTGGCGCAGATAGCCTCGTTGCTTTGTGCCATAAAACACTAAATCAATCAATCAATCAAACTCTATCGCAGATTAACAACACTCTCGACCTCGTGTAATTTATTCTGAGTCGGAACACTAAAATATTTGTAGTTGCAGGATATTCAGAATAGGAGAAGGAAATGTCACTGTAGACCGCTAGTGATGAGGATTTTCTTTGATAAATATTGATCACCATCAGGGAATACCAGAAGTGTTCGGTGGCTTGTGTCGATTAAGTGAATTCTTTTCCACCATAATGGCCAACTGGGCTTTGCCCACTGGAAGTATCAAATCCTGATTTCATTACCCAACTGAGCCACCAGCGAGAAGTGTTGAATGGACTATCACACCAAGGACTACCAAATGAATATTATGTTAAAATCTAACTCCAAAAGATAATTAGCACTAACATCCAAAAATAACCAAACAAAGCTTGTAAACGATCAGAACTAACTGCAAAAGGACTTTCGTTAAACAAAGTATACCAGCTGTCAGAAATAAGGGTCAACACTGAGAGAACAGACATTGAACAAATAAAAATTATCAAAATTCAACTATTTTGTGACAAGTAACTAAGTAAATGAGCGAAAAAACGTCCAACACAAATATAGTTAAACACTTAGTTTTTAATCATCTGTTCTGCTGTATAGAATCGGGGTTTATTTTTTTTTCAATTAGAAATAATAATCAAAACATGTAATTTAGAATAGAAAAAAAACTTAAATCAATGATTCTAATAGAAAGAAAGGAAGACTGGAATCCTCTTTTATAAACAAAACTAAAAACAGTGTTGAAGTACAAACCTGGGCACTCGAAAAATTGAACTCAACTTTAGGTTTCAAAAATTTGAAAATATTTAAGTGGAAGAGTGATCCAGCTGAGAAGTAAAATTTAATTCTCTTGTATGTAAAGAAGTCCATGTAATACTTTTTGATGTCATTTCATCTCATTTACTAGAAGATGTTGGTGAAAATTTATTGGCTACGATTGTAGCGTTGCGCGATATTGAGAAAAAACCAAAAGAAAACTATATCAAATGTTATGGAAAGCACACCTACGGATTTGTATATTCCTTGGTCATCTGTTCACAATAGAAATCACCGTATAAATATTAACATAATTGTACAAGGTCTCTGTAACACAGACTGGTTCTTCGTTACAGTGCTAGATCCCAAGTAACGAACAACGGCTAGTTTGGGTTTAGAATTTTATGTAGAGGAGCGAACAATGTTTCGACCTTTGGTCATCGACGAAGACCATTATGTCTACAGATGGACTTCTACAAGTTTTTTGTGTAATAAATTCTTCATTTGTTACTAAATGTTTGTCGCTTATTTTAACATCACGGTTTGTCATACATCTAACTTTTCTTTCGTTTTTATATATAAAAACAGCACCCTTGAGTAGCTCTGCGCGAAATTCAAACAAATAATACACCAATTGTATTCAAACCTTAAGTCATTATTTATGTAAGTAAATCGCAAGGTTTTTCCAGTGCGAATTCGGGAACTAGTTGACCTGAAATTGATTTATTTACTTACATAATTGTACTTCACAGAGTAAAAGATTGTTTTTGTACCACTAAATTTTTCATACGTTGGAGTACATCTTAACTGTTACGTCTTGTTTAACGTTATCTTTCACCAACTTGATGCCAGTAAAATACACCTAAGAAATGACATTTTTATAAAATGTTTACATCAGTTAATCAACGTCCTTAATTCCAATTCCCACCCACCCAAAAAGAAAAAGTGAGTGTTCGCCAGTCAACCCTTATTCAATTACACCGTTCACCGGTTGTTACATGAAAGTTATTTACTTTAAGGCTATCTCATAAATACCACTGTAATGCTTCAAGACTGACCGCCACATAGCACCGGCACCAAATGAAATGACATAACCATGTTTGGTAATGATTATATTTTATGAATAACCGTTTATGGCTAGTACGAACAAATTATTTAAACTCTCAAGAGTAACAGTATTGACTTTTAATAGGAGCTGCGGTACTTTACTAAACTGTGATTTTAGTACAAGTTTCGAACTGGAGGCGAAATAAACAATTCTGTGCATGCAAACAATACATCATTTTATTTAATAAAACTTTAGTGTTTGTTTCTATATTGTAAATGGTCTAAAACATCACAACTATCCACCTTCTATAGGAGAAAGAGAGAAGTGACAGGTACTCAATAGTTGCCTGTTTACAGAACAGGTTTTCACTTTAAAGGTCGTCTTTCCTGAAATGACTCGGGAATTTATTTCGCTCAACTCATCGGACATCTTTCCACGTGTAACAATATCACTCAAATTGGTAAATCCACATGCAGGTGCAATGAATCAGCTCTTAAAAGTTCGGACATACTTAAATTCACTGTTGACAAAAATAAACGTGTTATAAATAGCTTAGTTTCATTAAAGTAGCCAGTGGTTTATTTGTGTTGTCCACCAGGGGTATGGACACTTTTTCTTTAGCATGATAAGCTTGCATATATATGTATATATATGAGCAAATGGCGAGATCCTTACAAGTAACTTTACTTTGCTAAATGTTAAGTAAGTTTCATAATATATTCATTTTCGCTGATAAAGCACCTACCAACTTTTTTTTCATCTTTACTTGTTTTTGTTAGGAGCAGAACTACACAACAGATTATCTGTACTATACCCACCACGAGAAGAAACCGATATTTAGTGTTACAAACCTGTAGGTCTGGGTCTTACTTTGTGAAACATATGGTATAACTTCACCTCAAAACTAGGGTCTAGCTTAAAATAATTAAATATTTGAGGTAACAAAGACAGAAGTGAAATATTACATTACACTTACAGTTTAAGGTCCCTACATATAGTTGTCAGATTTTCATGTATTACACGTGGACTGGTATTAATACAGCTACAATAAGTACATTTCTATATAATTTGTCTAAACATTTTCAAGGTATCTCTTATTGTAGCTGTATCAATATCAGTTCACGTGTAATAAATGAAAATCTGATAACTATGTGTAAGAACCACAAACTGTAAGTGTGAGGTAATCTTTCGCTTTTGTTTAATAGATTGTATAGCTTACTTGGAGTAGAAAGTAAAAACTTAACTTTCTATTTGCGGTCACATCCAGTGCTTGTACTAACTTAGCTAACTCCGATCTGCTGTTTTCCACTGTAAAAGCTAACTACTGTCAGTTATTCTTAATTTTATCATTGAAAACTAACATCTCGGCTCTTGTTTTATATATTTTATTTTGTTTTTCTCTGATATGTATTGATATATTAGTGACACTTACCAATGATCTGGATACCTTTCTAATCATGGATTTCTGTTGGTTAAGTCAAATAATTCAAATTATTCGTTTGTTCACCCACAAAGTAAATAATTTCTTTATGGAATTGTCTCTGTTGATCAAACTGTTGTAACTGCACCAGATAGGAATTTTGAAATACTCCCATTTACGTTAATTAAACTGTGTTTTTATCGCATTCGTTTAGAAAACGATACGTTATATTTTATATCATTTAATTACAATGAAAACTGAACGGTCTTATCTTCATATGATAGTTTTTAACAACCTTTATGTAATTTCCTATTAATACTGCATTACTCTTAGTACTCTCAGAATATTTTGTAAATTATAAGTATCATCTTCAAATTATAATACATCGAACAAGATTTATCGAAGTTTATTAATATAGATATAAAAGTGTTTCTTTATAGTGTTTTAATTTGTGTTTGCTCTTGTATTACAAGGAATTATTTGGTTTATTGTTTAGTGATGTTGGATTCTCTGTTTAGTATTTAAATGTTGTTTGCAGTATATGTATTTGAGTTTCAGTGTTAAATTTAAAAACGTGAGATTCTATTTTATTGTTACATGAATGTTGTTTTAAGTTTTGGGATTGTTTCTTCGACGTAAAATACGTGGAAATTGCCATAAAGTATTTTATAAATGACATTAGTATTTATTTACTTTATTTTGTTTTACAGAATTCAGGTATTTTGTTCATTGTATTTGGGGTTTTTGACTGGGTGGGTATCGTGTTGTTGACTGAGGTTTCTCTATATCACCGTTATCTCAAACCTCTTTCCTAATCGCTTTATAACCTAGAAACGTCGAATTACATGTGAGTTCTTTAAAATGCAAAAACGGCTCGTTTGGGTTCAGAAAATATTTTAAATAGAAGAGCGAACAACGTTTCGACTTTCTTCGGTCATCGTCAGGTTCACAGAGAAAGAGGTAACTGACCGGAAGCTGACCACATGTTTGGAAGGGGTTGTGTAACTGAGTGTCGTAATGTAGAGGGCGGGGTTAGATGTTTGAATATATAATTTTATCTATAATATTAATATAGGTATAATGGCGTTCCTTTATATTGGTTTATTTTGGGTTTAAGTTGTTGTATAAGTAAGGCTTCTTTAATTTTTCGTTTGTTTATGTTTGTTTCTTTATTTAGTATTTTAGTGTTTTCTATGGTTATGTTGTGTCCATTTTGACTTGCAGTGTTCGAAAACGTGTGAAGGTGACTTTTTATGTTCTTTGAATCTGGTTTCCATTTTTCTACTTGTTTCTCCTATATAGAAGTCGTGGCAGTTATCACATTGTATTTTATAAATAATGTTGGTGTGGTGTTTGTCAGTATAGTTCTTACATAGTATAGACCTTAGTTTTGTGCCTGGTTTTTGAATAAATTTAGTGTTAACTGGAATGTTATATTTTGTTACTAGTTTTTGCCAAATGTTGGTTATTTGTTTGCTGATGTCAGGAATATATGGTATACAGCAGTATATGGTTTCGTGATTTTTTGATTCGTGAGATATATTTACTTTTGTTGGTTGATTTTGCTTTCTGTCTAGGTGTGTGCGTATAATGTTTTCTACGGTTTGTGGAGGAAACTTATTGATGTTGATGAAGTATTGTTTTATTTTGTCTAATTCATCGTTAATTTTATCTGGTGAGCACAGTTTTATGGCTGTGTTTATCTGGTTTCTTAGTATGTTGAGTTTTTGTTTTGTTTCATGTGCTGAGTCCCAAAGAATGTATAGTCCAGTATGGGTGATTTTTCGGTGGATTTCTGTTTTGAATTGTGTGTCGGTTCTTATAATTTTGAGGTTAAGAAATGATATTTTATTGCTTTCTTCTTGTTCACATGTGAAGTTGATGTTGGTATGTATAGAATTAATGTGAGTGAAAAAATTAAATATGTGTTCTGTAGATTTGAATCCCGCAACCGTGTCATCTACATATCTGTACCAGTATAGTTTAGTACCAATGTATATGTACCATTTTGTTACAAGTGATTCCACAATATCTTGTTAATAACACTTTGAGACATTTTAAAACAGTGTTTGTTTTTTACAGTCAGCCAAATTTCACTGGTCTGACAGACATTTAGTGAAATATTCAATTGTCTTCTTTTGGACTTTACAAAGATTATTGAATATTTTAAAGTACTATAAACTCCGTGATTTACTTCAGTGTTACAACTATGATAGGACAGTTTGAAAACTCTTTCTTTTTATAATCGTTTGTAGTTCATACTACATAACTTTTCATGTTTAATTTATATAACAATGAAATGAGGAGAACAACTAACATTTATTTATAACAGTAGTTTTTATCTTGTTTTAACAAGTTAGTATTTGTGAACAAACAATATATAAATATAAAACATTATTTAAAGCTATTGTCTGCTGTATATTACCTTTATCACTATTTGGGACAATGCTTGAGATATATTTCGTAGTTTCGAGAAAACGTTTATCAGATATCTGAAATCAATTTCGTAATTTACAATTTTCATATAAACACTTGTTTATTTTTACTCATATTACAGTAAAATGATTGTTACATAAAGAATAAATTATATATTTTTAAAATGTTTATTAACTGATTATTGAAATTAAGTGTATTTTTTCGATTGATGTATGTTGCCTCACGAATTATGATTTACATCTTCAGGTATAAACACCAGCTTCAAAAGAAGTAAAAGACGTTGATTGTGTCCAGAGGGAGGTGTCAAGCAACATCAGGCCTCCGTCTACTAGACTTGTCAACAATTTTGATAAAATTATCACTGTAAGACTTGGCAGTAAACCAGGACATCATCAGAGAAACGTTTTGTTTTTTGTTATTGAAAATACCGAAAACCGAAACAAATTTATTATTGGTAGAACTCCAAAATCAATACCTATGTGTCAATTAAAACGCTGCCAAAGCGAACATAATCTTATTGTACAGAAACCTAAAAATAATATTCAAATTAAACACGTTGGCATCCCTCACAAAATTATTTTTACAAGAGATTCGAAACTGGAACCAAAACCCAAAAATTAAATAACCCATGAGCTGCTTACAAACATATCGTATTATAAAGAATTACTTTACTGTATCTCATAAGTTACTATTTTTTACATTTTACTCAGTGATATAAATAAAACATATTCATGAAAAACAAAGAACATAATATTCGCCTGGGTCTTCTCTCTTTTGCTGTCAACTGTCATGAAATTTTAGCTCACTTTTTGATGTACTAAAGGAATATATCAATAATGTTTTTTATGTAATTAAATTATACAACTAAGAACAGAGAATAATAATACACAGAAAACAGTCCTATAAATATGATGATTTTTTGGCTTTTTAACTATGTGATAATTTCCTTAAAGAAATTTAGCTAAGTTCTCCAACGTAATTAGTAATTTCCATCAGAAGAAATTTGAAACCAAATGATAAAATAGACAATTTGTTTGTTTTGGAATTTCGCACAAAGCTACTCGAGGGCTATCTGCGCTAGCCGTCCCTAATTTAGCAGTGTGAGACGAGAATGAAGGTACTTAGCTATCACCAACTCTTAGACCACTCTTTTACCAACGAATAGTGGAAGTGACAGTCACATTATCATGCCCCCACGGCTGAAAGGGTGAGCATATTTTGAAATATGAAAGAGTGCCGACAAACCAATAACAACAACAATTGTTTGTTTGTTTTGGAATTTCGCACAAAGCTACTCGAGGGCTATCTGTGTTAGCCGTCCCTAATTTAGCAGTATAAGACTAGAGGGAAGGCAGCTAGTCATCACCACCCACCGCCAACTCTTGGGCTACTCTTTTACCAACGAATAGAGGGATTGACCGTCACATTATACACCCCCACGGCTTGGAGGGCGAGCATGTTTAGTACGACGCGGGCGCGAACCCGCTACCCTCGGATTACGAGTCGCACTCCTTACGTGCTTGGCCATGCCAGGCGAAAATAGACAAAGCTGGATAAAGAAAACAACAAACCAGATCGCTTGATAAATTGAAACTTTAGTTTTCTCTTGGGTATAAATAATATAGTGTAAAATACTAAAGATAACTATTAGCATTTGTGAAAGATGGAATTGCAAGACGTTGGTCTGATTATCTAGTTAATGATTTGCAGACGAATAACAAATAGAGCTTTATCACTGTGTTAAATTTGGTGTTAATTGAACAAGAAACGTGTAGACTTATAAGAAACAGACACATACACACATATTTATTAATGTAGATTCAATGATAGTGAACATTTTAAAAATTCAACTACAGTCCAGTAAAGTATGGCTGAAAACTCAATTGTCGAAAAAACAGGTCGTAATGAAACTCCTTCTTTACAAATTAGGTAACATTCAAATCGTGTTTATAATAAAGAATGCCTTCTTTATTAATTTCAATGAATATCTTTGCAGTTTTGTCGTATCTTTTATTAATAGCGTTACTGTGCAGCTCCTCTGTCTTTACTTTTAACGAAAGTTAATTTTTTTTATAGAAATTAGATAGCTTACACATCTACTTTGTTTGATATATAAGAATAAATACTGTATTTCTTTTCATGTTAAAAACTGCTGGACTTACTATGACTCATGTTCTTACATTAATTTAACTTGAAAACTAAGTCGATCACAGATATAAAACATTAAATGGGTAATCATAACATTTTTTTAATGATTTGATGGGCCTGAAAAGGACCTTTCATTGTACCTCAGTAACCAGGAAAAATCATTATCACCTTGTACAGATTTTGTTAGACCCGTAAAACAGAAAAAGAACATTTTATATTTGAACGATTTTAGGTCCTGTTTATGCACCCCCTTTCAGCTCGCAAGCCCCATATAACCTCAAAAAGATGCTGTCATATAGTAATCATAAAGTGGCGTGTTATAGACTTGAAGAATATGACATTTGGTGTAAATTAGACAACAGATACAGTTTTATTCTCGAATGATTATTGGGAGTGTCGTATAGTTTCAATATATTCTATTTAACCCAGTGGGAATATTCTAGGAAGGAGGATCAGTTGATGATGGCTGCTGTTTAAGGGATAAATTTGTAGGAATTGTAGATTGTTGTTCAATGTTAAATATATTCAGGACTGTATACTTCACTGATGAAAAGTTTAGGTTTCTCTATTTAATACTTTGATATGCGCAGTTTCTCAGTCCACCATCGACTCACGATGAGATGCGATCTTCATCAAGTTCATCTGTAAAATCTACGAGAAACTATCCTAGAGGTGAATCGTTAGTTCCAACTGATATATGAACGATACCACACCACAATACAGGTAGACCTAACTTTCAAATGTGTTGCGAAATTTCGGTCAAGAGTGAGAAATGGTGAGTCAGCTGTAAAGATGTTCTTTTAGTCACTTTGAGGAAAATATTCATGTTTGCGCTTCCAGTGGGGAACAATAACTCCATCATTGATAAGGGTAACATCTGTAATAAATTTGGCTGGAACACGCATTAATGTACAATATTTTTTAACAAATGTTACATATGTCAACTGGGCGACATCCGTGACAGTTAACACTCACTAAACACATGGACATTGTTTCGTTCCATACAAAATACATCTATCCTTCAATTAAAAATTTGTTTCTCTGAACCATTCAGGATATATCTATTGTTAATCCCTTTTGATTCCCCAATTAAATCTAGCCACCATATACTGACTGACCTGTATGTGTTATAGCCACGGTTGAGGATCAGAGCGGTGTATAATGAAGGGCAAGAGTTATATAACCGTACACGTGAAAAAAGTGTTGGTGGATACAAGGGGGAGTTATCATACGTTGAAACACATCTTGTCATTGAATTAAATAAAGTACTATCGGAATATGTCGATATCAAAACGGCATATGTGAATAAAAACTTTCAGTTATCGGTTAGTTATGTACATATGTTTTAAAAATGTATAAAAACTCAATGACAAAATATCTTAAAATCTGAAGTTAGATATCAAAATATTTCTTGTACATCTGTTTTTGTAAAGCAAAGATGTAACTTTCTTCCCGTTACTGTCGATGTCATTGCAAAAGTTTCTTTCGAAGTACTGTTGGCATGGTGTCTTATGAATACGAGGTCTGTTCAAAACATACGCGGACTGACGTCATAAAACAAAATGTACTTTATTTAAAAGTTACAGGTCTGGGACCCCTTCAAAGTACTCTCCTCCCCAACGCACACACCTATCCCAACGGTGTTTCCACTTGTTGAAACAGTCCTGGTACGAGGTGTTCATTATACAATAGACATAGAGGACGTCAAGGAAGAGTTAAGTACACAAAACATAAAACATATTTCAGTAGACCGAATAATATCAAATATCACAAAAAAAACAACACTAACCTAATTAAAGTAGTCACAGACAACAGCCAAGATATCACACAATACATAAACAATGGTATCACTCTGTGGTATCAAAAGTACACAGTCGAACCAACAAAAACACCGGCAGTGGTTGTCACACAGTGCTACCGATGCCAAAGGTTTGGACATGTAGCAGCAGCATGCCAAGCAAATGCACGTTGTGTGGGCTGTGGAGAGAATCACCACATTACACAGTATACAAAACAGAACCCCAAACCCAAATGCTGCAATTGCGGGGAAGAACACACGGCAAACTACAAAGGATGCCAGAAATATAAAACAATTAAAACACACTTATACGAAATTAAAAATCCTAACACGAACAAGCCGCCACCACCACGAACAATTAAGGAACCCACACCCACCACTAAGCACAACTACACAAACAAACACTTATGCTGCAGTAGTTAAAAACTCATCATCTGGACAAGAAAAACCTTTACCACGTGAAGAGGTACAACCCACACCACCTCAAAACACACAACCAACAACAATAGAAACCACACTGGCATCTGCCATAACTTCCACTTTCTCGGAAGTAATGACAGAATATACAAACCCCACAAACACAGACAGTCTTACAGACATAATAGTCAAAATCATTTTGAAAAACATACAGAAATTCTTGCCGCAAATTTTAACCTCACTTATAAACACTACTAAACATGGATAACTTCACAGTCCTACATATCAATATCCAGGGTGCTCTTGCTTCCAAGAAACATGAGATTGAAGATACAACAAACTCCATTAAACCTGATGTAATTTTAACTAGTGAAACTCTCCTATATAACTACCATAGATTTAAGTTAAGTGGCTACTCCATTATTAGGCATGACAGGAAGGATAATAGAGATCCAAACAGAGGGATTTTATTATTGTATAAGACTGAACTTATAGTTCAATAACATAGTATCCCATCCAGTAATGAAACAATAATTATTAAGGTAAAAACGCAAAATCATACAGATGTTACTGTGGCGGGAATCTACTGCTCGCCTAGTACAGTGTTAGATGTAAATTTACTGAATATATTATATAATAGCAACTGTAATCTTATTATTATTGGCGACCTAAACAGTAAACATATAGCATTCAACTGTCGCAGTACAAACGCTAATGGCAACCTACTTTATCAATTTTTGGATGATTCAAACATGACGTTATTAAGCGATGCAACTCCGACACATATATCGTACGCACACGGCACCAGTGAAATACTGGATCTATGCCTGTGTTCGTCAAATATGAGTCACAAATTTGTAAATTTTCATATTGGTCACGATTTAGATAGTGACCACCTTCCAGTCTGGTGTATCTTCAATCTTACCCCCCACTTAAACAAAATCATAGCTAAAGACCAACTGAACTACAAAAAGGCTAATTGGCCAGTTTTTCAATCTATTTTAAATGAAACCTTACCTCCAGAGGTACTGCATATAGCCGCGGACGCATCAGATATAGATGCATACTGTCATATCATCTCTGAGTATCTAAAAAATGCAGCAAACAGTTCGATACCGAAACAAAAACACTTCACAACATCTCATTCATGGCAACCGCATAAAGACATAATACACTTAATACAGACGTATACTCCGCAGACAGTACATTCAAAATCGCAACCCCACACTCAAAACTCAGATAAACACAATAAGGAATAAAATACGAAACTTGATCAGACAACAAAAACAAGAAAACTGGGATAACTTCTGTTCCAATCTAAATCACAAAACTGATCCAAAACAATTCTGGACACACTTGAAAAGATTTACAAATTCAGGAACAACAAACACAGTATATCCACCACTGGAACTGGATGGAGAAACAGCATATACTAACACAGAAAAAGCCGAGTTATTTAAAAAACACCTGGTAAACACGTTCAAGACACGTCATGAACCACACATGAATAGGTATTTTTATAATACAGTTACAAACTTTATTGATCAAAACAGAAGCATTTTTACACCTGTATTTCCAGTCAACACAATTACACACCAAGAAAAAGCAAAAGACTGGAGCACTCAACAACTGATAAATCATATCACTGTAACAGAAGTCGTAACAGCTATTAACAACACAAAAACAAAGCCCCTGGAGAAGATGGTATTCAAGCTATCCTCCTAAAACAAGGCACTCAGAGATTATATGAACACCTAACAGCATTATTTAATCTCTCACTATCAGCTGGATATATCCCCGTTTCTTGGAAGGAAGCAACAAGGAAGCAGAAAGAAGGAAAGCCAGCGAATAAACCAAACAACTACCGCCCAATTAGTTTAACCAGTTGTATTGGCAAAGTACTAGAAAGGATAATTAGTAATCGTCTGTCAGTTTACTTAGAAGAAAATTCAAAATTACTAGAAATACAAAACGGATTTCGAAAATACCGTCAAACAACAGACCACCTGATTCGACTTACAGAATCAATTACCGACAGCTTCAATAAAAACGAATGCACTGTAGCTTGCTTTCTCGACATTGAGAAAGCATTTGACACAGTGTGGCATAACGGTTTACGACATAAACTACTAGAAATGAAATTACCCCAGGAAACTATTCGCTGGCTCTCCAACTTCCTGGATAACAGAATGTGTAAAGTTAATGATAATGGGGCCCACTCAGGGCCCTTTTCATCCGAAGCAGGAGTTCCGCAGGGAGGGGTTGTTAGCCCTATACTATTTATCATGTACGTGAGCAATATGCCTCTGTCGGACCTAAATTTAGGTTATGCATCACAGTTCGCTGACGATGTAGCAGTCTGGAAAAGTGCCCCCACTCCATCGATAGCAGCAACGAACCTACAGCCAGTACTAAATAGCAGTAAAGAATACTGCCAGAAATACAGAATCAAAATCAATATTCCACATACCCAAGTCATATTATTCAGCAGATTGAATAAGCTGAAAAAAGATCCACCAAAACTATATATGAATGGATCACTCTTACTGACTGCTACTTCTGCTAAATTTGTAGGTCTAACCTATGACTCAAAATTAACGTGGATACCACATATCAAAAATGTACTGACACGAATCTGGAAAAGAGCAAATTATGTAAGAAGTCTTTCAGGTAAAAACCAAGGAACATCACCAGCAAACATACTTAAAATCTACAAAACGTACATTAGACCAACAACAGAATACGCATCACCTGCATGGATTAACATAGCACCCACACATATACAGAAACTTCAACGTATACAAAATTCAGTACTAACTTCAGCATATAAAGTACCACGTAGCACCTCAACCACATTCATGCACAAGTATGCAAACATAGACACAATATCTGAAAGACTCTTGCACAACACTCTAAAATATTTCAATAAGAATTGGCATAAAAATGAATAAATGTGTGATCTCGACAGATATCACGTACATGATGAAAATAGTCCTAAATACCTCTCCCCTTTTAACTTATATTTAAGTAATGTAACTCAAGCTGGCCACTATGCACTAGACTCTTAGTCCTTGATTATCATTTATCATACAATTATTGAATAATAATTATTAATATACTTACTTTTATTTGTGTGTGTGTGCGTGCTACTACAAGTAGTAGTAGTAGCATTCTTTCTTTGAAAAAAAAAATATAAAAAAGGAAACAAAAAAAACCACAAGAAAGAATTAAAAAAAAAAATTCTGGTTCGTCCATGCATGGTCTGAGCCCTGAAATGGGCCTGAGCATCAAGTTATACTTTTACTCTGGCCCAAAGCTATAAAAAAATAATAAAATAAAATAAGAAAATATATCAATTTTTTTGTTTTTGATGCTATGAATGTTCGGGAAGAAGGAAGAGGTCAAATGTACCTGACCCTCCTGGGTATTTAACAACAATACTCAAATACCGACACATCGGAACGCAGACCTCGTAAAGTCTAATGTTTGGTATGAGTCCCTGGTAATTATTTTCCTGGCAATGGTTCTTCCGTGCAACAAATATGGGAAATATTCCTTTTATAATTTTAGTAGGCCAAAGATTTTTGAGAACACAGCTAAACGTACAGGAATAAAACAGAGGTTGTTAATGACATTCTCGATCGGACCGGCATGGCCAATCGCGTAAGGCGCGCGATTCGTAATCCAAGGGTCGCGGTTTCGCGCCGTGGGGGCGTTATAATGTAACGGTCTATCCCACTTCTCATTGGTAAAAGAGTAGCCCAAGAGTTGGCGGTGGGTGGTGATGACTAGCTGCCTTCCCTCTAGTCTTACACTGCTAAACTAGGGACGGCTAGCACAGATAGCCCTCGAGTAGCTTTGTGGAAATTCCAAAAAAAAACCAAAAAACAAGACATTCTCGAACTTGAGGTATTTTATCTCTACTGAATATGATATTTGGCTTAGTGTAGTTTTGTGCTTTACGTCAAACAAACAAGTTTTATACCCTTTAAAAATTGTTTCCTTACTGTCAAAATCATGGACCACTTAATAATCAATTTCATATCTTCATTTATTAGTGTCGAAATCATATTTTTGTGAAATATCTGTAACATCCCTAAACTGAAGAAAATACAAATGATTTGGTTCTATGACTGTAAATTTTACAGCCTTCATACTTAATTTTTCCACACGAATAATTCTTTGGCAAAACGTTTTTATTGGTTTTTTCAGGATTTTGAAATAATAACTGTGTTGATAACACCTGAGATGATAGAGTTGGAGTTTTATCTTTAATGTTTACCTGTTATAACAGCCTACCGATTTGAAAAACCTGTTGAAATCTATAGATATTGACTTTCTGTAGAAATGTTAATGTACAATATAATTTTAAGAACAATGATGGTCATTTAATTATGCAAATCCTTTATCCCAATTCGAGCAATACAAACTTAAACCAAATAAACCTTTCTTCCTACTTTTGATCGTGTCCATGAGAAGAACAAATAACGGATAGACTGATCTTCATTTAACCCTTGATATATACCCCAAAAAATGTCTATCATAAAATAATCTGTAAACATGTAAAAAGAATTTAAATAATGAAAAGATATCCCCCTTTCTTCACTCTACATAATCAAATAACTTGTTATTGTGTCTTTCTTTAGCTTGTATGTTAATAGCTGAGAGTGAATGAAGTGAAATCTAAACTGTTAACAAGGCATAAAACCGAGAACATTAAATGTATGAATTGATACTTTCATATATGATCTTCTAGAAACAGATGAATACAACTGTACTGCATTACTTGGCTCAGAGATAATACAAAGGGCTAATAACGCTACAAATAGGGTTTCATTACTTTTGGTGAGAAGAGTGTAGATATCTGTTTGGGTAGTTTTCAACTTGACAACAACACAACAGTTTGTGACATTTTCTGTATCGAGTAATACGAAACAGTCCTTTCAAGAAGACGTAGATAACACACTATCTGTCCTCTGGTGTCGCTTCATATAACTATATATCCACTATCAAATTTTTTTTCTTCATCTGGATTCGGTCCAAGTTTTGGACCAGGGAGGGACAGTTTTAACCTCTTCTTCCCTCTCTGGAACTGTTATTTTATCTGTACTACCACTAAATCCTGGGTAATTGATTAGCATTGTTACTTTGTTTTTGTTTTACTTACAGTACATTAAATTTTGCCCATTGTTTGCAGTTTTAATTAAAACAACCTATTCATAGGGTTTTATTAATATTATAAAAAATATTAATTCATATATTTTTATAGCTTCTCTTTTTTATGATCCAACTAACAGTCATATACAAACAAATGCATAATCCTATTTTTTCATACAAAACTCTTAAAGTAGAGCTACGTTTGTATCTATGACTCTGTTAGCCTCGAACTGTATGGAATTTTAAGTTTTGTATTTGTGACGTTCACAGTGGAAAGGTACTAAGGGCAAGGTTCATCATGTATTATGTAACTCTCTAGTTTGCTCACCAGTTCTTTTGCATTAATACTTTTTTTATAATATTGAAGCAAGTTATCCAGGGGTCTGTTTAATAAAATTGGCATGTTTGAATTGTTATGAAGAAATATTTAGTTTGTTGATCGTGGAACTGCATATGCTTTTGTTAAAATACAATGTTGTATTTGCTGTAGTTTGTTGATGTGTGTTTATGACACATTTATCCATGTTATACAAACATATTCTACGGCTGGTTTTATGTATGTTTTGTAAAGTTTTAATATGTTTTCTATTGAAACTTCTTGTTTTATCATTCAAATTCCTAAGGTAACTCTCTATTTTCCAAATTCTGGTTTTTATATTATTAATGTGTGGTATCCAGTTTAATTTTGAGTCAAAGTAATCTCTAAGAATTTTGCTGATATTGTTACCTGTAAGAGTCATGTCTAGATATAACTGTAATATTAATTTTATTTCCTTTATTACGAGTTTGTAAATAATATGGCTTGTATTTTGTATGTATTTATTGTAATTCTCCACTTACTGCAGTGAAAATTCTACATTGTTTAGTAATGGTTGTTTGTTGTTGTTAAGGCCTGGCCCAGCGCGTTAAGGCGTGCACTCGTATTCCGAGGGTCGCGGGTTCGCGCCCGCGTCGCGCTAAACATGCTCGCCCTCCCAGCCATGGGGGTGTATAACGTGACGGTCAATCCCTCTATTCGTTGGTAAAAGAGTAGCCCAAGAGTTGGCGGTGGGTGGTGATGACTAGCTGCCTTCCCTCTAGTCTTACACTGCAAAATTAGGGACGGCTAGTACAGATAGCCCTCGAGTAGCTTTGTGCGAAATTCCAAAACAAACAAACAATTGTTGTTGTTATTGGTTTGTCGGCACTCTTTCATATTTCAAAATATGCTCACCCTTTCAGCCGTGGGGGCATGATAATGTGACTGTTACTTCCACTATTCGTTGGTAAAAGAATGGTCTAAGAGTTGGTGATAGCTAAGTACCTTCATTCTCGTCTCACACTGCTAAATTAGGGACGGCTATCGCAGATAGCCCTCGAGTAGCTTTGCGCGAAATAAAAAAAACCCAACAATAAACAAGCAGTTCAGTCATTAGCAAAATTCCATCTGGATTGTTAAATTTTACAGACCATATCTGTAGCTACTCTTTTGAAGAGTTTATACTTTCCATCTTGAATTATTCTATTCTTGACAGAATAACTTTCACCTACTTTGTTCGGAGTTTCCAAACAGCTCTTACAAAAACATGAAAATTTGTCTCAAACAATCATATAAAATAGTTTTCATCAGTAAAGCACGAGAGTATCGTGTATATACAATACACTAGTTCTAGAAGTAGTTGGGCTACCCGTACTTAAGTTTATGATTAAAAAACGATAGTCAACAACAATGCAAACTATCAACCGGTGACTGTGGTGTGGTGTGAGTCATTTCCACACATTTGAGGGAAAGTAGTCACTGACCACTTGTGTTTAGCTCACTTTTTAATAATAATTTATAAAACTATACATTAATAAAATTACAGGTTTTGAAAACTAACTTGACTTGTGTTCTATTTCGTGGTTATTTAAAACCCTTTTTTTTTCCGAAAGATATCAATTTCAATTTATTTATTTGCTTGTTAGTATTTTTCTGAAATCACAAACATGGCTCTAATGTATTTCAGGAACCTTCACAAAAGTTCATTTCTTACCAAAATAGTACACTTACTGTACATTGCTTCATATCAATACACAATTGACGTTCAAAAGTTATTTTCCCAGCAGCTAAGAGGAAAGTCTGGGGGCTTATTACTTTCAAAATTGGATTTTGATACTAGAGTAGGTAGTACGCAGATAGGCTATTGTGTTGTTTTGTAAGTTCCGACAAACAAAACAGTGAAGAGTTATTTTATTTTTCATAATCTATAATTAATGCTTATTTACAATTTAAAAATATATAAATATAGCGTTATACAAAATGCAACCAGTAAGTGGCGCAGAAGTTTCGTATGTCCACATTTTACTGATTGATTTCGAAAGTTAAGGATGTTGAAAAGGAAATTTCCAGCTACAGGTTATCATAAATCAAATAACTTCAGTGTAAATGTTTTATTTTGTGGTTGCCAAACTTTCTTGGCCGTTTAGAATTTTTTCTTGCAAGAGACAGAACTGTAATATACCGAGTGATGTGGCCAACTCAACAACTTCATTCAGGATCAGGTTACTCTTACTCTTAGAAAGAGAATTTATATTTTTGCTGTTTATTTTTTATTGATACTTTATAATTGTCTTCATATGATGAGAGACATTTAGTTATGTATGATATTGTGTTCCCTGTATGATAAGATATGCATACAGTTTTATTCTTGTACAAATATTTTAAACAGGTGATTTTCCATTGTTCGTTTGTTTTTCAAAGCATAATAATTTTATCCCTGGAATCTGGTAATGTCTTTATAAACAAGTACATTACAGATTCTGATTATATTTCTTTAAATGTTTCAGTGGTTCAGCTGGTGTATATAAAGCCATAGATAGAGGAACTGGGTTGGAAGTTGCTGTTAAGAAGATTTATCTGACTGAGCAACCCGATAAAGAAGGTTTAATTTGTGAACTATTAATATTGTGTGATGTGAAACAACTTAACCATGTGAACTATGCGGATAGTTACCTTGTATTCTGGGCAAGTGTTCTTAGTGTTACATATTAGTTAATTCTCCTGTAATTTTAATTTTACATTCTGTAGAGTGTACATTAATATAATATCCATTAAACTTAGTTCAATAAATTTGTATAACACTTTTGTTTTAAGAAATTCTTAATCAAATTAGAAATTCATATTTAATCAAAAATATTTTTTCTGCATTACTCAGGTTCTATTTCTACTTGTCAATAGATGAGGTTGGTAAAAGATAGTTTTACATCCATGTTACACAAATTCTATCATGTAGAGGGCCTTTTATAAGAGAAATCTTAAATAAATGCTGTAAAATTTTGATATTTCCTGCTTGTGCAGGTTTTTGCCTCATGCAGTTTCTGGCTTAAACAGGTGTTACTGCATTTATTTCAGAACACTGTATTTCTCATCTCCAAATGACATTGTTATAACAAAATTAAAATAACTTCAGAATTCATGCAATAATGAATAATAAATATAATTGATTTAAAAATGAATCCCTGAAAATAAGTTTCTCAATGAAAAGAATGAAACTGTTTACAATCAGACAGCAGCAGTGAAATATTCGGTTTGATGTAGTTTGGTTTAAGATTAAGATGAGGTTCTATATTGAAAATAAGATTCCTTTTTAATTTTGATGTTAGACAGCACCAATCATCCCACCTCATATGTGCATGCAGTCCAGAAGGAAATGATAAAAGATACCTAACTGCTTTCTCTGACAAGGTTGGAAACTGTGCATTGATATGCAAACTTTTACTTTAAGACACCTTGTGAAGTGATCCCTATAAGTTGTTGTTTGTTTGAAGGTGTCAAGTTATTTGGTAATGTGTGCAAAGTGATGAAAATGTAGTTTCTCATCCACTCACAGCTACTATCACATTTGGAAAAATACTTATGAAAATCTTTCTTAAAGTCTTTCAAGTGTGTCTTCATTATGTTCAAAATATTTTCAGCAAATGCTTCAGATGAGTTCATAGCCACATAAATGAAAAATAGAAAAGATTTCAGTTTACTACAACCAAAATGTGTACCACATAGCTACAGTTTTGCAATCATTGCATTAACTTTATCTTGCATGTAGAATACTAATATAAGCTTGCCTTGCAGTGATATATTTAAGTTGTTGAAGTGAGCATATATCAATTGTTTAGCTTGCATTGCTTCCCATCATCACTTCTTAGGCAAAAGGTTTGATTGATGTCTCTCCTATTACTTCAATAGTTCTGGCATTTACAGTTACATATGACACTATAAAAGAGGTTTCCACAGATTTCATATTATCATCCCCTGCCACACTGTGCTTTACTTTCTTGGAGATTGGAATGTCCTTTCTCTTTTCTTTGAAAAATTCAATAGCTTACACATGGTGTTCCTCCTGGTTTGTTTCAAAGTGACACTTGAGGTCTCCATACTTTCGACACATAATGAAAAAGGCCTTCTCCCATTGCTTGTCCATCAAAATCCAATTTACAAATAATTTTCATTGTATTTACATGATATTTTTGGATTCTTTGCAGCTGGTACTTTTACAACACAAACAGTTTCAGTGATTCATTAAATTGGTTCTCATAGCTATCACCACTTTATCACATTTCCTACCCAATCTTTACCATTACACTTCAGATTTTCCGATTTTAACCAGTAATCTATGATGGCTCAGACACACCATCAGTAAATAAAAATCTTCTACATGCCACCTAAAATTATCTTTTATGATACCAGAAGTACGTGTATCACATTTTTGTTAACACTGTTCTGGGTAACAATAATATCTTGAAAGAGTGCTGAAGAAGTACAGTTATTTTACTTTTTACTTCATGAAAAATTATTGGAAGAACTTTGGTGTGGGTATTTGTATTTTATGTATGATTACTGGCAGAATCTTAAGTAAGGAAAATATTCTGTCTTATCATTTATATGTGATTATTAAAGAATATCATAAGTGAACTTGTAAAATATGTTTAGGTGGTAATGGAATATTATTTGGTACTTGGCTCTTTGAATACTATTCTCACATAAACCTGTCTGTCTGAAAATGAAATATCAACAGTTGGTAAAGAAGCATGATAAATTGATTGTTTTTGATAGAGGGTTTTTATTTTTACAGAAGATGTCTGATTATACTAATTTTTCAAACTCTGTTCAATAACTATTGAAGTTCCTTTTTAAAACTCTCTAAACATGGTAACAAAATTGGACACTCCTAAAACTTTATCTTGAGTGAAAAAAATATTTCAAATAACATTTCAGCCAGTAAAAGTGAATTTCCATTAATACTGATGTGGTTATCATGGTGCAAACTGTGTGGCTATTTCTTCACTTTCAGTGCATTAAAGGAAGGTGTTATGTATGTGACATTATTAGCCAATCAGCACTCAGTTTTTGTATGTACGAGGCTATTCTAAATATAGTACAGGAAGCTGCGGCACTTTTGAGTTTTGTTGTTACTCGATAACAAGTGTTTTGTGAGAACCCAAAGACATAACATGGTTATCAGAAGTGGAAGTTTCATTTTAATTGTGCCTTAGAAGCGACACACAGTCAAGATAAGTACAAAATTTACGTTCACAAACTGTAAATTGACATAATCGTACGAGATACGATTCTCGCGGAAACACACGTGTTCTACCCAGAAAAATGGCGGAGGCAAGTTTCAAGCCACCTGTTTTTAATGACGAGACGAATGCTAGTGCGGCATGGAAGAATCTTAAACAAGATTTGCGGATTTTCTTCATGGCATCAGGGTTATCAGAGGCAACAGAAGAACGTAAAGTGTCTATATTGTTGTACACACTCGGGTCGAAATATACGACAGTTTTCGACAATTTTGGACTGACAGAAGCTCAACAGAAGAACTATAAACATGTAATCAGAGAATTCGACAACTATTTTCAGCCAACCAAAGTAACAAAGTTGTACATGAAAAAGTTTGAGGACCGAAAGCAGCAACCAGGTGAGACTGTGTCCCAGTATATCAGTGGACTTCGAGAGAGGCACAGAACTGTGAGTATGGTGATACTCTCGAACAACAGTTGTGTAAACAAATCAGCGTAAGCGTCAGTGATCGAGCATTAAGAGATAGACTGTGGTCAGAGGATCTGACACTGAAACAGATTACAGAGAAATGTCATCACCATGAACAGAAACTAGAATCACTGAAGGAAATCGAAGGATCCACAAGTACCGTAACAGATGTAAACTATGTACGTCGAGGTCGAGGTCAAAGCAGAGGTCGTAGTCGCCATAGAAGTCAAGGTTCCAGAAACCAGCAAAGACGAGGCACACAGATCTACAGAGGAGCCACGACACGGAGACCGCCACAGAGGAACTGTACTCGGTGTGGAAAACTACCACATCACAGTCAACAAAGATGCCCAGCATTAGAGAAAACTTGTAATTATTGTAAATTAAGAGGTCACTTTGCTGTCATGTGTAGAAATAAGAATAAAAATGTACATTTTGTAAACACATGTGATGATTATTTTCAAGATGTCAATGATTATGATGATTGTTATGAAATGTGTAATGTAGAGGAAAGTATGAATTCTTTGAATATTTACTCCATTGGTGTAAACAAACCTACAGAGTATTGGTCTGTCATATTACGTACCCCATATGAACAGGGTAGAGGTGTAGTGCGTATGAAAATAGACACACAGGCAGGGTGTAATATATTGAGTAAACAGTCATTTGATCGCATGGCACTTCATGGTTCATTATCTTTGTCTAAGTCACAGGTAACCATAAAAGCATTTGGTAATCATAAAGTCACACCTGTTGGTAAAACTACATTTACTGTTATTCACAAAAGCAAAATGTATGATATTGATTGTAAGGTTGTTGATGGTGATGTACCTAATCTTCTTGGAGGTTAATCTAGTACTAAGTTGGGGTTAATACAAAAAGTAAATGCAATTAGTACTTATGTACAAGGTAAATACTCGCATGATCGGAGTTCACAACATAGGCTACCTCCAGGTCCCGAGATTCCCACTGTTCAAAGCCCCCCTCATGAATCAACACAAGTACGCCCCTTTGATTGATAAATCAAATAAGAGTACTAAAACCCAGACTCAGTCAGACTCCGAGTTCCTAGTCCGGGTTCCTAATATAAACAAAGTGCCACAGAGTATTCGTGAAATTTTGCTTCAGTATAAAGACAGATTTCCCACAGACAGAGTAGGAAAAATACCGGGAAAATGTACGTTGTCTATTGACCCAGATTACAAAGATGGCCCTGTGTCACAGGCTGCTAGGCCGATTCCTGTAGCGATGAGAGACAGAACCAAAGTACAGTTAGACTTTTTAGAGTCACAAGGGATCATTTCGAAAGTACCAGTTGGTATACCGACACCGTGGTGTAGTCAACTACATGTTGTACACAAGAAAGACAGAAACTCAGTGAGAATTTGCATTGATCCTAAGTTTCTTAATGAAGCACTACTGAGAGAATACCACCCTATCAATACACTAGAGGATGTACTTACCCGTATTAATGGAAGCAAGTATTTTATTGTCCTAGATGCGAACATGGGATACTATCAGCTACAGCTCGATGAGAATAGTCAGTTACTCACCGCTCTTAACACTCCGTGGGGTCGTTATATGTACTTACGTTTGCCGATGGGAATTAAGTCGAGTCCTGAATTGTACTAAAGAGCGATGGAAGAAATATTTCAGGAGCATGATCATGTGAATAACATTTTTGACGATATGCTACTCGATACTGTTACACTACCTGAACATTGTAAAGTGCTACGCTACACGTTGGAAACCGCTAGACAAAATGATGTGACATTTCGACTATCAAAATGTTTGTTTGGCCAGCCAGAGGTAGACTACACAGGTCATCTGATCACAAGCAACGGCATCAAAGTTTCTGATGAAAAAGTGCGTGCAATACATGAAATGCATACTCCAACCAATCGCGACGAAGTAAGAACACTGCTCGAAATGGCTACGTACCTGTCCAAATACATACCTAATTATTCTGATTTAACTGAACCTCTACGAGAAGTAGTCAAGAAGAAGACAGAAGAAATGCATGGATTCTATTTTGATGTACCACAGCAGGAGGCGTTTTCAAAGCTCAAGACTGCTCTCAGCCAATCTCCAGTTCTGAGATATTATGCACTTAATGAACCGTTGACACAAGGTGGACTAGGTGTTGTGATATTACAAAACAACCAACCAGTTGTCTATGCATCTAAAACACAGACACAAACAGAAAGAGCGTATGCACAAATAGAGAAAGAACTATTAGCAGTTGTATTTGGTTGCAGAAAATTTCATCACTTATTATATGGCCGAAATGATATGACAGTGAAGACAGATCATTTGCCATTGGTCCGTATTCAAGACAAACCATTGGGACAAGTTCCGTTACGACTACAGAAAATGTTTTTAAAACTACAGCCGTACAACATCAGGTTAGTCGGAAAACCAGGTAAAGACATACCTATCGCAGATGCATTGAGCAGATTTCCAGTGAAAGATGAATATCCTGGCCTGGTAGATGATATGCGAGATTGTCAAGTTTTCGCAACTGAAGTCGCAAGTTTTTCTGCATTCACCGAAGAAAAGCAACAAGAGCTAAAGATCGCGACAGAAAATGATACAGAATATCGAATTCTCAAAGAACAGATTGTGAAAGGATGGCCCGAAAATCGAGACGAGGTACCACCAGAAGCAAGGCCATATTGGGATTTCCGAGAAGAGCTGACAGTATATGATGGTATATTATTCAAAGGAGAGAGAGTCATGATACCAAGGTCAATGAGACATAGCATATTGAAACTCGTACATCAAAGCCATCAAGGAGTTGTGAGATCAAAGCAGCTTGCACGTGACATTTTATTTTGGAAAGGAATGAACAAACAAATCGAAGACACTGTCTCAAAATGTACATTTCAAACAATGAGAAATGCAGAACAAAAAGAACCAATGATCAGCACACCTACACCAACGTTGCCATGGCAATATGTTTCAACAGACTTATTTGAAAACCAAGGAACACATTATCTAGTAGTAGTTGATCATTACAGTGGATATTTGGAGAACAATGAATATGAAAAAGAGATCACATTCGAACAAACAGCTCAGAAGTTGAAGACACTTTTCGCTACGCATGGCATACCTCAGAGTGTGTATTCGGACAATGGTCCACAGTATGATGCTAAAGAGTTTAAAGATTTCAGTCAGATCTGGGGATTTAAACACCAAACATTCAGTGCCCGATATCCACAAGCAAATGGACTGGCGGAACGCGCAGTTCAGACAGCGAAAGGACTTGTTATAAAATCTCGGAAAGAAAAATTAGACCTGCATTTAGTATTGTTAGACTACCGAAATACACCAAAAGATGCAAAAATTGGATCACCAGTGCAAAGATGCATGAGTCGTAGAACCAGAACGAGGTTACCGACAAATGAGAAGTTGCTTATTCCACAAGTGATAAACAGTGATAAAGTGACGTCAGAAATCGACATTCAGAAACAGTAAAGTAAATCAAAGTATAATCAGAATTCAAAACCACTGCCACCACTGGATCTTGAAAAATGTGTAAGATACAGACATGAAAACAAGTGGATGCCAGCTCAGTTATTAGGTGAAGCTGAGAAACCCCGAAGCTACATATTTCAAACACCAGCAGGCAGGATGATTTGTAGAAATCGTAGACATTTATTGCAAACAAATGAAGATGATATCTATCACAGTGCTCGACAGAGATATCTTAGAAGAAAATCACAAGATGATTTGATTGCAAAAGAGTTTGTCCCAGAAAATGTGCCAAATATCCCTAAAACACCCCCAAGACAAAATATGTCTCAATCAGGATCACCCAGAGCTCGCCATATATGTGAATCTCCACAATTGAAACAAAGTATTACACATGCTAAAAATAAAAATTAAATGCAAAATATTGCTCCTGCTCAAAAGAGTGAAATTGTAACAAGAACAGGTAGAATTTCTAAAGCTCCTACAAAACTGAGAGATTTTGTTATGTGAATTGTTAAAATGAGCAAGAATGTTACAAGAAAAATGTAATACTTTATGATTGAGAATAAGAGTTGTAAAAGAAAGAATACTTTTGTATTTGTAAGAGTTAAAATACTCTTGTATTTGTGTAGTAATTTGGTAGAATTTTTTTACTTCATTTTATATATTATTATGTTGTTATATCTGATTGATATAATGTGTTATGTAGTTAGTAAAAAAAGGCCCAGTTTTTAATGTTAAAGAAAAATTTAATTTTCTGTGTATTTACACTTATCATATTAAAAGAAAAATACATTTATCATATTAACAAAATAGACATTAATAACAACATATAGTTATAACATCAAAAGACATAATAAACTAAGATATGTAAATCCAAATTTATGTAACAATAATTAAGCACCTTCTTCATCCCAACCAGAGGATTCTCCTTGACGCTGTGTTCGCCAGGAACGAAAGTGCTTCTAGACCCCAGTCTTTCGGGTTGTAATGCTGGGATACAGCTCGACTATCCCAGAGACAGAGAAAGCAACAGTACTTTGTGAAGCCCGTTTGCATACCCATAAGAAGACCAAATACCTTGAGGTCCCCACACAGACTCCACTAGTACTGGTTGTACTTAACAGCTTCTAAAAGAAGCTCATATTGTCATAGGACTCCTTTAGATGGACAGAGTGTGCAGTGGGAATGCTGGGATATTTATTCCCGTTGTGCAGAAGCACAGCCTTGAGACTTTGCTTGGAAGAGTCTATGAAAAGACGCCAGTCTGAAGGATTATGTGGCAAACCAAGGAAAGTGAACAAGCCAGGTACATTTGTGCAGTAGCACAACTTGTTTTCCATATCGAAAAATGAAGCAAGGTCTTTGTTCCGATTCCTGAAACTGGTGATCCGTCTTGATATATAGCTATATATATATATATAATGTAATGCTATCACTTACATTTATTGCATAATAACTAAAAAAGAAGACACAATATTAGAAATTAACTCTGAATGCATATACGCCTTTATGTACAGTATGCATATCTAAAAACTAGGGGTGATGAGTAAAAACGGATTTTAAATCTGAATTCAGCACCCCCAAATTAGGTTAAAACAGCTATTTTTGTGCTTGCCTCAATTTCTTTGTAAACCAGTGATATAATACAAGAAGCTGCGGCACGTCTGAGTTTTGTTGTTTCTCGATAACAAGTGTTTTGTGAGAACCCAAAGACATAACAGAAGGCACATCTTCAACAAATTTACAAATATTCTTGTTAATTTAATATTGGCAAGATATAACTGTGTTAAATATCAATAAAAACTTGTGACTTTGTTTTTATATTTACAACATATTTTTAATCTTCTAATCTTTAGATTAGCCCTTAAAGACAGACCCAATCTTATCATACAACATAGGTGTCAGCTTATTTACAATATTATATATTTTATTAATATTTATAGTTCAATAGAAAATTCAAAACGATATAATATATTTATGTTAGCTTTTAAATTTTCCTTATAATTCTATTTCTAAAATATGTGATCACAAATAGTGTCCTCAAAAACATAATTATGGTTATTTTTATCAAGACAATGTTAGTTATTATTTCAATAACGTTTTGGCTTATTCTTATTGTTATTTCAGTGCTAAATAAGATATATTACGAATAATATTAAACGTTCATCACACCTCTTTGTAGATGAACAAATATTCTTTTACACAACAAATATACAGTTGAATACACAATTAAAAACCCTCATAATTTAAGACTAATAAACATGATTGGCCCCCTTATTGCCAGATGGTTAAGGTTTGTTTGTTTGTTTGTTTTGAATTTCGCGCAAAGATACTCGAGGGCTATCTGCGCTAGCCGTCTCTAATTTAGGAGTGTAAGACTAGAGGGAAGGCAGCTAGTCATCACCACCCACAGCCAACTCTTGAGCTACTCTTTTACCAACGAATAGTGGGATTGACCGTTACATTATAACGCCCATACGTCTGGGAGGGCGAGCATGTTTGGCGCGACTGGGATTCGAACCCGCGAGCTTCAGATTAGGAGTCGAACAAACATTCGTGCACATGTATTTGACAATATAAATTTTAATGCTTATTTGGGTCTATGCCACACTCTTCTATTTATGCTGACTGGTGTTTACCTTGCTGCATTGTAAGGAGCATCAGTGCTAAATCTCATTTCTTTAGTCGATTTTTCAGATCTCTAGGAAAGTTCCTTGTGTTACCTATCCACTAAAGTAATTTCTAGTCCATGACGTGAAATTATTTTGGTGGTATAAACTCCTACACGGTGTCTTGGATCAAGACATTCCACAAAAAGAGAAACACACTTCGCTTAAGCTAACCCAATTGGATTTTTGTGTTGAAGACCTGGATAATACAGAATGACAGAGTTAGTGTTTCATATAGAGTACAGTTGCTATCAGTTTTCTTCTTATCCTACAAAATATGCATTAAAAAGCAATGACTGTCATAAGCTATTCAATGTTTTATGTATTCTCGAATCACAAAAACAACAACTCTCCTAAGTTTCAACATCACTACTATCATTGTCTTCTCTTCGATATACCATCACTGGAGCTTCAACTCAAGGAAACTCTAAATATTAGTATATTCATTACTCCATCAAAATGAGTCTCAATTTTATTGACAGTAGACAATAGTTCCGCTGCTTCAGAGAAGTTGGCGACAAATAGTTGGAAAGAAACTGTAGACATTTCATTTGGAATACATATTACGGCCAGTTTCTTACTACTGCTATATTATGTGAGTCCATTGAAACTATAACTTACCCATATGATGACTATATTTTCCATATTTAAATCACAAGTCTGTTTTGTTTAACCGTCGAATAGTTTTCTCAAGCTCTAACGTACAGACATGAACTTGTAGCATAATTGATGTATCTTTCACTTTTTAGGACATTTAGTTAGTGTAAGCTGTTTTAGCCTATTGAAAGTCGTCGATGCATTATCAGACGAATTGGGAAGATGCAAAACGCATATAAACCTCTCATGTTAAAAACTTTTCTCTCATCATTCAACTTGATTTATAAATACTTGGATGCCACATCTAATGTTTGAACATTTTAACATATCTATAGATTATTTTATTCAGACACAACCATAGCATTACTGCCAGTCTTTGTTACTTTCACTTGACTATAATTATTCTAGCATAAAGCTAGATATTGATTTGTCTATAACTACAAAACAATACCCGGAATCAATCCCTCTTCAAATAACTCCCAGGACACCAATGACTTTAATGAGCAGTGAAGTAATATTGAAAACATAGTGCATGCACTGGATGACATGTAGTACTCCCAGTGGATATGTCATGCAACTTTCAAGACATATCAAATTAGTTTTACAGTATATATATATATGTGTGTGTGTGTGTGTGTGTATTTCTTCTTCTGAAACTTAAACACTCTCCTCACAAATCCACCATTACTAACAAATAAAAAATTACACTAATTTACACTAATGCCATGTAAATGATCATTTTAACAATACCTTCGGAAAAGAATATAAATATTTATTTATTACAAATGTTTGCCTCAACAACATGTCAAATGAACGTGCGACAGAATACATTTTTTTCTTCAAAAGTGGTAAATCCACTTCAAAGTTTCATTTCATAATATAATAACGTTAATAATATAGCACCTCATGAATACAAATAAAAAAATGTAGGCTTAACAAAACATTAAAGTAGCTAGCAATGATTCGACGTTTTTGTTCGTTTCTTCAATAATAAAACAATATTAACTCGTCAAATGAATGATAACATGCTTATAGTATTGTATGCTTGCATAGAAGGGTGTTATCATATGTTACTTATAACAACCTAAAATAGCCTGAAAAAGTTAAATTGAATATTAATTAAATGTAGTGATACATCAAATGTATGATGTTTTTGAATAATGTTGATTCACACTTTTCTTTCTTAACACGAATATAATTTAATATACAAAGAATAATACATTTTATAATAAACGTTTATTACAAATAGTTATTATAAAGAATAATTTATATATAAGAGTTTTACAAATTTATAAATAATACTGAGTCTATTATTTAACCGGGAAGTTCCTTTATATCCTATCTCGGGGTCACGATCAGCGAGTTAATTTCGAGTTACTATAGATATAATTTAGTTAAAGGGGACCTAGCTCGGTCTTCGTTGATCACAAGTGAGTTTGTCGCCGCTGAAGTTACATAATGTATTTTTAAAAGTAATAACATCTGATGTTAATCCATACATTTCAAGTCAAATATTTGTTGTTACTAAATTAATAAACTTTAATCACAATAGCTTACCAAGTTAAGAAAACGAAAAACATATATTATCTCTCCCCGTGTTGAGTTTGTTACCTTTTATAATTGTTATGCAAGATTCTAGAACTTTCAGTTCAGGAAACAGTACTGGGATTTGCATATATACACATTCTTAATTCTTAAGCTCTAGGCCTTCCAGTGGCTCAGCGGTATGCCTGCGGACTTACACGCTAAAATCCGGGTTTCGATACCCATGGTGGGTAGAGCACAGATAGCCCATTGTGCAGCTTTGTGCTTAATTTTAAACAACAACTTAAGCTCTAGAATCTTGCACAACATTAGTTAATAGACTTCCACAATTCAGATTTAACAATATCAGCTCTGTGCATTTTTAACTGAAACGGGCATCAATATCAAAATATATGTATAAAACTAAATCCCTCACACGTAATGTAATAGTTAGAAATGGGCATATTTCTGCCATATTCTGAACAAAAGAATATATAATACAACGTTACTGGCATTGAATCATGTCAAGTTACACGTTATTTACTCTCACCTAGGACACATTACAATTAACAACTATAGCAAACCTGGTGGTTTGTTCACACTCAACGCAATTTAAAGATCGTAATAATTTCTAATTTAGAGTTAGTTTTATATGTATATTTTATATGTTAAAATAAACGAATTTAGTTTCTCTATAATTCCCACTCACAAAATTGAAGAAACATTGGATAAATGTAATCAGTTCACAATGTTAGAAAACATATAAGTTCCGAAAAACATAAAAACGATATTAAGTGAGTAATTTATTCATGTAGATAGACCTTTCTTATTACGGACAAACTGCTTATTTTCGCTTTTACTTGTAACTCTGTTAGTTCAAAAATCTGAATTATATGAGTTCTTACATGAAAATGTGATTTGACATTCAATAAATTTCAAAATTTCAGCACATTTGAAGTTTAACTTTGTGATTTTTTATGAAGAACACTGATGTCATCATCGCTTGTTGAAGAAGTAGAAATAATATATGTGTCATACAAAGTAGTTATAATCTTTGTGTGAAAAAATCGGACAACATTTACTGACAAATATATTTTTAATATGACGTTCGCTTGGTGTTTTTTTAGAAAATGATACCGACTTAGTCGGTAGTTAAAGTACCATCGATTACCCTCCGTAGCCACAAATGCTAGCCCAATGTGACTCTGCCATAAAATCAAACAGCAAAGAAATATATTTCTATATAATCTTTCACGTAACTTTTCAAAATATTTCAGTGGAAGTAATTTTAATGTTTGAGGGTAATTTGGTATATGCTTCAATGATCGTTTTTAAACACTTTGTCATCAGTGTTTTCAATAAATAAGGATTTGTTGGGTTTTTTAATTCGTGCAAAGATACTCGAGAACTATCTGTACTAGTCCTCCCTAATTTTGCAGTGTACGACGAGAGGGAAAGCAGCATCACGACCCACCTCCAACTCTTGGGCTACTCTTTTACCAACCAATAGTTGGATTGACCGCACATTATAACGCCCCCACGGCTAAAAAGGCGAGTATGTTTGATGTGACGGAGATGCGAACCAGCGACTCTGAGAATACGGGTTAAATCCGCCATATAAACTGAGGCCACACAGTAACGTGAATAATTTGGTTCGATTCTAATATGCTGAAAAGTTATTTTAATAATTCTATATATCAAACTAGTTACTAAACTTTTTCCCTATTCATATAAAAATACTAAATTAATTGTGCAATTAAAAGACGCATCTTAAGTTTATAGCTTCTGCTTAAGCATTGAGTTTTGTTTGGTTTGTTTCAAAATCTGCTTCTTCCTGCTAATACAGCGACATATCGACATAATTACAAAGCTGAAGTCAGGGGTTCGATTTCCAGCGGTGCGCTAAACATTAAGCTTAATGTGACTTTGTTACAAGAAAACACACACAAAGTTTGTTTTGGAATATTGCACAAAGCTGCTCGAGGGCTATTTGTGCTAGCCGTCTTTAATTTAGCAGTGTAAGACTAGACGGAAGGCAGATAGTCATCACCACCTACAGCCAACTCTTTTACCAACGAATAGTGGAATTGACCATTACTTTATCACGCCCCCACGGCTGGGAGAGCAACATGTTTGGTGCGACCGGGATTAGAACCCGCGAGCCTCAGATTAGGAGTCAAACGCCTAATAACGCTTCGCCATGCCGGCTTAGGTGGTGGTTAAAGTACTTGACTCATAATCGGAAGGTCGCGGATGCCAATCCCTGTCACACCAAACATACTCGCCCTTAAAAGAATATAGTTACTCGCGAAGTTTGTAGAAAATTTTTGAATTTGGTTGAGCAAGTTATACATAGAGAAATAACCAAGCGAACGCAATTAGTAGAGAAAACGTCAAGTTTAGTTTAGTCAGAAAAATTAGTTATCCAAAGAAAATGCCAAGTTAGCCTGCATGTGACAGATTTTGCAATTAATGTTCTAAAGTGAGTTTTACAGTTTAACAAAAATGAGGGGAATAATTTGTCTTGTTAAATGGTTTTCTAAAGTAATTCACTTTAATGCAAATAATGGACTTTTATACAAATTAGACAATTATTTAGTCTATGATACAACTGTAGTAACCCACGGGATAATGTAAATGAACTATTCAATAATACTTTTGTGACAAGAACAACAACAAAAAAATTCTATCCGTTGAGTTCTGAACTAATTGAATCAGACGGTGTGGATTTTTGACAAGTAGAAAGAATTATTTAGAATTTGAGACACGACTGTGAAATCGTATGTTTTCACATAAACTTAATTTGGTTTTAATATATATATATTATTTTAAAATAATTTGAATGTCTACTGATCGTTTATTGTTTGAATTCATCGACAAGACAAAAGTTTTAGAAGTAAATGTAAATGCTATATCTCAATTCTTATGGTTTATCGGGATATTTAGAAAATACACTGATTCTTCTTTGTGATTTCCATATGTGAAAACTATATTGAAGGGAAACCGTAAAATAACAAAATATTTTCTACACTGTAGACTACGTTAGCTAGCAGGTTGGAATTATCTTACAAGTTCCAACAATGTAATGTTACACCTCCAGTATATATAGACCTAGTTATCTTATATTCGGTGTGTTGTTCTTACAAGCATTTGACAATTTTTTGTGTTTGAATGCTATCTTTGATATAAAAATGTTTACTTATCACACCTAGTGGTTTTTTTAATCATTGTTTTAATCAACATTTTATTTTATTAGCTTTCCTTCAGTGGCGCGAGACTAAATCTAAAGAACCCCAAAATGATGGGCATTGCAGATATAATCCATTGCGAAGCTCTGCTTTTAACAACAACAAATGTATAAGATTGTCTGATTCACAAGAAACTAGTCTTTCTTTGTATGCTTTTTTATGAAAATAAAAGATATATATATGTGTGCTATCTTAGAGCAAAGCTATCCGTTGAGTCAACCGAGGGAAATCGAACCCCTTATTTTAGACTAACCGCTGTACTAGCGGGGGATATAAATAAAAGAAGCATATTCCTTAAAAATATTTATCACTTGGTTTTGGCTCTTTTTTTGATGTTTATGAGATGTAAAAACCAAAGATGTACTTTATTAATTTGAGACGTGTTTGCAAAGCTGCATGAGGGATGTTTGCACTAGCCATTCCTAATGTAGCAGTATGAGACTAGAGGTAAGGCAGCTAGTCATCTCCGTGTACCGCCAACTTTTGGGCTACTCTTTTACCTATTTATAATTAGACTGACTGTACAATAATAACGCCCCCACAGTTTACAGGGGAAGAACATTTGAAGTGACGGGGATTTGAACCTGGAACCCTGAAATACGAGTCGAATACCAAAACACCTTGCCATACCATACCACTTATTACCTATATTGATAATTTAAAATTCCTATTTGTAATTCAGTCTAGATATTTTAACGATTTATAATAAAAATGGGTTGTGTTTTTTACGATAATAGCTTTTTTACACGACATTAAATCAACTTGCGTGATGTTGGAAGATTTTCAGAGCTTCAGCACTTCTGAAAGTACGGGAAAATGTCGCTTATAAATAATCAGGTTATATAAAACATATTTATAAAAGACAAGCTTTTTTATTCTTTTCTAAATATTTGCAATTTCTAAGAGAAGCAAAATAATAATAAAAATATTTTTGACTAACAGTTAGGGCGCTTGACTTGCTACCTGCTGGTCACAAGTACGAATCTCGTCACTGAAAATTCTTCCTTTTCTTAACCTTGGGGCATTTTAATGATTATGAAGTCTTTAAGTTGAAGATTAGTTATATTGCTTATTTGTCGTTCCTCTAGCCTATTACTTCTAAATTATGGACTTTAAAAGTCCACGAGTAGCATTTCACAAAGTTCAATAAAAGTTTTAGTTTCAACATGAAAATTACTTTGCACATGGATTATTAAAAACAAATACTCAGTGAATTTGCGGACAAATCTTTATTCCCGTCACACCAAACATACTCGCCCTTTCAGACGTGGGGGCTGTTGTAAAGAGTAGACAAAGAGTTGGGGGTAGGTGGTGATGACTTGCTGCCTTCCCTCTAGTTTTACACTGCTAAATTAAGGACAGCTTATCTTCGTGTAGCTTTGCGTGAAATTAAAAACAACAAACAAAAAATCTTTATTTTATCAGAAATACATCACTACAAAACATTACTTTTTACATGTTAAAAACTTATAATATTATGAAGTGAAACACTGCCAAATTTTGTTAACATACACACAATATTTTAAAAAAAGTATTAAATCTACAAACACTTTAAATGAGTGAAAGAGGTATTGAAAGATTTTGGAATACATCAATAGTTGGAAGTGTGGAACTTTCAATGGAATCTTAATTTTTGGATCTTTAGATTCCACATCTGGTCACACTTACAGTCAGTCCACATATAAAATGTAATACAATACATAAATCAAAAGAATATATATAATTGCTGTTAACGTTCTGTTGAACAGGACTCGGCTACTTGTGGGCCGCCTGTTGGTAGAACGTGAAACGTGGATTTCCGTGTTCTTCCTTGTGCTTCCAATGGTACATACATTTTCTTTGGTTTGCCTGTTTTCTGCTTCTTCCAGAGAACACATTGAATAAAAAGAAGAAGAGGAAGAACAAGAGCTGATACAGTCTTGTGGGACTTTATGGATTTCAACAGTCGTTTCAAATATTATTGGACTTTCATCAGGTGAAGAGTCCCTGTTGCACCATAGGTTCCTTTCCGAGAAGCGAAGTAAATCCTTACTCTTTTTCTGAGACTGATTAACTTCACTTCTGTAAAGCGGACAGGAAACGCACACTAACCCTTCTTTTGAGTTAATGTATCCCACTACTTCCACAAGCTCATCTACTTCTGTTTCCTCTTCTTCTTTTCTATTCAATGGGATAAAAACAGTCTCTAAATCTTCTTCCAAGTTCTTAAATTGTACTGCATGCACCAGTTCTTCTTCCTTTGTTTTATCTTCTAGTCTTCTATTCTTATTGTTCTGTTTTACTTCATCACCTCCAGAGCAACTGTAAAGCAATTTAATGGTATATTACATAATGTTGGAATTCAAGTAGTTAAAAAAAATATTGATGTTATTAGTAACCATAAAACAATAAAATAATAACAAAATGAACGTATCACCGAAGATAGCTTTTAAAAACACATATTAAACTCTCGGTTTGCAAAATTGTAAAATTTATTATTCATAAAAATTTTCAGTACTCACTCAAGAACAGAGCCGTTTTCAAATAAAAACGACAAACAACTTGAGGTAAATATTTTAATAATTATCGTGAATTATTATAATGTTTCATTGACGGAATCGCAGAGAATTTTGCTGAAAACCGAAATAGAACATCGGGTAAAACCTATTAAAAGGCAGACTTATTCTTGAAACAATACCTTAAGTCTTTGATTTTCAATATTTCAGATTACCCAAACATTAATAATAACCAAAATTAATGATTCTCCGACTGTAGACAAAATCGAAATTTGTTCATATTGTAATATTATTCTCTTTTCGCAAGCCTACAGCAATATCAGCTACGTATTTTCCACCAAAATCTAGAAACACTATACAGACACAATACTCAGAACGCTGTAAATGTTCATAACCTACTCTTTTACCAAGGAATATTGGAATTGATCGTCAGCTAAAAGGGTGTCACGGGGATACGAACCAGCAACCTTAGGACTACAAGTCAAGCGCCCTATCCACCTCGTCATGCAAGGCCTATAAGCAGATAAAGTTGGATATGTATTGCTGACAGTTTGCTCAAACTACAAATGGGTGCTATGACTTGTAATTAGATTATTGCAAGCGATGTCTACTCTAGTGTAGGATCGAACAGGAATTTTCCAAAAGAACTAAAAAAATACTTTAAAATTTAATTTTGTCTCACTAAACCGAGAAAAATATCTTCATTAAAAATATACTGAATGTTATTATTTACCTTTCAATTTTACATTCTATCAGATATACAAGTGTGTATGTGTGTGTGTTATTATGGTAAAGTCGCATCGAGATATCAGCTAAGTCCACCAAAGGGAATCAAAACCATGATTTTAGCGTTCTCAATCCGTAAACTTACTGCTGTACCAGCGGGGAACCAGACATACGATGAGTAATGAAGTATGTCCAGAAGTTATATAAATATACTTATTGTATTTATTAAAACATATTGTTTCATATAAATATAAAAATAGAATGGGTTTAAAGTTAAATTCGTCCACTATTCCAACTAATCTTGTCCAGTAATATACTCTTTGCAATTATTCAACTATGCGATTAGCTTTGAATTGTCAAAATAAATAATACAATGTATGAAAATGAGAAGAAGAAAGACAAGTGAGTTTTATGGTATTTAATATAATTTTAGCCTAGCCCATTGCTTCATGCGTCTGAAAATATAGCTAGGCTTAGTAAAAACCGTTGTAGGTCGAATTAAAAGAAAAAAAAATAACAGCAAGTTTAATGGATAAATCAATAAATATTTGTTACATACCAAGATGGAATTAAACGTTTGAAACATTTCACAATCATTCTCTTCATTTGTTTTCGTTTTTTGCCCATATTTAAATAAAATACTCAACTAATTAGTAAAAAGCAAAATTCCTACAACCTTTTGCCGTTAAATCGAAAGTGAAGCTTGTCGTCACAGCAATACTTTTGAACTATTCGATGAGATATTGTTGTTTTATAAATGCTGTAATTTTATTGGACACATATTATACCTAAATACAGAAGAGCACAGACTCTTCCAAACAAAAGTTTAAAAAAATGTCGTTAACATTCTTGCACACTAAACAGAGTTTTATAGAACTTTTCTAGCCAAAAACATTTTTCGGGTATGGCTGTTAAAATTTATGTAAATAAATTATCTTCTTAATAAATAAATTATGTTTTAATTTCATTGCTTTTATTTTTCTCTTTCCAGAATTAAAAACAATTATTTCAAAGATTGTTTGTTTGTGTTTTGAAATTTCGCACCAAGCTACCCGAGAGCTATCTGTGCTAGCCGTCCCTAATTTAGCAGTGTAAGACTAGAGGGAAGGCAGCTAGTCATCACCGCCAACTCTTGGGCTACTCTTTTATCAACGAAAAGTGGGATTGACCGTCACATTATAACACCCCCACGGCTGGGATTGCGAGCATGTTTGGCGCGACGCGGGCGTATTTGAAATAACTACGCAATTTAATATAACATAACGTATTAATTAATTATCTCAGGTTATAAATCTTGTACCATGGCCTAAAATTTAGCTTTTTGATAATTATGAGTTGAAATTTAATTTTTACATCAACATCTTGTAAAAGAGCGTTGTGGAATATCAATAATCGTTCTTTCACAAATGTCCTCTCACCTTAATACATTTATTAGTAGTTAACGATAAATCCAAAATGGCACACTTCTTGCGAGTTCGCTCCCCAGTGGCAGAGCACAGATAGCCCATTGTGTAGCTTTGTGCTTAATTCAAAACAACATCAAAAATTTTGTGAGTTCTTCGAATATTTAGTTTAGAAAACCATTTTTAATAATTTCAAAAGATTTCTCTTTCTCTATTATTGCTTCACTCCAGTGTTGTTGTTTTTAATTAAAGTAGTCAGGGATGGATACAGAGGGGGATGAGAAATGCATCCCCCCACTGTCCACAACAAAATTGTGTACGATTAGTTGTAACTTGAATATTTAGAATAAAATCAAAAAGTGAGAGTTCATAGTCATATATGTTTCTTTTCTTTGTTTCTAAATTAATTTCATGAAATTTACGTTGCAGTAACAATGAAAAGTTTACTCGGGATCGGGTTTAAGTGACTGTTACTTAAACGATCATACCCCCACCAAAAAATCCTTTATTCACCCCTAAAAGTAGTCTATACGTTTTGCATCATTATATAGTTCTCTTTAACATATTCTGTTTGATCAAGTGGCCTATAACAATTGCCAATTAAAAAACTCCTTGCATTTGAAAACTCATACTGTTTAGTCTTAGTAAAGTCAATATCTTCGCTGTCGTTTTAATGTATTCAGTTCTAATAGGTTGCGGTTCATCCCTTATATAGAAATCCACTCCACCCATGTTAGTTTGTAATTCTTCAATAACCTGAAAACTGGAATTTGTAAACAACTGCTGTTATCAATGTTCGCCGCATCACACCAGGTTTCAATGGTTCCCATCATTCCGTTATATTTCATTTGAAATTTTACGTTGAATTTACTTCTAATTTTTCCTCTATTATTCCTAACATTAAAGTAGAAACAAATTTTTAATTGAATCTGTTGTGTTCATTTTTTAAATTCGAGAAGCTTATCTACAAAACTATTGTTTATCTTGTTATGTTCAAAATAATCTCTTGTTGATCGTTGCTTCCCTATCAATTTTTTTAATTACTAAAGACCCCACCGTTGCGCAAACATTCTGTTATCTAAATTGCAAAGTTTCTTGATGACGAGAAACCCACTTGAAATGAAAATGTATGTCAGAACGGCTGGTATTGGTATTAACATGTTTATCAATAAGAAGGGAACAACGTTTCGATCATCCTAGGTTATCTTCAGGTTAAAAAAGATGTCCGTAGACTTTGTCGATCTGAAGATGACCAAGGAAAGTCGAAACTTTGTTCTCTGCTTATCACTGAAAGTGTTAATACCCATAACAATTGCAAAGTTTCAGTGATGTCGAGAAAACCCACTTGTAGAGAAACATATAGATGCAAAAACGGCTCGTTTGATTGAAAAAAATTTTACGTGGAGGAGCGAACAACGTTTAGGACTTCTTCGGTCATCGTCATGTTCATGAAGAAAAGAAGAGGTAACTGACCGCAAGCTGACCACATATTTGAAAGGAGTTGGGTAACTGAGTATCGTAATGTAGAGGGCATACTTGGATGTTTGAATATGTAATTTTGTATTATTTTATTATAATTATTTACTATATTGTTTTTTATACAGGTATAAAGGTGTTCCTTTGTATTGGTTTATTTTGGGCTTGAGTTGTTGTATAAGTAAGTCTTCTTTAATTTTGCGTTTGACATATTTGTTTCTTTATTTAGTATTTGAGTATTTTTTATGGTTATGTTGTGTTTATTTGACTTGCAGTGCTCGAAAACGTGTGAAGGTGACTTTTAATGTTCTTTGAATCTGATTTCAATTTTTCTGCTTGTTTTTCCAATATAAAAGTCGTGGTAATTATCACGTTGTGTTTTATAAATAATGGTGTTGTGGTGTTTGTCATTGTAGTTTTTACATACTATAGACCTCAGTTTTGTGTCTGGTTTTTGAATAAATTTGGTATTACATGAAATGTCATATTTTGTGATTAGTTTTTGCCAAAAGTTGGATATTTTTCTGCTGATGTCGGGAATATATGGTATGCAGCAGAATATGGTTTCGTTATTTTTTGATTCGTGAAATATATTTACTTTTGTTGGTTGATTTTGCTTTATCTCTAGGTATGTGCGAATAATGTTTTCTGTGATTTGTGGAGGAAACTTATTGATGTTGATGAAGTTTTGTTTTATTTTGTCTAATTCGTCGTTAACTTTATCTGATGAGCATAGTTTTATGGCTGTGTTTATTTGGTTTCTTTGTATGTTTCATGTGCTGAGTCCCAAGGAATGTATAGTCCAGTATGTTTGATTTTTCCGTGGATTTCTGTTTTAAATTGTGTATTGGTTATAGTAATTTTGAGGTTAAGAAATGATATTTGATTGCTTTCTTCTTGTTCACATGTGAAGTTGATGTTGGTATGTATAGAATTAATGTGATTGAAAAAAATAAGTGTGTGTTCTGTGGATTTGAATTCTGCAACCGTGTCATCTACATATCTGTACCAGTATAGTGGTGGATGTAATGCTGTGTTAACTGCTTGTGTTTCAACTTGTGTCATAAAAATATTGGCTAGAACTGGTGATACTTGCCAATGCTTAAGCCATTTGTTTGCATATAGTTGAGGTTGTTGAATATAAATTTTGTCTCCATTGTGGTGAATTCTATGCAGGTTGCTAATTGGTTACTGGGAATGTCTGTAGATGTGTTATAGTCTCGGATATAGTCTTCTAAGGCTATCTTGCAGCCTTAAGCGGTTGGAAATTCTGTAAAGAGGGATATAACATCAAAACTGGTCATTAAGGCTTTATGATTAAGTTGATTGAGAGTAGACTTGAAATTAAAAGAGTTTTTGATGAACGAGCTGGCTGATGTTGCATATTTGGCTCGATCCTCTGCATAAAAACATTTTTTCAACCCAAACGAGCCAATTGCAAAGTTTGATTTAAACTCATCATCAATAACAATTAATCCTACTATTTAACCAGTTCTTACGATGAAAGTTTGACCAGTATACAAATAAACAAATAATAGCTTTTGATTTTCTTTTCTTTTTGTGGAAGCTAAGTTTGTGAAAAAAGTAAAATAATAAATTAACACCTAGCGATTAAATGGATAGCAGTAAAGCGGAAATATGTTTTTTTTTTGTCACGTTGTCGAATTTGTAAGTAGCTGCTGGTTTGCTGTAGTGAAAATTAAATTTAAAATCGATAAAAACCTCTTTAGCAATGGGAAGTAAATCACATTATATTTAACAAGATGTAATTAGAAGTAAAATTACTATTTGCCAATATTAAAACATAATTTTTACAAAGTTAATCCGATTCTTTTGTACATATGGTTCTCAACTACAAATAACATTAACAATAATGAATCCAACTCTAACCCTTGTACTACTACAATATATATTACTCGGCATCCTACTCCCAGTACTAATTATAATTACTGTGTTAGGACTAATACCTATTATAACTCAATAATTACATTGTCTCTTACTTTGGTAAAATATTGAACACACAGGACGAGTTTTCATATGATGTGTTTAATTTCTTAGCTTGGAACAAAACTAAGATGTTCAGTAAAACTAAAATTAAATTGAAAAGATTGTACGAATCAAACGGTTACTAACTTACTATGTTAGTCACTCAGGACGGCTTTAATGTACTTCTAAATCCTGATCTATTCAGTATCTATATATCTTGTATGATAATGCTTAAGGTATAGTTAATGTCTGTATAAATAATTATAGTACAAATTTGGCGGTAATTGTTTAAGTCTTAATAATAAGATTTAAAACAGTCTGTGCTGTAGTTGAAGCATTAAACAGTTTTAAGTTGTAAGGACAACTTAAAATTTTCATTATTGAACATTTTAGTTTTGTTTTGAACTATTATGGAAGAAATAACTTCTTAAAATTAAAATTCTGATACTGTGTTATTAATAAAACTTTGAATTATAGATCATTTGATTTTTTGAAATATATAATTGTTTATTTTACACAGTTATAAAAAAATATTAAATAAATAATTCATAATAGTGAAATAAAAAGTTGTGCAGAGTGGCCCGTAAGTCCCTACCCATCCATATATTGTTATAAACAACGTTATAATACCAATGATGAGTTGAAGGCAGCTGTTATTGTGGCATTTGGAACAATAATCCCTGTTATGTTGAGGAAAATGTCGCACAGAACATGGCGTCGCATAATATTATGCAGCGAGAATGAGGGAAAAATACTCAGATATACTGGATACATAAGATATATGGATGGGTAGGGACTTACGGGCCACCCTGTATATACTTTCAATAATTATTAATAATTACTCAATTTACTGATCAAAACACATGATAGTAATGTAGATCAGAACTAAAAAAATTTTATAAAAATATATATGTAAAAACAGCTGGTATGGGTTGAGAAAATTTTTTAAACATTTTCTCGAGACAAGGTTTTGTTTATGTTTTTTCTCCATATCCATACACAAATGTTTGCAATTTTTCTTCGCATAACCCTATTCTTTCCCTTTTCTAACCCTACAATCGTCTATCGTCTGTTGAATGATTACTAAATTATATGGTTACCTGGAGTTTCTTACGTCCATGAAGAAGAACGGTTAGATCCCTACCCTAAACGATTCAGTTTAATAGCCCTAAAACTGTCTACAGTAATTAACGTAAATAAGTAAGTGTTATCTTAAAAATATTTTTCCTCCATTTTCAACATTTGTAATTTTACGAGCTTACAACACTACAAGTGAGGGTTCGATCCCACGTGGTAGACACAATAGATAGCCTTACTTTATTGCATGATACATACATTTTTATTCATACATAGCCATAGAGACTTAGCAGTTTTATTTAAGATTCTCCTACAGAACTACTCAATAGCTGTCTGCACAAAGTCGTCCCTTAGCTCGAACTGATCGAACATGGGAAAGGCAGCTAAGTAACAACACCTACCACCAGGAATGCTAAGTAACAGCCGCTACAACCAAGAAAGCTAAGTAACAGCACTTACCACTAGGAAGGCTAAGTAACATCATCTACCACCAGGAATGCTAAGTAACAGCCGCCACAACCAAGAAAGCTAAGTAACAGCACTTACCACTAGGAAGGCTAAGTAACATCATCTACCACCAGGAATGCTAAGTAACAGCATATACCACCAGGAATGCTAAGTAACAGCTCCTACCACCAGGAATGCTAAGTAACAGCCGCTACAACCAAGAAAGCTAAGTAACAGCACTTACCACTAGGAAGGCTAAGTAACAACATCTACCACCAGAAATGCTAACTAACAGCATATACCACTAGGAATACTAAGTAACAACACCTGCCACCAGGAATGCTAAGTAACAACACCTACCATTAGGAATGCTCTAGCTTGACATGGAAACGTAATAATTTTTATCACTTCACAAACAGTGATGTAACTATGGTGCAACATAACACGTATAAACATCGCTTTAGGACAATAACCCACCGTATTAAGTCTAAACTACTATTAAGATTTGTAACTGTGATATGACCTAACACGTATAAACATCGGTTTAGAACAATAACCCAACGTATTAACCCGAAACTACCATAAAGATTTGTAACTGTGGTACGACATAACACGTATAAACATTGCTTTAGGACAATAACTCAACGTATTAACTCTAAACTACCATAAAGATTTGTAACTGTGGTTCGACATAACACGTATAAACATCGCTTTAGGACAATAACCCAACGTATTAACTCTAAACTACCATAAAGATTTGTAACTGTGGTACGACATAACATGTATAAACATCGCTTTAGGACAATAACCCACCGTACTAAGTCTAAACTACCATAAAGATTTGTAACTGTGGTACGACATAACACGTATAAACATCGGTTTAGAACAATAACCCAACTCTAAACTTCCATAAAGATTTCTACAAAAAATGTTTTACTACACGTATAAACATCCAGTTTCGGGAGATATCCCGATGCATTAGCTTGGAAAAACATTTTTTTTATAAATGTTCCTAAACTCCCATCAAGATCTCTGAAAAAAAATTTAAATATCTGTTTATCATATTATATTATTGATTTAATGTAAATAGTTGAACGTGTACAGGTCATACAGTCCTTCATCTAGCATCATAACTTTTAAACATTAATTTACAACAGTTTTAATACAAATGAACGTTTTTCATGTTGAAAACAGAAATTTGTTACGACTATTTACAAAAATAAAGGGGATTCGCTAAAGTTTGAGAGCAACTTTCGCGTACTCAACTGGTGAGGAGCTTAGATTACTATGGGTTAGAGTGTAGTCTGTTCTATTAGGCATCTTTCAGCTGCTTTAGTATATAAAACATTATTTTTCTACTTATTTAAGCTGAATAAAGTTACGTAATTACGTCACCTGGTGGCTTAGACTCATTTTATTTTATGTCGGGTTTGTTTTTCTCATACACCTCGGACCTTCCATCTCTATTTTATGAAATGTCATAAAATATGTATATGCAACCAGATTTTATAGAATTTTGTTCAAAAAGAGCGTTTTTATTCTCTGTGTACGACAATTTCTACGCTATTGACCTGTGATAAAGGGTTGATTAGAACTTCAATGGTTTGAGCGACAGGTCTTAACACTTATTTTCTAATATGAGCAGATGATATGCATATGTTCACTTTTCTAATGTGAGAATGTATAAATACATATATATATATGTATGCTAAGCTTTCTCCATTGTTTTCATTATATAACTCAAAGCCAACATAAAACAAGTCGCTGTGTCGTATCTTATCATTCCATAAAGCTAACGCAAAAAAAATTGTACATCAGTAGGTCAATTCATCATTACCCTCCCTCTAAATATAGAAACAAAAAATAAACAATGAAGCCTGCAGGCAGATATATATGAGACCATTGTAATAAAAGCTACTATTACAGCAGCACATGGTGATGTTCTTTTGAGAATATTATTTCTTCTTTATAGGTGTTACGTTTTTGTTTATGTTTTTCGCAGACTAAACGCAACAGAAAAACACAGATAACAGCTTGTATAATTTATTACTCTAAACTATTATATATGTAACAGATATAACATAAATTATATAATAACGATGACAGATATTAAGTTTAAACCTTCAAAATTAATTGCAAAACAAAATGGTACTAGTTTCAACCTTCAGAATTAATCACAATACAAAATAGTACTGGCCTGTATCTAATATAATGATCTAAAATGAAAGTCTCAAATTCCAGTCTAGGATGTGAATTTTGTCCCACGAAGAAATTCCGAAGTTTAAATGAAGAAGTTCAGAAACAATTCACGGTTCAATAAATTCGACGAAGTTCTTTTCACGATGCCTCCGATGAACGTCACAAAATTGTCGCCTTCGATTTTTCTGATCACCCGTAAATAGTTCCACACGTGTTGACTTTCAGTATAACCACTAATTCGAATGAATCGTAGAGATTGACGAAATAAAATCACAACTTCTGTAGATCTAACTTCAGTCACAAATCACAGCAAACACTTAAACCTTCTCAAACGAATGACTGACTCTCTTCTTTTTTCTATTAAAAACTAATGACTGACTCCTTTTTTCTCGCGTCACCGTCCTTTTATACCAGTAGACCTACTACTCGAACAATCCCGAAACTTCCATAGAACTCCAGAGCAATCCACGCATGTCCGTTCTTGCACGAGACTCAACGTCTAGACACGAGGCCGCCAACATTTCATTTACATACATATGATTGGTATACTTAATTCTAGAAAATTCTAAATGTTATTTTAAATGAATAACAACGTATTTTATCGTTTAAACTTTGAAACAATAATATAAATATGGAAATATAAATAATAGAAATGAAAATTTAAACACAACACGAAATGTTGTCGTTTACAAAATATTTACACGACATTTACATAACAATAGGCCTGTAACCAGGTTTTGTCTATATAATTACCAATCGTTTATTTCATTGCTTCCAAAGGAAGAACATTTGATCCCGTAATGAATCACATTTTAATGTTGGATGATAGATTAGATCTGAATGCAGTGAGGAGCCAAGAACATAAACTATAAATGTATAGATATAGAAAGAATGAGTAAGTTTCCTACCAGAAAAGATAAAAGTATATTTATATTTATTTATAAAAAACACCTTTTCCAACTGCAAACATTATAAGGTTGAAATGGTTTAAGTAACACAAAGTGACATCCGGTTTGTAATAAGTGAACTACTTTCATGAGGAAAATATAATTAAAGGTTAACAAAATAATCAAAAAATAAATTTCAATCTATTATTCAATGTATTGTTACAATAAAAGTAAAACTATATAATGTTTAATTTCCTCACTGCTCATTTCATTATTTTCCTACCTTTTGACGGGATCTTCAGATCTAAAAAAGTTTTTATAACAACTTGTTATATGTTAACTTTATACAGAGAGTTGAATTAAAAACTTTATTACATCTGTAAAACAGGACCCACTTCTTTACAGGTTGATCAGGAAATGTAGATGTTGAAACACCTCGATTTACAGTAACATTCAGCTTTAAATCACTCACATTGCATGTGAATAATATTTATTCATAATTTTTTTATACGCTTTATTTATATCAGTATAGTAGCATAATAACATTTAAAGGGCACAATTCATAATAAAGAACGTAAAAACTGATAACAGTTAGAACAAACTTCATAGGCTAAAGTGCAATAGCATTTGAAACGCTATTATGTTATATTGTCTCTTTTTTCTTGGAAATAGCTTGTGTATTGATTTGGTAACAATAAAATGACTAGTTAAATTCCAATAATGAATTTCATCGGGTTATTTTTGTTTGCTTGTTTTTGAATTTTGCGCAAAGCTACACGAGGGCTATCTAGGACGCGAGCCGTCCCTAATTTAGCAGTGCAAAACTAGAGGGAAGCAGCTAGTCATCTCCTCCCATCGCCAACTGTTGGCCTACTCTTTTACCAACGAATAGTGGGATTGAACGTCACATTATAATTCCCCGAAGGCTGAAAGGGCGAGCATGTTTGGTGCGACGGGGATTCAAACCCGTGACCCTCAGATTATGAGTCGAACGCCTTATTCCACGTTCCTAGTCAAATATCTAAAGATCTCAATTAATAAGCTTGATCACAATTACAGTTTCCGAGGTTTATAGTACACCAACTATGACAATAATATACCAATAATACATTCTGTTTCTTGGCGCGTCGTGTTTGTTACATGTATTGGTATGAGGAGAGTGTATGGAAATTTTAGCATGCAACATGATACTGACGATATACATACAATGTTGATTCTTACACTCTATAATCTTCTACAACTTTAAGGAATAGGCGGGAATTTCGCAATAGACATTTAATAATATAAGATATGTACATTTTTAAATATAAATTTTAATTATTCATACACTGATATTCAAATAGATATATAATAGCAAATTCGTCATACCCCTCTCCTTAAAGAAATAAAAATTATCCAACGTCAGCTTTTAAGTTATAAATTATATATGTATTCGCAATAAATATAACGCATTATTAAATAATTATACAACTTCAACAATCATACCGGTATATAACACAGTCAATACAAACAAACTTATGATCATAAACTAACATAGCACTTGATGTTATCAAATCCTATGATATACTCTTGTAATGTTAAACTCCAATTTATCAGTCTTCTGTTTTTGGCCTTTATTTGGTTCAAAATTATCAACAAGATATGATTAGTATAAATGACAATAGGTTGTTGTAATGTAAAGACATTCACCCTGAAATGTTCTGAAGCTAACATTTGTTGTTTTCCACAGTAGAAAAATTACTTTGGTGAGAAATAAACTTTTTAGAAAGCAACAAATAAGGTGACCAATATCTTAGTCGTCTAATTGTAACATAATAGCACCAACATCACAATCGCTGGCATCAACAATAAATACGAAAGGCTTACCAAAGTCAATCGTCATCAATGCAGGGTAAGTGCACTATAAACATTTGAGATTTTCAAAAGCACATTGACATGTTTCAGACCATTTGAACTTTTGATTTTTCTCCAATGTGTTTTTTAACAGTACAGTAATGTGAGCCACGTTTTTACAAAACTTTCTGTAATGATTAGCCATTCACAAAAAATTTATTGTTTGTAGTTCGACGATTCCCAATACAATAAACTTTTACACGACTGAAGGGTATCTAGAGATGTGAGGTAGATTAAAAGAAGCAACAGAAATGTTCTGACTAGGTTTTCCGATCAACCGACAAGTAACAAAACTGAGAAACATCTTGTCTAATTTTTGATCAAAACAAATGTTTCGTAATTTTGTCATGTCTTTTTAACATTTAAATGACCTCTCATGGGAAGTTCACGAGCAATTTTTCAATATTTGAGAATGATATGCTTACGGAACAACAACTTGATAAACTACACCCCAGTTCACTTGAGATGACACATCCTTGTAATCTCCGTTTTCTCATAAGTGCACTATTTTTAAAAAAAATAACAGTTGGAACTTTATCCATTTCATCTTTTGAGAGTGCACATTTAAATAGTGGAGAGATCTGCTGATCCTTTTATTGCTCAGCGACCAGTTTACTATTAGCCAATTCACATGATGAGCCATATCCCTCACGCCCATCATTGTCACTCACCGTAGAATCAATTGTAGGACAATCATCTACAAGATTTTTATCGGATACAAAAATGTCTGAAACAAATCTATAATGTCGTGTTTCGAATATATGTATATTAGGGTGCGTCAAAAAACAAAAAGTTGTGACACTCAGTCGCTCGCTTATAATTTGATTCCATTCAATGAAAAAAATATGCTAGCGTAAAAATCAATCCAATACATTGATATTTATGGGTTGCGCAATGCGCACAAAATAACAACGTGCTTCCGAAACTAAACGAAAAGTTGGCATTAGTTAAAGGCTAGCTTCAGCTTTAGACAGAACCCAGATCAGTGACCGCAAAGCCGCGCAAATTTTGCTTACTTTTGCAGCTCATATTGGACATAATATCAAGGATCTTGCCATTAGCCAAAGTTCCATAAGGAGGAAATGAATTACTGACCGTACTCTTCGAGCAGCTAAATTGAAGGAAAGTTTTCTCCAAACGTTCCTTTGACATTACATTGGGATGGTAAGCTGATGCCTGACTTGGTTGGCAGAGAGAAGATCGAACGTTTGGCAATTTTAGTTTCAGGTAAAGGTGAAGAGAAGATTCTTTCAGTGCCCAAGATTGATAGTGGGGATGAAAATTCAGTAGCTTCTGAGATCAGATGAGTTTCAGTAGAATGGAATGTAAAAGGCAGAATTAAATCGCTTTGCTTTGACACCACGGCGACCAATACAGGATCCAAATCTGGCGTCTGTCTGAGGATTGAAATGTTACTTGAACGTGAGCTCTTGCACCTTGCCTGTAGACATCACATTTTGGAGATTCTTCTGAGCGATGTATTCTCTACTCTCGTGATAGAGACATCAAAAAGTCCAGATATTACTTTGTTTTTAAACTTAGAGATTGTTGGCCTAAAATTAATAAAACTAAGTACATAACAGCAGTAAAAGCAATGTCACCTCGAATACAGCCTTGGAAGGATGATATTATTCAATTTTGCCAGAATCTCCTTCAATCTCAACAACCACGGGTCGATTATAAAGAGCTCTTGGAATTAGCTGTTATTTTTCTTGGATCTCTTTCACACGGACGTTCTTCAGTTTCTTTCCGTACTTCTGGTGCTGCACATCGTGCACGATGGATGGCTCGAGCAATATATTCTATAAAAAGTTGGATGTTCCAAGAGGAGTTTGGTAGACTGCAACCACGGCCTGCTTCATCTCGTGTTTCATTTGACGCACATTTCTGCAGCAAACTTGGCGATTTGTGTCTTTATGACTAAACATTACTTGCTCTCATGGTTTACAGCTTAAGATGCTTCTGTGGCAGCTCGAAGGGACCTTACACTACTCAAGGAACTTGCATTGCATGAAAATCATATGATTAAGGAAGTTGGTACAAAGATAAAGAATCGGCATTTACGGTATTTAACTGAGGTTGCAGTTGGGCTTGCGCTCTTTGATGACGGTGTAACGAATAGCGACAAACTCAAGATGGTCTCAAATATGAATACCGTAAAAGGATCTCCTAGGCCAATTCCACGTTTAACAGCTGATGCTGCAAGCAGTGCTGTTTCCAGAAAACCTTCAGATTTTTTTACCTCGGCAACGAAGAAAATGTTCTACCATCTGGATATTAGTAGCACATTTTTATCATTACCTCCGAAAGAGTGGGGTGCCTCCGAAGAGTACAAACAAGGAAACAACAGATTAAATAAACTTTTTGTGACAAATGACGCAGCTGAAAGAGGAGTAGTTTTAATTCAACAGTTTACGGCAAAGGGCCGCACCAAGAACGAAGATCAATTTCAGTATATGATTCAGGTGACAGAAGAACATAATTGGCAAACATAATGCGAAGGGGCAGGCAGGAAAGACAAAACTTCAATGAAATAAATTTTTCTTTCAAGTTTTTTTTATGTTTTTGCTAATTGTATAATCAATAAGTATTAAATAATTTCTTTAAATAATAATTACCATTAACGATGTAATGTAGGGTAAATTTAAGGAAAATAGTGAACTTTGCGAGGGATGCGCGACTCCTAAATACTTCGCGATTGGGCCCGGCATGACCAAGCGCGTAAGGCGTGCGACTCGTAATCCGAGGGTCGCGGGTTTGCGCCCACGTCGCACTAAACATGCTCGCGGTCCCAGCCGTGGGGGCGTATAATGTGACGGTCAATCCCACTATTCGTTGGTAAAAGAGTAGCCCAAGAGTTGGCTGTGGGTGGTGATGACTAGCTGCCCGCCCTCTAGTCTTACACTGCTAAATTAAGGACGGCTAGCACAGATAGCCCTCGAGTAGCTTTGTGCGAAGTTCCAAAAACAAACAACAAAACTTCGCGATTGAAATGAAACTTTGTCTATGTTCTTTTCTCATGCAGTTGCACAACTGAGCAAAAAAATTGAGAAATTTTAATTTTTATCCTTTGTCCGCTGACGCACCCTAATGTATATCATTTGTTTTTGGCTTAACTCCTAACCTGAACTCGAGTTGCAACACACGACGGAAATACACCGGGATTTTCCTCAACCACAACATCATCTTTAGATGAAACAGTGAATGGCTAGCTAACCATATTTACTTCATCAGCCACTCGCCCCCTCCCCGCCAAATCGTTTTCTAACAATAACGATACAACCTCAATTAACAAAGTAAGGCTTACTCCATCCGAAACTTGAACTGAAACTAAGTTTTATGCTAAATAAAAGTAATGAGGATGAATATTAAATATACCACCCTCAGTACCTTGAACAATAACAGAAACACCAGTAGCAGAACTCGAATCTGAAAACAACACAACTTCTAGCAATAATGATTGAGTAGCGCTAGTATCAAGTATAATGTGTGTGGATATGGGATTATTAGTGCCGTTTGGTAATAGCACAAAACTAACAGACAAAAAAGGTCTAAACTCGTCTGACTACACACCCTGAATGTTCACTCCTTTTCATTTATCAAACACCAACAATCGGACATATCGTGACCAGGTTTTGTTTAAAAAATGGCAGATGGGCCTTGAAGGTTTTGAAGAAGTTTTATCCCGACTGTATGTAAGATCGATTTCTAACTTGAGTAGCTATGCCTTTTAGAAAATTCTAAACTTTGTTGAAATGAAAAGATACAGGTTTTTGTCAAAATGTTGGGAATTTCTTTCACGAAATATGATTTGGTGTGTTAAAGTGTAATCGTCGGAAACAGCAGCTGCTTTCCTTAGTGTTTCGACTTTCTTTCATTCAAGTAAGTTGTTAGGTCGTCACTGTGTGTGTGTTTTCAAATGGCAAAGCCACATCGGACTTTCCAAACCCTGATTTTCGCGTTGTAAGTCTGTAGACATGCCTATGTACTTGCCCCCCAGTGGCTCAGCGGTATGTCTGCAGACTTACACGCTAAAATCCGGGTTTCGATACCCGTGGTGGGCAGAGCACAGATAGCCCTTTGTGTAGCTTTGTGCTTAATTCAAAACAACAACAACAACAACAACAAAGCCTATGTACTAACAGGGAAACACTAGTTTCAAAACTTTGGCAATCTTATATCTTTCTAGCTGTTTGAGAGAGGGTGATTCAAGAAAATCCTGATAATTGGACGTAATAAACTGTTGTTGGCTCTGAGAAGCATAAATGAAATTATGATGTAAATTTGAATTTAGGTCGAATTTTGTCTCCATTTTAGACTTTGGACACAAATTCCCAATTTATTATGTTACTTATTATAATTTGAAATAGCCTAAACCTGAGTTAAATTGTAATTTAGATTTAGAAATTAAATAAATGTTGATAAGTATCTAATTTATTATAAATGCCAACAAGACTGATACACGCAGTTTTCCTTTTTGATACAAATATATTTTAACATGCTAACAGTCATAAAATTTATAATAACGGTTATTACAAGTATTAATGTATATACAAAAGTATAACAAACTTACAAACAATATCGAGTATTCTTTCTGTTTTGGAACTTCCTTGACATCTCATCGCGGGTTCACAATAAGCGAGCTTATTTCGAAGTGACGTGTGTACAATTCACTGAGCATATAGGTAGCCAGCTCTTATTCCTATTTCTTCCCCTATCTCACGTGGACCTTTTCGCCACAAAAGTTCTGTTAAATCTGCGTAAAAATATTTATATTCGACGTCAGTTTGCTAAAGTTAAATGATTTATAATTTTCGAAATTATTAAACGTTTTTGTTCAAATATCTGAAGTTCTCAATTAATAAGCGTTAATCACAGTTATAACTTTCGAAGTGTACAGTATTCCAAGCACAACAAACCAATAACATGCACTGTTTCTTTGCCAGCCGTGTTTGTTACGCTTCAAGGCGTGAGGAGATTTTGGAGAAATTTCAATCTGCACAAAATTATTAACGGTACACTTGTGTTTTCTACAATTCTAATGAATAGGCCAAAATTCGCAAAACAGATTTAACAGTATAAGATATGTACATTTCTAAATATAAAGCTAACTTAAACAAACATCAATATTCATATAATTACGTAATATTTGAACCATTAATACTGTCATTCTGTGAGCTCAGTTCAGGGGATAACATACTGGATTATGGATATGAGGTTCTGTAGTTCGATGTTCGGGTGCCATTATCGTAAAACAAATCGCAACGTTTGCAATTTGAAGTCGTAGGTACGTTATAAGAGCAACGATTTCATTAAAAATGAATTGTCTTCACATGTAACTTTTAACTTTAGTGAAACTACATGTTTAGTCTTAAGTTTGTTTGTTTTTTATGCATACGGGAGGCTCCAATCAACTCTTTTTGATAAGGCCTGGCATGGCCGAGCGCGTTAAGGCGTGCGCTCGCAATCCGAGGGTCGCGGGTTCGCGCCCGCGTCGCACTAGACATGCTCGCCCTCCCAGCCGTGGGGGTGTATAATGTGACGGTCAATCCCACTATTCGTTGGTAAAAGAGTAGCCCAAGAGTTGGCGGTGGGTGGTGATGACTAGCTGCCTTCCCTCTAGTCTTACACTGCAAAATTAGGGACGGCTAGCACAGATAGCCCTCGAGTAGCTTTGTGCGAAATTCCAAAAAACAAACAAACAAACAAACTTTTTGATAATCATATAAAATAGTAAATTGATTTATATTTTATGATTCTCATACTTCCAAAGTAAAAGCGAATCACTGATTATTTCTGGAAGTGAATATAAATAATAATATAAATGTGTATGGAAATTATAAGTTTACTTAGAAGGCGTTAGAGTAAAGTAATAAATAAACTCATGTAATTTTACAGTAAACACTAAATTTACAGTTGCTTATTTCTCAGACTGTTATGCGTCATTAATTGTGATAACATCACCTAACTAAATTTTTCTTTGCCATTTTATATCCCATAAGACTCTGTAACAAATACGATTTCACGCAATGACTTTCTTACCGACCCGACCATCATACCAAGCATGCTCGCCCTTTCAGCAGTGAAGCCGTTATAAAGTGATGGTAAATCCCATTATTCGTTGGTAAAAGAGTAGCTCAAGAGTTGGCGGTGGGTGGTGATGACTAGCTGCCTTCCCTCTAGTCTTACACTGTTAAATTTGGGACGATTAGCGCAGATAGCTCTCTTGTAGCTTCACGCGAAATTCAAACCAAACCTTTCTTATAAGAGTTCAGAATGAAGGTTCTGGTTAACTAAACAGATATTAAAATTATTTAATATTACTGTTCTTATTGAGTTTTTTACTAACGTTTAAACTATATCATTGATAAGAATTTATTTTGTATCACACTTTCTTAAATACTGTCTCGAGAAATAAACTTTGTATGTTGTTTCACATATTAATACATTACTCATTTGACATCATGACTATATAGCAGCCCCCCAGTGGCTCAGCGGTATATCTGCGGACTTACACGCTAAAATCCGGGTTTCTATACCCGTGGTGGGCAGAGAACAGATAGCCCATTGTGTAGCTTTGTCCTTAATTCAAAACAACAACAACAACAACGACTTTTTAGTTACAAATTGAAAGCACGATAATCTCAAGTTTTCAGACATTCTTTAAACTATTTGTGAAGAAAAAAATTCTTGTGCTTCTGAGACTTTGTTGGGTTCAGTTTCCTAAAAGCGTATATCATACAGAAAATTTCATGATAAACACTGGTTTAAATATGTTCACTGCTGAACGGATCCTTTTAGATGATTCAGCGTAACACAATGAAAAGCCCATCATTTCTGGTTTGCTTTGTTTTAAATTCACGCAAAGCTACTCAAGGGCTGTCTGTGCTAGCACTCTCTAATTTAGCAGTATAAGACTAGAGAGAGGACAGCTAGTCATCACCACCCACCGAAAACTCTTGGACTACTCTTTTACTAACGAGTATTGGATTGACCATCACATTATAAAGTCCCTATGGCTGAAAGAGCAAGTATGTTTGGTGCAATTGTGATTTAAACACTTGACGTCAGATTACGAATCCAATATTTTAACCCACCTGGTCATGCTAAACCTATTTTCTGTAACTTCAAATCCAACAAGTTTCTTTAACGAACGTTTACTGAAAGGCTTAATTCATAGTAGTCGTTAACATAATACTTATAGCTACTTGTTAATTACTCTGTACAATCAGTACTTCTTCTGTCTTTATATCTTTGTCCAAAGAGAAACTCAATATTAAAAAAACTGAATTATGTTTCTGAAAGTAACTGTAACAAATTTTCTAAATCAATATTTTAGCCATATTCTCTTTTTTTAATGTTTCTAGAATAATGTTCAGGATTTCTAAGAAGATTTAAGTTACTGAGCCACACCCATAACTCCACGTCCAAAATCATTATGGCCAATTTACAGTACGTAAGTCCTTAAATAAAACATAGCCTATGGTAAAAACTCGAGTAAACTACACTAAAAATGTGTTACCACTTTAATTTATCTAACATACAGAACAACGTTTAAACCTTTTTTAAGGTCAACCTTAAGATGACCTTAGAAAGTAGAAACATTGTTCTGTATTTTATTTAAATTAAAGTGGTAATACCCATACCAGCCGTCATGAGAATATATTTTTACTTCAAGTAGGTTTCTCGTCACCACGAATATACTGTATTTATTATTATTGTTATATCTTTGTATTGTATATAAAAATAAGTTAATTCGTTCAATTATTAATTCAGCAAACACATCGTATTACTTAAATAATATGATGTAAAGTGCAATATCTTTTCGCGTCATATTACGTCATTTTTATCACTAGTTTATGTTACTTTGTTATACACAAACTAATTTATATACGTTCACACAAATGTCATTACAATTTTGTTTTTGTTTTTTTAATTTCGTAAACCACACCAGGGCTACCTGTGCTAGTCGTCCCTGGTTCTGTAGTGTAAAACTAAAGAGAAAGCAGCTAGTCATCACCACCTACCGCAAACGATTATTGGGATTGACCGTCCAGTTATAATGCTCCCATGGCTGAAAGAGCAAATATGTTTGGTTTGATGGAGATTCGAGCCCACGACTTTGGATTACGAGTAGAAACTTAAGAAAGTATTATCTTTCTTCTCCGACATATTAAAGTCCACATTCACAAGAAATATTGTAAACAGTATTTCTTCTATTCATTGAGTCTTTTGATGGTTTGATATGTATACAAACTACAATTATGTTGCCTTGTAGCTTGTGGGTTATGTTCTGGAATATCTTCTTTATGTTTTCTGAGAGAAATTTGTCCCTGGTTTTTGGAAGATCAGGATACAACTACACCTCTCATTATTTGTTTGTGTTCTAAATATTGTCGTTTCGGTCTGTTTTTACACACACACACGTCGTGAAACACCATTTAGTTTCAAAACTAAAATGCAGTAAAGAAAAACACCAATCTCGTTGAACGATCTTTAGTGGCACTCCACAGTGCTTTCCAATGTATCAGTGATAAAACTGAATGCTTATAACACTGAAAATCGAGTTTCGATACCCGCTATAAGCAGAGCACAGATAAAATATCACCAAAAAACATCGCACATACCTCTTGTTTTTTTTTAAGGATACAACTAGTTTTACTCTTCACCTAATATATTAAAGTGTCTCTTACGTTGGATAAAGTATTTGTTTATACAGAACGGTACCAACTACTGAAAAACTCTGTTCGGTCTCCATCTTTCCTTAAGAACTGTCGTTTAAATCACATATAAATTTGTAACAATTCCAGCTTAAAATTGTTTGTTTCTGTCCCTAGCGTTTGTTCGACACCTACTAATTTATGAAAAACCACCTGTAAATATACTTTAACATGAACAAAAGCCACAAATAATATGAATGAATATTTAAAACGTTCTAATATTAGATAAAATGAAATGAGAAGTTAGAAAATAACTTAAGTTTACGTTAAGGTCATCACCTCGAATTACAGGAGAGAATATTGCAGCATGAATCTACGTTAAAAACAGATATTTTGAAAACTGTTTAAAAGAAGCATTTATAATGTCTTTAGAACTGGTGATATATGAAACTACAGTGGATCTGTGGTAAATTTGAATATGAAAAAAATATTTCTTTTACGTATTTTTTTATGTATGAATTTCTGTCCCTGAAAACCTAAGATACTTTTTGACGTATCAAATTTCTTCATTTAGAGTAAATCTGTTAACCTTTCTAAATGTTATTTCTGTTAAGTAAAAAACAACTTTAGTAATACGAGTAAGAAGCGCAATTTCTGTAAGCAAATATCTTCATAGAAGTTTCGCGAATAGCAGATGCTTGTAGCAACTGATAGGGTTATATTTTGTTAAAAGCTATTAAGAGCTGTCTACCGATGCAAGTGTAAAGTGTAAAATAATTTAAACAATTTTATTTCAAAAAGCGATTTTAATTATTTAACTATTTTACATTAACTACAAACAAACTTTGTCGTTTTAAAAGACAAATTTCTTTAAACTTTCAAAATTATTCAAGTATAAAATTCTTGAAAAATATATGTCCTTGTGATGACGATCGGCAACCCATAAATTAAAAGCTATTCCACTAAGATGACGATCTTTTTATTTAGTGTACATCTTAAATTCATTAATAATTAATAAAAACCTCTATCCTGCCTAAGTTTTCCAATTCAAGAAAAGGCAGAGTGCTGCTATCAAGTGGCATAGTTTGGATTTTCCTACCAATTTCATTTTGCCTCATCAACAAGACTCTCAAATGAACCATTTTTAACAACTTCTAAAAAATATCAGCATATTTCGATATATACATATATATATTGAAAATATTTGGTATCTTACTTTATTTGCTTTAGGTAATACTATATATATTAAACAAAAGTAATCAAACAAAGTTATTTTAATTATTCAAGTGTGCTCTCTGAACTATACTCCTAACTACTATGCCTTTCGTTTACGGAAAAAAATATAATTCCACTATTCAAGATACCAGTTTATTAGAATGAATAAAACTCAACTTTGAACCAGAAAATATTTTATCTACACAAAAAGATTAAGAAAACAAATAAAACTCACAATACAAATGAACACATATTAAATTTCGTGGAACATATTCAGTAAGTAAAATTATGATATATATATATTCGTTATTAAGTCCTTGACATAGCTCATGCGAACTCTCACATGTACAATACATAATGGAGAATACGTAATATTTTTATATAGAATTAAATTTTAAAAAACACTTTAATTTTGAAATATCTATGAGAGTGTTTAATACAGTTGTTTCAGTTCAGTTTTATTAAACTGATGTCTTCCATATCCAGTTCAAATAAGCTACTAAGAAAACTATAACACAATCTTTATTCCCAACACTACCATCAAAAGGAAAGATTAATATATTTAATGATTGGCTATAGTACGCGAAGCATGGATACTTGAAAAAAATAGAAAACTGTAAACAGAGTTTGAAACACCCACAAGTAACAAGAAAGAATAACGTCGGAAACAGAACACTTTATAAATACTAAAGATGTCAGAAGCAGGGAAAACATTATAAACACTAGAGATTTAATAAACAGAATACATTATAAATAATAGGTATGTCATGAACACAAAATAATTTAAAGACTGTAGCTGTCAGAAAGAGAAAACATTGTAATCATTCCTTTTATGAAAATAAAACAACATAAAGAATTCCATTATACCTAAAAAAGGGATATATTATGATATATATGACGCATTCTAAAGGTCGTGAGTTCAAATCCCCATTACACTAAATATTCTTACTTCTTCAGCCAAGAGGGCTTTATATATTTACGGTCAATCTCACTATTCATTGGTAACAGTGTAGCCTTCGAGTTGACAGCGGGTGGTGATGACAAACAGCCTTCTCTCTAGCCTTACACTGCTAAATTATGGGCGGTAGCACAGATTACCATCATGTAGGTTTGCGCGAAATTCAAAACAAACAGAGAAACAAAGTTTATGTATGATTGATAATATCTTATTTATATGACATTTTATTTCATATACTATCTTGATCGTTATTCGTGATTTGTAATATTGTTAAAACTTTGATCTGTTGTTCGGCGTGTTTTTAGGGATTATTTGGTAAAAAAACACAATATCCAATCACTTAACAGATTAATTTATTTTTTCCTCACAGTTGCTATTGTCCACTCACACTTACATCTAAATACAAACTTTTCAACAGGAACTGGTGTCTTTCGTTGTTAACTTGCAACTGATGGATTCCAGTTATATTAGCAATTGGAGAACTTCCTATAAATGTACACAACAGCTTTGTTTCAACCCATTTCTCATAGTATTGTTTATTATGACATCTAGAAGTTGTTCACATGCCAACTACTAACTTATGAGTATGATAAAAGTTAAAACCTTGTTACTAAGCACAAAGCTATACAATGGGCTCTGCTCACCACGGATATCGAAACCCGGATTTTAGCGTGTAAGTCCGCAAATATACCGCTGAGCCACTGGGGGGTAAGTTAAAACCTTCCACGTTTTCCATAAGTATGACTTGTCGTGTTTTATTTTTGTTCCACAACTTTCGTCTCGATGTTTTCTTCTAGGTGTCACTCCAAACTTGATGGATATAACAGCTTCGTGTGTTTGATGGTTATCACATTTCTTATGTGTAAGATTGATTAATGCAATTAAAGTTGATTTTTTTTAAATAAAACAACAAGATGAATAACTTCCTATATTGTACCAATTCACTATATAAATTATTTTGAACTGAGCCTGTTATGCGTTATATGATGCTTTTTATCATATACCACTGATCTCTCGAATGAGAAATATTGTTCAGATGACAAGCTAAATTCTGGAACTAGATCTGTTGGTCACATAACTGGACTAGTTGAAGAAGGTTCTGTTGTCACAGATGTCTCAGTGGTAGTAGTAATAAGTGTAGACCAAATACAGTTTTAACTAAAATGGTTATATGACATGTAAAAATAATTGTTAAAATGTCAAACTTGGCATTGTCAAACTGAGAAATGTATGTTTTATTATACATCTACGTACTTAAATTGTATCATGTAAAATTTCTTAGAGCAGCAAATAATTTTATTAAACACTTGGGGTAAGATGTGTCACTCGGTTTCACTTATCACAAGAAAACCTTACCGAAACATGTTTAATGATAAAATATAACATCAACTTATTATAAATAACGTCTGTAATCTTGTATCAGTTCATAATAAACATTCATTGCTTAGTTAGTCCTTCTTGTACTCTAATAACCTCTGCTATATCATGAGGTTATTAATGTAATCCGCCATCATTTCCTCCCATCATGTCACTACAAGGCACTGCGACTCAACTGCAGTAATCAGTTTAAAGTAGTATTTATCAGTTTTCCGACTCAGTTCTGGCCAACAATTTCCAATGAAATTAAAATCTTGAGATCGTTTAACGAACATCTGGACGAGATAATCATCTGTAATACATGAACTTTGGACTTTGTCATTGAGCAACAAGAGGTTATTGCCAAACCTTGTCCTGGCACATAGCAGAAATATAGTATCCATATAATGTCTACAAGGAGCGCTGTTGATGTTTCTCTTGAGGATATGAAGAGCAGTTTTACCACCATGATAAATAGCTCTTAAAACATATTTTACAACTCCTGTGCATTTTCTGTGAGAAAAATAGTCTTTCCTCATTTGTTTTCTAAGCAACCGAAAACAGAATTCATTTCAAAAGATGACGTATCACTAGTATTCTAACTGTATGTGATAGTGCTAAATTTTCATTAATACTGGTTTACAAATAGCCCTTTTTGCATTACGAACTTGCTAGCTCAGTGTATTATCTACTGTTATCTGGATAATCTGGAAACAATATGTTACTCCCTTAAGTCGAAAGATGTCGCTAGACTTTTCGCGAATTTGAAGTTATAACCTGATCAAAACACGGTTATTTCTGGCAATAGGTTTTCGTCACCTACAGGTTGTACTTTTTTGAGACAATGTCTTCTGTAGTCCGATGACGTTTCAGGACTCAGGATATAGTACACTAGAGATATCCTACTGTCCTTGGCCATTTCGGTTTATACTATTTCTCGACAGTCGAACAAATTTTTACGTCGCTAAGTATGACTCTAAACCAAGTACAGCGCTGATCTGTTTCAAAAAATATTATATTGAAACACGCTATTTAATGCAAAATATATATTTATGTGTGTTTTGACGAACAAATGCTCAAACAACTTAAAAAGATCGGAACAACACCTCGGACATATCATCTTGTTATGCTATACTTTCTTAGTTACCACTTGAGCATTAACTCAATAACTTGATTGATTGATTGATTTAGTGTTTTATGGCACAAAGCAACGAGGCTATCTGCGCCAAACAACCGGTAAAAATGTAGTAAAAGACATAAATGGAAATGAAGGTAAAACAAAAAGTATAAAACCAATGTTGACACCTATTCTACAAGGTTAAGATAGAAGGCAGAGTGTAAAAAGTTGTAAGGTATTTACTCTATCAAAAAGGTATAATCATAACCCGCCAGGAAGACTAACAGGCAGGTACAAGACCCACCGTCAGTCACCTGAAGTTGGTCTTTCCAGTCCTGGTTCTGGGTTATGTGTCACAGCGACCAGTATCAAAATGTAAAATAATAGAAGTATTATAAGACACAAGTAGAATCACAACAATGAGTAGCCAAATGTTCAGTAAAAAGAGAAAAGTCACATAAATGGAGTAAAATTTGTAAAAGTAAATGAAGGTAATAACAAAACAGCAATTAAAACAGAAAATAGTGTAAAAATCAATGGTGACATTCAGTCTTCAAAGTTATAAACTATTTACTCATAGCATAATAATAATGATCATAACCAGCCAGGAAGACTAACGAATAAGTTCAAGAACCACCGTCAGTCACCTGAAGTTGGTCTTTCCAGTCCTGGTTCCGGGTTATGTGTCATAGTAGCTATTATCAAAATGTAATGGAATAAAAGTTTTAAAAGACACTCAGCAAAATTATAATAAAGAGTAGCCAAATGTCCAGTAAAAAGATAAAAGTCAAGTAAATGGAGTAAAATGTGTAAAGGTAATTGAAGATAAAAGCAAAACGGCAATTAAAACAGGAAATGGTGAAAAAACCAATGACGACATCCAGTCAACAAAGTTGTTAAGGACAACCTGTAGCAGAATGGGAATGATCATAACCCGCCAGCAAGACTAACAGGTAGTATGTAAACCACCGTCAGCCACCTGAATTTGGTCTTTCCGTCCTGGTTCCGGGTTATGAGTCAATATGGCCAGTACAAAAAGGTTGTAAAAGTGCGAAATGATATGCAGCAAAAGTGTAATAGTAACTCGCTAGGAAGACTAACAAGTAGTTCAAACAGACAGTTCAAACAGAAGCGTTAGTCACTTGAAGTTGGCCTTTCCAGTCCTGGTGTTGAGTTATTTAATGTTCTGGCCATTGTTTAATGTCACATTGAATGAGAGAGATTAAAACTGTAAAAAAGGAGCCACAATTAAAAAGGTGTAATAAATAAATATACCACACTTAAATGAGATGAAAAATATTAACGGCCATTAAAAAATTAAAAACTTTATTAAGGTGGACAGAGTCAGCATCACCAATAACTCTGTCCAATGTTACAGACTGACCCTGGGAAAAAATATGTTTAAAGTATTGCCGTCGTTGAGAATTGTAACGATGGCAAGAAAGTAAAACGTGGCTGATAGTGATTTGAGTGTTACACAAACTACACATTGGTGCATCAGTTCCAGATAATAGAAAATGATGGGTTAAAAAACTGTGACCAATGCGTAGCCTAGTGAGAACAACTTCCTCCTTCCGAACTTTACGGAAGCTAGATGGCCAAACTCCAATTTTGGGTTTGATTTGAAAAAGTTTATTGTCACGTTGTTCACTCCAAGTGGACTGCCAACTGGCACGGAGCCGAGCCTTGAAGACAACACCATAGTTCATGTACGGAATAGGCATAGTGGTGATGGTGCTGAGGCAGACATATTTAGCTGCCATGTCTGCAAGCTCGTTCCCATGAATACCAACATGGCCTGGTATCCAGAAAAACTGTATTGAAGTAGCTGCTAATGAGAAATGGGCCAGTTGGTTTCGAATATCTGCGAGAATAGGATGTGAGCTAATGTGAAGTGATTCCAAGGCAAGTATAGAACTAAGCGAGTCAGTATAAATAGTGCAGTTGGAGTACTGCTCAGCTGCAATATGATCAAGGGCAAGAGATATGGCATACAGTTCAGCAGTGAACACAGAAGCTGTAGAGGGGATTCTGCGTGCAACTACTGACCCATAGCAAACCATAGCAGAGCCCACTGAATTACCTGATTTGGAACCATCTGTATAAATGGGAACTGAATGATTGTTTGAAATATATTCATTGAATAAAAGACGGTACTTCCAGTCTGGAGTATCCGCCTTTTTTAGGTGATTGAAAGAAAGGTCACACTTGGGGGCTGTAATAAGCCATGGTGGGATGCGTCGACCTGTGGAATCTGCAATGTTATCCAAGGACAGACCCAAATCATCCAATTGTGCCCGGATGCGAAGGCCAAACGGAGCAATGACAGATCGTCTGTTCTGAAAAAGTACTGCCCACCGAGGAAGAAAAACACATTCCCAGGTGGGATGCTTTGGTAAGGAACGAAGTTTCGAAGTATATTGTAAAGACAGTTGCAAACGGCGAAGGTGTAGAGGAGGTTCATGAGATTCAATGTATATGCTTTGAATTGGAGAGGTACGGAAAGCTCCAGTGCAGAGTCGAAGTCCTTGGTGATGAATGGGGTCCAGTATCTTTAAGGCCGAGTGTCTGGCAGAGCCATAGACCATTGATCCATAGTCGAGTTTCGATCTAATAAGAGCACGATATATCTTTAACATTAAACGGCGATCTGCCCCCCAACTGGTAGAAGAGAGGACACGGAGGATGTTCAGTGCTCTTGTGCATTTGACCCGAAGCTGCTTTAAGTGTGGTATAAAGGTCAGTTTACGATCAAAGATAAGCCCCAAGAACTTTGTCTCCGGGACCACTGGCAGCAAAACTTCACCGATATGAAGTTCAGAATCAGGGTGAATACCTCGTCGACGGCAAAAGTGCATGCATACAGTTTTGGAAAGAGAAAAATTAAAGTTGTTCACTTCAGTACACAATTGAGGGAAGTTTGTAGTTGCCGCTCAATATATCTCATATTCAACGATTGACACGAGATGTAAAAGTCATCGACATAGAGCCCGTTTGCAACAGTGAAAGGGAGTTGTTCAGTGATGGCATTTATCTTTATACTGAAAAGTGCGACACTCAAAACACAGCCCTGACTGACCCCAAGTTCCTGTACAAAAGAACAGGAAAGTGTCGAACCCACAAGAACTAGGAATCTCCTGTCCATTAAAAAATTGTTAATAAACATGGGTAAATGGCCATGTAACCCACATGTATGGAGGTCTCGCAAAACACCATACCTCCACGTTGTGTCGTAAGCCTTCTCAATGTCAAAGAATATTGATACAAGATGTTGGCATTCGAGAAAGGCTTCTCTGATTGATGTCTCAAGTCAAATTAGGTGGTCCGTGGTGGAATGCTGTCTTTGGAACCCACACTGGGTGGGTGAGAGGAGGTTGTTTGATTCAACAAGATAAACATTAACCATCCTCTCTAAGGTCTTACAGAGACAACTCGTCAAAGCAATTGGACGGGAGTTTGAAGGAATCTATAGGATCTATCCCTGGCTTAGAGAAAGGTAAAATAATAGCCTGGTGCCAGGCATCAGGAGAAACATTCTCCTGCCAAATCCGGTTGAAGATAATCAGAAGGACATCAAGAGAAGCAGGAGATAGATGGTGCAGCAGATCATAATGAATATCATCAGGTCCAACAGATGTACTGGCAGACCGATGAAGGGCCATTTTTAGTTCCACCAACGTAAAGGGACTATTATAGTCAAAGAAACAGTCAGTTTGAAAGGAAAGAGGCGATCGCTCTGCCCGAGTCTTGATAGCCAGGAAGGTGGAGGAACAAGCAGAAGTGCTAGATACCCGGCAAAAGCTTTCACCTAGAGTGTTAGCGATGTTCCGGACATCAGTCACCTCCTGACCATCAGAGAGTAAGATCGAGAGGGGAACAGAATTTTAGTGCCCATTAACCTTTCGAATCTTGTACCATATGATCTTGGAACTGGTGGTAGAAGATATGCTGGTTGTGAACTTAATCCAAGATTCCTTCTGGCTTTGACGTCTTACCCACCTAGCATGTGCTCGGGCCCGTTGGAAAGCAACCCGATTTGAAAGTGTGGGATATCTACGAAAAGTATCCCAGGCCCGTTTTTGAGCCTTCCGTGCTAAGTTGCAAGCGGAATTCCACCATGGACGAGGATATCGTGGGAAACGTGTCAAGGTTTTAGGAATACACTGAGCAGCTGCATGTATAATACAATCAGTTACCGCTGCAACACAGTCGTCTATTGACGGCTGATCTACGATGGCAGGATCAAGTTCTGCGAGAGCAGTGAAAGTGGACCAGTCTGCTTGATCCAGCTTCCACCGGGGCACGCGGGTAGGGTAGCATCGACCACGGCCAGTCTCTCTCAAAAGGATCGGAAAATAATCACTGCCTAGTGGATTACAGTCAACTCTCCATGAAAAATGGGAGAATAATAAAGGGGAGCAAACTGAGAGATCAATGGCGGTGAAGGACTGACATGGTGCATGAAAGTAAGTGGAAGAACCAGTATTGAAAAGAGAAAGATTGTGATCAGAGATCATCTGCTCTACAGATCGACCCCTTCCATCAATAACAGCACTTCCCCAGAGGGGATGGTGTCCATTAAAATCCCCCAGGATTAGAAATGGAGATAGCAACTGTTCAACGAGAGCATCCAGGTCTGATTGATTATATGTCTCTCCAGGGGACAGGTACAGAGAACAAACAGTGATGGTACGACCCAAGGAAATACGGATGGCTACGGCCTCCAAGGGTGTGTTGAGTGACAAAGACAGGGTGGGCACATGTTGATCAACCAACAGTGCCACCCCTCCATGTACTCGACCATCACACAACCTGTCATTTCTGTACAGAGAAAACTGCCGAATGGAGACTGTATCAGCAGATTTGAGAAATGTTTCTTGTAAAGAAAGACAAACAGGCTGGTAGGAAGCAATCAGCGTTTTGATATCATCTAGATTAGAACGTAAACCTCGACAGTTCCATTGTATCAAAGTGGCCATTATTAAGGGCGGGCAGGTGAAGTGATTGGAGAACCCTTCGGTTTACGACCTCGTATTTTTTTATTTAATGTCTTTCTTCGGAGGAGGTCTATCAATCTCCATGGATCCTGCTCTTGGTCGAGTGGGCAGGTTTTTGTTATTGGAAGAGGAATCAAGTGACTGAGGACGCGGACGAATAATTGTTTTGTTTATTGTGGTGGGAGAAAACGATGTATCAGAAGAAATGCCTGTATTTGAAACTGAAGGACATAGATCTTGAGGTTTGTTGGAAGATATGGGAGGAACAGAGATGGGTGTGGAAGTCGATTTATCTACTTTTTTAACCACGGAGATCAAAAGGCTTTTCATTTGATTTGAAAACGATTCTCTTGGAGGCACAGAGAGATCTGTCTGCACTTCCACTGTAGTTGTGGAATGGAGTGCAGCAGCATATGTCCGAGATGGGACTGTGGACAGCAATTTCCGAGCCTCAGGATAACCAATGTTATGTGTCGTTTTCAAACGCTGCACCTCTTTTTCCTCCAACCATTTTGGACAAGAATGAAAGTAAGAGGGGTGAGAGCCATTGCAGTTGACGCAATGTGGGTTTATGTCACAATCATAGGCATCGTGGTCCTTGCCTCCACAACGAGCACATGTCAGGGAACCACGACAAGATGTCTTTGAGTGGCCAAATCTCTGACATTGAAAACATCGAAGAGGGTTTGGAATGTATGGCCGAACCCTGCAAATGAGATAACCTGCTTTGATGGTGGCAGGTGCACGTGTGGTGGTGAAGTGAATGTTAAAACGAGGGTATTTGTTGGCAGTGTAACTCCATCTTTGCGAGTGGAGATGCGCCTCACTGCAGAAACTCCTTGAGTGGAGAGACCAGCGAGAATCTCTGATTCAGGAACATTCTTCAAATCCCTTTCAACCATAACTTCTCGTGAAAAATTCAAAGTAGCATGGGGTGTAACCTCAATAGGTATATCGCCAATTGCCTTTGATTTCAAGAGGAGTTCACTGTGTTGGGATGTCGATGTTTCAACCAATATGTCACCAGATCGAAGCTTCTTTACTGACTTTGGAGAACCAGCAAGTCCCTCTAGCCCCTTTTGAATACAAAAAGGGGACATTTGCTCTAAAGGTTTTTCTGAAAGAGAATGCAATATCAGAAAATGAGGTACGTGTGTTACTGATGTTGGAGATTGCTGTTCTGAGTATTCAAGACGTGGTCGCTTACCCATTGACTGTTTTTTTACAATTTTACTTAAATTTTTTGTAGGATCCATAGGAAAGAGAAAACGTTTCGGTACTCACTGTCCCCACCCACCATGGAGCCCTACAAGGGGACGCATTACAAAGTCATGCAAGGACAATGCAGCAACGCCAGGGTTTCGTGAGCACTATACCCAAACACCAGCATCAGGCACAATGTCCACAACACCTGTTGAGAACTTCCAACACTGGTACTTGGTTGGCTTTAGCCCAGGTGGACCAGCCGATTGACCCAAGGGGGGCCACCCAAGGGCCGCCCGTCTACAGGAATTCGAGGCCAAAGTGGTGTGTTAGGGTTGGACTCCTCAACCACCAGGATCCTCTCCTCCCCTTCACGGGTCGCCACGCACGGCAAACACGTGGGTGGATGTTTAGATCCCAGAGAAGGTAAACAGACAGAACAGAACCTTCCCTGGGAGGTCCCCTCACCACGTACAGGAATCCACTCCGAGGGGAACTCAATAACTGCTCAATGCCTGAAGACAATTTCTGAATTTTGAACAGTATGCAAACATGTAAGCTAAATTGTACATTACCATTTTTCATATTTAATAGTAAATATGTTTTATGTTTGAATTATGGGGCAGGTAAGAAAGGAGTGACAAATTTAATTGTTTGTTTTGCAATTTCGCGCAAAGCTACATGAAGGCTATTTGCACTAACCGTTCCTAATTTAGCAGTGTAAGACTAGAGAGAAGACATCTAGTCATCACCACCCACCGCCAATTCTTGGCCAGCGAATAATGGGATTAATCGTCACATTATAACGCCCCAAAGACTGAAATGATTAGCATGCTGGGTGTGACCGGGATTCGAATCCTCATCTTACGAGTCCAACGCTTTAATGCACCTTGTCATGCCGTGCCTGACAAATTTAATCTTTTCATTTACCTTTTCAAATTCCAAATGTTTTATTGTGTCACTGATGTTCTTTTCTACCTCATTCACCTCACTATTACATTTTCAAAAATCTTCAATTCTATCAAGACAGTCTTGCTGTTTTAGTGTTGAACTCTCTCTGTACACCTTCATAGTTTCATAGTTCTTATCTCCTATCAGATTTATTTTTGTTTTTAATTATTCATTGTGTGTTATAACTTTCTTTTAACTCTCCACATAAATACACTTCTTTTACCCTGGCATGGCCAGGTTGTTTTTGCGCTCAACTTCTACTCTAAAGAGTGGGGGCTCAAATCTCCGTCGCATCAATCATGGGCAATATTTTCTCTTCAGTTTTACACTGCTAAATATGGGACGGCAAACGTAGATAGGCTTCGTGTGGCTTTGCACAAAGTAAGAATCAAATTTGATCGCTTACTTTTTATAATTTTTTTAAAATTTCATTTTCATTTTTGTGTTTTAAATTTTCTTGTAAAGATTTCTGTTTCTTTTCATCATTAACAGTGTGTTTCCTATGTCGTTCTGTACCTGTGAGGTCATCATAAAAGTTTTAGATAAACAAAAGATCTATTTTGTTTCCACCAAACTAATTTCACTTCTGACACCACTATTGTAACGTGTTCTAAAAGTTGAAAGATTTTTTCTTGGATTATTTTTAAGACTGAAATAACAGAGATTCAATTCGTGTAATAATAACAAATTAATGTATTTTCTTTAACAGGTGTACCATCCTATAGACTTAATTTAAAAGACAAAACATTTCAACACAAACTCTGTAATTACTATAGGCCTAATACACTAATAACGTTTGAAAGAAATATCCTTGATTTATAAGATACCTGAATAATCAACTAGTTTGTTCACGGAAATCTTAACTCTCAGTTATCTAAAAAACTACTCGATGAATCAACATTTCTTCGATCATCCATTCTTGTTCCAAAGGAGAAACTTTCTGGACTTTAGGACAGCTTTTATGAACTTCATTATTTAATTCTGTGATATGTAAAATTTTCTTTACAAACACTAACAGAAACCAAATAGAATCAAAACCGTTGCTGTTTATTTTGATATCTCCAACGTGAATGTTATATAATTCGCAATTCATCAAAAAAACACACTCTTCTACGTCTTTTTTAATAATCTGTCCACATCAAATAACTTCTAACCTTGTCATAAAAACTAACTAGGTTTATAAAAGTTTCAGGTATTTCCAATACACCAAAATCCTTTGTTTCTGCACATGTTCTTTCCTTGAGCTGGATCGTTTAAATTATTGAATACAAATATGATCAAGTTTAGTTATCATAGCAGTAACTGATTATATTGTATTTTCTTTGATGTTTTTTACGAGCTTCATTCAATTATACACTCTAACATGCATATTAATTTTAGAAATGAGGTAAAAATAACGAGTTAATGGTAGTAAAAACAATGTGAATCAATTCAAATAACTGAATAAATGGAAAACAATACAGATGCAAATAATCTACCGAATGATTATTACTATACCAACAAACCAGAGTTTTGAGCGAATTAAGCTACTGCCTCGGTCCCGAGGCCATACAGCAGGATGTGAAATTACAGCATTATTTCGGGGGCCATCACAGTTCCAGCCCCAGTGGCAGTGACTTCCAGCCATGGTGTGTGATTATACCTGCATTTTCGATCATGTTGTAACCCATTGTCAAAAATGTGTTGGAACAACAATGCCACCACGACATTGTACATTTTTTTATTTAGATATACCCATTGCAGTTGGCTGATGATTTGCCATCTTACCATTTTTGGAATAATAAGTAAAGGTGAAATTTGCAGTGGTTCTTCCTCAGCTGAGGAGGGTTTGTTTGTTTTGTTTTTTTGGAATTTTGCACAAAGCTACTCTAGGGCTATCCCTAGAGTAGCCCTAATTTAGCAGTGTAAGACTAGAGGGAAGGCAGCTGGTCATCACCAGCCACCGCCAACTCTTGGGCTACTCTTTTACCAAAGAAAAGTGGAATTGAGACCGTCACATTATAATGCCCTCACGGCTGGGAGGGCGAGCATGTTTGGCGCGAACCCACGACCCTCGGATTACGAGTCGCACGCCTTACGCGCTAGGCCATGCTAGGCCTACTGAGGAGGGTAAAATATCCTATTTGAAGAAAGGATTCAAATAGGTTATACCCCCAACTGTCCGTGGGAACCATGGATGATCTTATCAAAAAATATTTGCAGAAATGCCAGAACCTGCTACAGAGCAGTATTTCATTGGCTTAGATACCTGGTGGCTGAACAGAGATATTCAATAACACCAAAGATGTGGTTGAGCTGGACAGCACCACCGTAATCTTTACCACTGGGAAAGTTGAGGCAGAAGAGATTGACGATTTCCAGATTGTCAATGTTATTTAAGTCTGGTTAGGTTCTCGCATCCTAGATGCCTAATTGACACATGATAGAGTACAAAAAGATAGTTCGTTCTTATGAGAACCAGAAGGAGAAGACTGGATTGTTGAGGACAAATTCGACCCAGTTGAAACGGAAAGAAGTAAGATCAAGATATTGTGACAATTGAAGAGGATACCGGAAATCCTCACAATGGCCCTGACAAGCAAAACCATAAGAACACCTACATAATCACAATAATGGTCTATGGCTTTTATCCTGTCAGAGACCTGAACCTGGTAAATCTGGTGACCTCAAATGTGTGGCTAAGCGTAAGATTTAGCGATAGGATGGTGCTCTCAATGGGCAGAACCTCGAACCTGCGAGATGCCATAAAATACAAGAATGAGAAGAACGTGACCACAAGACTGGCACCACTGTTGATGATGTTACTGAACTCGAAAAGATTTTTATGTGGGCGATCACCTCGAGGGAAAATATAGAGCCAGCTGCTGAAAACTAGTAGAACTTAGCATCCATAAAGACTTCCACTTCCTAGCCTCAAATCAAGTCCACATCTACCAGGAAACTATTTTGCAAGTTATTAGACAAGCTACCCAAGACTAGTTGGTGGCAGTTTCACTCCATAAAGTCCAAGACAGAAAAATCTAGGTGAACAACTTTGTGCTTTGACACATGTATAGGTCAAAGAAAAAGCACAGTGACCTAACCAAAACTTGCGACAACCTTGGAGATAAAGCTATAACAAAAAAGTCTTTGGAGTCAACCACGCAGCAAGCTTGGTGACCAGAGAAAAAACATATAGAAACCCAACCCAGTCTCCTTCACACATGAAGTTCAGAAGGCCTGCATCAAGCATGGCCATGGTGATCTATGGAATGGTTACCATGTCAATAACGTATTCATATGAAGGCTTTCAAGACCTGAAAGATGACCAGACCTACTTCCAGTGTTCTGGCCAAACGAAAAACAGAATTACAAGGATCGCACTCAATAGCTCTCTCCAAAGGACATTGACATGATTTTCACCTACATACACTCATAGATGTTTGACCCATCTCTTCGCCTGGTTGTTCCAAATTCCGTTGAGCAAGCCTGGGTTATTATGGTCTTGTTCATGTATCTCCAAGAAAACTACATCCTGACAAAGGTACAGACCCAAAACGAACTGTGGCTTTAAAGAAGCCAAAGGTGCAATATTATTGTCCGGAAGCAAGCATCTCACTTGCCACCTGGTGACCATCTTAAAGGAAGAAAATGTGTTAATTAATTTAGAACTTTTGTTAAAAATAAGTGTCCGACACAACACAAATTTGCACATTTTATTTTGTTAATAAAGAATGTAATCAATTTGTATTGCTCATTAGTTTCGGTATGTTTAATTCATTTTTTAAACTCCAATTCAGTCAAATTCAGCCTACCTAATAATCTTTGTACAAATCATTTTAACCTGAGAATATCGTAAATTGAATGATTGTTTGAAAATAAGCACAAAGCTACACGATTAGCTATTTGTGCTCTGTTCCACTACGTCTATCGAAACCCGGTTTTTAGTAGTGTGAGTCCACAGACATGGGAGCAAAGACTAAAAATAAAGGATAAAATTCATTCCATAAGTTTCTGTGGTTGTTAACATGAATATTGCTTTTATTCGTGTTTTATCAGGATAAAGAAACACTTCTAGCTTAAGGGAAGATGTTTCTGCCTGTTGAATGGATATAAGTTCACCACCAAAGAGAAAATGTTGTATGAGAGAGGTATCAAGTAGAGAATTTCTCTCCAGACTTGACATTCCCAACAGCGTCAAAATTCTTATATCATGGACTTGAAAAAAACCAAACAGACCATTTTCAGCTAAAGTAACACAAAACCTGCTGTGATTGAAATAATCTAAAACCAAAAGAGAAACACTGGATGCGTACTAATGGATAAAGTTTACCAGTTAGACCTGTTTCTCCAGTAGCTGAGACAGTAGAGACTGAAGGAATATAAAACAACTTGGAAATTGTAAGTATTTCTGGCTTTACAGGCATCCTGTCAGGGAGACCATGACTCGTTAAAACCGTGTTCATAAAAACTTTAAGGATGAAATGAAATTTGGCCTCTTATGAATACAATAAAGCATACCTTCTAATGACTTAAGCAGATTAGAACAAACGTATTGAAGGATTCGTTGGTCCCAGTTGAGACAAATATTCTCACTCAAATCGAGGAAATTTCCATCACAACCAGCCAAAAAAAGGAATATTTGGACTGTTCATTGGAAAGAAAGGAACATTCAATGATCGCTACTGAAGTTGAACCTGAGGCAAACTGTTCCGGTCAGTTGTCTTCTTCATGGAAAAGACATGTCTAGTGTCAACCAACTAAACATCCAATAAATTCTAGTAAATTAACAGAGCTACTCAAGCTCTCCCATGTTTAAAATGCCATAGTTTATGTTGTTGGTTAAACAAGTAAAAAGAAAATCAAAAGCGAGTGGTAAACACTACCACTAAAGCTCTTTCATTGTACTCGAATTTAATATTATTTCTTGCTTTATCCTGCTAACTGTCTTATTATTTGACAACTTACCTAACAATCTTTACACTAAAAGGTTCGAACTCTTGCAAAGCTAATTTGGGCTTAATACATACCTATGAGAGTACAAAGGTGAGAGAACAAAGATGCAAAACGCCTCTCATGTTAAAACTTTTCTCTGATCATTCAACTTGACTTATAAATACTTGGATGCCACATCGAAAGTTTGAGCATTTTAACATATCTATAGATTATTTTATTCAGACACAACCATAGCATTATCCACCATTACTGACAAATAAAAAATTACACTAATGCTGTGTAAATGATCATTTTAACACTTGACTATAATTATTCTAGCATAAAGCTAAATATTGATTTGTCTATAACTACAAAACAATACCCGGAATCAATCCCTCTTCAAATAACTACCCAGGACACCAATGACTTTAATGAGCAGTGATGTAATATTGAAAACATAGTGCATGCACTGGATGACATGTAGTACTCCCAGTGGATATGTCATGCAATTTTCAAGACATATCAAATTAGTTTTACAGTATATATATATATATATGTGTGTGTGTGTGTGTATTTCTTCTTCTGAAACATAAACACTTTCCTCACAAATCCACCATTACTGACAAATAAAAAATTACACTAATTTACACTAATGCTGTGTAAATGATCATTTTAACAATACCTTCGGAAAAGAATATAAATATTTATTTATTACAAATGTTTGCCTCAACAACATGTCAAATGAACGTGCGACAGAATACATTTTTTTCTTCAAAAGTGGTAAATCCACTTCAAAGTTTCATTTCATAATATAATAATGTTAATAATATAGCACCTCATGAATACAAATAAAAAAATGTAGGCTTAACAAAACATTAAAGTAGCTAGCAATGATTCGACGTTTTTGTTCGTTTCTTCAATAATAAAACAATATTAACTCGTCAAATGAATGATAACATGCTTATAGTATTGTATGCTTGCAAAGAAGGGTGTTATCATATGTTACTTATAACAACCTAAAATAGCCTGAAAAAGAGTTAAATTGAATATTAATTAAATGTAGTGATACATCAAATGTATGATGTTTTTGAATAATTTTGATTCACACTCTTTTTTCTCTTAACACGAATATAATTTAATACACAAAGAATAATACATTTTATAATAAACGTTTATTACAAATAGTTATCATAAAGAATAATTTATATATAAGAGTTTTACAAATTAAAAAATAATACTGAGTCTATTATTTAACCGGGAAGTTCCTTTATATCCTATCTCGGGGTCACGATGAGCGCGTTAATTTCGAGTTACTATAGATATAATTTAGTTAAAGGGGACCTAGCTAGGTCGTCGTTGATCACAAATGAGTTTGTCACCGCTGAAGTTACATAATGTATTTTTAAAAGTAATAACATCTGATGTTAATCCATACATTTCGAGTCAAATATTTGTTGTTACTAAATTAATAAACTTTAATCACAATAGCTTACCAAGTTAAGAAAACGAAAAACATATATTATCTCTCCCCGTGTTGAGTTTGTTACCTTTTATAATTGTTATGCAAGATTCTAGAACTTTCAATTCAGTAAACAGTACTGGCATTTGCATATATATATATATATATACATTCTTAGCTCTTAAGCTCTAGAATCTTGCACAACATTAGTTAATAGACACGAATTCTGCAATTCAGATTTAACAATATCAGCTCTGTGCATTTTTAACTGAAACGGACATCAATATCAAAATATATGTATAAAACTAAATCCCTCACACGTAATGTAATAGTTAGAAATAGGCATATTTCTGCCATATCCTGTACAAAAGAATATATAATACAACGTTACTGGCATTGAATCATGTCAAGTTACACGTTATTTACTCTCACCTGGGACTCATTACTAATAACAACTACAGCAAACCTGGTGGTTTATTCACACTCATCGCAATTTAAAGATCGTAATAATTTCAAATTTTAGAGTTATGTATATCTTATATGTTAAAATAAACGAATTTAGTTTCTCTATAATTCCCACTCACAAAATTGAAGAAACATTGGATAAATGTAATCAGTTCACAATGTTAGAAAACATATAAGTTCCGAAAAACATAAAAACTTTATTAACTGAGTAATTTTTACATGTAGATAGACCTTTCTCATTACGTACAAACTGCTTATTTTTGCCTTTACTTGTAACTCTGTCACTTCAAAAGTCTTAATTATCTAATGTGATTTGACATTCAATAAATTTCAAAATCTTAGCACATTTGAAGTTTAACTTAGTGATTTTTTATGAAGAACACTGATGTCATCATCGCTTGTTGAAGAAGTAGAAATAATATATATGTTATACGAACCAGTTATAATCTTTATGTGTGAGAAAATCGGACAACATTTACTGACAAATATATTTTTAATATGACGTTCGCTTGATGTTTTTTTAGAAAATGATACCGACTTAGTCGGTAGTTAAAGTACCATCGATTACCCTCCGTAGCCACAAATGCTAGCCCAACGTGACTCTGCCATAAAATCAAACAGCTTGTTGTTTGGAATTAAGCACAAAGCTACTCAATGGGCTATCTGTGCTCTGCCCACCACGGGTATCGAAACCCGGATTTTAACGTGTAAATCCCCAGACATACCGCTGAGCCACTGGGGGGCAAATCAAACAGCAAAGAAATATATCTCTATATACTCTTTCACATAACTTTTCAAAACATTTAAGTGAAAGTAATTTTAATGTTTGAGGGTAATTTGGTATATGCTTCAATGATCGTTTTAAAACACTTTGTCATTGGTGTTTTAAAGAAATAAGGATTTGATGGGTTTTTTAATTCGCGCAAGGATACTCAAGAACTATCCGTGCTAGCTGTCCCTAATTTAGCAGTGTAAGAGTAGACGGAAGGCAGACAGTCATCACCATCCACAACCAACTCTTGGGCTACTCTTTTACCAACAAATAGTGGGATTGACCGTTACATTATAACGCCCCCACGGCTGGGAGGGCAGCATGTTTGGCGCAACCGGGATTAGAACCCGCGAGCCTCAGATTAGAAGTCGAACGCTTAATAACGCTTCGCCATGCCGGGCCTAGGTGGTGGTTAAGATGCTTGACTCATAATCGGAAGGTCGCGGGTGCCAATCCCTGTCACGCCAAACATACTCGCGCTTAAGGTTGTTGTTTTGAATTAAGCACAAAGCAACACAATGGGCTATCTGTGCTCTGCCCACCAAGGGTATCGAAACCCGGATTTTAGCGTGTAAATCCGCAGACATACCGCTGAGCCACTGAGGGGGCCGCGCTTAAGGGAATATAGTTACTCGCGAAGTTTGTAGAAAATTTTTGAATTTGGTTGAGCAAGTTGTACATAGAGAAATAACCAAATAACGCAATTAGTAGAGAAAAGGTCAAGTTCAGTTTAGTCAGAAAAATTAGTTATCCAAAGAAAATGCCAAGTTAGCCTGCGTGTGGCAGATTAGCTTTTGCAATTAATGTTCTAAAGTGAGTTTTACAGTTTAACAAAAAATGAGGGGAATAATTTGTCTTGTTAAATGGTTTTCTAAAGTAATTCACTTTAATGCAAATAATGGACTTTTATACAAATTAGACAATTATTTAGTCTATGATACAACTGTAGTAACACACGGGATAATGTAAATGAACTATTCAATAATACTTTTGTGACAAGAACAACAACAAAAAAATTCTATCAGTTGAGTTCTGAACTAATTGAATCAGACGGTGTGGATTTTTGACAAGTAGAAAGAATTATTTAGAATTTGAGACACGACTGTGAAATCGTATGTTTTCACATAAACTTAATTTGGTTTTAATATATATATTATTTTAAAATAATTTGAATGTCTACTGATCGTTTATTGTTTGAATTCATCGACAAGACAAAAGTTTTAGAAGTAAATGTGAATGCTATATCTCAGTTCTTATGGTTTATCGGGATATTTAGAAAATACACTGATTCTTCTTTGTGATTTCCAAATGTAAAAACTATATTGAAGGAAAACCTTAAAATAACAAAATATTTTCTACACTGTAGACTACGTTAGCTAGCAGATTGGAATTATCTTAAAAGTTCCAACAATGTAATGTTACACCTCCAGTATATATAGACCTAGTTTTATTATATTCGGTTGTTGTTCTTACAAGCATTTGACAATTTTTTTGGTTTGAATACTATCTTTGATATAAAAAATTTTACTTATCACACCTAGTGGTTTTTTTAATCGTTTTTATCAACATTTTCTTTTATTAGCTTTTCTTCAGTGGCGCGAGACTAAGCCTAAAGGATAAAGAACCCCAAAATGATGGGCACTGCAGAGATAATCCATTGCGAAGCTTTGCTTTTAACAACAAATGTATAAGATTGTCTGATTCAGAAGAAACTAGTCTTTCTTTGTATGCTTTTTTATGAAAATAAAAGATATATATGTGTGCTATCTTAGAGCAAAGCCACATCGAGCTATCCGTTGAATCCACCGAGGGAAATCAAACCCCTTATTTTGGCATTGTAAATACGTAGACTTACCGCTGTACTAACGGGGGATATAAATAAAAGAAGCATATTTATTAAAAATATTTATCACTTGGTTTTGGCTCTTTCTTTGATGTTTATGAGATGTAAAACAGCAAGATATATTTTATTAATTTGAAACATGAGGGATGTCTGCACAAGCCATTCCTTATGTAGCAGTATGAGACTAGAGGTAAAGGCAGCTAGTCATCTCCGTCTACCGCGAACTCTTGGGCTACTCGTTTACCAATTAATAATTAGATTGACTGTATAGTAATAACGCCCCCACAGTTGATAGGGGAAGAACATTTGAAGTTTCGGGGATTTGAACCCGCAACCCTGAAATACGAGTCGAATACCAAAACACCTTACCATACCATACCACTTATTACCTTGTTTGTTTGTTTTTTTTGGAATTTCGCACAAAGCTACTCGAGGGCTATCTGTGCTAGCCGTCCCTAATTTAGCAGTGTAAGACTAGAGGGAAGGCAGCTAGTCATCACCACCCACCGCCAACTCTTGGGCTACTCTTTTACAAACGAATAGTGGGATTGACCGTCACATTATACACCCCCACGGCTGGGAGGGCGAGCATGTTTAGCGCGACTCGGGCGCGAACCCGCGACCCTCGGATTACGAGTGCACGCCTTAACGCGCTCGGCCATGCCAGGCCCACTTATTACCTATATTGATAATTTAAAATTCCTATTTGTGATTAAGTCTAGATATTTTAACGATTTATAATAAAAATAGGTTGTGTTTTTTACGATAGCTCAATTCTTACACGACATTAAATGAACTTGCGTGATGTTGGAAGATTTTCAGAGCTTCAGCACTTTTGAAAGTACGGGAAAATGTCGCTAATAAATAATATTTATTTAAAACAAACATTTAAAAAAAAAAAAGCTTTTTTATTCTTTTCTAAATATTTGTAATTTCTAAGAGAAGCAAAATAATAATAAAAATATTTTGACTAACAGTTTGGGCGCTTGACTTGCTGCCTGCTGGTTACAAGTACGAATCCCGTCGCTGAAAATTCTTCCTTTTCTTAACCTTGGGGCATTATAATGATTATGAAGTCTTAAAGTTGAAGATTAGTTATATTGCTTATTTGTCGTTCCTCTAGCCTATTACTTCTAAATTATGGACTTAAAAAGTCCACGAGTAGCATTTCACAAAGTTCAATAAAAGTTTAAGTTTTAACATGAAAATTACTTTGCACACGGATTATTAAAAACAAATACTCAGTGAATTTGCGGACAAATCTTTATTCCCGTCACACCAAACATACTCGCCCTTTCAGACGTGGGGGCTGTTGTAAAGAGTAGACAAAGAGTTGGGGGTAGGTGGTGATGACTTGCTGCCTTCCCTCTAGTTTTACACTGCTAAATTAAGGACAGCTTATCTTCGTGTAGCTTTGCGTGAAATTAAAAACAACAAACAAAAAATCTTTATTTTATCAGAAATACATCACTACAAAACATTACTTTTTACATGTTAAAAACTTATATTATGAAGTGAAACACTGCCAAATTTTGTTAACATACACACACAATATTTTAAAAAAAGTATTAAATCTACAAACACTTTAAATGAGTGAAAGAGGTGTTGAAAGATTTTGGAACACATCAACAGTTGGAAGTGTGGAACTTTCAATGGAATCTTAATTTTTGGATCTTTAGATTCCACATCTGGTCACACTTACAGTCAGTCCACATATAAAATGTAATACAATACATAAATCAAAAGAATATATATAATTGCTGTTAACGTTCTGTTGAACAGGACTCGGCTACTTGTGGGCCGCCTGTTGGTAGAACGTGAAACGTGGATTTCCGTGTTCTTCCTTGTGCTTCCAATGATACATACATTTTCTTCGGTTTGACTGTTTTCTGCTTCTTTCAGAGAACACATTGAAGAAAGAGAAGAAGAGGAAGAACTAGAGCCGATACAGTCTTGTGGGACTTTATGGATTTCAACAGTCGTTTCGAATATTATTGGACTTTCATCAGGTGAAGAGTCCCTGTTGCACCATAAGTTCCTTTCCGAGAAGCGAAGTAAATCCTTACTCTTTTTCTGAGACTGATTAACTTCACTTCTGTAAAGCGGACAGGAAACCCACATTAACCCTTCTTTTGAGTTAATGTATCCCACTACTTCCACAAGCTCATCTACTTCTGTTTCCTCTTCTTCTTTTCTATTCAATGGGATAAAAACAGTCTCTAAATCTTCTTCCAAGTTCTTAAATTGTACTGCATGCACCAGTTCTTCTTCCTTTGTTTTATCTTCTAGTCTTCTATTCTTATTGTTCTGTTTTACTTCATCACCTCCAGAGCAACTGTAAAGCAATTTAATGGTATATTACATAATGTTGGAATTCAAGTAGTTACAAAAATACTGATGTTATTAGTAACCATAAAACAATAAAATAATAACAAAATGAACGTATCACCGAAGATAGCTTTTAAAAACACATATGAAACTCTCGGTTTGCAAAATTGTAAAATTTATTTATTGCTATGCAGCAGTAGGGCTAATATACTTGATAATGAAAAATTGAGAATTTGAAACTTACATATAGGGAACGCAAAAAGTAAGCAAATGATTTGGTTTGTTCGAACTTTCGTGCAAAGCTAAATAAGGTTATCTACATCAGTTGAAACTAATTTAGTAAGGTAGAACTACAGAGAAGACAACTTGTCATAACCATCCACAGCCAACTCTTGAACTACTCTTTTACCAACAAATATTGGAATTGATCGTCAACTAAGAGGGTATCACGGGGATACGAACCAGCAACCTTAGAACTACAAGTCAAGCGCCCTATCCATCTCGTCATGCAAGGCCTATAAGCAGATAAAGCTGGAGATGTATTGCTGACAGTTTGCTCAAACTACAAATGGGTGCTATGACTTGCAATAAGATTATTGCAAGCGATGTTTACTGTAGTGTAGGATCGAACAGGAATTTTCCAAAAGAACTAAAAAAATACTTCAAAATTTAATTTTATCTCACTGCAAATTATCATAAATTATTATGACATTTCAATTTTTCCACCACGCAGGCCCGACATGGCCAGGTGGGTTAAGGCGTTTGACAAGTAATCTGAGGATCACGGGTTCGAATCCCGATCGCACCAAACATGCTTGCTCTTTCAGCCGTGAGGACGTTATAACGTGACAGTCAATTCTTCTATTCGTTGGTAGAAGAGGGCAAATAGCCCTCGAGTACTTTGCGCGAAATTCAAAACAAACAATCCAATACGCCCATTATTTGGAATTGGACATTGCCCTGAAAAGGACCTAATATAACATCACGAGTTAGGGAAAATATGTTAAGGAAGGAGGAAGAGGTCAAAGTGAACCTGACCCTCCAGGGCAAATACCCAAACACCATCGGAAAGAAATTATTTGGAAACTACAAATCTTGCATTTTCTAGAGAATTAATTGGAAAATTCACATGAAAGTTCCCCGATTTTGCCAAGACAGCCCATTGTGCAGCTTTGTGCTTAATTCTAAACAACAACAACCGATTTTGCCGTTGCATATTGTTATTTGAGCCGTTGTTGTTCATCGTCATGAACTTCGAACGTTCGAGGTTACAAAACTGGTTTTAATTTATTGTTGTTGTTGTTTAGAATTAAGCACAAAGCTACACAATGGGCTATCTGTGCTCTCCCCAACACGGGTATCGAAACACGGATTTTAGCGCTGAGACATTGGGGAGCATTTTTAAATTATATTAAAGTAACACATATATGCATCGACTTTGTCGACGAAATTAAAACTTTATTAAAATCTAGTGCAAAATAATTTTATGAAATCTATCTCATCTTGTTTCACCAAAAAGCAGTTATTTTTATATCATACTGAAGCTTCATAATTCAAAAGATGTATAAAATAATTGTGGAAAATTTAATAAAAGTCATGTCTGTAACTGTTAGAAATTTTTTACTAACTTCTGTTCTTCTGGTAACATATCATCAAGCCAACTAAACTAACTTACAAACTAAACCAAGAAAAATATCTTCATTTAAAATATACTGAAGGTTATTATTTACTTTTCAATTTTACATTCTATCAGATATACAAGTGTGTATGTGTGTGTGTTATTATAGTAAAGTCGCATCGGGCTATCAGCGAAGTCCACCAAAGGGAATCAAAACCATGATTTTAGCGTTCTCAATCCGTAAACTTACTGCTGTACCAGCGGGGAACCAGACACACGATGAGTAATGAAGTATGTCCAGAAGTTATAGAAATATACTTATTGTATTTATTAAAACATTGTTTCATATAAATACAAAAATAGAATGGAATTAAAGTTAAATTCGTCCACTATTCCAACTAATCTTGTCCAGTAATATACTATTTGTAATTATTCAACTATGCGATTAGCTTTGAATTGTCAAAATAAGTAATACAATGTATGAAAATGAGAAGAAAGACAAGTGAGTTTTATAGTGTTGAATATAATTTTAGCCTAGTCCATAGCTTCGTGCGTCTGGAAATATAGCTAGGCTTAGTAAAAACCGTTGTAAGTCGAATTAAAAGAAAAAATAATAGCAAGTTTAATGGATAAATCAATAAATATTTGTTACATACCAAGATGGAATTAAACGTTTGAAACATTTCACAATCATTCTCTTCATTTGTTTTCGTTTTTTGCCCATATTTAAATAAAATATTCAACTAATTAGTAGAAAGCAAAATTCCTACAACCTTTTGCCGTTAAATCGAAAGTGAAGCTTATCGTCACAGCAATACTTTTGAACTATTCGATGAGATATTGTTGTTTTATAAATGCTGTAATTTTATTGGACACATATTATACCTGTATACAAAACTGCACAGACTCTTCGAAACAAAAGTTTAAAAAAATGTCGTTAACATTCTTGCACACTAAACAGAGTTTTATAGAACTTTTCTAGCCAAAAACATTTTTCGGGTATGGCTGTTAAAATTTATGTAAATAAATTATCTTCTTAATAAATAAATTATGTTTTAATTTCACTGCTTTTATTTTTCTCTTTCCAGAATTAAAAACAATTATTTCAAAGATTGTTTGTTTGTGTTTTGAAATTTCGCTCTAAGCTACTTGAGGGCTATCTGTGCTAGCCGTCCCAATTTAGCAGTGTACGACTAGAGGGAAGGCAGCTAGTCATCACCATCCACCGGCAACTCTTGGGCTACTCTTTTATCAACGAAAGTGGGATTGACTGTCACATTATAACGCCCCTACGGCTGGGAGGGCGAGCATGTTTGGCGCGACGCAGGCGTATTTGAAAGAACTACGCAACTTAATATAACATAACTTATTAATTAATTATCTCAGGTTATAAATCTTATACCATGGCCTAAAATTTAGCTTTTTGATAATCATGAGTTGAAATTTAATTTTTACATTACTAAAAGAGCGTTGTCGAATATCAATAATCGTTCTTTCACAAATGTCCTCTCACCTTAATACATTTATTAGTAGTTAACGATAAATCCAAAATGGCACACTTCTTGCGAGTTCTTCGAATATTTAGTTTAGAAAACCATTTTTATAATTTCAAAAGATATCTCTTTCTCCATTATTGCTTCACTCCAGTGTTGTTGTTTTTAATTAAAGTAGTCAGGGATGGATACAGAGGGGGATGAGAAATGCATCCCCCCACTGTCCATAACAAAATTGTGTACGATTACTTGTAACTTGATATTTTAGAGTAATTTCAATAAATGAGAGTTCATAGTCATGTATGTTTCTTTTCTTTGTTTCTAAATTAATTCCATGAAATTTACGTTGCAGTAACAATGAAAAGTTTACTCGGGATCAGGTTTAAGGCACTGTCACTTAGATGATCATACCCCCAAACAAAAAATCCTTTATCCACCCCTAAAAGTAGTCTATACGTTTTGCATCATTATATAATTCTCTTTGACATATTTTGTTTGATCAAGTGACTTATAATAATTGCCAATTAAAAAACTCCTTGTATTTGAAAACTCATATTGTATAGCCTTAGTAGAGTCAATATCTTCGCTGTCGTTTTAATGTATTCAGTTCTAATAGGTTGCGGTTCATTCCTTACACAGAAATCCGCTCCACCCATGTTAGTTTGTTATTCTTCAATAACTTAAAAACTGGAATTTGTAAATAACTGCTGTTATCAATGTTCGCCGCATCACACCAGGTTTCAGAGGTTCCCATCATTCCGTTATATTTCATTTGAAATTCTACGTTGAATTTACTTCTAATTTTTCCTCTATTATTCCTAACATTAAAGTAGAAACAAGTTTTTACCTGTTATTTATCTTGTTGTGTTCAAAATCATCTCTTCTTGATCGTTGCTTCCCTATCAATTTTTTTAATTACCAACGACCCCACCGTTGCGCAAACATTCTGTTATCTAAATTACAAACTTTCTTGATGACGAGAAACCCACTTGAAATAAAAATGTATGTCAAAACGGCTGGTATTGGTATTAACATGTTTATCAATAAGAAGGGAACAACGTTTCGATCATCCTAGGTTATCTTCTGGTTAAAAAAGATGTCAGTAGACTTTGTCGATCTGAAGATGACCAAGGAAAGTCGAAACGTTGTTCTGTGCTTTTCACTGAAAGTGTTAATACCCATAACAATTGCAAAGTTTCAGTGATGTCTAGAAAACCCACTTGTAGAGAAACATATAGATGTAAAAACGGCTCGTTTGATTGAAAAAAAATTTTACGTAGAGGAGCGAACAACGTTTCGACCTTCTTCGGTCATCGTCATGTTCACATGGAAAGAAAGAGGTAACTGACCGCAAGCTGACCACATATTTGAAAGGAGTTGGGTAACTGAGTGTCGTAGTGTAGAGGGCGTGCTTGGATGTTTGAATATTATTTATTATTATTTATTATATTATTTTTATATAAGTATAAAGGTGTTCCTTTGCATTAGTTTATTTTGGGCTTGAGTTGTTGTATAAGTTAGGCTTGTTTAATTTTGCGTTTAACATGTTTGTTTCTTTATTTAGTATTTAAGTGTTTTCTATGGTTATGTTGCGTTTATTTGATTTGCAGTGTGAAGGTGACTTTTAATGTTCTATGGTAAGCAAACTTTTCTAATCTCGTTTTTATTGTTGAGTCATAGAAACTGAAATAAATATGATACAGTAAGTCAATGTAACAAATGGTAACGTATTTTATTCTTTCAGGCATTCAACAAATTTAAACTTTTAAAGTAACATAATGAAAAAAGTTGATTACTTAACAATGCAACAAATTTTTTTATACACAAATCACTTAGTCACATAAAACCACAGCTGATACAAACTAGGATAAAACTGGCCTTTAATAAACGCAACTGATTTTTATTTGTTCTGTTCTAGAGGACCAGTATTTTGTAGAATACAATCACATTTCGGTTGTACTACATTAGACATGTATATTTATATTATTATTTACAAATACATCTTTAAATTTCAGTCGCTTGTCTTAAAAGACAGAAGAATGTTTTAAAAATATATATTGTTAATTTCTTAACAAAAATTATTTGAATAAAATGTTTTTGAATAATTCCAAGAAGTACCTTATATTGATTTAGAAAAATTACTGAACAAAGAAACAATTTAACAGCAACTAACCACATTTATGCATAAAATGTACATAAAGTACGTTTTGCGCAAAATTAACATTACTTATGTTAAAAGTTTAGTGTTATAAAAACAGAGAAGGCATTTTAATAATAATGTGAGACTGAGTTTCTTTTACACAATTATTTATGACGTACTAATTATCAACAGGATACATAAATACTTCAAACATACACATCATTCCCTTAACAGCTTGTTTCGTTTTATTTTTATAATAAACTCTTCATTGCTCTTAAATTTGCAGCTTTATCTCGTTTTCTTCGGGTTTTCGAAAAACCTTGTAGTATCTGCGTCCCATTAAACACTTTGATAGTCAATAATATATTTTGCAAATATTTTAAAGAAGAACTTAGGTTTGATTGTTGAAAATAACCTATGAACATTTTTTTAAAATCAGGGCTTCCTTATGAGTTATGTTTTTGTTGTGGTTTTTCTTTCACTGGCAATTAAAAATGAACCCTGAGGGAGAATATTTAGATTGTGTTTTGTGTGCGAGATTAAATATATGATGTAGAAGAGGTAGAGTTAATAATCTATAACTAAATTGAACCATCTGAACATGCGTATATTAATGATAGAATTATCGGTTCAGACATAAGACAACAGATGTGTATGTCAAAAAAATTTTCGTGTCACACTTTCAGGTGATGAAAGTGTCACCTCAACATTGAACTCAGCAGACAAACAAGCCAACAAAGAAACAAAGATATTTTCAGTTTTATGTATATATATATATATAAGTGTTTCGATTCCTCCGCTGATAAACGTTTGGGAGTATAAACAGTTTAACTCTTTACACATGTTCATAGATCTTAACAAATGGCTAAAACTTTTACGAAAAAGAATTACTATTGAGTAATTCCAATCTCTTAATTGATATTGCTTGTAATTCAACGAGGGTGCTTGAATTCCTAGCATTGTAGTAATTTAGTCAAAATCATTAATTAAAATTAAACAGTTCACAGAACTCGAAATTTTTGGTGAGTTAAACAAAGCAAAAACGAACACAAGAATTATTATATGAGTTCTCTATTAAATAACAAAGGTCAGTTATTCTTCATAGTTTCTAAGATTTGGGAATATCATTTCATTTGAAAGTACACAGTTTATTCTATCAAGGTATGAGTAAACTTTGTTTTATGTATCAGTTTTTATGTATTTCAAATAAAAGTTACAATTTTGTTTTCATTATAGAGTTCCCTATCGCTGCAACAGCTTTGGCCATCATAGGTAAATTTGGTTGTATTGATGCCTTTATTGCTGTGTATCAGCAGGCAGCTGAACTCTATTCAACCCCTCTTAGAGCTCTTGGAATGGGAACTAGTGCCAATATTGCTTGTGTAACAACGATTTGTGTTCCTCACATCGTCTATCTGGTAATATTTTCTGGTTAAGTCTTTTATTGTGAAATATAAGACTAATAACATAACTGAAAATTGAACACTGTTGAGAGATATATCATAAAATCATATTTAAATCTTGTTCAATCGAAACTTAAGGCTATGCATATTACATGACTCATATGATTGAGTCTCATTTGTATTTCTTTTTTTCTCCAATAATTTTTAGAATTTATTTTTTTTCAACAATTGGATCCTTCGTATAAAAGAAAGCATTGATAATTATGATTTATCAGATTATGCTTTAAATAAAATGATTTAATTTAAACAGAAAATATCATTTTATAATGTGAAATACATGGTAGCCCAAAAGAATATTTCCTTTTTTAAATACAGTAATTAATTAACTACGATACAACAATGTGATTTTCAACATCATGTATCCCAGCGTAAACAGTTTTTATTGATACCTCAGTAGACTTCAAATTATGTGCACCATAAGGGTTCTCACTAGAAAAATACAAAAACAACTTTCGCTCATTATAAAAAAAAGTATAACATATTAATAACTTGGAAACAGTTAACAGATAGACTGAGTTAGATTTCGTAGAATAATAACGTTCATTCTTTCTCAGGTGTTTTATAAAAGTGACTCAGTAGTTTAATACGTATATCAAATGTCTTCAGCGTAACTTTGTAAACAAATACAAAAGATCCAGTGTTGTTCGCTTATCAGGATATTTTATACTTAGGATATTTTAATTTAATACTGTTTGTTATTAATTAATATTTTGATTTGAAACCGCATCTTATTAATTAATGTTTTAATTGATACTGTTTGTTATTAATTTATGATTGAATTTAATATTGTTTGTTATTAATTATTATATTAATTGAATACTGTATGTCATTAATTAATATTTAAATGTTAATTTAAAATTAATGTTTTAATTGATACTGTTTGTTATTAATTTATGATTGAATTTAATATTGTTTGTTATTAATTATTATATTAATTGAATACTGTATGTCATTAATTAATATTTAAATTTAATACTTTATGTAATTAATTATTATTTCGATTTATTACTGTATGTTATAAATTAATATTTTAATTTACTTCTGTATGTTATTGATTAAAGTTTTAATTTCTTACTGTTTGCTGTTAATTAATATTTTAATTTATTACTGCTGGTATGAAATAATGTTTTGTTTTAATTCTGTTTGTTATTAATTAATGTTTTAATTTAATATTATTTGTTATTAATTAATATTTTAATTTGATAGTGTTTCTTGGTTTTCCCTCCAGTGGCTCAGTGGTATGTCTGCGGACTTACACGCTAAAATCGGGGTTTCGATACCCGTGGTGGGCAGAGTACAGATAGCCCATTGTGTAGCTTTATGCTTAATTCAAAACAACATCTTATTTTTAATGTTTTAATTTAATATTATTTGTTATAAATTAAAACTTTGTTTAATGCTGTTAGTTATTATTTTATGTTTTAACTGACTATTGTATGTTATCAAGTTACATTTCGATATAATACTGCATGTTATAAATTAATATGTTAATTTAATACTTTATGTTATTAATTAATATTTTGTTAAGTATTTATTATTTATTTATTACTTATTTATTTATTATTGATTTTAATAGTAATACAGGAAGGCTAATGTCTCATTAGGTTTGTTTGTTTGACTTAAAAACAAAGGCACAGTAGGCTATATACTTTGTCTATCGCGGAGTATTGAATCCAGAATTTTAGCACTCTAGATCCATAGACATACCGCTGTCACACTGCAGGGCATTTCAATTTGATAATACAGTGATTAGGCTATTTAATACTACTTTTTATTCAGTTTTTATGAATAAATATTTGATCAATTTTTTTCCTGAAAACAAGAACCAAATAAGATTTTGACATTAATTATTATCTTGTTATGAACAAATTTAGAAGTTTAATGAGAGATAAAGTTCCTGCATTATTACAAGGGTTTTGAAAGTAGGTAGGAACTAGATATGTAAACCATTTTATATCATATTTTGTATATTTTTAAACTGTAGACAGGTGCCAAAAGATCGGAACTTGGCTACTGTCACTTTTCAAGAGAGGTAATAAAGGCTGTTCCAGTTATTATATTGATGGTGAATAAAGATTCTGAAAGTCTCTTAAGGGAAGCTTTGGTTTAATAAAGATCAAAATTTTCTTCGATAGTCAAAAAATATGTGAACATTTTGTCTTTATAAATAAATTTTGACATGTTTCTAAAAGATTATTGATTATGTAGTTGATAGTACGGGTGTGGATTTCATGTATCTTGATTTTTAGAAACCATTTTACAAGGTATTAAAAAAAGGCGTGTTAAAAAAATTATCCCTGCAAATCTGGTGGGTGGGTGTATTTTCTTACAGCAAAGCTACATCAGGCTATCTGCTGAATCCATCAAGGGAAATCTAACCCTTGATTTTAGCATTGTAAATCCGTAGACTTACCGCTCTATCAGCGAGGGACAAGTCCGAGAGATAAAATGTCTATATGGTAAATAGCAGATGGTTGATACACATGGAGATCAGTCAAACTGGATTAATATTACGAATGATGTGGTACATCAAAACTTACCGCCATGTTCTTTATTTGTTTTTAGTTAAACACAAAAGCTACATAAAGAGCTATTTGTGCTCTGTCCACTGTGGGTAACCAACCCGGGTTTCTAGTGTTGTAAGTCTGGAGACATACCGCTGTGCTACTGGGAGGCAGAGACTTTGATCTCTTTTGATTTACATCAATGATATAGATGAAGGAATTATCAATAGATTACTTAATATTTAATGATAATATTACAGTTTTTGACGATGTAAGCTATTTTGGATATTATAATTTGATATAATGATTCCAATGGGAGAACCAATGAAAGAAAAGAATCTTGGAGCTATGTTGTTCAGTAATTTAAGCCATTCAATGAATGTACTACAGTGAATTTCCTACCCATGGACAAGAGCTCGCTGTTTTCCTATTGTGCTGGTTTACTAACAATGGCTCATGGACAACAGTTTGCTGCATATCGGTAAGAAAAAAAAATGTTTTTATTGAATCTTTAAATGTGAAGTAATCAACTCTGATAAAAAAAATAGTTGTTCGCACTTACTATAACTTTATTAAGAAAGGATATTTTTACGATAAAATAAATATATAAAGATCACAAAAATAAACAGATACCGTTGGTAAAGGACTATTAGATTGGGTCTTTTTGTCATACAACTTTTACTTCAGCTAAAATATGATTTATAAAAGGATAATAATAGGTTTATCACTGTCCTTGTAGATCTAATAAAAACCTTTTGTTGCTGAGATATCACAGGAAACATGTAACTCTGTTGAATCTTCTGTTTATATTTCAGTATGTGTTATACACAACACTGTGGTTATTATTTTAATCAAACAGTAATTTCGATAAACAAATCTAAAATACTGAACATTGTTTATTATAAAAGTAATTTCAAAAATCATTTTTGGTTACAAACATAAATTAGAGAATAATTAACAAAAGATACAAATTATTTTGAAACAGCTTTACTAAAATAGGAATTTTACTAATAAGTATCTTGGAAGGTACAATCTGTTCATTTCTTAGATAACTAGTTCTGTTGTGTTCACGAGTCTGATGTATTTCCACGTATTTGTTTTCTTGTAATATCTGATGCTATAGAAAAGAAAAACAGTATTTTAATGACACTGAAATACCTGTCAAACATTAAAAACAATAAATTATATATTCCAGTAATATCTAATGATGAATAAAACATTTACAACATTTAAACAACAGGTAAATACTGTTCAAACATTAAGGAATAGTAAATTATACATTCCATTAATATCTGATGATGTAGGCACAAACACAACACAATAATGATAGAGATATGGTTAAAACTCCTTTTACTCGTGCGTTTTCGATAGGTGGACATTTCTTCTTTAGGTTACACTCTGATTACGAGTGCTAAACCATGCTCACCTAAGGAGTCTGTGTTGTCATTGTTCGTCCTGTTCCAGTTCCCCTTCCTTGACCGTTCGTTCCATCACAACCTCCTCTGCCTCTAAACGGCCCTCCTTCATGTTTCTACCTCTTCCTTTACCATGACCAGCTTGCATGGTAACAGTGGAGATGAAAGCTGGTACCAAAAGTAGGACGAGGACTTGTTTCATGTCGTTAAGCTGAGAATTCTTTAACAAACGTGTTTTCTCTGTATTTTGGTATTTAAAGTATAATAATTCTCTTTAATGTAAATTGAAACGTATATTTACAGAAGATTAAACTCTTACGATTTTACTCACTTAGTTAACAATAACTAAATAAAACCTTAGTCTGTATAGCTTTTCCACAGATATACTAGATAAACAGTAGTATGTATGAAAGCTGCCATTAGTGTACAACTATATGACAGATGAACAGATTCCCGTCTTATTTGAGTATTCATGTTTGATACGAAGCGCATCTAACTGATTATTATTTGTGATATTGTATTATATTAAGATATTATTTTGATCACACTGATCCTAACATGATTTACAGACATAGCATACTGCCGTTTTGTTTCAAATCTGTTTCTCATTAAAATGGAATATAAATAGTTCCAATAAACACACACATAACTCGAGCACAACTTCAAGAAGAAAGGTCCATCTTTCGAAAGTGCTCTGATTAAAGTGTTTTTAGTCGTTTCTGTCAAGGCTTATTGACTTTAATTGTTTTAATAACATGATGGTTTATAAAGGTTACTATATTAGCAAATATGTGGTCACAGTAACATTTCGGTGGTAAGTGACATATTAAAATGTTGAATCAACACTTAGTCAATGTTCTTCAAAATAGACATCAAGAATAAATATAGTTTTCATACCCTCAGTAACTGATAATGAAAATAATAGATTCAGTCGTGTTTTATGTTTTTAGGCCCACGTTACTTACTGTTATAATACCATACTGTTATGGATATTTCTTGCCCCAATGCCAAAGTGTTAGGCAGACAGATACAGTTTTAACATAACACATGATGAGGACATTCAGTCTAATTATAGTCGTATTAGAATGGCAGCATTCTATTCGGTAGTTGGTGTATCAAATTTTCTTGAACATATTAAGCATCCTATCGCTAAGGAGGCAGACATACGTCATGAAACATGAAACGAATTAAGGTAGATTTTAAAATTTAAAAGAAAGTGTTTTGTGTTTAAATTTTTCCTTTCTGTTAGTCAATAATAATATTTATTTATCTCAGTTTAATTTTGGCAACAATTATCTTCAACTTATTAAAACGAATAATTGGCCATCTTCAAAAATCAGTGTAGGAGCGGGCCTCAAGATTTCAGGTTTGTGATGACTGAGTTGTTTCGATGAGGGAACATAGTTTACGACCACATTTTAAAGAAACAAAAATGTCAAAATGTTCTACTTCTAATCCAGTTTAGCCACATATCTCTGAACAATGTTCAGATGCACAGCCTATTCCATAGGAAAGAACAATTACAAGCTTTTTATGTCCATTGTGAAAATCTGACTACTCAGGAATATATTGACAAAGTGCCTTCCTTAATGGCGTCACATCCTTACACGGAAAGTGTGTGTGGAGGAGTGCAAGAAACAAATGTCGCCGTTATTGCATTACCACATAGATTCAGAGGAAGTTTTTATTCCAACAGCCACTTCTGTGGCTAATTAGTGCCAATTAATTAAAAATGGTTAAGAATAAGTCTTTAGACTTACAGTTATAAAATCCGAAGTTCTGTTACTGATAACTTACACAGTGCTAAGAAAATAAAAATAGCCAAAGACACAGTAACCTGAAGATGTAGATACATTTGGCATATGTAAGTTTGTTTGTTTTGTTTTTGCGCTAACCGTTCCTATTTTCGCAGTGAAGACAAGGGAAGGCAGCTAGTCATCACCACCCACCGCCAACTCTTGGGCTACTCCTCTACCAACGAATAGTGGGATTGACCGTAACATTATAACGCCCCCACGGTTGAAAGGGCGAGCATGTTTGGTGCAACTGGGATTCGAACCCACGACTCTCGCATTACGAGTCGCATGCCTTAACCCACCTGGCCATGCCGAACCTACAAGAAATAGTAATACACTGTTAAGTTAATTGTATCTTCAGCAACTCAAAATTCATCACGCTTAAGGTGAACCCTTGACAAGATATCAAGGAAGTTTCAGACGAGATAAGAGACTCAATATTGTTTGTAAGTAACTTTTTTACATAGATCATTATTTTTAATAAACGTTATTGTTTGTATATTAAAATATATTTGCACTAAGAAAAATGTTTGTGTCATCCTTGTTGGCAAGTATAAATTGTAGCACATTGTAATTTGTGCTGATTCATTGTTCCATATCATAAATAGAAGAATTGGTTCGTTCACTTTTCTACTAAAATATTATTAGAATTATGAAAAAAAAGTTTATATGAATAACTTTACATCAATACTCGAGAATTATGTCTTATTCTTTACCTATTCTTATTGTGATTAGATTATTATGCAAAATGCAAAATGTTAACATGCTAGCAACTATCTGTATCACATTGTCTATCAGAAATTCATTTTATTTTTTGTATATATCTATAATTTGAATACTCTTCCATTAATAGTTTATAAAACATTTCAAAGTCTTCTTAACTCTTTGATAAACCATTTGATTTGCTTCATGGAAATTTTTTTTATAAAGAACGAAAATAATTTAATAGGTTTTAGAATAGTAGCATTTTGGTGATGATGATGTGTGTAGGTTTTAAAATACTAGTATCTTGGTTATGAATTAATCGATTTAAGGTTTCTAATTCTTCTGGAAAAGGGAAATTTCTGAAAACAAGGAAGGAAGGAACAAGAGCTTTTTCCGTTTCCCTCCTCACACAGAAATAACACCTTAAACAAGTAGTGTTAGTTGCTGAACTACCTGAATATAAAGTAAGATTTATTCAATTTAAGAAGTGTTTATGCAGGACTATTTTTTATAGTCTGATGATCAGAAAACTAACAGTAGGACTTTATTCAAGGAGCCAAATTTCCAGTTGCATTAGTTTTTTTACCAGAAAAATGGCTGTAAAACTGGCATCTAGTACGACTGTAATATCTACACAGCCATGCCATCTCTTTCTTATGTTCAGTGTTTACTGGATCAAAGAGTTACTATGAATGAATCACTTTAGTGTTTTTTCTATGGGAGCAGTCAACTCTTGATATGTTTGGAGGAAGCAAAGAGTAATATGAATGATGCACATCGTGGGTTTCAGTACCCACAACTTTTTCATTTATGTTTTTACTTTTCTTATTTTATTGCCTTATTATTTTTCGTTGCATGTGACCGTCTGAGAGCGAAAGTTAATGCTCGTAGATGGTGTATCCCACTGCTGTGTGGGACCTACTTTTGCAATCACTTCAAAAAATATCCACATTATAGCCTGTGTTCTGGTGACTTTGTTTTTGTGCAGAGTTTTGACTAAAGCTTGTTTTGTATTATAAATATGTTTTAGTTCATTATAAGTTTGATTCTGTTATTTAGCTCAGTCTTTCTTTTTTGATATAAATATTAACTAAACTGTCTAGATAATTGATTAGGAGTTAAAAAGGGAGATTTTAAACTGTTCTAAAAGAGGTCCCAGTGGTTAAATACACCATGGGATGTAACAATATGGTGTGGTATTTCACACAGTATTGTCTCTATAGACATTAATATGTGTCGAATAATTACAGTGTTACCTTAATTTGAAGATAATGTATTTATAAGGTTTAATCGGTCTCCAGTCATTTAAATTCAAATGTGGGGACGCTATAATGGTAAGGTTAATTCCACTATTCGTTGGTAGAGGAGTAGCCCAAGAGTAGGTGGTGGGTGGTGATGATTAGCTGCCTTCCCTCTGGTCTTACACTGCTGTATTAGAGACGGCTAGCGCAAATAGCCCTTGTGTTACTTTGCGCAATATTCAAATCAAACAAACTTACTAAAACTAAACTATGTCCGACATCAGCAATACGTGAGAAGTTAATGCAGGGCCAGTCTGCAGATACTATGAAAATATAACTTATTTTATGTTGGTAATTCACTAACAAACAATAACTTGTTTGTACTCTGTTCAGATTAGAGATCAAATATAAAGTAATTGTGTATATTCGATAATTTTTCATGATAAAGTGTGTTACATGAATACAAATTTCTTACCAGTGTGTTGGAAGATCTAATACAAGTCTCCATTGACATTTCTGACATAAAATTTATAACTTAATATTTATAAAGCAGTTCTTAATATACATAAGCAATATCATAGATTTAACACATTCTGAAACATTTGTTAACAAAATACTCAATTAAAAATACAACTTTATTTGTTATTTGCACGTGCTTATATTTTTTTATTTACAATCATAGTTAATGTCTCTTAGATAGCAGTGAAAATAACACCTACATATTGTGGTGTGTTTAATGTTCAAATTGAAAATATCCACAGAGAGATAAAAATAATAATTGTGGTTAAATCCAACTATTTACAAACGGGTCATTTCAAATTAAACTTTAGGGAATCAAATCACCTAATGAAACTAAACATGAAATTATTCTACATTATTTAAAGATTTTAATAAGCATATTTTCAATAAAAATAAGGGTTTTACACCATATTAAGTGTATAAATGATTTTATTGATTAAATATATAAAAAGAAATGATATAATGGGATTTTAGTTTCTGAAAATTTTCTATTTTCTACAAATCAATACAACTAAATGTGACATTAGTAAATCAAGTAAATCTAATTTGTACAACACAAATACCAGAATACGTGTCCATATTTCTTACTAACTTCTATAAAATCAAGATGATGTGTTTTTGCTGAGGAAAGGAAGATATCTATCGAAGGTTAGACCAACACAACCTAATGGATAGTTTCGTGGTCGTCTTAATAGCCAGCGTAAGAAGAAGAAAACACAAGTAACAAAAACGACTGTTGTTCCAAAAGTTGGATTTAACCAGACCCAAAGTGTTCCTGTCGAAAGGTTTTTGCCATCTCAGTTATTGTATGTTACTATGAACAGATAACAATGCTTGATCACTCACTATGATATGTTAAAACACTCGTATATGTTTACGTTAGGTCATGAATCGTCAAGATCCGAACAGGGGCCCCTAATATTTCCTTTTTTGGTGTTGTTTGTTGTTTTGCTTGAAGATATTGCAATCGAATATTGTGTGTGCTGGAAGAGAAGTATTATCAATTCCTGGAGCTTCATTGTTGACTTTATTATTAAACCTAATTTCATTTCTTTTTGTTTTCTTGTATTCACTGAGTCTAAACATGATAACCCAAGATATATCATTAAACACACAAACTCAAGATATCAAACAATAGAAATAACAGAACCACAGAGGTAAATTTAACGAACAAAATAAAAAGCTTATAAATGGAAAGTTTTTTTTTCTTGAGTCTATTTCGGTAAACTAAAATATTTACACTGTATTAGCTAAGAATACGAAGAATGTGCATTATGACGGATGAAATAGCATTACTAGAATGTTCATACTGGAATTTTATGGTATATTCCAGTAAGATAATTACATAAAAATCAATATAACCACTAGTTAAAACATAAATAAACATAAGTACAGAATCCAGTACTGTTTCCAATAGTACTTCTCAATATACAATGTTCGGCAAGGAACTCGTGTAATACTTTAAAACTGACAGTTTTCAAAACGATGTAACAAAGAAAAACATATGTATCATATCAATAAAATACCCGTGTGATTTCTTTCCAGAACGTCCTAAAAATTTAGTTTCTGCCACTAAACATAGAGTTTTCCTAACATAATTCAAACTTGGGATACAATCCTTATTGATAGTAAAAATATATTAAGAATGTTTACGGTGATGAACAGAGAAAGACATTTATATTATTTGACTCATATTTTTATTTAAATAAGTAGTTCTACTGGCTTGATTTTCACCTAATATTAGACCACTACGCTTCCCCTTCACTATATATATTCAACCACTAACGTCAACAGTCACCTGCGTGTGCTGACTTCTTAACAATTAACAATACCAAAGGAGACAAAAGGAAATTAAAGTTGTGGGAAAAAATTTAAACGTGCAAGAAGAGAAAACCTTCAAAGTAACTCTTAAAAAGATGGACTATTACAAAATATTTACAAAAGCAGTCACAGATGTGCTAAATAGTTAGAAGTTTCTAAATGATGATTGAAATAGGAACATTTGTTGCGTTCAGTCCACACAAAAAAATTATATAATAACAATGACAGATGTTCAGTTTCAACCTTCAAAATTAATTACAATACAAAATGGTACTGGCCTGTGTCCAATATAATGATCCAGAATGAAAGTCCAAAAGTCCAGATCAGAAATCCAAAATTCCAGTCTAGGGTGTGAATTTGGTCCCACGAAGAAATTCCGAAGTTTGAATGGAGAAGTCCAGAAAAAATTCACAGTCCAATAAATTTGACGAAGTTTTTTTTTTACTATGTTTTTGATGAATGTCTCAAATTTGTCGTTTTCCAACTTGCCCCGGTATCCCCTAAACAGTCCTATACGTGTTGACCTTCAGTATAACCAGTAATTCGAATGAATCGTAAATATTGACGAAATAAGATCACAGCTTTTGTAGATCTAGCTCCAGTCACAAATCCAAGTTGAATAAACACACAGCAAACGTTGAAAAATTCTCAAACGAAGACAACATCTCTTGAATCGAATGAAAACGAATGACTGACTGACTCTCCTTGCATCGCCGTCTGTTTATATACTAGTAGGCCTACTGTATTTTCGAACAATCGCGTAACTTCCACAGAATTCCAGAGTAATCTGGATTCGTCTCGTACAGACACCAGGCCAAAATACATTCTATTTATAGACAAATGATCGATCTACCTAATTCTAGAAATTTCTACATGAATAACAACATATTTTATTTATTTGAACTTCGAAACAATAATATAAACAACAACAACAACAACAAATTTTCGACCAATAGATATGGAAATCCAACCACAACACGACATGGCATTTCAAGCGCTTTATACCTAACACTCTCCCCCTTAAAAGCAAAAAAAAGTTTGAACTTGTGAAAACTTTTTTTAACTTATTATACATAACATTGAACTAAGAAACAAATTTTAGTCAACCGATAATTATAACAAAACACTGAACAACTTAATTACCGTGACAACGCATCCGCGATGACATTGTCCGAACCACGGATATGATTAATGGACACATTGTATTGCTGCGGAATAATACTCCACCTGAGTAACCTTTGATTTTTGTTTTTCATTTTGTTCACGAACACGAGTGGATTGTGGTCGGTGTAAACATTAACAATCAATGGTGAAGAACACAAATAAACACCAAAATGTTGTAAAGCTAACAACAATGCAAGTGCTTCTTTCTCAATTGTTGAATAGTTTCTTTGGTGCTTATCAAGTTTTCTTGAAAAGTAACATACAGGGTGGTCAACACCATTTTGCTCTTGCAACAACACAGCACCAACACCAATGTCACTCGCATCTACAGCAAGCTTAAATGGTTTGTCAAAATCGGGAGCTTTGAGGATTGGAGCACTCATGAGCATGACCTTGATCCTTTCAAAGGCAGTCTGGCAATTTTGATTCCAGGAAAATTTTACATCCTTTCTAGTAAGGCTGTTAAAGGTGAAGCCACATCAGAAAAATTTGGACAAAATTTCCTATAATATCCTGCCATGCCCAAGAATCTCATAACACCTCTTTTGTTCGTCGGCTCTGGATACTTCGCTATTGCCTGTACCTTAGCTTGGATAGGCTTCACTTTACCCTGACCAATTTCATGGCCTAAGTACACAATTGTTGCTTTACAGAAGTCACTTTTTAACAGGTTGATAGTCAACTGAGCCTCGGAACACCTCTCAAAGAATGCATGAATGTGACTTAAATGCTCAGACCAGTCACTGCTTACTACAAGTACATCATCAATGTAAGCATACACATTTTCTAACCCTGCAATGACATGATTCATCAACCTTTGAAATGTTGCACCAGAGGTTTTCATGCCAAATGGCATAACTTTGTATTGGTACAAACCATCGGGTGTTATAAAAGCTGAAATTTCTCTTGCTTGAAAAGTTAAAGGTACTTGCCAATAACCTTTGAGTAGGTCAAATTTGGTAAGGTACTTTGAGTTACATACACGGTCAATACAATCATCCATTCTAGGAATAGGATATGAATCAGTCTTGGTCACATCATTAACCTTTCTGAAATCTGTACAGAACCTAACTGAACCATCAGGCTTTGTACCAAGATACAAGGTGAACTCCAAATACTGTTTGACATCTCAATGAAATCATTTTCAAGCATGTATTGTACCTCTGACCTGATTTGTGACAATTTCACAGGATTAGCCCGATATGGATGTTGTTTTATTGGTCAAGTGTTCTCAATAATGACATCATGTTCTATGATATTGGTTCTACCAGGCACATCAGGGACAAATGAGCAAACTCTAAAATCAAACTTTTCAACTCTTGACTTTGTTGTTGGGTTAAATGATTGAGTTTCTCATCTAAGTTTGCTAATACTTGTGAGTTTTTTTAGTTTAACGTGAGTGTCTGGAATGCTATTTTCTATAATTTCAGGAGGAGAAGGAGGAGGATCATGATCTTTATTCACACCACTTGTCACATTCACAGGAACAGCATTCGACACATTCATTTTCTTTCGCACATGATAGGGTTTCAACATATTGATATGACAAAGCTGTTTGCTTTTCCTCCGATCAGGGGTAGTGATTACATAGTTTAGATCATTGATTTTCTTTTCAACTGAATAAGGTCCCAAATATTTAGCTTGAAGTGAAGAGCCTGATGTGGGCAAGAAGACTAGTGCTTGCTCACCAACATTAAAAGATTGCTTCCTGGCCCTTTTGTCATACCAGGTTTTCATCTCTTCCTGAGAAGACTTCAGGTTTTCCCTGGCAACATCAAAAGCATTGTGCAATCTGGTTTTGAAATCAGAGACATAGTTCAACAAGCTAATTTGTGAGTTATTGTCCTCCAACCATTTCTCCTTAACCAACTTCAATGGACCACGAACTGAGTGACCATTAACCAACTCAAAACGGGCTAAATTCAGTAGATTCTTGAACAACCTCACAAATTGCAAACAACAACAAGGGAACACCCTCATCCCAGTCCTTTGAGTGCTCGTGGCAGTAATTTCTAAGCATGGCTTTCAGAGTTTGGTGGAAACGTTCAAGGACACCTTGTGACTCAGAATGGTATGCACTGGATGAAACTTGATGGATGTTTAGTTCATGCATGGCTTGTTGAAATAGCTTTGACATAAAATTTGAGCCTTGATCTGATTGCACAACTTTTGGAATCCCGAACATGGTAAAGAATTTGACAAGAGCCATGACAATGTTGGGAGCAGTGATTTTTCTCAAAGGGATAGCCTCAGGGAAACGTGTAGAAGCACACATAATTGTCAAGAGGTACTCATTTCCTGCTTTGCTTTTTGGCATTGGGCCAACACAGTCGATAATGACCCTTGAGAACGGTTCTTCAAAGGCAGGAATAGGCTGCAGTGGTGCTTTTGGGAATCCCCTGATTTGGTTTTCCAGTTATTTGGCAAGAACGGCATGTCTTACAATAGTCAACAACATCTTGGCGCATCTTTGGCCAAAAGAAATGTCGTCGGATACGATCTAGGGTCTTTCTTACACCTAAGAGTCCTGACAACACATGATCATGAGCAAGACTAAGAATATAATTCCGATAGCATTTTGGAATGACGATTTGGTGAATAACATTCCACTCTTCATAAGCATCAACGTCAGGAGGTCTGTATTTTCTCATTGACACTCCTGACTTCTGATAGTAACAAATAGGGACAGTTCCTATTTCATTTTCATCAACGGCCAGTTGTAGAAGAGAACGAGTTTTAGGATCATTGTCCTGTTCCTCAACAAGTTTGTTTCGATAAAGAGAGTTGAAACATGACTTGGAGTCCTCAGTATAACTCAAAGTTGAGTCAGAAATCTCATCGATTTGAGACATGAACGTATCAGATAAAGGGGAATCCTCTTTGGAATCCTGAGAACGAGTAACAGCACAGGCGGGGAAAACATCAGGAGATTCTTCAACGATTTGCTCTGTACTGGGACTAACAACAGGTACTTCAACAACACGAACCTCTGGTGCCACCTTACTACCAAAATCCTTCCCCAAAAGCACAGACACACTCTCAACAGGCAATGAAGATTTAACACCCACAGTCACTAGACCCGAAACTAAGTCCGAATGCAAATCCAATCTATGAAGAGGGACAGAAACGACGCCACCTTCTACACCAAAAATGAGCACATTGGCCCCAACTAATGACTTTTCAGAAAACGGAAGTACACTTTCCAAAATCAAACTCTGAAAAGCTCCAGTATCCCGCAGGATCTCAATTGGTTGTAGATGTGAATTGCCAACAAAAGAAAAAACCTTCAGTGATGAAAGGCTTAAATTTATCCTCAACAAGATCTTCAGGTACATCAAGAATATTGGACTTGGAATCCACAGTGGACTGGACAGGGTCAAAATCATTGGGAACCAATGATGTATCCAACGAGGGTAAAATGAAACTATGGAGTGATGGCTTGTTTTTGAGCTTATAGCACTCAGGAATCAGATGGCCAGGTTTCTTACAATAAGCACATGTTTTGGATGAGAATGACACGTTTTTGGTAGATGATGAGCTTTGAGAATGAGATGAAATCTTTGTTTGAGAATCAGAAATTTGCTCTTTTTGTCTTTGTCGACATTTGCATAATGTTTGAATGAGTCATTGGGTTTCTTTGCTGTGTGATTTGTTTTGCTTTTGTATGACAAATCTTTGTGAGTCAAAGCATACTCGTCTGCCAAGACAGCAGCATCAAGTTTTTAGCTCTACGGGAATACATCTTTTAAACTCTTCAACTAACATGAGTTCTCTGAGTTTTGTGTAATCATCTTTGATTTCTTTGGAATCACACCACCTGTCGAACAGACTTTCTTTTTCACGAGCAAATTCGACATAGGTTTGGCTGTCAAACTTTTTGTAACCACGAAATTTTTGTCTGTATGCCTCTGGCACCAATTCATAAGCATTCAAAATGCATTTTTGACGTGCTCGTAATCATAACTCTGTTCGGCCGTTAATTTGGAAAATACTTCCTGAGCTTTACCTTTGAGAACACTCTGAAGTAATGTTGTCCAATATTCGGTAGGCCATTTTAGCCTAAGGGCCAATTTTTCAAATTGCTGAAAATATTTATCTACAACCTTCTCATTGAATGGAAGCACTAAACGAATTTGTTTGGAAGCATCAAAATTATCCAACCGCATTTAGACAACCTTTTCTTCTGTCTGTGTCTTTCTCATACTTATTTCCTTATCAGCTTTAATGCGTTCTTTTTGTATTTCGGCATCAAGGCGTTTGTTTTCCTGTTCTGCCTCAATACGTTTGCTTTCAATTTCTAAACGAAATTTCATTTCCATTTCCATTTCCATTCTTTTTAATTCAAAATCTGGGTCAAAATTAGCAGCAGGCAATTGTTGTACAGCTTTTTGAGGCAAAACTTTTTGGCTGACCAAATGTTTAACAACAATTCGTTTGATATCTGCTTTCTTTATTGCTTGCTTCACTTCCAAATTGAAATGTTTTCCAACATCAAGCAATTCAGATATTTTCAATTCATTGATCAATTTGAAAGAGGGATTCTGATTAAATTTGTCAATAAAATCTTCGAGTTGGAATGCCATTTTGAATATACAAGCTGTCGATCTGTATAGAATATAAATATAATTTTGGAATAGAATTAAATTCTTTGATCTATCCCGGCTGAACCCCCAATTTTCTGTTACTTTTTTTATGTGGACTGAACGCAACAGAAAGACACAGATAACAGCTTATATAATTTATTACAATAAACTATTATATATGTAACAGATGTAACAGATACAAAATAAATTATATAATAACAATGACAGATGTTCAGTTTCAACCTTCAAAATTAATTACAATACAAAATGGTACTGGCCTGTGTCCAATATAAAGATCCAGAATGAAAGTCCAAAAGTCCAGATCAGAAATCCAAAATTCCAGTCTTGGGAGTGAATTTGGTCCCACGAAGAAATTCCGAAGTTTGAATGGAGAAGTCCAGAAAAAATTCACAGTCCAATAAATTTGACGAAGTTATTTTACGATGTTTATGATGAATGTCTCAAATTTGTCGTTTTTCAACTTGCCCCGGTATCCCCTAAACAGTCCTATACGTGTTGACCTTCAGTATAACCAGTAATTCGAATGAATCGTAAATATTGACGAAATAAGATCACAGCTTTTGTAGATCTAGCTCCAGTCACAAATCCAAGTTGAATAAACACACAGCAAACGTTGAAAAATTCTCAAACGAAGACAACATCTCTTGAATCGAATGAAAACGAATGACTGACTGACTCTCCTTGCATCGCCGTCTGTTTATATACTAGTAGGCCTACTGTATTTTCGAACAATCGCGTAACTTCCACAGAATTCCAGAGTAATCTGGATTCGTCTCGTACAGACACCAGGCCAAAATACATTCTATTTATAGACAAATGATCGATCTACCTAATTCTAGAAATTTCTACATGAATAACAACATATTTTATTTATTTGAACTTCGAAACAATAATATAAACAACAACAACAACAACAAATTTTCGACCAATAGATATGGAAATCCAACCACAACACGACATGGCATTTCAAGCGCTTTATACATGACAACATTATAGTTATACTTTTTAATTAATATCCAAATGATTGAACACAATTAACACCAGAGAACAACATTTTACACTGTTGAAAGATCCATAGGTATCAATAGAATAACAAACAAGAAATATAGAGATAGATGGAGTGTCATATGGAAAGTGAAACAAAACCTCAACTCTTGTATAATTCCCTGAGAGGTGGGGGTGCTATTATGTTGCATTTTTCCTTCAGATTGGTTAAAAATCATTGGCGTGAAACATTACACACATTAAGTAAGTGGACATTGTGGATTTACCTGGATAAGGAGGATCAGAACTAACTCATAAGTGAATCCTTTAAGGTTCTAAGAATAAATGCATTCTTATTGATTAAGAGATGTAAGCAATAGGTGGAGACCCACAGAAGATATGAATTTTCAACTTTTTAAGGACAATACAACAGTTATGTTTAATATATCATAAAATACTGTTACTCAATACTATTCCATAATTTTGAATCTTTATATTTTAATTCCTGACATCTAGAGTACATTATACCTTTCCCATAAACCTGGTTTCAACTCCTGTCTCGCAATCTGCAGGTCATTAGGTTAAATTACTGGAGTAACTGCATTGCTAACACTTCAGAAATGCTGAGTAGGACCAGTAACGTCTGTCATGGAATACTGCTGTTTATTTAAAAACAAACAACTTTCAACTTTTATCTGTAAAAACGTTATTAACCTCTGTTATCGCGCACTAAATCTCTGTTGCTCTGAAAAAGGAACTCTGGGTTTCAAATGTATTTTCAAGGATATCCATTTTGAAGGCAAACTGCGTAATATGGCTTATTTTGCTGCTCTGTGATGACAGTTACGTAACAAAACCTTTATATATAAGAGTTTGAAAAGCATTGCATCAGTTCATTTCACCCTTGTATCTTGATAATAACTGAACGTAGTATATGAATAAAGTACACAAACAATTTATTTCTGGTTTGGCTGGTCTGTATCGTCTCGTTTAACAGTGAATGAGTTGAGCTACTAGTTAATCAAGTTGATTGATCTACAAGGACGCTTCAAACACATGCGGCATTGTAGTTGTTGAATTAGTAGTCTCTAATAAGGAAAATGAGTTTTAATAGAATTTAGTAAATGATAAAAACGGTGAAAATTAATTAAGTGTGCAACACTTTGGTATTATGTTTGTTTGAGTTACTCTTTCTTGTTTAGCTTATGCAATTAATTTTTAAAAAATTCAGATGATAATCAGAACAATGTTAACAGACGATTTGTACTTCTTTTTCTGTCATAATGTGTTTCTGACATTATTTGTTCGATTGTTATGTAACTGTGTTGATACTTCCTATTAACCCTCCCCGTACTAATGTTTTTGCCGGATTAGTATTTATAATTGTAGAACTGAATATTATTTTGATCCTTTTCAGGGTAATGTCCATGTATTGTGGCTCATATATAGTGATTATTTTATTCTATCAGCAGAATGTCAGGTTTGTTGTGGCATTTTTTATTGTTTAATACATATGTATATTTTTATTATTTTATTGTTATTTTTTTATATATAAAATATAAATTAACTGTAGAGAGATATTTAGGACTAGCTTCTTTATGTATGAGGTACCTGTCTAGTTCGCATAGTAATTCGTTTTTCATTCAATTATTATTAAAGTACATTATTGTAATATATAGGATTCTATCTGTTATGGTTAGTATGTTCGAGTATTTGTGAATGAACTGAGATGATATAGTTTTTGGAACTCTGTATGCAGTTGTGAGGAGTGTGTTTTGGATTGTTTGTAGTTTGGTTTTAATTATTTTATTGCTTACAGTTATCCATGCTGGAGCTGCATAATCTATTACTGGTCTAATATATATTTTATAGATTTTTAGTATGTTATCTGTAGATGCTCTACTGTTTTTACCAGTTAGACTCCTAGCATAGTTAGTTCTTCGCCAGACTTTATTTTTAATTTTGTTCACATAATTGATCCAAGTTAGTTTTGAATCACAGGTCAAACCTAAAATTTTTGCCGATGGGGCAATCTGGAGTAGTGTACCATTCGTATATAATTCTGGTTGTTTTTTGTGTTTTGTCTATTTCGTAAAGACTAAGAGTTGTGTTTTTACTGTGTTTATTTTTATTCTATATTTTTGACAGTATTGACTTATTCTATTCAGTTGCGGTTGAATGTTAATGGCTGCTATCGTGGGTGTTGCGGCACTTTTCCAGTCTGCCACATCATCTGCAAACTGTGAAGAAAATCAATGATTCGGATCCCTCAGTTGCATATTGTTTACATACATGATGAAGAGTATAGGGCTAACCACCCCTCCCTGAGGGACATCAGCTTGTGGAGTAAAGTATTCTGAAAATATTCCTTCTACATTCACTCTATACTTTCTATTTTCCAAAAAAGTTAGATAACCAGCAAATAATTCCTCGCGGTAGATCCATTTCATTCATTCAGAACCTTAGACCATCGTGTCAAACGGTGTCGAATGCTTTTTCGATATCAAGGAAGCAAGCGACAGTACATTCTTTTTTTTATTGAAGGTCTGTCGTTTCACTAAACTTCCTGAATTCATTTTGTTACTTTGAGGTTATCTCAAAGAATTTGGAGAATCTATTACCGATTATTCTTTCCAGAATTTTGCCTACACAGGTTAGGCTGATTGGTCGGTAACTATTAGGTTATTATGAAACATTAATATATTTGCAAGCTTCCAAGAAACTGGGATGTATCCTGAGGATAGAGATAAGTTAAAAAGTGAATTTAGGTGGTCAAACAATTTCGGAGTGCCCTTTTTTAGAAGGACAGCTTGTATTTCATCTTCACCTGGTGCTTTGATTTTGCGTTTTTTGTTGTTTCGAGTAGTTCTTAAAGGGATATTTCATTTGTTAGTAACGTGCTTGTACAATATGTGTCAGAACTTGTATTTGTATCAGTTATGTTTTTTGGAAAAATTGGTTCAAATTTATGTTTATTGTTTAATATGTGATTAGTGACTTTATTGAAGAAATATGTATTCATATCTGGATCAGTGTGAGTTTTAATAGTATTTTGAAGTTGATCTTTGAAAGCTTCGGCTATTGCTTTATTTGTGTGTGCTTTTGTATTTTTATGTTCAAGTGAAGGATATTTCTTTGTAACTGTATTTTCATTGGAGATTCTTAAGATGCGACCAGAATTTTTTTCCGGTCACTTTTATCATTTTGTTTTTGAGCAGTAATTGTCCCATTTATCTTGTTTTTGTTGTTTTATTTGTGTTCTGATGTGATTTCTAATGTTGTTTATTTGCGTTTTGGTTTCTCTGTCTCTTGTTATCATGTATTGTCTTCTTAATTGTCTTCATTTTTTGATTAGATTGATTATTTCTGTGGTGGGTTTCCATGTGTTGTTTGTTGTTTTGGTATTGTTAACTTGGTTGCTTTCTGAAGGCACTCCGTAATTGTTTGACAGTAGTTATCCATTTCAATATGGGTTTTAACTTCTTTTATAACTTTATTAGATAATAGGTTATTTAATTCCTGTTTGTAATTTTGCCAATCTGCTTTTCTGTAATTAAATTTTTCTTTCCTAAATGTTATATTTTATGGAGGGTGAGATCAAAGACACAATATATTGGAAGGTGATCACTGTCAACATCTTTTCCCACTTGAAATTTTATTATTTTCTGGCTCAGATTATATGTACACATGCACAGGTCTAGTATGTCACTGGAGTTAGTAGTATACGCTGTGTGTGTAGGGATGGTATCATTTAATAAGACGATATTGTTATCATCTATGAATTGTAATAGACTTCTACCATTGTAGTTTGAGCTCCGGCATCCACAGGTAACATTTATACTATTTAAGTCACCCATAACTATGGAGTTTTGGTTGTGGTAAAAGATGTTGCTGAGTAATGCTGCATCTAGTTGTTTATTAGGTGAGCAGTAAATTCCCACTACAGTTACTTTTGTTTTATTTCTTTGCAGGATATCGACGGTAACATGTTCGTTGTTACTGCTCAGTTTAATTTCTATTACCGATAACTCCATTTTGTAGAGCAGCATAATGCTTCTGTTTTCATCATTTTTATTTATTGTCTTTTCTTATTGTTGTGTAATTTGGTATTTTAAATCTATTGTTATTATATATTAGAGTTTTACTTATTGTTATAGTGTGTGTGTGGGGGGGTTGTTTCTTATATTAGGTCTTCAACCTCATGTTTCTTGGAAGCTATTGCACCTTGGATGTTGATTGGTACTACTGTGAACATTCTGCTGTGAGCATGCAACCAGTGAGTGTTGATATTATGTAGGGTACGTGGGGTGTGATGTATTTTTGGGAGATATTAATCAGTAATTCAAAGCAGTGGTTGTGTGGTTCTGTTTTGTGTATTCTGTAAATGTTTTTAATTATGGGTGTAAAAAGGGTTGTTTTATCTGGTGTGTTAGTATTCGTTTCTTGGAAAGTGGTGCTGTTTTCTTGTGGCTTTTGCGTTAAGGGGTTCTTTTCCTGAGTAATGATGTTCTGTTCTTGCTATTTGTGGGTCTCTCTTCCTTTTAAGGTTTCTGGATATGTGGTTTTAGTTGTTTTATTACATCCTGTCGATGTCATGTTTTAGGTTGTCTATTTGTATTTGGTTGATTCTGTTCTGATGTTCTTATCTGATATATAAGTTGTTTTATTTGTTTGTATTTATCACATCCTTTATAGTTGTCTGTGTGGGTTTGATCACAGTTACAACATTTGGGGATTTATTATTATTTTTTTTTACACTGGGTAATATGGTGTTCCCCGCCACAGCACCTTGGTGTCGCTAAGTAGACTGCAGAAACATGTCCATATCTTTGGCAATTGTAACATTGTGTTAATACAATTGCCGGAGGTTTAAGCTGTTCTACTTGGTATTTTTTATATCAAAACGTTATTCCATTATTTATCAGTTTTAGAATCTTGTAGGGCCTGGCATGGTCTAGCGCGTTAAAGCGTGCGCTTCGTAATCTGAGGGTTTGCGCCCAAGTCATGCCAAACATGCTCGCCCTCCCAGCCGTGGGGGTGTATAATGTTACGGTCAATCTCACTATTCGTTGATAAAAGAGTAGCCCAAGAGTTGGCGGTGGGTGGTGATGACTAGCTGCTTTCCCTCTAGTCTTATACTGATAAATTAGGGACGGCTAGCACAGATACCCTCTAGTAGGTTTGTGCGAATTTCAAAAACAAACAAGAATATTGTAACTGTCGTCTATGTCTATACGTAGAAAATTTGTGTGTGCTTGCGTTTTCTTCTAAATTATTCGCTGTATATTGGTATGTGGAATGCCTTGTTCGTCTAAAGCTTGTATAATTTATTCAAGGTTAATGTTTTGACGAACTCCTTTTACTACAATGGGTTTAGGCTGCAGCTTACTTCCTGGCAGGTGGATTTTAATTTTACCTGGTTTGAAAGCATCTGCTAGCCATTTTTTACTAATCTGTTCAGGTCAGCAGCGTCTTGTCCTTGAACAAGGACACCGCCTCTGGGCAGACGTTTGATATAAACAATGGTTACGTGCGGCTTGCAGCGTTTAACCTCTGTCGCAAGTAAGGGTTGATTGTACTGGCCTGGAATACCTTCTATAATAATTGAGAATTGTGGTGGTTTTGTTTTTTGTGCAACATTGTTACTTATTTTTTGTTCTTTCTGCAATGTTTTTTTTTGTTTCTTTTAGATGTGACTGTAATAAAGCCTTGATGTCCTGTGTCTGGCTTATTGTCTGTGACATTTTTCACAATATTATTTTGACTGTTTTCGGCAGAATTATCAACATTCACGGCGTTTGTTTTTACTTCTATTTCTTTTACATTGTTAGTTATTTTATTGTTAATGTTACTTGCAGGGGAAGCTTCCTCTACCTCGGTATTAGTAACAACAACTTCTTTATTTTCGGAATTTTCCGTAGTTAGTTTAATAATTTTTCTTACATTATTTTCATTCGTTTTTTCCACTGTACTAAGTTCCTTTTTAGCTATAGTAAACAGCGCTAATAATGGTGAACTAGTTAAATTACTTTTCGATTTACCACCAAGACTTGACTTGTTTTCTGTATGTCCTGACCGGCATCGGTACTTTTTTGCGTGTTCCGTAGTTTGTCCTGGGCCGATTGTAGTCTCCAAATGAGATCTTAAACGCAGTTTCCCGCTCTGCTGTCAGTGATTTCTTCAGATAGTCGCCGCTGGAGTAGCAGTTTTTGTAGTTAATCGCACTGGTGAGTAGGTATATATTTTTATTTTGCGGCTGTATTAGTTGGGGAAGTCTATTTATTAAATCTTTCCTTCTTACTGTTGAGAGAACACGTCTGTATCTTTCTCACTCTCCAAAATTCAACACCAACTTTCCGTTCTAGGTATTATATTGAGGGCGCAAACGTTTTGTGTGCAAAATAAGATGTAGAGTAACCAATCATAGTTCACTATTTGTCACAATATACTTCTTTTGATTCAGTTACCTTGAAAATAAACAAAAGAAACCTATTAGTGACGCTTAAATAATTGTTATTCGTTAATCAATGTTTTATTGTTGTGTCAGTTAGTGCGTTTTTCCCAACTTTGTTTAATTTGATTTAATACATTCAAAAGTCGTGTGAGTCGGCCCGAATCGAGTGTGTTTCATGTTGTGCGAGTTTTTTCGTTAATCTGTGTAGCATTTTGAGAATTCGTGTATTTTTGTCGTGTGTCTGCGGACTCGCTGCCCTCGGGGGTAATAGACTCCCTAAATTATCTTCTAGGGCGGGGGAAGATAACTCCATGGCCACTGGATAACATAATTGTGGCTAGCTCGAGTTAAGGAATCAACTTTTTCCATAATTTATTTTTATCACAAATTTGTTAATCAGCAACTGCACTGCCCACGTCGTTGATAATGTCGCGCGCTTCATCACTGTCACAGACTCCACCCATTTTATAATGTCAGTCTGTTTTAGATGTTTGTTTTCGAGTGTGCGATGTTTTGCATGCGCTTGCAAATATATTTCTATTATGCAACTTTCAAGTTTTTAAATATATTTTGTTATTAATCCCATAATATGGATAAGTGGATACATTGAATACTAAAGAATCCAGGTGATGGTGAACAGTCAGAAAATAAAGACAGTTTAATTGATTCTGGTATTACTGCCGAAAAAGAATGTCACATGACTGCAAAAAACGTGAAACGAGAATTTGATGAAAGTTGAGAGCTGAAATTTGTTGTGATTGAAGTAAATAATAAGCCTTTTGTTTGTTTGTTTGTTTGTTTTGGAATTTCGCACAAAGCTACTCGAGGGCTATCTGTGCTAGCCGTCCCTAATTTAGCAGTGTAAGACTAGAGGGAAGGCAGCTAGTCATCACCACCCACCGCCAACTCTTGGGCTACTCTTTTACAAACGAATAGTGGGATTGACCGTAACATTATACACCCCCACGGCTGGGAGGGCGAGCATGTTTTAGCGCGACTCGGGCGCGAACCCGCGACCCTCGGATTACGAGTGCACGCCTTAACGCGCTCGGCCATGCCAGGCCAAATAATAAGCCAGTGTGTCTTTTGTGTAACTAAGTTTTTATGAATGATAAAGTATACAACCTTAAGCAATATTTTAACAATTTTCACAATGAATTTGATGTAAAAGTTCAAGTTGATAGCAAAAATCGTCTGAATAAAATAAGCCAATTGAAAGCACAGCTTTATGAACAAAACGGAGGCCTAAAAAGATTTTTATCGCTCATAGAACTAGTTACGTTAGCTTGGATTCTAGCTCAAAAAAATAAGTCATTTTCTGATGCTGAACTAGGAAAAGAAATATTGATTGTGAACATTGAAACTGTTGGAGAATTATGATTCAAAAATAAAGGATAATATTCTTCAAAAGGTAAATAATTTGCAGTTGAGTTGAAGAACTATTGTCCGCAGAATGGTAAAGTTAGTAAAAGACACAGAAAATCAGTTGCGTGAACAACTGAAAGACTTTGTATTTTTCTTTAGCACTAAATGAGTTAACAGATGTTACCGTGTTTCTCCGAAAATAAGACAGGGCTTATATTAATTTTCACTCCAAAATATGACACTAGGGCTTCTTTTCGGGGGATGTCTTATTTTGATATATTAAAAAAATGAAGTTACAAAGTAAAAATTATAAGGCCTCTAAATAAATAGAAATTACGAAAAACATTCAGAAACTCATTAACAGGAATTTATTCTATTAACTATTAAACTAATTAATATTTTTTTAATTTCTTTCCTCTTCCTGCCACTCTTAACTAGGGCTTATTTTAAGGGTAGGGCTTATATTAAAACTATCCCCAAAAATCACACTAGGTCTTATTTTATGGGTAGGTCTTATTATCGGAGAAACACGGTAGTAACACTGCACAGTTGATATTTTGAGTTCAATATGTAACTTCAGATCTTCAAGTACGGGAATAAATGCTTGGCCTTTGTAGATTACAAGATCGAACATCTGGAGAAACATCTTCAAGAAAAAAATTCTTGAAATGTCAAAAAATTGAATCTAGATCTTAAAAAAAACTAGTTAATGTCACAACAGACGGTGCTCCCACCATAACTGAGGTGAAATTAGGATTTGTTTCTCTTTTTAAGTAGTATTTAATTGAAAATAATGTGAAGCCCACCCAGCCATCTTTCCATTGTATTTTGCATCAGGAAAATTTATGTGCTCAGACGTTTAAAAGTGATGAATTGAAAAATATGATGGACATTGTTGTAAAAGTTGTGAATTATACTAGAAGTGGAAGCTCTCTCATCCATCAACAGTTTGTTGAGTCTTTGAAGAGAAGCAGGACTATATTTTTGACGATCTTACTAATTTTGCATATGTAAGATGGTTAAGTAGAGGAAAAGTATTGAAACGATTTATTTACTTATTTCCTTAAATAAAAGAATATAATGTTGGAAAAGGTGAGATTGTAAATTTTCCTGAAATTGAAACTTTGTCATGTCAGTGTGATTTGCACTTTCTGTATGACATGATGGCTTACTTGAATAATTTGAATACAAAGCTTCAGGGAAGATGTAAAATAATAAGTGAGCAATCACAGTCTATTCATGAATTTCAATTGAAGGTAAACTTCCTTGTAGAACAGTTACAAAGGAATGATTTGACACATTTTACGAAGTTGAATAGTTTTCTAAAAAATATTAAGGACTATGATTCCTCTGATGCTAAAGATGATTTCTATGTAAGCTGGATCAAAAATTTAAATCAAATTTCTTCAAATTTAAAAATTTGAAATTAATATTTCAATTATTGCATGATCTATTCAATCAGACTTAGAAAATGTCAGTAAAGAAATTATATCTTTTTTGTCTTTGTATAAGTGTGCATTTGAAGACGAAATGCTTACCCTGTAAAATGTAAAACATATAAAAGGTAAACGAAAATGTTCTATCAGAGAGATGTGGCTCACTATTCTGATAAATGAGAGTCTTACAAGTTTAAAGAAAACAATTTCTTCATTATTTTTTATATTTGGATCCAAATAGGTGTGTGAGTCAACATTTTCTACGCTAGATTTTTCTCAGTCGAGATACAAATCTTGGCTTAGTGACATAAATTTAGAGGCAGAGCTATGATGCTCATTGAACATAGATACTAAGCTAAATTTCACGAAACTTGTTGATGAAAACCTCCATTCATCAAGTTTCAACATTGAATGTTAGTTGAAATGTGATTGTTTTGATTAAACTAACACATTTCAATTTGTTTTAAGAGTTTGGCCAACGTTATTTTTATTAGCCACAGTTGTGGCCACTATGAGAAATAAGTTGCCCACCCCTGTTGTAGGTGGTATTCATTTGGAGTGCTTGCAACATTTTGGAGAAGGGCGATACGTGGCGACCTTGTCGTCGTCCGCAGTTGCCCAGACTTTATTGAATAAAGGAGATTTACCTTTACTGGATTAAAAGTTTCAGTGGAGCCGGCTGCACAAAACGTTAAAAGTATTACGATTCTGTCAGCGCCTTATAAATTACCTCACGACGCGATAGCGTCAGAACTAAGTAAATGTGGCAACATAATTAAATTAGAACATGAGTCGTATGAAACGGACCCAGGAGTGTGCACGGTAAATAGGAGGGCATGTGTAAACATGAAACAGCCCATCTCCAACTTTATAAAAATTAAAGGTTTCACGCTCATGGTCCACTATCTAGGCATACAGCGAATGTAGGCTTGGTGGCATGATGTCATCTAAGAACATGATACTAGGTTCGTAAGTGACGTTTGTGGTTTTTTCTGTTCCTGTCGTCTGTTCAGAAAATTTTATTATAATTTTTGGGTGTAATTTGTCGTTACTGTTTTACTTAGAGTGAATCAGCTCTAATTTATTTTGTGTGCGCGATAAAGAATATCGTTAGTTTTCGTCTTTGTCTAGTTCCCAACCGGTGGGTTGCGACCCCCAGGGGGTCGCGTAGCCTTGTTAGAAGTAGCTTGGGATAACATTAATTTTATTTCATCAATTACATTTTCAAGTTGCGAGTGCCAAAAGGATGGAAACCCCTGGTCTAGTAGCTAAGCTTCAGCCGGTATGGCTGCGGCCTTCCGCCCCTACTCTATCCATTCACGACTATTAAGATTCGTGGATACTGTGGATACACTACCTGCAGTGGTAATATATGCTATATGTGAAAACTTTGGGGTAATCACATTGAGTGTTTACAGCATTTTGGTGGTGGGCGATATGTGGCGACGTTAGCGTCGTTTGCAATCGCCCAGAGGTTTTTACATAAAAGTAACTTCACCTTCAATGGGAAAACAATTATAGTGGAGCCAGCGGGATAGAACATTAAATGGCTAACCATCATGTCAGTACCTCATTAACTGCCCCATGACGCAACTTCAAACTTCTGAACTTCAGAGGTTATTGAATACCATTCCATCTTGGGCGTATTTTGCTACACTTCCTTCTAGTGCTACAGTGGGAGTGCAGATAGATCTCTTCGTGTCTCTAAAATAATAATTCTCAAACCATGTGAAAAGCTTTTGCTCTCCATGGCTAAAAAAGTTGATGAATAAATGTCAACACCCATATCTGTTCCTATCATTCGTTCCAGCAGATCCCTGGATACACTTCGTTTGGTTGGGGTCCATCTTCTTCTCCAGCCACAAGATGCAGAAATATCATTCGTTTACTCCCTCAGTTGCTGGAATCTTTTTACAACGACAGAGACCTGCCCAATCGATCCAGAGCAGGATTTATGGAGGTCGACAGACCTCCTTCAAATAAAGAAAATGAAAAAAGACGTGGTCGAAAACAGCAGGACTCTCCACCCAATTCGTCTAAACATAAGTAAAAATGGTTACTTTGATACAGTGAAACTGTCGAGATTTACGTTTTGATATAAATGACATCACTGTGTGGCTTTTCTTACAGAAAACATTTCTGAAACTTGCTGATACAATCACTATTCAGCAGCTTCCTTGTACAGAATTGACAGGTTCTGTGATGGACGAGTGCATGGAGTGCATGATCACTGTTGGTTGATCAGCATGTGCTTACCCTGTCTTTGCTACTCGACACATCCTTGGAGACCATAGTCATCCGTGTTTCCTTGGGTAGTACCATCACTGTTTGTTCTCTCTATCTGTCTCCTATGATCGATCATACCTTGATGCTCTCGTTGAACAGTTGTCGTCTCTCTTTTTAATCCTGGAGACTTTAATAGACATAATCCCCTCTGAGGTGGTGCTGATATTGATGAGAGAGTTTGTTTCATAAAGAGTATGTTTTAAATTCATAACATTTCTCTCTTGAATACTGGTTTTTATACTTATTTTCATGCACCTAACCAGTCTTTTACTGCTATTGATTTCTCTGTCTGCTACCCTTCACTATTCTTTCACTTTTCATGGAGGGTTGACAATAACCTACAGGGCAGTGATCATTTTCTTATCATTTTGAGAGAGACTAGCTGTGATCGATGCCACCCAACCCACGTGCCCCGGTAGAAGGTGAATCAACCCAACTGGCTCTCTTTCACTGCTTTCACAGAACTTGATTCTGTTGTCGTCTGCAAGCCATCGATAGAGGATTGTGTAGTATCCAGGCAACTGCTCAATGCATTCCTAAAATCTCGACACGTTTTCCACGGTATCCTCTTCCGTGATGGAATCACCTGTCCATGGTATGTAAGGCTCAATAATAGGCCTGTATCACTTTTCAGCAAGCATGTGCACATGCTCGGTAGGTAAGTCAAAACCAGAAGAAATCGTGGATTACATTCATAACCCATATTTTTCTACCACCAGTTCTAAAGTCATATGGGAAAAGATTCAGAAGGCAGTATAATTCTGTTCTCCTATCGATCTTGCTCTCTGATGGTCAGGAGTAGCTGATTTTCAATAGTTGCGGCGAAAGATTCTGTTAGGTATTTAGCACTTCATCCTCCACCTTCTTAACCATCAAGACTCGGGCAGAACGATCGTCTCTTTCCTTTCAGTCTGATCGCCTTTGTGACTGTAATCGCTCCTTTGCACTGGTGGAACTTAAGCTGGCTCTTCATCAGTCTGACAGTATATCAGTTGGACCATATGATATACACTACGAGATGTTGCACCATCTATCTCCTGCTTCTCTTGCTATTGTTCTGGTTGTTTTTAACTGGATTTGACGGGATATGGTTTTTCTTCATGCGTGGTCCCAGGATATTGTTCTACCTTTCTCTAATTCTAGGAAGGATTAAAAGATTCCTTCAAACTACTATCCAACCCAAATGCTTTGGAGAGATGTCTCTTTAATATCTCGGAGAGGATGGTTGATGCTCATCTTGTTTGGTTTCTCGAATCAAACAACATCCCTTCGCCCACCCAGTGTGGATTTCAATGACAGCGCTTCACTATGGACTACCTGCTTTGACTTGAAACGTTCATTAAAGAAGCCTTTCTCAAGCGACAACATCCTGTGGAAGAATTATTTTACCTTGATAATGCTTATGATACTACATGGTGGTATGACATTTTGAGAGCCCTCCACTTATAAGGGTTACATGGCCTTTTACCCATTTTTCTTAAAAATATTTTAATAAGCAGGCAATTTCAAGTACGTGTTGGTTCGACACTTTCCTGTTCTTTCCTACAGGAACTTGGAGTCCCTCACAGCTGTGTTTTGAGTGTCACACTTTTTGGTATAAAGATTAATGCCATCTCTGGACAACTTCCTCTTACTGTTGCAGTGTTGATCATCAAACATGGGGTTTATTGAGTGGAAGATACAGACTGCTCTCAACCGTTTACTGAAGTGGACCACAGCAAACTGCACTTTTGCCGCCAACAGGGTATTGACTTTGATCTTGAATTCCGTGTCGGTGAATTATGTTTCCCGTGGTCTATGAGGCAAAGTTCGTGGGCTTATCTTTGACTTCAAGCTGACCTTTATGCTATATATCAAACAGTAATTAGTCAAGTATACTAGGGCACTAAATATCCTCCGTGTTCTCTCTTCCATCTTTTGGGGAGGCAGATCAATGCTCTGCACTAAAGATATATCTTGCTGTTATTCGATAGAAACTGGACTAAAGGTCTCTTGTCTTTGTCTCTGCCAAGACCTTGGCCTTGAAGATACTGGACCTCATTCATCAACAGGGGCTTCAGCTTTGTATGAAGGCTTTCCACACTTTGTACACAGAGTCTCGTGAACCCTCTATACAACTCCACCGTTTACAACTGTTCTTATTGTATGCTTCAAAACTTCGAACCTTAGCACATAATCCTACCCGGGGTTATGTTTTCCTTCCTCAGTTGGCCATGCTTTTTCAGAACAGATGACTGGCATTGTTTCTTTTGGCCTTTGTGTCCCGACACAGTTGGATGAATTGGGTCAGTCCTTATATGGCATTACTCTATCCACTGGTCAGCCCATTCAACCATGGCTTATTACCATCTCCAAGTGTGACCTTACTTTGAGTCATGTGGAAAAAACAGACACTCCCGATTTTACGTACCATCTCTTATTTGCTGAACATCTTTCGAACCAGCCTTCCATTCCTATTTATACGGATGGTTCGAAATCAGGCGATTCTGTGGGCTCTGCCATGGTTTGTTGTGATTTGGTAATTGCACACGTAATCCCTTCTACAGTCTCTCACCTTGTGCTCACCAATATTCAAAACCAACTGGTTCATTTTACTTTAATATTGACTTCTACCCACTTCTTCTGGATACCTGGTGACATTCGTATTCGCGGAAATGAGCTCGCTGACATCACAGCTAAGTCTTTCTATAGTTAAGGTATATAGTGCTATAGTATTACCAATAAAGTCCAAGATTATTTTTAGGGACAAACTTCCAAGATTTTTTACAAGTTTATCCAGTTTCGAAAATATTCTAACTTGTTGTTGTTGTTTTGAATTAAGCACAAAGCTACACAATGGGCTATCTGTGCTCTGCCCACCACGGGTATCGAAACCCGGATTTTAGCGTGTAAGTCCGCAGACATACCGCTGAGCCACTGGGGGGCAATATTCTAACTACAAGCACGATTATCAAGATAAAAAGCTTGAAAATAATAAGTAAAAAATAAACTAAAAAGATTTTATTTAAGCTGTTTTTCGCCATATTCAATCTACGAGGAAAAAACTTAGTATACAAGTTAAAGTGTTAATTAAGCAATACTTAACAATAATGCTATAACGAAACTCTTGTTTGCATTATGCTTGAAAAACTTTTACGCAAAGTGGAACCTCTAATTTCGCGAAATTTTTATCCTGTGTGCATGCAGATTTGCAATACGGGTCACGATGTTCCCGTTTCGCCATTGTTTCCTGAAAGGGCGAGCATGTTTAGGGCGACCGGGAGTCAAACCCCTTAATACACTAGGCTATGCCGGGCCTCCTTTTGATTGGAATTATTACATGTAGTAGAAGGATTTAAGATAACTTAGGTAAATTATAACAAAAAGTTATTGACAATTTCTGCATGATGAAATGCCCGTATAATCAACATATCTTAACTAGTTAAGTACAAAGCTAAACAATGATTACTTGCGTGCTTATCGGGGGTATCAGACCCTGGATTTTAGAGTTATTAGTCTTGAGACATACTACTGAGCCCCTGTGAAGCCTGCTGAGATGGGAACATCAAGGTAATAGATGATTGAGGTGTTTCAGACGACTAAGTTGATAATAAATAAAGTGAAAATGAAGGTGTTAGCTCGAACATTTCAAGTTAAATCTGGAAAAAGAGCTAATTTTATAGTATATGCGTGCTATAAAGAAACATTCAGATGAGAGAAAATTATTTGTCTTTTACACGTAAACAAGAAAATCTGGTAAATAACTGTGATTGTAAGTGTGAGAAATAAATTTGTAATGGATTAGATGTAAACTATATCACCTTATTGCTAACTGTACTACTAGAGAAAAATATTAATAAGGGAAGCACATGTAAACATTGCTAAAACGCAGTTATTCAACTTATGAAAGAATAAATTTTAGTCATTCTTATGGTATGGCGCATTTTACAAGCTGATCAAGAATCATTGCAAATATACTTGTCATAAGACATTATTAACTTTTAAGCACTACGTTATTTATCTAATTCCTTTCGGATTTTCATGGATTTGATAAGAATATATAATATTAATATTTCAACCAAACTATATTCACCGTATCCACTGCTCAGAAGAAATTTCACGTGTACAAGTTGGATGATCTCTTATCCTTCATTGTAACTTGTAGAGTTTTTACTAGGTGAAACAAGTTTGGAGACGGTTTGAGTGGGTATTGAAGAAAACTTTGTAATGAATGACAACTTTTCGAAAATCTTTCAAGCCGTCTCCAAACTTTTGTTTTCTAAAAAAATAGATTCACATCATCACACCTAAATTCTTATTGAGTAAGTGATCAAGTGAAAACACTGGTAGATCCATCCTTGATGATTTCTGGAAGTCATCTCGACAGGAACCCTGTGAGTTTTTGCTGGAGTTACTCAGATGGATATTCTCTCATGATATATTTTCGAGCACAATGAATGGTGGATGAGCTGTGACTTTTTCTTCCGGATTTATAAAATACATCATTGACTCTTAATTACAATAGACGATACTTCCTAGCACTGGTTACCTTTGGAGTTAATTTTGTCTTGCTGAGGAGATTATATAGCCATGCCATTTCGTTTTTCAAGTGTTATTTTGTCACTAACGCTCTTTTAAACTTCATTTATCTTGTTTTTGTAATATTTCTGTTTTTATAGATGTTTTTGATACTTCAACTGTGACTTCATTAATACTCTTTTGAGCTTATTCAACCATGTAGTCCCAACTTTTCCCTACTTCTTCAATTTTATTCTTGTAATATCTTTATCGATGTTGTCTTCAACCAGACTTATTCTTGATTTAAATTATTCTTTAAATATTACATCCATTCTTTTAATTCCTCTCTTGAATTCTTTATCTCATTATTCCAATCTTCTGTTCCTTTCCTCTTCTTCTAATTTTCGGTACCCTTCAGCTTGGGTTTCTCTTAATCGTTTCATCACTAATAAACCATGGATCTAATTTCGGCTGGTATGGGTGTTAACATTTTTATCGATAAGCAGAGAACAACATTTCGACCTTCCTAAGTCGTCTTTTAATTATTTGTTTAAAATCACTCAAAACCTAATTCACATAATGATAACACATTGTAATATAGCTTTGTTTTTAGATACTTCTCAAATTACTAGCTTTTCGTGAAGTCATCTAGATTATTTTAGTTATTAACTTACGGGATCTTAAAGTCAAGCGTCTTCTAGCTAACGTCCGAATTAAAACATTGAAGACGTAGCGACACAGCCTACAACTACTACTTAAATGGACAAATGTTTACAATTCAGACAGTTCAGGTGGCACTGAATAGTTAGTGAGTTTTGCAACTCGGAAGATCAGACAGCAAGATGTCTCCAAAAACTGCAGAAGTATAACTTTAACATCGTGGACAAAACCACAGAAATGCTGATACATTATCCCATAGACCATGTGGTGCTAAAGTATGTAAGCACTGTGAAAAGACGGAAGCCCGAAATAGTAAAGAAACGAGTTTGACAACAATTACCAGTTATTTAGTGACTTGATAAAACAGAAAAACCTTCATCACAAAGAGTTGCTTCCATACAGAAAAAGATTTAATTTGCTTACAAGATAGCTTATTGTGTCGAAAGTGAGGAAATTCTAATGGACGAAAGCAGTGACTATAGTAAATACCTCCACTATCTCTACAATAAACAGCACTGCGTCATCTCTACGACGTTATACTGGCTGAACACTCAACTCGAGAGTATTTATATTGTGGTTTGGTTATCAGCGGTGTCTAAAGAATTGGTGTAAATCCTTGAACTATAAGTATGAAAATCAACAAAAGAAACAACGCTTTAGAAAGTTGCTCCTGCGGTGTTTAATCTTCTGCTACAGAGTAACAACGGAAACAACCATACATAATGGTTATAATGAACTATTTCACAAAAAGATCAAAAGCATATGCTGTTCCTAAACAGGAAGTAGAAACTCTAGCATGGAAACTCATCATACACTTCATTTTAAGAACTGGCATGTCTATAGAGCTTCGCTTATATTTTAGGGATAGTATTTTGAACCAGCCACGTTTGCAGCAATGCATTAGTTTTTTGGGATACAAAAACCAGGACAACAGCCCTTCGTCCATCTATTCATGTCTTGTGGAGATATTCCATTGTATGCTGTTAAATCAATTAGTAGTATTGTAAATGAATATGAAAAATGTTGGATAAAGACCTACCACTATTACTAGTAAGCTATTATACACCAGCACGTGAAACTACAGTCAAGAAACGATCAATACTGATTCTTGGTCAAAGCACCATTGTATCTTTTGTATTCCCATACATAGAATGTCTATTCAGAGGAATCTTACAAAGAATGTAGTAGAGAAATCTCCTGTCATACATAACGTAAATCAGTCAGTGATAAAATGAGAAATCGGCCTTTGTTTTTCACTCACTCTAGTTAGGTTCTGGTTTGTTTTTGTGGAATTTTGCGCAGAGCTGCTTGAGGGCTACCTGTGTTAATTTGCCACTCGAACATAGGGCCGCAATCATTGCGGTTTCCGTAACAGGAATTTAAGTGAGTATGTTTTTAGCCCACTGCACCTAGCCGTCCCTAATTTAGCAGTGTAAGACTAGAGGTAGGCAGGCTACTCTTTTTACCAACAAAAAGTGGGATTTATCGTCACATTATAACGCCCCCACGGCTGGGAGGGCGAGCATGTTTTTGTGCGACGCGAGCGTGAACCCGCGACCCTCAGATTACGAGTCGCACACCTTAACTCGCTCGGCCATGTCGGACTGAGTGCACTTACTTTACTACAACCTAATTCTCATATCTTTATCTTTCGTGGTATCTCTAAACTGGTCACTTGCCATTGAATTCACTATTTCATGAGGAGAGTCTGCTTAAGATAATTGGGAAAGTATTTCTACGATAAGGTTAACTAAAGTCTCTTCTATTCTCTGTACTCTGTTTGGATACTAGGTTCTGGTGTGCCACTTCAAACCTGTTGGATAAAGTTACCAATGCTAGGTATGTGCTATGATTCATATGTGAAAAATTATTTAATGGTGTCAAATCTAGTCCTTTTAAATAGTCATCACTTTGGAAATTATTTCAAACTGAACTTAACATGCCTCCTTGGGTACCTCAGTGTGTACGATCCACTGGTTTTTTGATTGGCCAATGTTGAATTGGTCAGTTAAATCCTGGAACTTATCTTGGTAGTGTTATGGCTGTAGTTCAAGAAGGCTCTACAGTAACAAAAGACACAACAGTAGTGGTACTAGAAAGGAAGAACTTTTTTTGTCTATACCTATATTTTATAATAGTTGGCATTTAAGGTTGGTATTCTTGAGCTTATGCAGAAAGAGATGTGACTAATTTTATATTTGAATTTGTCAATTCGAATTTAATTTTTTTTTATTTTAACACTTATGTATCCTTTCCTACCTCAATAGTCTCTTTTTTTATACTACTTTGATTTTGTCTTTACAGGGCTACACATTTCATTCATATTTTCGGCACTTTTATGTCGTCCTGTACTTTTTAAATCTTACTGATGTAATCCCTCTGTATATCTCTTATCACTTCACCGGTTTTGTGATCAATCATAATTATTTTTTCTTCTTCTTTGAATACTACACTTCTCTCTTCCTTTCAAGTTTTCTCTCTTAAATGCCCCCTAGTGGCATAGCGGTTAGTCTGAGGACTTGCATAATGCATAGCATAGATACGTCATTGTTTAGCTTTATGCTTAACTTCACACAAACAAACAAATTTTTTTAAACTATCTTCTCTTATTTCTTGATCATTTTAATTTTTTTTTGTAATTTCTCCTTCGTTTTTTACATTTTCTCTCGTTATTATTGACCCCTCTGAGGGTCGCGGGTTAGAATCCCCGTTACATTAAACATGCTTGCCCTTTCAGTTGTGGGGGCGTCATAGTGTAACAGCCAATCCCATTATTCATTGATAAAAGAATAGCCCAAGAGTTGGCCTTGGGTGGTGATGGCTTGTTGCCTTCCCTCTAGTTTTACATTGCTAAATTAGGGATGGCTAGTGCAGATAGTCCTCGAGTAGCTTTGCGCGAAATATAAACCAAACCAAACCATGCTGCCATGTAAAATTGCTAAAAATGGACATTAATTCAAAGTGCAACTCATGAAGGATAACAAAATAATTTGTTTCTTCTTTAAAGTATCTACAAGCTTTCTCGTACATTGTTGTAACTTGCACGTGTTGGTTTGCAATTCACGTTCAAACAGAAAAACCATGCTGTTGTACAACAGCTAACGTAGAAATATAATTACTTTTACAATTTCCTGACTTAATGAACAAATAAATGAATATATGCGATAACTGACAAGATTTCAAGTTACGATATTGTAAAAGTGTTAAAATTTGGAGTAACGTTAAAAGAGGAAATAAAGTAGTATCCTTCAATTGTTTTTGACTATATAATTTGAGAGAATCTGTGTGTGTGTATGTGTTTTCTTTTGGCAAAGGCACATAGAGCTAAATGCCGAGCTCACCAAGAAGAATTGAACCCTTAATCCTGCTGTCCGTAGACTTACCGCTGTAATGGGGGGGGGGACTTGAGAGAACTTCTCAGCAAGATAGCTACGATATCACAAACTTTAAGAAACCTTACAAATATAGAAAAGAAAGGGGAAAAAGCAACCTTAAAACACAGTTAGAACCCTGTATTGCCACGTTTCACGATCGCATTATAAATTTGTTACATGACATATAAGATACAGGTAATGATAGTTACATTAAAATTGACAGCACGCAATAAATTGAACATCAATTTACTGATATTGTTTGAAAGTAAAATATCGATCTTTTTAGTTTGTTTTAAAATTTCGTATATTTCTATTAATGTTATCAGCCTTTTGAAGGCGTCATACTCTAAGGACATCTATAGTAATTTTAAGTTTTTGAGAACAAATTATTAAATTAAATGTAGTATGTGGAGTTTTATATAAATATATAGTTAACACATTTTTGCGTGTTAAAATTATAAATGAAGTTTTCAGTGACTGTACTTCTACCTTTAGAATTTCTTGTAGTATTTTTCGGAAATAAAAAGTATTGACTTTGTAGTTGAATCTATGTCAATTTTCTTCTCCGACTCGGTGATTGAGCGTTAGGCGTTAGTAAGTTGTTATTGCTTATCGCTAGTGCTCGTCGTAAGGTTAAGGGCTGATACAACGCGAAGAGTAAACTGAGATTACAACTTTTCAAGTATTGACATTTCATGTTAGCTATATGGAATGACTTCTGCTGTCTTACTCATAGTGGATAATTTTCAGAAATATATTTTATATGAAAAGGGAAAAAAAACTATGGGAACGTAACTTCATCAATGCTTTGGACTATAGTGCAGCATATAAATAGTAAAGTCGTACTACTACATCTAGTGTGTTTGTACTCTCAGTATTGGCAGTAGTATTACTGCTAGTTTACTACTTTTGCAGTGGTGACTTTAAAGGTTTTGTTGGTAAGTACGTTTAATAATTTGCTTGTTTAGAGAAAGGTAATAACAAATTTAGACATAAGAAAATGAAAAACAATCTGAGTAAATTAAAGAAGGAAGTTTAATATTAACGTTAACATAAATGTATTTCGTCTCAAGTTATAATTTGTAAAATGTATTTTACTGACGTTAAGAACTGTACTTTAGAAACCTTAAAGACGATTATCTTTTAATTCGGCTATAAAACTTATTAACACACATGACGAATAGGGCAGGAACTTGTGTATACATGGTGCTGTATTTAGGATAAAATTTAAACTGAAAAAAGAGAAACTGGATAAGAGTATTATATATATACTTACCTTACTTGGGTCCACTAATGTGGCCTTAAGTTGTCAAAAGTGGACTAACTGAAACAACATCAGACTTTTGTAATAACTTTAAGGTGAAAAATTTTAAAAGTTGAAAATTATTTTGGTAGACAATGTAATGAAAGAAAGAGTTGACTAGTAGTAATAGGGTCTGAGAAAGACTTGTGATGTTTATTGGAATAATTATGTAATTATAACAACAAACAAGCAGGGACTATTTGGTTGGAAATAGCAAATGCTTTTATGTGTTATTAGAAGTATTGACAAGACAATGTGGATGCCTGATGGATATTTAATATGACTAATAACTTAGGTATCTTTAACATTAACTTCTAATTTAAAGCAAGCTACTTACATAGATTAGAATTAAAATGTAATCAGTAATGAGTAGAACTAATTAAATACAACTATCATAATTATAATGATTAGATTATGTTGTTTATCAGTTACGTTTTCTTACTGTTAATGTTATTTGTAATCATAAACCAAATATTTTCATATATTTCATTAGGTATTGGTTATTGCAAGCCCATACAGTAATCTAATAATGAAGAAAAACATTATAAAAATTAATAAACATAAAATAAAATTAGATATACTGACTATTCTAACCAACAGTTTGTCTGGATTATGGTGAAAGTTTTACTGGTTAAGGCTGATTTCCAAGTAGGAATTACCACTGTTGAAGATGTTATATTTGATTTTGCAAGTTAAAAGATTTAAGCAGTTTGAAATGTACAAGTTAATAATGGAAATAAGGATTACTTTCTAAGTATAATAATCAGTGTTGTTAATGAAAATAACTTTGAAGATAAGGTAGGATGCAACTGTTTCAATGTTGTTGCTGGACATTAAGTAATACTTATAAAATCTGCAAAGTTTGAATATCTCAGTATCAGGACAGTATCTTCACACACAAAGTATGTGTGAATCTGATAATACAGTCGGTCTTACAGTTATAAAACTAGATTTTGATTGAAGTTAGTGGACATGTGTAGAATATTATTTCTCATTGTATTGCAAAGAATGGTCCATGCCCATTGATAATGATGAACATACAAACACATTTGTTTATTATTGTGGTTTTGACACTCCAAATATTAATCACTTCTAAGCTGGGTTTTGTTCAAATCCATTTAGGTGTTTTTGAGAGATCTTGCTAACAAACACATAAATGGAAATAAAAACAAAGCCTCTATCTACATTTAGTGGTAGAAATAATAACTGAGAGATTTTAAGTCTTCCAGCAATAACCTGCTCTGATAATTGTAGACATTGTAGTGTTGACTTCTACATTGTGAATCATGTGCAAGACAGACTGGGAAATGTCATGCTTAACATACATACATCAAGGGACTGTTTGGTCCTTAAAGCTGTACAATCACTTCAGAGAAAAAGTCAGGATTTTGAAATTTTTTATTGTCTGTGTTATATCAAATACTACTAGTATACAAGTTACATTACAGTTTAAGACCCAGAAATTGGAAACAAGTCATGCTGTAGATAAACAAACTTTAAGTAAGTTTTAGCTGAATGATGTAGTTTGCCTAATATGTTATAGTGTGAAAGCAAGCCTTGGATCATAGGTCACCAACCTGGTCTTTGTATAATTACTTAATATTAAGTGTTTAAAGCAATTCAAACATGAATCTTGGAATACTAAACTTTAGTCATATTGATAACTTTAAATCCTTGTTTATTTTAGAGTTGACATCAATTTAAAATTTACTTATTTCTAACAAAGAAAGACAGAATGTAGATTTATTGAAATGCAAATTTGTGGTGGTGCCGAATTGTATAACAAATGTTGATCTACATTTAATATTTAAGCTAAATTTTAAAACATACATTTTATGCATCAATGATAGATTTGAAAGCTGAGGTGGTTCTTGTTATAACATTGTCAATTATAACATTAACTAATCAAAATACAATTTATTTCATAATGTATTGCATGTTTATAAATGAAGATCTTAGGTTTGTAATATCAAGATATTAATTTTGGTCATCATTTTTGCCTGTTCAATTAACTTATTCTCCATAATATTTTGCAAACAGTTTCTTTAGATATGAAATGAGCTTCTTCACACATAGGAAAACAATTTTTTTGGCTTGAAGAAACAAATCACTGCACCTAATGGAGCAGGTTTGCTAATTGGTTGAAACTTTAATTAAAACATCAGTTAGATCTGTTACATCTAATTGTTCTTGCACTATCTCTAAAAGCACAGTAAAACATAAGTTATAAATTCAATAGTCTTTACTGCTTATAGAAGAAGTTTTAGTGATAAAAATACATTTTGTAAGAGCTATTAACTTACACTGCTTCAAAATACAGCTTGTGGTCAGTAAGCAAATGTTATTAATGTAAACCATGCAAAATTCAGCACGTGGTCACTAGATAAATATTAATGTAACCCATCTAAACAATGTGGTCACAAAGCATGTAGTCACTAACTAAATGTTATTAATGTAATCAATACGTAATACAGCACGTGGTCATGAAATAAATGTTTTTAAACAAATCAATACATAATACAGCACATGGTCATGAAATAAATGTTGTTAAACAAATCAATACATAATACAGCACATGGTCATGAAATAAATGTTGTTAAACAAATCAATACATAATACAGCACATGTTCATGAAATAAATGTTGTTAAATCAATACATAATACAGCCCATGGTCATGAAATAAATGTTAATCAAATCAATACATAATACAGCCCATGGTCATGAAATAAATGTTGTTAATCAAATCAATACATAATACAACCCATGGTCATGAAATAAATATTGTTAATCTAATCAATACATAATACAGCATGTGGTCATTAAATAAATGTTATTAATGCAAATCACACAAAATACATCACCTATTCTAAAAGTACATTGCTGGTTAAAAAGTATTTAATTGGAATGTATGATGTTAGGAGGCCAACATTTATTATTAATGGAGCCCAGTGAAACTTGTTTTTATATAAGAGTGCCTCATTTGTCAATGTTTTTTTTTTCCTGTTGTATTTGATTTATGATGTTTATAAGACATTATAAATAAATTAGTAAAATATAGGTATTTCTAGCTGTAATTATGACAGTAATGTTCAATGGAACAATATTAATCAGTTGATAAGTTGAACAAATACTTGGTAAAATAATGTTAAGTGTAGTAAGTGTAGGATAGTTTACTTGGATTACCATAATTTGGATCACATATTTAGCTTAAATTGGAAGCACTTGATAGTGTGACTCAAGAAAAGGATCTCAGCATAATGATAAGTTGTATAACGCTCTGTTATCAGTGATAAGTAACATATTTCTATGAAATATTATTAACATTATGATTACAAGTGTAATAGGTGATTATTTTTATACGATTCACTAGTTAGGCCACTTGGTATAGTATGTAGAGCTTCCTTATCTAAGAAAGGCTACTAAAAGACAGAAGTTTCAGAGAGCTACTTGGATAAAAGAGATATTTTATGGAATGGATACGATATCTCAAATTATTAGTGAAGTGTAAAATATGTTGTTTTTCAGGTTGGAAAGATTATTTCAACTTATTAAATGTGTATAACATTAACATATTTCTCTTTCCTAAAATGCTCTTTCTCATATATTCTCAGCAAGAGTGTTGCTGCCGATTTAATTGGTAAAACATACCACAGCACTATGTAAAATGTTTTACAGTGTTATTATTTGTGAGAGAGTAGCTGTGAGTTTTAAACTCATGATTTTTAACAAATAGATTTCACCAAGTGAGATTTTAAGGAATGCATGAAATAATCTATTTATTTATTGTATTCCCTGTCAGGTTATTGTTAAAAAGAAATTTTATCTAAAACAATTATGAAAAAAAAGCACATTTAATTCTTGATTTATTTGTATGTACTCACCAAATATTAAAATTATGTATTGGTAAATTTGATATCTGAATAATTAGTTAAGTTTGGTAATCAGTTACAAGCAACTAATCAGCTATTTGCATCTTTTATGGTTCAAAATAAAGTTTCAGCAAGCATAGGTATCCTATTCTGTAAGTTATTTGAAAATACTAAGATAACTGTTAGATTAAGCTGAGTAAATGTTAACTGATAAACAATAATAATGAGAAATCATAATGATAATAACAACTCGGTTATTAGACAGATTGATAAAGAAAAGCAGTTATCAGAAACCTTTATTCTGATTACTAGATTATTTTAGAACATGAATTAAGTTAATCATTAAGCTGTTATTGGTTTGAAACTATTATTTATTGATTATAGGCCCCATGTGGTTATATTTAATTAATTGAAAAATACAATGTTTTTGGAAATGTGGTATGTATTCCTATGTATGAGTAATCTAAATGTGCCCCAAGATTTGATTGTGGATGCCATTTGCCTTCCTGATTGTTTACTCTTTAAAGCTTGTGACAGTAGCAGATGGCATTAGTTTGTCTTGACAAAGTTTTAAGAGTAACTGGAATTGAACCTAAGACTCTCTGATCATGAGACCATGCAGGTCCACAGCTAAACAAACTTAAGCAAAAAACATGTTAAAATTTATTAGTTGACATGATATTAATTAATCTAATTTTTATTCATCGATAATTGGTTATGTGGGTCAATTGATTAAATTACCCACAGTTGGCAGAATAGATTAACAACAAACCAACATAATGACAATATTTTGATTACTTGGATGATCAAGAATAATAATAACCAGAACAAATTATTTTGATTAGTGAGTTATGATGGTTGTAATTTCGATAATTGACTGTTGTAATAATTCAAAATAGTAATAATCATAAACACTAACTTCAGCTAGATGAATATTTTTCCTGTTATTAATAAATTTAATGGTGATCTTGATTAAGTGATGAATTATGTGGCATTAATTGATGAAATTGCTGCATACAGGTAATACTAATTAAAAATATGTGCAAGATTTTGAGTTATCCTTATCCAAGAGAGACAACACACTTTTATTAATAACTAGGAAATACCAGTACTTGACTGCACTTTTCTGTCTCTTTGTTGGTCAAGCTTGAGTTAGCAAAATTTCAGCTGGATATGTAAGGGGAGGTAAGAGGGATGGAGGTTGTACTTCCCCCATCTATTTTGTAATTATGTAAAATGATTATATATACTTTTCTGCACAAATCAAATGAGTTTTGATGTGAACATACACTTACTGATTTTTATAGAATTTTTCTATCTCAGAGTATAGGTTTTTATTTGCTAAAAAATAAAGTCTGGTTTCCCTTGTGTGTTTTTTGTACTCTAATAATTCATTATTATAGTCTTCCTGTAATGCCTTAAAGTCAGGTCATTAAAGGGTAGGAACAACTACTTGTGAAGTTTGATTTTGATACACAGTTTAAATTTCATTGGATAAAGTTGTTTTATAACACACATCAGTGGTTTTCAAACTGTGTTCCATGAAAGGTCATCAGGCCCCACAAAGAGAATGTGTAATATCAGTTCATTTCAATTTTTCAGTGTTAATCTATTGGTGACCAAATGCTTTTTTTTTTCTGTTAAATTATGAGTCAATTAATATTCAGCATATTTTATTTTAACTATCTGTTAAGAATTTCTTCATTGTTGTCTAGACTAGATTTGACTTTAAATGAGAAAATAATTGTAATAAGAGGGTTCCATGGCTTTCTAAGATTTGAAAACCATTGAACTGTGTCAATTTGAAGTAAATTAAGTGGTGGGAGAAATAGCTTATGGTTTTGTGAGAAAATAAGATGTGATTTTTGCTGAGGAGAACAATGGAATTTAGTTTTATGCTTAAAAAACTTACAAACAAACTACATGTGTGATAACTTTATAGAGCTTGATTTTAAATTATGGAAATTTAAATTATATTTATTTGAAAGTTGTGTCAATTTTTTTCTGTGACATGATATTAGCTAAGCCTTATAAGGTTCAGTGTATGGTAGCACCAGTGATATATTCTGGAGTTTTTAATGTGGCTTAATATTTTTTTAATGAATAATATTGTTAAATTTATCATATCCAAACAATCCACTTAAATAAAAGAAATCACAGTTAAAATAAAAAATAAAGTTATTACATTTAAATTGACTCAAGCTAAGAATAATGCTAAAACATTGTTTCTTAGCCTTACTTGACACCCATTTTGAAGGTCAAGTCCTAAGCTACTGATAAATCTGTGTAAATTGGTAGTGATTGAGAAAATTATATGATTGTTTTGAAATATTGTTTTGAGATTTTATGCATTATTTAAGGTAATGTGAAACATTTAAGTGTTAGAGATTTGGGTAAGTTCATATTTTTTTAATTATCTGATTCCACGGCTTTAAGTTACATATATTCTTTAAACTTTGAATGTTGTTATTAAGCTTAATGTTAATAAATGCTCATTTACATAACATGAATTATAGACAACAAGAATAAATTGGTCTTTTAAGGCTGTACTTGCACACCCTACCTTGAGAAAAGTAAACATTTTAAACCTACTGTTTACTTTCCAGGAAATTGGATTCCTTTTTGAGATTTTGTTGAGAGCTAGGATCTATTACTACTCACATCAGCTCACAATCACATTGTTTGAAATATAAAACTTTCTTATATTCTCTCTAGCATCTCTACTGGCATTGTAATACTCAAATTTAACAATCAAAAACTTAAATACCTGAAATTGAGTTTCATTTCTAGGTTAACCTGGTAATTAGCTAAATGAAAACAATAACGTTTTGAAACTTTGGATAATTTTATTATGCTGTAGTATGTATATAAATAAAAGGAGAATGTTTGGTACAGTGAAATATGAATGTTTGTTTATTAACTAACAAGTTTAATATAAACTCATCATCTATCAAATACAGATCATTTCTCTTTATAATTTTTATTAACTTTCTAATCATTCATTGAAGATGTTTAGGTTAGCTAAGAGCAAAACTACAAGATTAAGAACAAACAACCTCATACCATGTATAAATATTATTTAAAGAACATTGACACATTTTTATTTAAAACCTCAACCATCATAAAGTTATAGAATCCAAAGAAATTTTCAATAAATCTTGTCAATTGTGTAGATATCTTATTGTCTGACTTCGTAATCAAAACCATCTATGTAAGACAGTGTGAAGTTGTAATCTTAAAGCTGTAAAATGTGTAGTTATCTGTGTAGTTAGAAACATCTTTGAGAATTATGTCATGCAATTATATTATGCTTCTAGCAAGAAAAAAATTAATAAAAAATGTTTCTCAGTAAGTGTTTATTTCTTAGTTTATCAACAAAATATTAATATAAACACATTTTCTAGCTTTTTTCCAAGCTTGTTGCTCAGATATGTTGGTTAGGTTGTATATCAAAATTAAGTGTGAGAGGTGTAAAAAAGAGGTAAGTGCTTAGTTAACTGCTACATGTAAAATACTATGTCCTCAGGGAATAGACTTCCTTGAATACTTCAGAATGGACTGAGTCTGCCCTCTGTGCTGTGCTGGGTGTTACTGCTCCTCTGTCCTCATTAATTTTCATAATTGAAATGAGCAGTCAAGCATGTAACAATTCTTCCAAAACAATACAGTTATTACTGCATGACATTTCTTCATTGTATTTAATGAATTTATTTAATATGCTATTGTTCATTCTTCCATCACTGACAATGTAGCTTCACAGAGGTAAACAACTTATAACAAGCAATGTATATTTGAATTTCTTGGTCTCACACCATATTGTACAATGGGTAAAACAAAGTCTACTTCCAAGTGTATAGTTTTTAATCAGTCTATTGCATAATGATAAGAGCTAGTAATAGTGTTTTACCTACAAGTTGCGTACAGATATGTTAGTCTACTGTTGGTTTCTGTATCCTTCATCCATTCTTAATGCTATTTTGATTGTCATCATTCTGCAGCCATTATAAATATCTACTGCCCTCTGTCCATGTCACTGTATGCTTATTTGTTTCCTTTCTCTTGTCCTTGTCACATTTAGGTAACAATAGCGTTTCCAGGAATAGCAGTTATCAACATTAAATGATTCATCATGTAACTCACCTGTCAGAACTAGAAATGAATCAGCAACTGATAATCACAATGAAAGGAAAAAACCATTACTTCTGTACATTCAGTGTCTAGTAGAAAAACTTTGAAGGGTAATGAATAAACTTAACATCACTGGAAGTCCTTCCACACCACAAGACAGCTTTAGAAAGGTAAAAGTCCCTAGTTTCCAGAACATGGTTTATAGCACTTGGTTTAAGTATACAATAATATACAGAAGAGAAAACACCAAAGGTTATCTGACAGTATTAATGTTTTTCACTGGTATCATTATTAGTCAAGTTCTTTTTGATCAAAGGAACCTATTACCATCCAAGCACAAGATAGTGGACCATCAGCAGTCATTAATCAAAACAACAGCCAACTACTCGGTAATTCATGGATGCCACTTATTAAACATATGAAACATGTTTATCTGGTATCAAAGAAAGTAAATCTTAATTCCACAATGTATTATTTAAAGTACTAACAATTTATTTTTACATATATGCCTCCTATTTATTACACTGAAGTAATTGATTCACTTATATAATGTTAAGCTATAGTGGGTATAAGATTTTTATGCTGTTGTAAAAGCTTAAGTCTTGGATTCTGGATTCATGTTTTACCAAAGCTGATTGAAGCTTCAGATCTGCTGTATTTTGTATGATTATACAGGCATTTCTAAAACAGTAAATGTTCACAAAAAGTTATGTTAGAGAAACTGCATTAATAATTTTCATGAATTATAAGAAAACAAGAAAAGGGAGGTGTGTCTTATGGGTGGAGCACTAAAACCAGCTTAGTATCAGTCAGGCAATATTATTTCCAGGTTAACAATCAGTACGTGTGTGTGTGTGTGTGTGTGTGTTTTAGTGTATCGAATACAAGGAATGGATTTACAATTTTTTTATGTATGTGTAGACAACTGGCTTTTTTTTCCTCTTCTGTCTTCATTCTTTGTTTTATTTTCAGACCTTTTGTTGTTGTTTTCTTTTTTAATGGTTTTTAAGAAACAGGTAATTCCAAAAATTTCCTTCAAGAGTTTTGTTTAATGTAATGTACTGCTATAATAAATATCTAGACAGAAAGAGTAATCCATTTATTGATAAAATCAGTTATTGTATAAATGCAGGTGATTGCAAGTCTAGAATTTGACTGGGCACTTAGTAACCATTGTATTATCCTGCATATTTGTGTACAATATATCAAGTGTTAAGAGAACTTAGTTGCATATATCAGAATGCAAAACAGTTTGATCTGGGAATATTACTATTAGATCCTTATACAACAAGAGACCAGTTTGGCCAGTTAGTATTACTACTAGATCCTTATAAGAAATGTGTTCAGCTTGGACAATTAGTTTTACTGTTAAATCCATGTTAGAAACATGATCATTTTGTATATGTAAAAATGGCTGGTATGGGTAGAGGAAACTCCTACGTAGAGAAGTGAACAACATTTCGACCAGCTGTTTTTACGTATGTATATTTCTCTACGAGTGGGTTTTCTCATTATCACAGATGATCACTTGGGTCAGTTAGTATTACCATTAGATTTCTGTAAGAAACATGATCAGTTTGATCAATGAGTATTACAACTAGATCCATATAACAAAAGTAGCCAGTCTTAGTATTTCTCCCCTCGATGTGGATTCCTGTATGTGGTGAGGGGACCTCCCAGGGAAGGTTCTATTCTGTCTGGTTACCTTCTCTGGGATCTAAACATCCACCCACGTCTTTGTCGTGTGTGGGGACCCGCGAAGGGGAGGAGAGGATCCTGGTGGTTGAGGGGTCCAACCCTAACACACCACTTTGGCCTTGAATTCCTGTAGACAGGTGGCCTTTGGGTGACCCCCCTTGGGTAAATCAGCTGGTCCACTTGGGCTAGAGTCAACCAAGTGCCAGTGTTGGAAGTTCTCAATGGGTGTTTCAGACATTGTGCCTGATGCTGGTGTTTGGGTATAGTGCTTACGAAACCCTGGCATTGCTGCATTGCCCTTGCATGACTTTGATGTGCGTCCTCTTGTAGGGCTCCTTGGTGGGTGGGGTCAGTTGGTATCGAAATTTTTCTTTTTTGCAATGGATCCTCCTTCAAAAAATTTAAATAAAATAGTGAAAAAACAGTCAATGGGTAAGCGACCATGTCTTGAAGACTCTGAACAGAAATCTTCAACATCTGTAACACACGTACCTCATTTTCTTATATTACATTCTAAAATCCCTAAAATCCTTTAGGGCAATTGTCCTCCTTTTTTATTCAGAAAGGACTAGAGGGACTTGCTGGCTCTCCAAAGTCAGTAAAGAAGCTTTGATCTGGAAATATATTGGTTGAAACATCGACATCCCAACACAGTGAACTCCTCTTGAATTCAAAGGCAGTTGGGGATATACCTTTTGAGGTTACACCTCATGCTACCTTGAATTCATCACAAGGAGTTATTGTTGAGAGAGATTTGAAAAATGCCCTCGAGTCAGAGATTCTTGCTGGTCTTTCCACTCAAGGAGTTTCTGCAGTGAGGTGCATCTTCACTCACAAAGATGGAGTTACACTGCCAACAAATACCTTTGTTTTGACATTTACTTCATCATGTGCACCTGCCACCATCAAGGCAGGTTATCTCATTTGCAGGATACAGCCATACATTCCAAACCCTCTCCGATGTTTCTGAGATTTGGCCACTCAAAGACATCCCTGACATGAGCTTATTGTGGGGGCAAGGACCACGATGCCTATGAATCTGACATGGACCCACATTGCATCATCTGCAATAGTTCTCACCTTTCCTACTTTCGTTCTTGCCCAAAATGGTTGGAGGAAAAAGAGGTGCAGTGTTTAAAAACGACACATAACATTAGTTATCCTGAGGCTCGGAAATTGCTGCCCACCACTCCATCTCGACATATGTTGCTGCACCTCATTCCACAACTACAGTGGGAGTGCAGCCAGATCTCTTTGTACCTCCAAGAGAATCATTTTCAAAAGAAATGAAAAGCCTTTTGACCTCCATGGATAAAAAGGTTGATGAATCGACTTCCACACCCATCTCTGTTTCTCCCATATGTTCCAACAAACCTCAAGATCCACATCCTTTGGTTTCAAATACAGACATTTCTTTTGATATATCTTTTTTTCCACCCCAAGAGGCAAAACAATCATTCATTTGCATCCTTGGTCACTGTAATCCCCTTTCAACGACAAAGACCTGCCCACTCGACCCAGGGCAGGATCCATGGAGGTTGATAGACCTCCTCCGATTTGGGACAGTTAGGAAAAAAGATGTGGTCGTATACAAAAGGGTTCTCCAGCCACTTCATCTACCCATCATTAAAAATGACTACCTTGATACAATGGAACTGTTGAAGTTTACTTTCTAATCTGGATGATATCAAAACACTGATTGCTTTCTACCATCCTGTTTGTCTTTCCTTACAAGAAACATTTCTCAAACCTGCTGGTACAGTCTCAGCAGTTTTCCCTGTACAGAAATGACAGGCTGTGTAATGGACGAGTACATGGAGGGATGGCACTATTGGCTGATCAGCATGTGTCCACCCTGTCTTTGTCACTCAACACACCCTTGGAGGCTGTAGCCATTCATGTTTCCTTGGGTTATACCGTCACTGTTTGTTCTCTGTATCTGTCCCCTGGAGAGACACATGATCAATCAGGCCTTGATGCTCTCGTTGAACAGTTGCCGTCTCCATTTCTAATCCTGGGGAACTTAAATGGACATTATCCCATCTGGGGAAGTGCTGTTATTGATGGGAGGGGTCGTTCTGTAGATTGTATGCTCTCTGATCACAATCTTTCTCTTTTCATTACTGGTTCTTCCTTTTATTTTCATGCACCTAGTCAGTCCTTTACTGCTATTTATCTCTTGGTTTGCTTCCCTTTATTATTCTCCCATTTTTCATGGAGGGTTGACAGTAATCCACCAGGCAGTGATCATTTTCCTATCCTTTTGAGAGAGACTGGCCGTGGTCAATGCCAGCCCATTTTAAATATTTAAAATGTTGAAATGAAGCATATTTTTATTATTGTGTATTAATAAAGTAGTCCTTGTGTAACTCTCCTGATTATTTTATGTTCATGGATATCGTATTTGAAACAAGCCATTGTGTGTTGCAACTGTAAATTTTGCAGATTTTGTATTTATAAATATTGGGTTCTTTTCTGTATTTAAATATAATATATTTTCTGCCAAACCCCAATTTATGTATGGAAAATTTATAGTGATTTCTAACATACCCAGAAGTGATGCTTTACTTTGAGCTTTGCTGTGTAATGTTGTGTTTGATCTTGTTAATAGTAAAATATATATGAGAAATAAAAGAACTGAATAATTTATTTAATAAACATGGCCAAATATAGTATACAAGTGGTATCCATTTGTGTGTAACATTAGCATGAGTGAACAGGTGTCTTTAGTATGAAATTGAATTTCCACACCAAAGTTAAAGTCTATGATTTGTGGTTTGCAGCTTCCATGACACAACCTACTGAGTATTGGTAATTCATACAACATTGCTCTACAGTTCTGAAAGCATGATGAATTTTTACAAGACTAAGAGTAATTACACTAAGTTTGTCAAGTAACTGTACATCTTATTTGTGTATTGCTCTACAAGTATTACAGGTAATGTGGAAACTGTCTTAAATATGAACTGGAAATTATCAATGATGTTGAGAAAACCCACTTGTAGAGAAATATATATGTAAAAACGGCTTGTTTGGGTTGAGAAAATTTTTTATGCAGAGGAGTGAACATATGACCAACGATGACCGAAGAATGTTGAAACGTTGTTCACTCCTCTACGTAAAAAATTCTCTCAACCCAAATGAACTGAAAATTAGTTTTATGATCAAAATGATATTTTGTTTCAGTGAAAAGAGTAATTGAATGATTACATTATTGTTTAATTCAAAATGTCATCCACTGGATATGCAGGAAATGTCAGAATTATGTGATTAATAAATCCAAATTTTTTCCCCAGATGAAGATACTGAAAAACTGATTCTGACTTTAGTTTGTGTGTGCAAGTTGGCCAGTATTACAGTGACATGATGAACTTTGTTAGAAACTTCTTTATTACAGTCATAGATATTTGACTTTTTGTTGGTCAGTTAGATTCTTCTGGTTCAGAATAACTCAGTAAAGAAGAATGTATATAAATAAGTGAAAGTAGCTGGAGTACTTGTCCCATGGACTGAAGTTATCTAAATTTATGATTAATGATATGTTGTCTTAGGACATGAAAAGTTTCTTTCCTTACATATAGCTGTAAAATAACACCCATAAAAACTACAAATTTATACATATTTCTGCATGGGCTCGACAAACCTCCATATCATGTCTAGTTATGATTGATCTACAGGGGTCAAAATAGTGGTAAAAAATTCACAAAATGCAAAGCTGAAAATTTTTTCTCTCCATGGACCAAATGAACTTTGATACCAATTTTAGTGAAGATCTATCCATATCCTGTAAAGTAGTTATAAGGGTAAAAAACAGTACTGTTATATTTATGTAGATACACTATATCTGCTACATCCAATATATCTGAAAGTTATAAGTTTTGGAGATTGATTCATTTCCTCATCTTGATATAAGACACAACACTCAACTAAGAATTAACATACAGGAGTATTGTTTGAATGACTTTATGGTGTTCTGAGGTGTAGACTTAAATTAGCAATAACCAAGTTGGGTGTCATAAAAGTAAAAACAGAAAATTAAAAGCTAGTGGTTTGAACTAAATTTCTTGAAATTTGTATGTGCTCTTTCTATAAAATTTAAAGCAGAACTAAGTTTTGTTTAAAAAAGAAAAGGCACATTTATAGTTTTCTGCTGTTTATTTTAAACAATAAAAACATTGAATCTGTTCTGGTAGCCCAGGCTTAAAAATTAGCATTATGAAAGTGATGAAATATTTTGTTTAATTGCACGACAACAGACAATAAAGCACAAGAACTAATTTTAATTTCACATCCAGAACATCTGTTATTATGTTTACATTTTTTGTTTTTATTGTCATTTTAACAGAGCCACCCTGATGTATAACTTAATTGTCTAACAGTACTTTGTGTGAGTTTAAAATTTTCTAACAGAAGTGCAGCGTTAACTAAGAGTTTGAATATCTAACAAAAATACAGCATTAAATGTGAGTTTGGATGTGTATCTAACAAAAATAGTGTTACACAACGGTTTGGATGGGTGTGTCCTTTAGAGAGTTATAAAAACGGTAGACTAGCGTACTATAAGATACATACATACATAACGGCTTTAGATTAACATTGGACGCGATTCCTGTAGGTTTAATGATTATAGTTCAATCGATCATCCTTCCCTACAAAGAATATTCTATTTATACTCCTTGCTTCTGTTGTAAGCGACTCGGGCAAGGAGAAATAAAACTTTAAAAAATCGTCACGAACGTGTATTTTTTGCCGATAAGCTTTAGATTAGGCCTCCTTTTTTATTTATTTTTTTTTGTCTGCGTGTTTTCACCATCACGTCAGCAAAGTTTCCTTCTGCAAAGACCATTTATTACTTTTGGCTTTCGTTTAACCTGATACAAACCTGTTCTACGTTGCACAATAAACATCTTCAAGCCGTGGAAGCCACATGCTGTTTGTAATACAGTCCCATGTGACTCATCCTGCTTGTATTTTATTTTTCTGTTTTGTCTTCCCACACGATTTTAATTGGTATTTTCACTGGGTATGTATATGCAGTTTATAATATACATAAACACTCAGTTTGTGGTTTAGTAGGTTAGTGTACTTTGTGTAATATTAGTTATAACCTAGTTATGTCTCGATAACTATTGTTGTTGCCAAGCATGGCCGAGCACGTAAGGCGTGTGACTCGTAATCCGAGGGTCGCGGGTTCGTGCCCGCGTCGCGCTAAACATGCTCGCCCTCCCACCCGTGGGGGTGTATAATGTGACGGTCAATCCCACTATTCGTTGGTAAAAGAGTAGCCCAAGAGTTGGCGGTGGGTGGTGATGACTAGCTGCCTTCTCTCTAGTCTTACACTGCTAAATTAGGGACGGCTAGCACAGATAGCCCTCGAGTAGCTTTGTGCGAAATTCCAAAACAAAAAAAAACTGTTGTTTAGTTGGATGGAAGATTAACACAGTGTGGTGGATGTGGCTTTTCTGCCTACAGCTTTAATGAAGTTCAGGAAAAGTGAGCCACGTATAAAAAAGCCACATATTTGGTTAAAATCTGTGCATTTCTTTCTTTGCTCCTTGACAGCCATGTCAATACGAGTTTGTGTTTCGACCAAATAAATTACCAAGTAAGTAGGATTTCTGGTCGAGGCGTTGTTTATTTGTAAACGTTGGCTGCGCTAACCGAGGACTATAAATAAAAAAGAGTTTTGATTATCGTTAACAATAGATTGAACTTTCCATTATTTTACTTAATATTATCTGACGAACATAGAAACACCAACACAATACAGAGATGTTTAACGTTCTCCGTAAATGTGTTTTGACTCAGGCTCACAACATAGTTACACGATTATCATCTTATAATTCCAAGAACTTACGAGTGAAAGTACAGAATAATCAGTCAGTAATGTCATTTGTGAAAATCTATTCGTGTTTGTCCCTGTTGAACTTAGCTGACTCGATTTTGGTCTCACGGTTCGCCATATCCAGGATACGGTCATTAGAATGGTTAACAATTTATGTCGGAAGGTGTTGTGTACAAGTAAGTTTTGTGAACGACGTTCGAACTATGAGTTCCACAGATCTTAGTTTTAAACAGTGATTTGAAATAGCACAACTTTATATGTTTCTACGCATTTTACTAACGGAATAACATCATTTGGTAAAATAATATTTATCTTTTTTCTGCGTATGAATATAAAAATAGAAAACGTAGTACAGGAAATAAAAAAACTAGTAAGCCCTATTAAGAACTACTTTTATGGATATACGTGTTGTTAAACTTTAAACCATAAAACTTTACATACTTCATACTATTGAAATTATTTTCATCTAATAAAGTAGCACCAAAATTAATTTTTAAAAGCTGATTTTCATATCAGTTTCTGTCGTTTTGTTCTCATGGAAATGTACATTTCTATACTTTGAATAAAATACTCGTGTAGTGAGCATATCTGAACGTTTCGTTTTTGAGTTTCCAAGTGGTTTACTGTGCAGTTTGTTTTCTCTTTACAAATTCAGCGTTCTGTTTAAGTCTGAGAATTTTGTTAACAAATGTAAAAACATTAATAACTGATTAGTTTTGAAATAATTACTTTAGTACGTATTAGTAGTCAGATATTCGATTTTCTGTGGGTAGATAAGAATGCGAGTTGAGTGAAATGCCACAATTACACATATTTTGTAGAATTTCGAAAATTTCTTCTGGTATGTTATATGTCAGCTACACATCAGCTGCCATATCCAATGCTGAAGAGGTCTTTCAATTAATGCCAGGGTCGACTGGGATACGACAGCAGTGTTAGATAATAAATCACTATTTCCATGAAAAAACTGTTATAGTGTGAAATACTGTACGTAAAACGATTAAGAGCATTATTATTTATTTTATTTAAACTGATTTTAGTATCATTCAGAAGAAAGGAAACGCCACTGTGTGCAGTTCACGTGAATTGACATCCCAAGATTACTTGCTTATCCAAATGGTAACCAGCTGTTTTCATACGTAACCATACGTATTGTCCATATTTATTGATAACATTTTATTTAATGGCTTTTCAGTTCACGTCTTTGGCGTTATTTCAAGAGAACAGTGTATATTATCAGTAGAAGGTGCAGTGAACAGATGGAGTTGTGTTACTAAACTATAATGCCATCGCTACGTAATTCATTGTTTATTTTCGAAATTACACTTGACTGAACAACAGTTTTCGTGTTTTTGGTTGTCAAGCGTGTACTCATCTCCCACATGTAAGTTCATTGACCTGACTTGGGTCTGTAATTAAACTTTTAACGCATACCGTGAAATACTGGATTGGCAAGTTAAATGATATCCGTTCGTAAATAATGTATTTAATCTCTAAAAGTTTATTTAGAACACGTTTTCTTCCTCATTTTCTCAATGAATTTACGTAAGCACCCTTTGGGTCGCGAGAAATGTCACAAATATTTGAAAATGAACGGTAATTAAACACGTAATTTGAAAGCGGTGATATATTGACAACTGTATTAGAATATGACATTATATTTTGCAAGAATGAATCTTGATTTCTGTAGTGCGAAGTGGAGAGGTTTAGATATTTTAGATTTGAAATATAAAAACAAAAGAATTTGGCCCTGAGGTGATAGTAATAAATTACTTGTTCTAACCAACGTTTCGCCATTGCGGCTTCACTAAGGCTTGTGTCATAGGAATTACTTCTCGAAATACTTTTCCTGGTGAAGTTCCTTTAACGAAACGTAGGCTAAATATAAAATATTGTTAAAGGATAAAGGTAGCTTTTATTATATGTAACTTTATTATCAAAACAACCGTTGGTGGAACATATTTTGTTTTTGGTAGAGAAATGTGATTAACAAATGTAAAAGGTTTTTTTATATACTGGTATTTTGTTAACATTTGTAATTTAAATTGAGAATTATGCACAACGATAATAAAACTCATTGTGACTGTTACATTTATCACATTTTTAAATGTCTAAGATATGTGTGATAACGTACAATAGTATTCGATACGCGACATTAATTTTAGTCATACTCTTGTTTTAAGCGTTATTGTTGCGACACACTTTTTTATCGTATTTCTCCCCTCTACGTTCGCTCCAACCTTTGGATGAACCCTGAAATGTTTGAATCGGTGTGACCTACATCCTGAAATGCAGCTCTTACTGTAGCCAACACAAGGGTTGTAGTAATTATACTGTAGTGTTGGTAGATAGGTAGGTGTTAACTGTGGCCTGGAAAGTTTGTTGGAGTATGAAAATTTAACGTTTCGCTTCCAATCCATCAGTCTTACTCCGCCATGGACATTTCTTCCCCATACGATGACGTCAAAATTATATTAAAGTAATACGTGTTTAATCTCTGTAATTTGTATTCTATTATAATTGTAACTAATAAATTACCAGGACACTAAGATCCTCGAACGTTACAGTTTGTGACTTTTTTTCTTTAAAACTAAATCCCTGTTTGCTTGTTTTTTTTTGGGGGGGGAGGTATCAGGCAATCTCCAATAAGCCTAACTTGTGTGATCCTTTAGGCCTTGTTAATGCTCATTGGATGTGTTCATATTATTTGTAATGTATAGCAATTTCAGTTCATGCTTTCCAGACGAGGCCTGGCATGGCCGAGCGCGTTAAGGCGTGCGCTCGTAATCCGAGGGTCGCGGGTTCGCGCCCGCGTCGCGCTAAACATGCTCGCCCTCCCAGCCGTGGGGGTGTATAATGTGACGGTCAATCCCACTTTTCGTTGGTAAAAGAGTAGCCCAAGAGTTGGCGGTGGGTGGTGATGACTAGCTGCCTTCCCTCTAGTCTTACACTGCTAAATTAGGGACGGCTAGCACAGATAGCCCTCGAGTAGCTTTGTGCGAAATTCCAAAAACAAGAAACATGCTTTCCAGACGCACCTACAGTACCTGACTTGTTTCCAATTTAACCATTTTATAATTTCAGTCATAATCACGCTCACGAGTACTTGACCTCCAGCGTGATGCACAGTTACTATTTTATTTTCTGTTTGCTCGTACATCATATATTTGAACTTGTATGTTGGGGAAAAGGCATGTAAAAACTGTAACATACGATTAGGAAACTGAAAATACTATTGTACGAGGTCTGTTCAAAAAAATACGCGGACTGACGTCATAAAACAAAATGTACTTTATTTAGAAGTTACAGGACTGAGACCTATTCAAAGTATTCTCCTCCTCAACGCACACACTTATCCCAACGGTGTTTCCACTTGTTGAAACAGTCCTGGTACGCTTCTTATGTAATGTCCTCCAGCTCCTTTGTCGCATTTGCTTTAATCTTGGGAATCGTTTCAAATCTTCCTCTCAAGGGTCTTTTGAGTTTGGGGAACAAGAAAAAATCGTAAGGAACAAAGTCAGGTGAGTATGGGGGTGGGGAAGAACAGTGATTAAGTGTTTGGCCAAACACTCACGAGTTCCGAGATACAAATTTCGCAGCAAAGCGGTGCATCTTCAATTTTTCAGTCAAAATCTCGTAACAAGATCCAACTGATATCCCACACTCTTCAGCAAGCTTCCTGACAGTCGGACCGTCGATTTACCTGCACCAGGGTGTTGATTTTGTCGACGTGGAAGGACATCCAAGACGCTCATCATCTTTAATAGACTGTCGACCATCCTTAAAACGTTCATGCCACTTGAAACATGCTGTATGCTTCATAGCAACATCACCGTAAGCCGTGTTAAGCATAGAAAAAGTTTCAGTCGCAGATTTTCCAAGTTTAACACAAAATTTCACAGCAAGTCGTTGCTCCTTTAGGTCATTCATTCTGAAATCCGCCAAACGAAAAAATCGCACTTCACTTAAAACCTCATGGCTAATACACAAATGAAGATATTTGCAATCAGGAAATGGCGTCGTAATCAGCTGATCTGTGCGAACATAGCGACACCAAGCAGATTCCCATGGAACCAACTGGAGCCACACAATTTAAACAGCTCACGTATTTTTTTAACAGACCTCTTATTCTATTAGATCTGTTTCACACACTATCACTCTTGCTCCTTGGATCGTTGTCTAATTGTCAATTTTCCATAACTATTAAGTGTAGGTTCATGTCTTGTTCACTTTGTCAGTCTAGCTACCTTATTTCTTATAACTATTAAGAGTATAGCTGCACGTTTTGTTCACCTTGCCAGTCTAGCTACAATATTTCCCCTAACTATTAAGAGTATAGGTGCAGATCTTGTTCACCTTGCCAGTCTAGCTACTATATTTCCCCTAACTATTAAGAGTATAGGTGCAGATCTTGTTCACCTTGCCAGTCTAGCTACTATATTTCCCCTAACTATTAAGAGTATAGGTGCACGTTTTGTTCACCTTGTCAGTCTAGCTACTTTATTTCCCATAACTATTAAGAGTATAGGTGCACGTTTTGTTCACCTTGCCAGTCTAGCTACTATATTTCCCCTAACTATTAAGAGTATAGGTGCAGATCTTGTTCACCTTGTCAGTCTAGCTACTTGTAGAAAGGCTAGAACCAATACCTGTTTATGTACACCAACCAATTCAGTTCATGCATTTTGTCTTCCAAAGTTAAAGAATTTTTGTTCTATATTTAAAGAACTGACAAACCAAGCTATTTTAATAAAGACCTACAGATATTTCATTAAACCCAGTCTGAAAAAGTGTTTTCCACAATAAATAACACATTTCTTTATTCTCATTTTCATACGACAAATGTTTCCTCCTCAAAATGTTAATGTAAATGAAGTTCATTTCACACAAGAACAACGCCAGTAATAGTAAATATCAGTTGTTCAATTCTATATAATTACTTTTTATAATGTACATATTACTCAGGGAAAACATACTCTTCAATGTTATTTGACTATGTAAACTATAAAATCATACCTACATGCCACATCAGTTTGTTTTCACAAACTGCCAACAATTCTGATGTTTACTATTATTTATAACTAATATAAAAAAACGAAAGTTTTAATCCATCAAGTAATGTGTATTATATTATTAACATTTTTATCATATTATTGTTAAATTATTGTTTTCTGTAAACAGAGTTGTTTATTTCCTCCCCACTTCAAAATTATCATTGGAGTCAAGAGTGAAACATTTAATAACGTTGTACAGTTCCTACTGTAAAAGAATATTGTCACATTTACACCCCTTGGTGTGGATTCCTGTACGTGGTGAGAGGTCCTTCCAGGGAAGGTTCTGTTTTTTCAGTTTACCTCCTCTGGGATCTAAACATCCACCCACTTGTCTGCCATGCATGGTGACCCTTGAAGGGGAGGAGAGAATCCTAATGGTTGAGGGGTCCAACACTAACACACCACTTTGGCCTTGAATTCCTGTAGATAAGCGGCCTTTGGGTGGCCCCCCTTGGGTCAATCGGCTGGTCCACTTGGGCTAGAGTCAACCAAGTACCAGTGTTGGAAGTTCTCAACGGGTGTTGTGGACATTGTGTCTGATGCTGGTGTTTGGGTATGGTGCTCACGAAACCCTGGGGTTGCTGCAATGTCTCTGTATGACATTGTAGTGCATCCCCTCATATGGCTCCATGGTGGATGGGGGCAGTGGTAACCGAAATTTTCCTCTTTTCCTATGGATCCTCCAGCAAAAAATTTAAATAAAATAGTTAAACAGCAGTCAATAGGTAAACAACCGCGTCTTGAAGACTCTGAACAGAAATCTTCAACATCTGTAACACACGTACCTCATTTTCTTATATTACATTCTCTTTCGAAAAATCCTTTAGGGCAATTGTCCTCCTTTTTTATTCAGAAGGGACTAGAGGGACTTGCTGACTCTCCAAAGTCAGTAAAGAAGCTTTGATCTGGAAATATATTGGTTGAAACATCAACATCCCAACACAGTGAACTCCTCTTGAATTCAAAGGCAGTTGGGGATATACCTTTTGAGGTTACACCTCATGCTACCTTGAATTCATCACAAGGAGTTATTGTTGAGAGAGATTTGAAGAATGCCCTCGAGTCAGAGATTCTCGCTGGTCTCTTCACTCAAGGAGTTTCTGCAGTGAGGCACATCTCCACTTGCAAAGATGGAGTTACACTGCTGACAAATATCCTCGTTTTCACATTTACATCACCACGTGCACCTGCCACCATCAAGGCAGTTTATATAATTTGCAGGGTACAGTAGTACATTCCAAACCTTCTCTGTTTTCAATGTCAGAGGTATGATCACTCAAAGACGTCCTTTTTGTGGTTCCCTGACATGTGGTCATTGTAGTGGCAAGGACCACAATGCCTGTGACTGTCACATGGACCCACGTTGTGTCAACTGCAATGGTTCCCACCCTTCCAATTTTCGTTCTTGTTCAAAATAGTTGGAGGAAAGAGAGGTGCAGTATTTGAAAATGACTCATAACATTCGCTTTTCTGAGGCTCAGAAATTGCTGTCTACCACTCCATCTCAGATATATGTTGCTGCACTTCATTCCACAACTACAGTGGCAGTGCAGGCAGATCTCCCTCTGCCTCCAAGAGAATCATTTTTAAAACAAATGAAAAGCCTTTTGACCTCCATTGTTAAAAAGTTGATGAATCAACTTCTACACCCATCTCTGTTCCTCCCATACATTCCAACAAACTTCAAGATCCACATCCTTTGGTTTTAAGTACAGGCATTTCTTTTGATATATCTTTTTTCCCACCCCAAGAGGCAAAACAATCATTCATTTGCATCCTTGGTCACTGTAATCCCCTTTCAACAACAAAGACCTGTCCAGTTGACCCAGGGCAGGATCTATGGAGGTTGATAGACCTCCTCCGAATAAGGACAGTAAGGAGAAAAGACATGGTCGTAAACAAAAGGGTTCTCCAGCCACTTCACCTGTTAGTCATTACAAATGGCCACCTTGAAACAATGGAACTATCAAGGTTTACATTTTAATCTGTTTGCTTCCTACCAACCTGTATGTCTTTCCTCACAAGAAACATTTCTAAAACCTGCTTATACAGTCACCATTCTGCAGTTTTCTCTGTACAGAAATGACAGGCTGTGTGATGGACGAGAATACGGAGGAGTGGCACTATTGGTTGATCAGCATGTGCCCACCCTGTCTTTGTCACTCAACACACCCTTGGAGGCCGTAGCCATCTGTGTTTTTTGGGTCATACCATCACTGTTTGTTCTCTGTACCTGTCCCCTGGAGAGACATATGATCAATCAGACCTTGATGCTCTTGTTGAACAGTTGTTGTCTCCATTTTTAATACTGGGGACTTAAATGGACATTATCCCCTCTGGGGAAGTGCTGTTATTGATGGGAGGAGTCGCTCTGTAGATCGTATGCTCTCTGATCACAATCTTTCTCTTTTCATCACTGGTTCTTCCTTTTATTTTCATGCACCTAGTCAGTTTTTTACCACTATTGATCTCTTGGTTTGCTCCCCTTTATTATTTTTCCATTTTTCATGGAGGGTTGACAATAATTCACTAGGCATTGAGTATTTTCCTATACTTTTGAGAGAGACTTGCCATGGTCGATGCCACCCTACCTGCATGCCCAGGTGGAAGCTGGATTAGGCAGACTGGTTCACTTTCTCTGCTCTTGCAGAACTTGATCCTGTCATCATGAATCAGCCATCAATAGACAGTTGTGTGGCAGGATTAACTGAATGTATTATACAAGCTCAGTGTATTCCTATAACATTGACATGTTTTCCATGATATTCTCATTCGTGGTGGAATCGTGCCTGCCACTTGGCACCAAAGGCTCAAAAATGGGCCTAGAATACTTTTCATAGATATTCCACACTTTCAAGCCTAATCGCTTTCAAATGGGCCCATGCACCTGCTTGGTGGGAAAGACGTCAAAGCCAGAAGGAATCTTGGATTAAGTTTACAACTAGCATATCTTTTACCACCAGTTTCAAGATCATATGGGACAGGATTCGGAAAGGTTAATGGGCACTACAATTCTGTCCCCCTCTCGATCTTACTCTCTGATGGTCAGGAGGTGACTGATGTCTGGAACATCACTAACACTCTAGGTGAAAGCTGGGTATCTAGGTATTTTGCCAGGTATCTAGCACTTCTGCTTGTTCCTCCACCTTCTTGGCCATCAAGACTCAGGCAGAACGTTCACCTCTTTCCTTTCGAACTGACTGTCTCTTTGACTATAATTGTCCCTTTACACTGGTGGAACTGAAAATGGCCCTTCATTGGTCTGCCAGTACATCTGTTGGATCTGATGATATTCATTATGACATGCTACACCATCTATCTCCTTCTTCTCTTGATATCCTTCTGATTGTCTTTAACCAGATCTGGCAGAAGAATGTTTTTCCTGATGTCTGCTGCCAGGCTATTATTTTACCTTTCTCTAAGCCAGGGATAGATTCTATAGATTCCTTCAAACTCCCATCCAATTGCTTTGACGAGTTGTCTCTGTAAGACCTTAGAGAGGATGGTTAATGCTTATCTTGTTTAGTTCCTTGAATCAAACAACCTCCTCTCACCCACCCAGTGTGGGTTCCAAAGACAGCATTCCACCATGGACCACCTAATTTGACTTGAGACATCAATCAGAGAAGCCTTTCTCGAATGCCAACATCTTGTATCAATATTCTTTGACATTGAGAAGGCTTACGACACAACGTGGAGGTATGGTGTTTTGCGAGACCTCCATACATGTGGGTTACATGGCCATTTACCCATGTTTATTAACAATTTTTTAATGGACAGGAGATTCCTAGTTCTTGTGGGTTCGACACTTTCACGTTCTTTTGTACAGGAACTTGGGGTCAGTCAGGGCTGTGTTTTGAGTGTCGCACTTTTCAGTATAAAGATAAATGCCATCACTGAACAACTTCCTTTCACTGTTGCAAACGGGCTCTATGTCGATGACTTTTACATCTCGTGTCAGTCGTTGAATATGAGATATATTGAGCGGCAACTACAAACTTCCCTCAATTGTGTACTGAAGTGAACTACAGTGAACAGCTTTAATTTCTCTCTCTATATAACCATTTGCATGCACTTTTGCTGCCAATGGGGTATTCATCCTGATCCTGAACTCTGTATTGGTGAAGTTTCGCTGCCAGTGGTCCCAGAGACTAAGTTTTTGGGGCTTATCTTTGAATGTAAGCTGACCTTTATACCACACTTAAAGCAGCTATGGGTCAAATGCACAAGAGCGCTAAACATCCTCTGTGTCCACCATACCGCCAGTTGGGGAGCGATCGATGTTCTGTGTTAGAGATATATCGTGTTCATATTCATTCAAAATTCGATTATGGATCAATGGTATATGGCTCTGCCAAACTCTCGGCCTTTACGATGCTGGACCCCATTCATCATTAAGGACTTTGACTCTGCACTGAGGCTTTCTGCAACTCCCCAGTTCAGAGCTTATATATATAGTCTCATGAACCATCTCTGTACCTTTGAAGTTTGTAACTGTCTTTACTGTATTCTTTGAAACTTCGTTCCTTACCAAAGCATCCCACCTGGGAATGTGTTTTTCTTCCTCAGTGGGACTTGCTTTTTCAGAACAGACAATCTGCCATTACTTCTTTTGGCCTTTGCATCCAGGTGCAATTGGATGAATTGGGTCTGTCCATGGATAACATTGAAGAATCCATTGGTCAACCTATTCCCCCATGGCTTATTACAGCTTCCAAATGTGACTTTTCTTTAAGTCATCTGAAAAAGGCAGATACTCCCAAATGGTAGTATTATCCTTAACAATCATTCCATTCCAATTTATATGGATGGTTCCAAATCAGCTAATTTTGTGGGCTTTGCCATGGTCGCAGACATAGCAGCTAAATCTATCTGCTCTGGTACTATCACTATTGTGCCTATTCCGTACATGAACTATGGTCCTGTATTCAAGGCTCAGCTCTGTGCCAGCTGGCAGTTCACTTGGAGAGAGCCAAGTGACAACAAGCTTTTTCAAATAAATCCCTGTATTGGGCTTTGGCTGTCTAGCTTCCATAAGATTCGGAAGGAGGAAGTCATTCTAACTAGACTATGCATTGGTCACAATTTTTTAACTCATCGGTTTCTTTTATCTGGAACTGATGCACCAGTGTGTAGTTTGTGTAACACTCAAATCACTGTAAGCCACATTTTACTTTCTTTCAACTCTCAATGACGGCAATATTTTAAACATGTTCTGTCCCAGGGTTTGTCTGTGACATTGGACAGTGTTATTGGTGATGGTGACACTGTCCACCTTGATAAAGTTTTAGTGTTTTAATGGCCATCAATCTTTTTAATCTCATTTAAGTGTTTGATATTTATTCATTACAATTTTTTAATTGTGGTTCCCTTTTCAGTGTTACAATGTCTCTAGTTCAATTTGATATTGGAAAATGGCCAGAACATTAAATAACTCAACACGAGTACTGGAAAGGCTAACTTCAGGTGACTGTTGTTGCTATTTGAACTATCCATTTGAACTACCTGTTAGTCTTCCTGGCAAGTTGTTATTACAATTTTGCTGCATGTCTTTTAACATTTTTCTTACTTTACCTTTTGGTACGGGCCATAATGACACATTACCCAGAACCAGGACTGGAAAGACCAACTTCAGGTGACTGACAGTGGTTCTTGTACTTACCTGTTAATCTTCCTGGCGGGTTATGATAATTACCATTATGCTACAGAAAGTCCTTTACAGTTTTGTAGACTAGATGTCAACATTGGTTTTATGCCATTTTCTCTTTTTACCCTTGTTTCATTTTACCAATTTTACTACATTTACTTTTACTTCTTTACTGGACATTTGGCTAATTATTATTAGAGTTTTGCTATATGTCTTTTAACACTTTTCTTATTTTACATTTTGATAATGGTTGTTATGATAACATAACCTAGAACCAGGACTGGAAAGGCCAACTTCAGGTGACTGGTGGTGGTTTTTGTACTTACCTGTTGGTCTTCCTGGTGGGTTATGATCATTACCATTTTGCTATAGAAAGTCCTTTACAACTTCTCTTTCTCTGCTTTCTCTCTTAACATTGTAGACTAGGTGTCAACATTGATTGTACACTTTTTCTGTTTTTCAGTGATGTTTTGTTTTAGCTTCATTTTTTTTTATGTATTTTACTACATTTAATTTATTTTTACCTTTTTACTGGATGTTTGGTACAGATAACCTAGCTGCTTTGTGTCATAAAACACTAAATCAATCAATCAATTCTGGACAGTATCCATGACAATAGTAAGTTATGGCCTTTTCTTTTAAATGTCTATATCCACCCAGTATACTTATTAATTAGCCCCTCTGATCTTCCTTTTCCTACATCATTAGCTGTTACATACACCACAAAAACTGCTTCTCTGCTAGCTTCTCTTATCATACCTCCTGCTTTGTCAGTTGTATCCTCCACCTGTGTTTCTGAGTAGCATAATATGATTCTTTTTTTCCCTATTTATCTCGCAGACTATTTTGTCTTAATGCCTTGTCAGAGAATCATATATAACTATGATCTCTTTAACTTTATATCCTTTTCTATTTCGTTTGTTTTCTGTCTTTTTAATAGTTCTTTATCTGCACAAGCCAAGGGCTAAAATTTGTTGCTGAATAGAATGGGCTAATCACAATTCAGTTAATTACTTTTAACTCTTATTGTACAATATTAAGTTAGTGAAAATCATTGTTAGCAAGTGTATCCCTTGAAATCCTGCTCCCATTACTCACACTTCTCTCTATTTATTGTCTCTACTTTAATTATCTAACTTTTCCTTCAATGTACAAACTCTGCTGTAAGACAATTCTAAGTGAGAGTGGGATGTTGTTAAATGTTAGACAGCTCTAAATGACAGTTTCAGTATTACTATATGGTTGCTGTGTAGTGTTAATACTATTTTGGCTAGTTTAGTAAAACTCTTCTTTCAGATAATGTGTTTTTATTTTTGCTACCTTAATTTCAGACAGGTGATTCACGCATCCTGTTATTCTGTTTAGTTTGAAGTATTAGATCATTGTTTTATGTCTAGCATATAATGTCAAATATTTAAAATATTTTCTGATTTTATTAGTTTTCACATGATCATTCAAAAACCAGTCTCAAGAAGAGTACTTTAACTTCTAGAAATGCTAAAATAAAATGAAGGAAGTTTACCACCTGTTTCACTGATGTTTGTTGAAGTTTCATTTCCACTTTGTGATCTTGATATAGTTATGTGTCGATTTAAGAACCATCATGTTAATAATGACCATTTTTTTATGTTTTAGAAAACGTAATGAGTTTCTCAAATCCAAACTATCATCTTGACCCTGCCGATGATAACCGAAATCGGGAGGTTTTAGACGACTCTGGCTCTGATGAAGATGATCCACTGTATGATAGCTTGGATGCTGTGTGCAAGCTCAATAGGAAACCTTCTATAAAGAGCCGACGAAGCTATGCTCAGCTGAAGATTGAATCCATGGGAGTTGATCTAAACACTGACCCTGCAGATGCCTTGGAAAATCAATGTTTATTAGAACCAGATAATGAAAATAACATGTAAGAGGTTTGAATGTAATCTTCTGACTTGGTTATGTTTAGCAGTTGATTAACTATATCAAGTATATGATTCTTGTAATATGATTAACATCAATTAACTTCTAATGAGATTAAGTACATCAACTATATGATATTGTAACAAGGTTAACAACATGGAGAATAAGTAACATGTAGAGATGTTAAATACATCAACTATACGATATTGTAGAAAGATTAACAACAGGGAGAATAAGTAACATGTAGAGATGTTAAATACATGAACTACACAATATTGTAGCAAGATTAACGATAAGGAGAATATGTAACATGTAGAGATGTTAAATACATCAACTATACGATATTGCAGCAAGATTAACAACATGGAGAATGTGTAACTTGTACAAATATTAATAAACTTGTGTGTTTATGACTTGGCTTTTTCATCATAAATAAATTATTAGTTGTGAATAGACTTCAGGAAGGGTACTAAAGCTTTTATCACTTTTTATTTTTGTTTCATTTCCTTTTTTTTATAATATGTTATAGTAGGTGCTAAGGTAGAATTTGTGATGTAATGTTTAGAAATAAGATGCAAACTTTCAAATAGCATGTCATTCCATGTAGTTCTGTTATAACCATTGCTCTTTGTTCCAGCAAGTTTTTGTTCAGGGATTTCCCATGTACCTGTGCTATTGTAGAGTAGTTTTATTAAAGTATCTTGATTTTCAGTACTACGTCTGCTGATGATCAGACACCAAACATCTTCACTGCAACATTATCGTCGGACAATAATGACAATGTAAAGAAGTATTCTAATGATAATGATCATGCTGCTAAGAGACAGACAAACAGTTTTCTTGACTATTACCTTGGGCTTGAAGCTGCTTCGTTACAATTAAGTGAACCATCGTTTGAACATCAAAGTGACAGCAGCTCTGAAAATCATATAAAGAAACAAGAAACTAGGTAAGTTTCAGCACTCTCTTAGTAATTGTAATATCTTTGATAGTTTAAATATTATTAGATCTATACTGGATCTGCTGTGATGGGCTCAGCTTTACTACACCTGTTATATAATGTATTATAGTATAAAGAGTATAGAGGTGTAGTGAACTTTATAAACAGCACTTTTTGATACTCACTGCAGTACATATTACCATGTCTAGTTATATTCTGTCTGAAGACTGTGATTTAGACAACAACCTTGCAGAGTTTACATTTAATAAGAAGGTCTTATAATTCTTCTGTGTCTAAAGCACACTATTTTTTCCTAAGGACTTTCTATAATCCATTTGGTTTTCATATTGCCATTTTCTCATTTTCTCTAACAGTCCACTCACAAAGAAATTCAATAGTTTAAAGTGCCAAAGTTTGTTCCAGTAATTTAAAGTATGTTATTTGCTTTAATACTTAGTATTAATATCAGTTGATATGGCTGGATATTCATCAACTATCGGAATTGGCCGAAAACAATTTAATCAGTGGATCCCTAAATAAATCTGTTGTGTATTCCACTACATATAACTACAATAAAATGGTGTTGGAACAAAATAAATCTGAAAAAAGTGTTATAGATACTATCAGTGAAAATCAAAATAGAAATTGCTTTAATTTGCTCAGATATCATTTTTGATAATTGTTATGTATTTTAAGAAGTATGGAGTTTTATTTCTACTCTGGCTTACAGAATTACATAACAATACTACATTTACATAAAGTTATCTCCAGTGGAACCTTTTTTATTCATTGTAGTAATACATCATGGACTAATTATATCATTGACAAGTTTTCATTTTTTATGTAATGAATGGATTAACCATTTTTCAAAACTACTGTTTTCTTTCTTGTATGATATTAAAACAGCTATTTTATTGTTTCATAAAATATTTTTTTTACAGAATAGAAGTTCATGGAGTGATTGCAGACAGAGATGAAGTATTTGAAAGAGAAATTCCTCACATCCAGGGAAGTGTAAATAATGACCTTTATGCAGTTCCTATGAGGAAGAAAGTAGGGAAAACAAACACTGAGAAGGATAGTGAGTCTTTGTCTCATAGTAACTGTCTTCAGGAAAATACCAGCAATACTTCAAGTGACACTGATGATGACTTGTTACCTCCTGGTTGGGAAAAACATGAAGGTTTGAAGATGAAATGTATTTATATATGTATATGATGCATAGTATAGCAAATGAAATATACTTATGTTCTTATTTATATAGATTAGAATGCACATGATATACATACTTACACTGTTTATTTATGGACAATAATGTTTGTTTGGCTTGTGGAAGTGCCTTTGGTAAATTTTACAAGGCTTGTATGTTTTAAAGGACATGATAGGAAGACATAGTATTTGGGTTTGCCTTTCTTTTGTATATCAGCTTGGAAGGAAAACATTTTCTTTATAGTTTAGCAATATCTGTAATATAATTTGTTTCATATTATAATGGTCATAGAGGGATGAAAAGAAAGTCTAAAATGGGCAATTTGGAATGAAGAAATGTCATGTGGTGAACAAGCAGGAAGATTGAGAATATTAAATATTTCCCTTTGAAGTTGAAAACTTGAACTTGTATTAAAATTTGAATTATAAATTACTTTTCAATGCCTATTTGGTTTAATTGACCAACCTGGTAACCATTTTGTAATTGTTATAGTTTCCATAGTATAACTTTTAATAGACTGTGCATCTCACAAAATTTGGTAGACATTTCAGTAAACATTGCATGTCTTTTGTATACAAAACATTAGTGAAAATACTTCATTAAAAGATTTGAAAATTCTTTTGTAAATATATATTTAGTGCATGTCTTTGTGTACACAAACACACACACTATTCTGAGTGCTAAAGTGTCATTCCATGTCAAATCATCCAGGGGGCTGCAGGTAACCTCTGCAGAATGCCTTGAAAAAAATTCACATGTGCTCATCTACACACATAATTAAAAATTGCCAATGATTAGATCAATATCTCTAATAGTTTCTGATTTACATCCCTGTAAAATTTAATTCATTTTTATTTATTTATGTTGAATTCATTTTCAGGCAACTTTGGCTGCTTAAAGCTGCAAGAGTAACGGTGGTAGAAGGCTGAAATTTGCTACACTGACTGAATTAATCCCACAGAATTTAAAAATGGTCTCAAACCAAGTTTACCTCTCTTAGGATTTTCATAGTGAGGCTGTAAAATCATCTGAAAACCCAAAATCAGACAAAACATTGGTTTATGTAATAAGCCATAGCCCTAAGACTTAATATGATACAAAGCTGAATTTTGTTTTTTAATTTCCAATAACATATCAGTTGATAAAACAGCAATTGTTGTAATTAAAAGTCTGTTAGATCTGTAAAAAAAATTTAGCTGCATGCAACTTTTTTTATGATTTTGCTAAAATAGCCCAAATTTAGGCCACAGTTTGACGATGTCACCAGTTATTCAGCCTTTTCAGATTTTTATCACATATTCTTACATCTCTGAAAATGATCTACAAAAAAAATCAGGATGATATTCAACCTATTTTTTGAGTTATTTTTTAAAGTATGCTCTGACCATACATTGTTTATTTAAAAAAAAAATCAGTTCAGGTGTGTTACTGTGTGCAAATATATTCATACAATTTTGAAAAATACCTGTCAGAAATTTTTGAATCCCACTGAAATATTCTAACCAGCCTTTCACAGTGTTAAATAATGAAGTTGTAAGAAACAAGATAGAATTAATTCATTTCTGAACAAGTTTATTGGCATGACTAGTTAGATCACATAGCTATGCAAATATATTGTGTATGCATTACAGTTATGCAGATATGGCTGAGTTTAAGGCTCATAATATAATAAATACAAAGGTAAATCAGACACAAGAAGCACAGTGCTAAAACAGGGGATAACTGAGAAAGATTATAGTCACACAAAACTGCAATAATCGTGACAATGAAATATTTCAAAAACTGCTTTGGTGATAAATTAGACTTAACAACATCAAATAAACATTGCTTTGTTCAGACAGTTTGGAGACATTTCTAAAATTTGAGTTTGATTATGTTGAGATCACTCTGACTTAGAACATAGTGGAGAGCACTATTACCTTGCATGGTAGGTGCACTTATTGCACAAAGAATATATAGGAAAGGAATCTAGCTTTCATCTTGACAAGACCTTGCAGGCCATGAGAACAGTTCATTTCTTGATTTCTTCACAAATGACACCAACACATCAGAATGCTCATGTGATCTATCTTTTATGTTTCCCACATACCATTTATGATCATATATTCATGCCACATATTTCCCTGTCATTGCCATTGCTATCATTAAACCCTATTTGAACTGCTGCAGCATCACTTTCACTGTTACTACCATCAGTTACAACTGTGTACACATCATCATCTGATAGTCTTTTCATATACAATTTGTTGGTAGATTGGGGAATAAAGCTATGGTGTGACCTAATACCTGCCACAGTTTTGCATTTTTCATAGCACTCAAGCAGATCAAACTTTACATAATTTTGCAGGACTGATTCCTGATTGACAAGAAAGAACTTAATATCCTGAATGTGGTCCTTTGCTCAATGGTTCATATCAGAGACACTTAAAATTTAATAATTTATTATTTTTTACAACCTTGATTTTTTTGAAGATCATGTTCAGAGATATAAGAATATATGGTAAAGTCTGATCAGAATATTTCAGTGGAATTGATAAATTATTTCAAAATTGTATGGATATATTTGCATACAGTAACACACCTGAATTGAAGTTTGTTTTTTCAAGTGAACAATGTATGGTCAGAGCATACTTTAAAAATTATAACTCAAAATGTAGGTTGAATACCATCTTGATTTTTTTTGTATATCATATTCAGAGATGTAAGAATATGTGGTAAAAATCTGAAAAGGCTGAATAACTGATGACATGGTCAGACTGTGGCCTGAAGATGGGCTATTTTTAGCTAAATCATACAATGTTGCATGCAACTAAATTTTTTTACAGGAGATCTAATAGACTTTTAATTACAATAATTGCTGATTTTTCAACTAATATGTTATAGAAAATTTGAAATCAAAATTCAGCTTTTTATTATATTAAGTCTTAGTGCTATGGCTTATTAAATAAACCAATTTTTTACGATTTTGGGTTTTCAGGTGATTTTACAGCCTTATTATGAAAATCCTAAGAGAGATAAACTTGATTTAAGACCATTTTTAAATTCTGTGAGATTAATTCAGTCAGTGTAGCAAATTTCAGCCTTCTACCACCATTACTCTTGCAGCTTTAAGCAGCCAAAGTTACCTGAAAATGAATTTGCCAAAAATAACAAAAATTAAGTTTTACTGAGCTGTAAATCAAAAATTATTAGAGATATTGATCTAATCTTTGGCAAATTTTCATTATATGGGTAGATGAGCACATGTCAATTTTTTTCAAGGCATTCTGAGGGGGTCACCTGGAAATGTTTCCAAAATCTAGATGCTTTTGACATGGAATGACCCTAAATGATTTCCAGGTTTAGATGAAAAATACCCTTTTTCATCTCACAAACCTTAAATTTTATTTGCATAAACTTTAAATATTATGAAATAAAGTTCAAAATTGTACTTTTTTTCAGTAAAACTTTATATTTTATTTGTTGTTTTCACAGCCCAGACATTAAGCAAAGTTAATCAATTCGACTGACCTCTTAACCAGAAAAAAATCAAAATAAATCTAAATTAAATTTATTCTTTATAAAAGGCTTCATATTTCTAGCATGAAATTACTTTTTTTATCGTAAGAGTAGCTTCAGTAGATATATGTAAATCAACCTGATGATGACCTAAGAATGTCTAAACATTGTTCACACCTCTATTAGTGCTCACTCTACCAATACCAGCCATTTGTAAATGTATCAATTTTATTGTTTTATTGCTAGTGGAACCCTGTCTATCTATTCTTTTTGCCTTTATTATTTATACATCACTTACTGAACATGCATCTCATATTACACTATGAAATTACATTATTCACAAGTTACTCAGAGATGCTCACAAGCATGTGTCATAAATATATTTTATTGTATTGGTATTGTCATTTATTTGACATAAACTAATCTAACATAAAAATTTTCCTATTTCTTTATTTTGATTACTTTTATCATAATAAATAAAGAATAAAGATGAAAACAATAAATACATACCCTAGTCTTTTATTTTTAATACTCATGGCTGTCTGTGACATTTAACTCTACTTACTTTTTATACTAATTGGAGTAATGCACTAAATAAGTTTCTATTTAATTAAATAATATACCAGTAAATGCAGAATAATAATTTACATAAAGCAGACAATGTTACATAGGTATTACAATTTTTGTGGCATTCCACCTATGTGATAAGAGCTATTAATCATTCATGTAAGCTTGTCAGTGTGTTTCCTGTGTGAATCATATTTGAACTGAAAATAAAATTGACAGTTCTCCTTACAGAAGACAGTGCAATATGATACATCATTTGATAGATGAAAGTGTTGGTATAAGAAATATAGTATTAAATGTCAAAGAGAACGATAGACAATTTCTGAAAGAGAGGATGTAACAGATGGGTGTTGTAAAGGAGTTCTGGTTGTCTATATCATGGTTCTGTAACAAAATAATATTGAAGACTGTGAAAATTATTCTTTGCCTGAACATTGATCATATTATAACAGGTAATTTATGTTAAATTGCATACTCCTTGGAGGGGTGGTAAATAAAGCAAGAGACAAGGAAGTGTCAAGAAAGCAAGTCTAATAATTCTCAGGTTAGGGGAATTTTTAGATTTTAATGTTTTCTTACAAAAGTGAAAACTTGGTTATACATCATTAAGTCATGTATGTACAGTTATTTTATGTCCCATATTTATCTAAACATTTGACATATGACGAAGTTAATCCATCTACAGTTGTTTTGTGTCACAAATTTTCTAAACAGGTGACAAATGACTGTAAATTCATGCATCTACAGTTATCTTATGTCCCTTCGTCTCTAAACATTTAATACATAGATAAATATATAGTTGTAGATTCATGTATTTGCAGATTTTCCCCAAACTTGTGATACATTTCTATATTTCCACAGCTCTGATTTTGGGGTGGTTGCTAAATGTGATGTATCTAATTAATTAATGATTAGTTTGAGCATTTTGTATCATTTTAGATATGTATTTGAAATTATGTGTTAGTTGGTTGTTATAATTAAAAATGTTTTATTGCAACAACAGCTGCATAGTTTGTTTTAAATTCTGTCGCACTTTGTGCACTTTATATCAATATCTACTATAAACAAGTGCATTGTCATAAGTTAGAGATCTGTTTTAATGTTGTGTCTTACATAAGTATCCTCTCTGTTTGCTGTCTGCAGATGACAGTGGACCTTATTACTGGCATATCAGTAGTGGTACCATCCAGCGAGAAGCCCCTCCACCTTTACCACTGAAAGAAAGGAGCAGAGCAAGAAAAATCTTCAAGGGCTCTAACTTACAGGTATGTTGTCTTTCTCATGTGTAATATAAGAATTGTCTTAATGATTTAATCTTAGCCTAGCACTTATATTAGGTAGTCTGCATATTCTGTTTCTTAAATTAAATAGTGAATTATATTTATGTTTTAAAGCAAGTGCTTACAAAATGAAGTGTCATCGAGGAATTCAGTTTTTTATCTGAAATTCACACATATTCTCAAAGTTTAACTTTTTTTAGTGTGAAACATTCAACTGGAAATTGTTTGTGTAAGAAATAGCATAAAATGTGTACAAACTACCTAACATATGTGTTTATTTTTCTGAAGTAGAGATTACGGAAGTATGAACTGTTATGGCATTTTAAGGATTTTCATATTTAATTCCAGGTTATTGCTTGAAAAACTAAATAATTATATAAAAAAACAACTCGTATATAAGGGTTTCGTATATATTCTGCTTGTATTAATCACACAATTTAAAAGTATGTATTACATAGGAAGAACATAAGTTCATTTTCAACATGTATATTGTACTTTTGACTTTTAACCCATTTATTTCCTTCGATATATTTCTGTGGTTAAGGATGTATTTTCATATTTATTAACTCGAAACACCATTGATAACACTTCCTGTGAATAAAGGTATAACATTGCTAGAGAGTATTAAACTTTGTTAGTAAACATATTACTGAAAAGGAATGATTCCAAATAATTTGAATTGTTCATAAGTAATTTTCAAATCAAAACGTGAATCAAATACACACTTTGGCAGGTTTAATTAGGAAAATCTAAAAAAGAGCGGAATCTTGCATTTAGCTTATCTCGAAAATACAATAAAACACACTAACAAGCAATACATACAAAATAAACACACTAACAATGCATACAAAATATGCACACTAACAATGTTCTCTATCAAAACTAACTTAAAAAGTTAAAAAAATTTACTTTGCATTTATTTCAGATTTGTTAATGTAATTGTTGGAATAATACATTGTGTAGTCCAGTTGTCGTATTATTGCATTATGTTACTGGAACCTTTTAAGTTTTTCTCAAGTATTATTTCATCATAGTATCTTGTAGTGTATTGAAAGTTCTAGCCCTCATGCTATTTATAAATGTCCAAAATATGGTTCAAATTAGATATAGTGAGTAAGAGATATGATCAAATAGATTAAGACTGTGTGTTTGCAAGTTTACTGGCACTTGTTTTTATAGTGAAATTATTGCAGACTATATTGTAACAACAGAGTAGAGAAGAATAATGTGTCTTGTCAGTTGTGCTTCAAAGTAATTGAGCAAAAATTACGTTGAGTTTAATGAAAAGAGACAATTATTTGAAGCTCTGGATACAACTGTTGTAACCATTAGTGTAATGTTAGTGAAATTATCACCAGTTTTATTGCAAGAACAGGAGAGAGGAGAATAATTCATCTTTTCAGTTGAGTTCTAAAACAACTGAACCAGTCTCTATGGACTTTGTTGAAAAGGAGTTGATTATTACAACTGAATACAACTGTGTTAACTATGTAAGAAACATTTGTAGATACATTAGACTTGTTTTAATATATTATTTTAAAACAGTGGCCTTTGTGCTCTATGTTTATTGTTAACAAGTAAAAGACACTGACTGTAAATAATCCCACTCAACACATGTAAAAACCTGACAGTAACAAACACTGGGCTATGATGTGATGTGAACACCTAGCAACCACGTCCACTAGATCCTTACCTCATTCCTACTGATTTTTAAGATGCACATATTACATTACATAACCTGCATTGATGAGGTGCATGTACCCTCATTTTACTGTATCCAGTAATATAAAACTCACCTTTCGTCTTTACAAAGTGACCCTGTCTTGGCTGTGTTTTAGTGGACTAGTATTTTGTAATGTATACTGACATTTCAGTTATTGTACATTATATATGTATATAGATCATTATTATTTAGAATTAAGTTATTGGACTTATTTTTCTTAAAATATAGAACAGTAAATAAAGACTATAACTGTTATCTCTTAGCTACAACATTTGAACTCTGTTACTGCTGGACATAAGTTGTTAAGCCTTTTACAATTTCACACATGGATGATATGAAACAAAATATTTTTTAGGTTTTATATATACAACTTAATTACCAAAATTCATAAATTACTGTATTTCTACATTGAGTTCATTACTATAATTTATTAAACTCAGTAACTAAGTTGTATTTAGGCCTTAAAAATGAATCTTGGAGCAGACTTAAAGACACAGGCTACTTCCTAGAAGTCTTTGTTTAAAAGAAAATGATAGCATTTTAACAAATTAAAATGAATGAGAAACCCACTATGAGGACAATATAAGCTGTTGGTAGGTTATTCACATCTTGTATATTGAAGTAGTGTATATAAGGCACCATTTCTAAAAATGTAAACTGGTGAACAGGGCCACTATGTTTGATTCAGTCCTTAAGCAAGATCTCAGTAAAATAAAAAAGATATGAGGTTTTTATTTTATATTCTAACTTTTCAGTATTGGTACTTGGAGTTCCCAATTTGTACAAAACTAAAGACTTAATAAACTGACATCACTGACAACTAATTTTAACCAATGCTGTATTCAGCATGTCAAATGACTCTCTGAAATCTATATTTAGGTGTGTTCTTTTAATATTTACTTTTATACTAATAAATTAACTTATATATAATAAATTTTCTATTATAATCTACAATTTCATACCAAACTTTATTGACATAAAGTAGTAGTTCAATAAAATTTTTGAATACAAGGAAACAAATGTAATGACATGGTCTTTCACCCTTGACCTGTTAGAGTAATGATTACAGTGTGTTTTGGGTTGATGTAATGTGCAGAATTACAGAAACTCCATCCAAAAAGAGTAAGTGATATCACATAAACACAGCAAATTAAAGCAACTTGACATTGCATCATTTTATTCAGCTTGTTTTGTAATTTTTCCAACATAAATAACTTAGATTCATTGCACTAAATGTTTATTTAATGGTCCATACACTTTATATATGTTATAGAGTGTTAATTATTGAACTAGTTTATTTAGTGGTCCACCTATCAAAAGTGCTCAGGTTATAGGGTTTTTATTTCATTTTTATCAAGACGTTTTGGACCCATGTGTTTTTAGGACATCATAAATCACTGAACTAGATGTTTATTTAGTGGTCCATATATATTCATACATATTAGTGTTAATCACTCAACCAGATGTTTTTTTCTTTAGTCCATATACTTCATACATATTCCAGTGTTAATTGCTGAACCAGATGTTTTTTTCTTTAGTCCATATACTTTATGGACATTAAAGTGTACAAGGTGTTACTGTTTGGTTTAAATCAGTTCATTTCCAAGTACTTTTTGTATTTTAGCATTGACATGTTTTTTTCAGGTTTCAGACAGTACTCCTGAACCACCCTCTCGGAATAAACCTATATGGTCTTCTGTTCCATCATCAATGCAAGATGTAAGACCTTCAAGGAAGTGGGAAAATCAAATAAAGTATGTATGGGAAAGTAGAGGCATAGGCTCAAATATTAGATTAAATACTTTACAAAAACATGAACTCTTTGAATACATATTTATTATTGTGACCCTGAATTTGATGGAACTGGACTCCTGCTGTTTGACTATATTTTAGTGATTCATTTGATTGTGTGGTGTCTGTTGAATTATTATGATTCTGAAACGTCCCACATGATAGAGCAGTATCTTGATTATGGAATACATAGTCTCTATTTGGCTAGGATCTAGTGAAGAATTACACTGGTTTACAAAGAAATTGAGGCAAGCACAAAAATAGCTATTTTAACCTAATTTGGGGGTGCTGAATTCAGATTGGAAATCCGTTTTTACTCATCACCTCTAGTTTTTTAGATATGCATACTGTACATTTTGTACACATACTGTACATAAAGGCATATATGCATTCAGGGTTAATTTCTAATATTGTGTGACTTATGTCTTCTTTTTTAGTTATTATGCAATAAATGCAAATAAATCAGATGAAGAAATGCCTCTAAGGGAAGATTCTGCCAAGTCAATCTCTTCCGAAGATATTGACTCTTCTTATTCAGGAACAAGTGGCAACGAGCCACACTGGATCACGCAAGAAGACCTGAATGACCTTGCTCGTGATTTGTATCTGTCAAAAGAGCAGTCAGAGCTCTTGGCTTCTCGGCTTAAACAGTGGAACCTAGTTCAGGAAGATGTAAGGATCACCAGTTTAAGGAATCGGAACAAAGACCTTGCTTCATTTTTCGACATGGAAAACAAGTTGTGCTACTGCACAAATGTACCTGGCTTGTTCACTTTCCTTGGTTTGCCACATAATCCTTCAGACTGGCGTCTTTTCATAGACTCTTCCAAGCGAAGTCTCAAGGCTGTGCTTCTGCACAACGGGAATAAATATCCCAGCATTCCCACTGCACACTCTGTCCATCTAAAGGAGTCCTATGACAATATGGAACTTCTTTTAGAAGCTGTTAAGTACAACCAGTACCAGTGGAGTCTGTGTGGGGACCTCAAGGTCATTGGTCTTCTTATGGGTATGCAAGCGGGCTTCACAAAGTACTGTTGCTTTCTCTGTCTCTGGGATAGTCGAGCTGTATCCCAGCATTACAAGCAGAAAGACTGGGGGTTTAGAAGCACTTTCGTTCCTGGCGAACACAGCGTCAAGGAGAATCCTCTGGTTGGGATGAAGAGGGTGCTTCTTCCTCCTCTTCACATCAAGCTTGGTTTGATGAAGAATTTCGTGAAGGCCATGGACAAAAATGGTGCTGCCTTCCAACACTTGTCTACTGTGTTCCCAGGTCTCAATGCTGCTAAGAGGGCATCTTTCTCAGACCTCAAATCCAAGAAGTGCTGAAGGATACTGATTTTGAGGAGGTTCTTACCTTAAAGGAACTGAGAGCATGGGAAGCATTTAAGTCAGTCTGTAGTGGCTTCCTTAGTAACACACACGTACCAAATTACCAAGCCTATATTGATAAGTTGCTAAAGACTTGTGAGGATATGGGATGCCGATTGTCACTCAAAATTCATTTTATCCATTCCCACCTCAACTTCTTCCCTCCAAACCTTGGAGCAGTGAGTGATGAGCACGGAGAAAGATTCCACCAAGACATTACGAAGATGGAGAGCAATTACCAAGGCAAGTGGAACCCCAGCATGATGGGAAGACTTCTGCTGGATGCACTTGCGTGACATCCCGGAGGCAAAATACAGCAGATCATCTAAGAAAACACACTTCTAACTGTCTGTGGTACTATGAATTGTGTACATTGTGTCATCCAAGTATATTTATTCCATCAGTGTTCTTTATCTATCCTGTTTTATCTGTAATAAGCTGCTGCAACTGTTGAAATATGTACGTATATACTCTGTATATACTAAAATGAGACTATTTAAAAGCCAGAAAACTAGAGGTGATAGAGCAAAACTGTTTATAAATTTGAATTCAGCACACCCAAATTAGTAAAAAACACCTATTCACATTCTCGCCTCAAACAAAAAATATTTTTTTGTAAACAAGTGTTATGATTGCTTGGACTTATTTTTGATGTTACAGATGATTTGAGGTGTAATATGGCTTTGGTGGTGAGTGAATGAAGTACATCTTTCATCTAGGTGTGAAAACAAGTTTTTGAATTAATTTTATATTGTCTAACTATGTACTCCTTATAGTAATCACCAGCGTATAGAATTCAAGTAAGAGCGAATAATACTGGTAGAACACAAGCAGTGCTTTTTTCTTGCTGCTACTTTCAGTGTGTTGATCTTTATGGTAACAATGGTTATCATGGTGTTTATTGGCTAGTGAAGGTAAGGTGGTTACACCCAGGTATTTTAAAGTTTCTTCCAGAGAGATGCCATTGCTCTCAAAAGACATTGATAGATTGTTCACATTGGCATGTCTGTTCTGATCATGGCTGTGGATTACCAAGATTGATGACCATTCCTATGTCATTGCAACATTTGTATCTTGTGTTCAATTACATTCTTGCTACTCCAGACTGTTGTTAGTGAAGGTTAGTATCCAGCATCAGTTGGACTTCCAAGATGGACTAAACCTATGGTGTAGATTTTAAACATGATTAGCAAGAGCCATGATCCTTCAAACAAGTCGTCATTGCTTGTCATCCATCCATGCTTCATGATGCATTTTGTGGTAGTACATCTATAATGCATCTTACACTGATGTCTCTACTGAGCATTTTTTCAGGAAAAACAGACAGTTTGACTCAACTGTATATATCTTCCACATCTAAAACTAATGCCATACAATGTGACTTGTGACAACAGTTTCTTTCCATCTGTAATGATCTATCTGTTATTGCATTTAGATCATTTTTATACTTTTTTCACCTTTACTCAATTAATGTTTGTGTGCTGTTGTTTCTAAACTAATAAAATGTTTATTAATTAATTTGGAAATGTGTGTGTGTTACTTTTCTCATGTATTTAAATGTTTCTTCATTGCTGTATTAATGTGTATGTGTTAATTTATCAAACACATTCCTTTATTTCAGGAGGAGAAGTTATCCACAAGGATTGTGTAGCTTAACACCAGATAAAGTAAGTTTGTACCAGTAAACTAAAAGAATTGTTGACGTTTGTTCAATATCTGTTTGTTGTTAACTGGTGGATAGAGCTAATACATTCAGTAGAATGTAAAAATTAAACAAGAAATTAAAATAGCAAAAGAAACTAATTGCCAAAACTTTTGTAAAAACTTGGAAAAAATTCAAGAGTATTTGTTCCTACAAAAACACAAACAACAATATAATTGCAAGGACGGATGTAGAGAAAGCCGACCTATTAGCCGACTAATAAGAATCTTCCTTCAGCAACCTAAATTCAGTCGACTTTGACACACAACACCAACATCATGTCAACAACTTCATAAATACAAACCAAGCTTCATTTTCACCACAATTTCCTGGCAAGACACTGGAAACATACTCAAGTTCAATCAACAGGAAAATTACCATCACTGAACTAAAAATTAATATTAAAAACTTAAAAAACACTTCCCCTGGACATGACCAACTACCAAACATTATTCTAAAAAAAAGCTCTACTCTCCTATTACAACACCTCACAAACATCATGAACATTTCACTAACAACTGGATATTACCACAACACTTGGAAAAAAGCCATCATAACCACGATTTAAAAAAAAACAAACTGATAGGACCAATCCAAATAATTTCCATCCCATCAGTCTGTTAAGCTGCCTTGGTAAACTGATTGAGAGGGTTATCTCTTACTGTCTTCTTCACTTTTGTGAAATAAATAATATCCTTCCAGAATCCCAAAACTCCTCCAGGATAAACAGGCAAACAACAGATCACCTCCCACAACTCACCAAATCAGTCTACAAAGTTTTTAATAACAACCAAGTAACCATTGGTGTATTTCTAGATGTTAAAAAAGCATTTGACAGTGTATGGCACAATGCCATCAAGTACAAACTAACTCATCTAAAGATAAATTCTATTATAGTTAAATGGATATCAAACTTCCTGACAGACAGAACAGCACAACTAAAAATCAATAAAACTGTATCTAAATCATTCATTATAACTGCAGGAGTGCCCCAAGGATCAGTCCTTTTTCCACTATTGTATATTATTTTTGTCAGCGACATACCTTTCCACAATTTAACACACACTCATAATTCACAGTACGCAGACGACATTGCTATCTGGAGTACCTCCAGAAACCCAGTAATGGCCATGTCTTGCGTGCAAGAATCACTTAACAATGTCTCAACCTGGAGTAACAAGTGGAGAGTAGTTTTAAATCCAACCAAAACACAAGCAATCACCTGCTACAGAAAACTAAAAAGACAAAGGAAAACTTTAGAAAAAGTAAAATTAACACTCGTAAATACGCCCATTACCATGAGAAAACACATCACATTCCTTGGTATCACTTTCAACACAAAACTAACATGGAAAAAACATGTCAACAGCATACACTCATCAACTATAAAACGCATTTCACACTTAATGACCAGCAAACAATCAAAATGCTCACCAAAAACCATTATCCAAATATACAAGGCTTACTTACATCTGTCCGCTAATAGAGTATGGATGTCAAGTCACATATCATATGTCAAATAACACACTCCAGAAAATCCAAGTTCAACAAAACAAAATACTAAGATCTGCATTCAGACTACCATCATACACTCCATTAAATTATATACATCAAATCAGTAACTTACCAATGCTAAGAAACAGACTAACAGAAATATCACACAAATACTATATAAAAACAGAATACAGAAACAAACTAACAGCATCACTGTAAATTAACCCATGCACCAACTAAATTTATTCTACCATACAACATATTTCAGGAATCACAAATCACACAATAAAGTACTTAAAGGGCAAAACTCACATAAATATTATATATTTCCTTTTTCAGGTCTCGGGCATAGGACAGGTAAATGTTTTGGTGCCTGTCCTGTGAAAGTGGGTTTTTCTTGGGGCACTCCCATTTCTCCCCACAGTAAAAACTTAGGCATTGGATCTATAGATCTCAGCCAAGGCAACTTTATTGCTATACCCTGAATCGGGTCATTTTGTTTCACATTTATGTTCACATTTACTCTGCCATCTGCCTTTTGGAACGAGTTCTGGCTGTTTTCTCCGGTGCTACCTTTGCTTCGTTCATGAATAATATTAATTATGAACAACTTTACTCCTTCACCCAAAAGGAGTAAAAAAAGACAAACAACAACAGCTAAATTCAATAACCTTCCACGAAAGGGGACAAAGAGGAACCACAATGTTTCTGAATACCCCAGTTAGAGAGAGAATTCTTCTGATTTCTCTCTCTCTAAACTAAACCCCTGCCACGTCAGTTTGCATTTACATTCAGAAGAAGAATTGTTGATGTTTTGTTATTTGTTGTTACCAAGTGGAGATATTTATGACATCTTGTATCACAGTTGTTGATATTTCTTTATCTCTTTCAGTATCTCTTTTTAAGTGAATGGACTTGTGACATCCCATAGTAGAATTGTTGTTGTTAGTATCTCTTATGAAATGGATGGAATTGTGACATCCAATAGTAGAATTGTTGTTTGTTAGTATCTCTTATGAAGTGGATGGACTTGTGCTATTCCGTGATGGAGTTGTTGATGGTCAGTTAGTATCTGTTACCAAGTGGACATACTTGTGACATCCTGTGGTTGAGTTCTTGATATTCAGTAAGTATCTTATCAACTGGATGGATGTGTGGCATCCTGTGGTAGAGTTGTTGCTGTATTAAGTATCTCTCACCAAGTGGATGGACTTGTGATGTCTTGTAGTAGAATTGTTGTTGTTGTTGTTGTTAATATCTCTTATCAAGTGGATGAACTTGTGACATCCTGTAATAGAATTATTGTTGTTGTTAGTATCTCTTATTAAGTGAACATACTTGTGCCATCCTGTAACAGAATTGTTGTTTATTCTGCATTTATTTGTTATTAACAAGTGAACACACTTATGATATTATGATGGCAATGAAGATTACCTAAAAAGTTCATAACTTTGTTCTGTATATTATTTTAAAGTTTTAATACCCATACCAGCTGCCTTGAGAATGTAGATTTGTGACACCTTGTGGTAGAATTGTTGGTTTTCAGTTAATGTCTGTTATCAAGTGGACAGACTTGTGACATTTGGGACATTTTGTGGGAGACTTGTTGATGTTCCATTGGTATTTGACTGTTGTTATTACCAAGAAGACAGAATAATGACATTTTGTGTATATTTCCTCATGTTCAGTCAGTACGTTTCTTCAGCACGTTAAGATATTTGTTCCCATGTAGTTGTCTTATAATCAGAGAATCTCATGAATGTTGTTTGACAAGTTGAAGAAAGTGGACAGTTACACTAGTGTGACTCTTTTTAATTTGTTACAGTTAGAAGAAAGGGAATTAATTAGAGGAAGTAACTGCCAATTTTAAAGCAGGTACTGAGTGGTATGGATAAATGTTATAATAGTACTGGAGAGTTTTCTTTAGATTTAAAAAAAAGTGCAATTGTGAAATAAGTCATAATTTTTTATTGGAAATATAGAAATGTATAGTTCCTAGCATAAAAAAGTGAATAATCTTTTTAATGTAGAATAACCTCAATATTGACAGTTGTAAGTTTAATTTTATTTCAAAAGATAATGATAAAAAAAAAACTTGTGTTATTATGTTATGGTCTATGGACTGTGATTTTGGCCATAAATTGACTGTCTTCTTATTCAGAAACCCATCAGGTTTGCTGTTCGTTCTCTTGGTTGGATGGAAATAGCTGAAGAGGACCTGACACCAGAAAGAAGCAGTAAAGCAGTGAATAAGTGTATTGTTAACCTTAGTGTTGGAAGAAATGCAATTTTAGATGTTGTGGGTTGCTGGGGTGAGGTAATTACCTTCATTTATGCTGTTTAATGAACTTGAAAAGGGGCATTAGTTTGTTCATTTTTTACCTGAAAAAATGCTACTGTTTTAATTTTTATATAATTTATACATCTATTTCTTTCAAGTACTATGTTTTTTAGTAGATCTAGATGCACTTTGTGTAAGTAACATGTCCATTTAATACATCTGAACATAGTGAACCATGTTTTATATAAGTAACACATCCATTTAAATCTCTCAATATGATCTTGGTCAATTTGACTGACCACATGACCTCTTTATATTTTGCCCCTATGAAACTCCCACTGGAATGTTGCCTGTATCTCTGCCTTGAGTGTTTTCAGTCAGATCAACTTCTCTTTTCTGGAACTGGTAAAGTAACCTACTAGAAAGAATTTTATTTTAAATTTATTTTTAACTTGTATATAAAAATGGTTAAAAGGGTGGAAATTGGTAAGTATCTGGGTGCAAGTTATCATTGATTAGTTCTGATGTTTTACTGCATATGGAGAACACAAACAATGAGAGTGTGGTAAGTGATCTATTGGATAGCTGAAATAATTAAAGATGTTGTTGGGAAGTTCTTAAATATTCAAGGTGCAAATTTTCTTTATAGATAAAAGTGTGTGTTGGGGGAGACTAAATAAAGACCAAGTTGACTCACAGTTGGATGAAAGTAAATTGTAGAATTGTAACTTAACTGATACTGTGGGAGAGGATCAGAAAAGTTGGTAAAACAGGACATTAGAAAAATGTCAAATTTACAGTGAGGATTACTCTTAAATACTTTAATAGTAAGTGAAATGTTTGCAGGATCTTTAATTGGTAATAAACTAACACTCATTTCTGAATATTGTAAGATGGCTAAGTTACAAAATTATTATTTATAAATTACTAATGAAGGTTTAAGTAGCATTCATCATCATTGACAGTAGCTAGATGGAAACGAGGTTGAACAAGATGGCTGAATTAATTCTGATAAAACACTGGGAAGTTTGAGAATGATAAGGGTCCTGGGCCAGATTATATTTAAATATGAGTTTTGAAAGAGATTGATAAGATTTGTGATCCCCTTGCTACTATTTTATGTGAGTGCTTGAATCAGTGGGCAGAACTAAAAGATTAGAGCTGACTTGTGTTACTTCACTTTTTGAGGAGGTAATAAAATTTGTTCTAGTAATAGTGGACTTTTTGATCTTACATCAGTTGTGGCAAACATTTTTTAAAGTGTGGTAAAAGATACTTTGCAAAGTGATTTAATAAAGTGTAAAATCTTACTGAATAGGTAACGTAGTTTTAGTAAGGGAGAATATTGCCTTACAAATCTTTTGATATTATTTGAAATTGTTACTGTAAATATAGATGAGGGTAAAGTTGTAGATTTTGTGTATCTGAATTATCAGAAAGCATTTGACAAGGTGCCACATAAAAGGATTGTAAAACATTGAATCTATAGGTGTATGGGATAATTTATCAATTTCATTGAAAGATTGGCCAAATGGAAGAAAGCAGAAGGGTTGTTATAAATGGAGTTCAGTGAAATTGGATAATACTAAGGGTAGGGTACTTTGAGGATTTTTGTTAGAACCTTTGTTTGTTTATTTAAATCAAGAGATATAGGAGGAATGGTCAACAGATTATTTAAATTTTTTTATATCAAAGTCTTAGAAAAAAGATTTGGCATACTTGGTGAGTTGGGCAAACAAATGATGGATGAATTTTAATCATAATAAATGAAAGATAATGCATGTGTGATACTACAGTTTGAATTATGAGTATTTAATTTTGATGTGAATAGCCTTAATAGTGTCATGAAAGTAAAAAGTAATGGTATTCTGGTTGATAAGTCCCTTGAGACATCCAAACAGTGTACTTTTGCTATTGGTAGGGCAAATAGAATTTTAGGTTGTATGTATAGAATCATTAAATACAAGTCTAAAGAGGTTATAATTTCATTGCATAGGTCACTGATTAGGCCACATTTTGAGTATTGAGTTAAATCTTGGACTTCTTATCTTAGGAAAAATGTTTAAAATGTTGGAAAGGGTTCAGAGGATGGTATTGAGATGATATCTGAGAAAGTTTGACATATGAGAATATATTAAGATTTTTGAACTTGTTTCCTCTTGAAAAGAAGAGTTATAGGGTATCTGATTGAGGGGTTTAAGATTTTTTTTTCTAGTGCTGATGCATCATTTTCTAACAGTGAGAATAGTAAGACTAGGGGACATGTATAAATTTTGACAGTATAGGAGTAATCTTCAACTAAGGCAGCTTTATTTATCTTTGAATGGTTTTTTTTTCAGGTGTTGTAGATGCAGTTAATATAAAGAATCTTAAAGGGAGACTTGATAAGTATTTAAATTAGGACTGGCTTTAATTTTTTTAAAGTTTACTTTACTGAATAGAGTAATCTAGATGAATCAAGTTTTTTTAAATACTCAAAGTTTATGATATATAAAGATGTATTTATGTGTAAAAGTAGCAGTAAATAATTATCAAACAAACTATTTCAGCTACTACAAAATGCAAAATTGTAAACAATTTTTTTTTGTGGAACTAAATTTAATACATGTATGACATTTTGTAGGGAAAAGATTTATACATGGACCTCGATGACTACTGCCTTCGACTGGTACATCCTCAAGACATGAACGTCCTAAATACACAACCTATTCACACCATTAGGGTGTGGGGAGTAGGTCATGACAATGGCAGGTAAAGATCTGTAGTAGTAGGTTAATTCAGATGAACTGTTTAGTTAACAAAGTTTGAAATAACTTCATTTTTTAATATCTTGTTGGCTTAGAAAGTGTTGCTGTAACTTATGTTTTTAGTTTAAAATGTTTGAAAATTACTTTTACTCCTTTTTTTTTTTACTTAAATCATCAGATTTTGCAGTTCTGTTAAAACTTTTGTTGTATGTTTGCATCTTTTATTTGCAGTGAAAATGTGGTATGAAAGTTATATAATGTGTATTTTGTATGTATCTGTGATAGCTGTTAACTATTCTTTCTCACTATTTCAACATCATATACTTAGTATCAAAATTGTTCATTTTGAATGCACAATATGTCCAAAAATATCAGACATAAAGCTTAATCCCCCCCAGTAACCTGTAAATAAAAGCATTTACAAATAGTTTGTCAAAGAGTAAGCATTTTTTGAAAAAATTTAGATCAAATAATTATTTGTTGACCATTTTTAGACCTGATAATATAAATACATGAGTCTTTACTGAATTTTTATAGATCAATAATAAAAGTAAGAAAGTCCTTGAAGATCAATTGAAAGCATATGTCCTTATTCATTAATTATAGACAAGCACCATAGATACAAAAGTCCTATGTGAATGTTTGTAGATCAGTAATATGTTAAATAAGTCATTTCTGATATATGTAAGACAAGAAAAATATATGGTTGTTGAATATTTATAGACCAGTAGTATAAGTAAATAAGTTCTTGTTGGTTGGTTATTGATTGATTTTATAAAAACATGAGTCCTTTTTGGTTATTTATAGACCAGCAACATGAGTGTATAAGTCTTTATTGGTTATTTAGAGAGCAGTAATATAAATATGCAAGTCCTTTTTGGTTTTTTAGAGACCAGTATTAAAATAACCAATAACATGACTAGGGTGAGGATACTGCACAGTCATTTCAGTTGTAGAAGTACCACAAAGTAGTGCTGTAATGCAAATCATGAGTTGTCCTTTTTGGTTTTTTAGAGACCAGTATTAAAATAACCAATAAGGACTTGTATAAATAAATAAGTTCTGTTTGAATATTTATACAGCAGTAATAGAAATATCTAAACCTTTATACAAAGTATTCAGATCCAGTAACATCAATACAGGTCTGCAGAAACTTATTGTTTTCAATAGATTTGTGAATGTTTATAGATCAGTAATATGCGAAATAGGTCATTTCTGATATATGTAAGCTAGTAAGAAAAATACATGCTCCTTTCAGCCTGCATATCCAGACACAGTTGTATGAATTGGGTCTGTCCTTGGATAACATTGCTGCATCCACTGGTTACCCCATCCCACCATGGCTTATTACAGTTCCCAAATCTGACCTATCTTTAAGTCATCTGTGAATGCAGACACTCCCAATTGGAAATACTGTTTGTTACTTGCTGAACGTCTTTTGAATTATCCTTCCATTCCTGTTCATACAGATGTATCGAAATCAGGTGATTGTGTGGGTTCTACCATGGTTTGTTGTGATTTGGTGGTTGAGTGCAGAATTCCATCTACAGCTTCTGTGTTCACTGCTGAACTGTATGTCATTTCTCTTGTCCTGGATCTCATAGAAGCTAAGCAGTACTCAAATTGCACTATTTATACTGACTCAGTTTTCTAGTGGCCCTGGAATCGCTTCATATTAGTTCACACGCTGTTCTTCCCAATATTCAAAGCCAACTTGCCCATTTCTCTTTAACATCTACTTGTATCTAGTTTTTCTGGATACCAGTCCACATTGGTATTCACAGGAATGAGCACACTGACATCCCAGCTTAATCTATCTTCTCTGTCACTATCACTGTGGTGCCTGTTTCATACATGGACTGTGGTCCTGTATTCAAGGCTTGGCTCTGTGCCAGTTGGCAGTCGAGTTGGAGTGAGCAATGTGAAAACAAGCTTTTCTAAATAAAACCCTCTTTTGGACCTTGGATGTCTTGCTTCTGTAAGGATCAGAAAGAGGAACGTATTGTAACTAAACTACGCATTGGTCACAGTTTTTAACTCATTGTTTTCTTTTATCTGGGACTGACCTCAGAAATGATTTTAGTTTATTAAAGGCCATTAATCTTTTTAATGCTATTTAAGTTTTTAATTTATGTATTAGATCTTTTTCTAATGTGATTCCCTTTTAAGAATCAAAGTACATCTAGTTGGATTTGAAATTATAAAATAGCTGTAACATCAAATAACTTGTGACCAGGACTGGAAGGTCAACTTCAGGTGACTAACAGTGGTTGTTGAGCTTACCTGTTAGTCTTCCTAGCGAGTAATGATAATTACAATTATGCTACAGAAAGTCCTTTACAACTTGTGTTATTGTAGTTTTTTTATTACCACTATAGACTAGATGTAAAAATTGGTTTTAATGCTATTTGTTTTGTTTTTTTATCTTTGTTAATTCAAAAATTAAACTTTGTTTTGTTTCACCTTAATTTCCTTTTATTACTTTTACTTTAATTTTAACTTTTTACTGGTTGTTTGGCACAGATGGCATAGTTGCTTCGCACTATAAAACACCAAACCAATCAACCTTTCTACTGCAGTGGGAATGGGGTCTTTGACTCTTCTTCTGTTACTTGGTTGAGCTCAGTTGAGGTCCTTAAGTGGGTTCTACATGGCTGATGGAACCTTCCTTGGGATCTGTTGATTTCTTTCACTCCTTTAATAAAGTTTTGATTAACTCCTTTGTTGTTGAGTCCAGGTTCATATTTTGCAGGAATCATGTTCCCTACTCCATGAATAGAAGAAAATCTATTTGTGGATAGGTACCTTCAGGGCCAGGGTACATCTATAAACCATAACCTGACCTCTTGTTCTTGGTATGATGTTCCTTGTTTTCTTATCACTGTCCTATAGCTTCATGCTGTTCATTGGCTTTGGAATCCTTGTTTCCTATACCTAGAAGTTGTATGATGATGTTTCAGTCTGACCACTCAACAGTTGTAGCTCATATTTTTATGATATGCCTGGTTGGGATCTTTGTGTTTTTCTACTTGGATATTTTGGGCTCATGATAACCAGGTTATTTTGTTGTGTCATGTACAGGTTTCCTTCAGAATTCTGGCAGATTGTTCAGCTAACAGGAATGAGTTTATATAATGTGGCAGTCCTTTCATTTTATATTTTCACTAACTTGGAATTTGGTGATTTGTTCCCTATGTTGGCACACTTATCTTCTTTTTCTTTCACCAGTTGGTTTTGTCTTCTTTTCCTATTCACCTGGGCCTAGTCAAACATTTTCCTTTTCATTTATTTTCCTTTATGTTACTTTGTTGGCTTATTTCCATTCTACATAACATTCTGTTCTTTGTCCTTTGGATTGTTTATTTTTAACCCACTTATCCATTGTTTTCTCTTGCTCCATTTTCAGTTATTCCTCCCCTATCTCTCCCCTCCTTTCTTCTATTGCTGTCACCAATTCACCATCTGAACCTTCTCATTCATCATATTCCTAGTAGACTACTGTTTGGTTCTTAATTTGGGGTGCTGTTTCCTTTTCCTCATCCTCTTAATTCTCCATTATTCCAACATTTTTCCTTTCCCTGTCTTTATCCTTTATTACATTCTTTTTAGATGCATTGGCTGGATTCACATTCTGGTGCTTCCAGATTGGACCTTCATATTGTAGTGTTTCTTATTTCCTCTTTCAGAATTGGTATGGATCTTAATCCCTAATTCTTGGGTGAGAGGGGATGTAGGCATGGTCCTCATCCTACCCTTGTGGTTTGTTGTTTCCCCATGAAAGAGGTGTGGAATGCTGTGTACCCTCCATGTATAGTTCAGCATGCCCTAACCACGTGACACCTCATATTTTCTCTCTTTGTGATTCCCAAATTATTCTCAGAGATGAAGATTTTATCTTGTTTAGAAGTGATGTGGTGTCCCAAATTTTTCTTCTCATGATCAAAGGTATCTTTTAGACACTTTCAAGGGTATTTCCATTTCTTCTTCTCCTCAGTCTCCTCCATTTCAGCATGGGATTCTAGCTAATCTTGTGAGAGGGCATAAGTTCTGTACTTGAAAATGTATTTCCCATAGGTACTTATCTCCTTCACACTCTCCATTACTGGTGATGTTATCTCCATCTGCCAAATTTTGATGCGAGGGTTTGGTACGGGAGTGTAGAGGGAGCTACGTACATCATGCAAGCATGTAATGCTCCTATTAGTTAACAAATGATGCATGATGATTTGCTTGAGAAACATGTTGGAATCTTTACAACAGGTGGGGTGTAAGGCTTGTAGCATGCATTAGTAAAAAATAAGTTCACAGTTAGAGAGCAACAGTGGAAAGAATAGCTTATCTTGTGAAAGAGGTAAGTATCTATTGGAAATACATTTTCAGTGTAGGAAAATTATAACTGATTTGGAACAAAACATTTACCATTTTAGAAAGACAAAAAGTTTTACAATTGTAAAAATCAGAATACAAAAGTATTTAAGCTTTTGAAAGGTGGAAGTTTCTTTGTTAAGTGGCAAACAGCAAATGTAATGACAGTAGTGATTTATTTAACAAAAATGCTCATAATTATAGGAAAACAGTAAAGATGTGTGAGAACTTTCACTGCTGTAGAACAACAATAGTGATGTAGGAGATTTCACAATTATAGGATAACAATAGTGATTTAGTAGAAAACTTTTACAATTGTAAAATAAAAGTAGTAATACCAAGATGATGCACATCTCTTCACACAGAAAACTAGAAATTTGCATGCTAGTAACCTTTAGACAACTCATGATTTGCATCACTGCACTACTCAAGTTTGTGGTACTTCTACAACTGAAATGACTGTGCAGTATCCTCACCCTAGTCATGTTTTCAAATTGGTTGCCTATAGCACATTAAATGTGGGTGATGTAATAGTTATTCCATATGGGGTAGTAGGTTCCATTATGTAACTTGTAGTTTTGACACCCATACGTTAATCTTATGTTCCTTTCTTTATTGAATTTTTTTTTTATTGGACAAGCAATTCCAAGTTTCTATAGATTCAACACATTACCTTTCTTTTCTACAGGAACTTGGAGTCTCTCAGGGCTGTGTTTTGAATGTCACACTTTTTAGTATAAAGATTAATGCTATCACTGGACAACTCCCTCTCGATATTGCAAACAGGCTCTTTGGGGACAACTTTCACATCTCCTGTCAGTCGTCAATTATGTGGTATATTGAGCGGCAGCTACAGACTGCCCTCAATTATTTACTGAAGTGGGCAACAGCAAATGGTTTTAATTTCTCTCTCTCTAAAAGTGTTTGCATACACTTTTTCTGCCAACAAGGTATTTGCCCTGATCCTGAACTCTGTATCAGTGAAGTTGTGCTACCTGTGATCCCTGAGACAGTTTTTGGGGCTTATCCTTGACTGTAAGCTCACCTTTATACCACGCATCAAGCAGTTATAGGCCAAATAAACAAGGGCACTGAATATTCTCTGTGTCCTCTCTTCCACCACTTCAGGAGTGGATTGATGTTCAATGCTAAAGATATATCGTGCTCTTATATGATCAAATATAGACTACTGGTCATGGGTGTATGGCTCTGTCAGGATTTCAGCCTTAAAGATGCTGGACCCAGTTCATCATTCATCTGTGATTTCACCCACTTAGACTGTTGTGTCCTGTTCATGCTGTTCTGTGTTATCTTGCCTTTCTGTCATCTCTCCTTTCAGAAGACTGCTTAATGAGATCTTCTGGGCTGGGATGTGGATTATGTCTCCCATCTTCTTCACTCACTGTCACCTCTTGTGGATTACTGTCTGTCCTCACTTGCTTTCCTACACTTGCTCACCTTTGTTACATGAGTACATTCTTGTTTTTTCCTCTCTACAGTTTTGCTATAGAAACTTCTACCAAATAGCTAATGTTTCTTTCAAAGTACACTTCTTAAAATTTGCATCAAGCCAGGTTAATGGAAGGTGCTTGTACTAGTCACCCTTGCTCTCTTTATGTGCCTACTGTTTAAGTGTGGTATTCTGCAAGAAATATTCTCGTAGTGGATTCTGATATATGTTTACTTTTCATTAAAAGACCTACTGCACAGGCAAATAATGGAATTGAGTATTTCTCTGGGTTTAGACATCATGAATCTCCCCCTTTTTTTCTCAAGTGGAGCACAGGAGACTGTTACCACTTACAAGCATCTGGTGTGCTGATTGAGACAGAATTCAGTGGGAAGTGGGGCAGTTGTGCCCTGTCAAAGTAGCACAGGCTATTCCTCATATAATTAAACACATTAGATGTCAGTATTTTACTACCACCTAGATGTCAGTTTCTGGGTGACCTCTTGTTGGATTAGTGTAGAATCAGCCAACAGATGCTCTCTCTATCACTGCCAGTATATCAGTTCCTGAGTAGTCTGGCAATGTATTAAAGTAGGACCAAATAAGTCCTTGCACATGATTGCTTTAGATCTTTCTCTTATCAAGGACCATAAGAAATATTCCTGATACCACCTGAATTTAGATTTTAGTTCACTCACCACATTACATCCCCTCTTCTTACTGTTTCCCAAGTGTTCTGATGTTTTGTTCTGAGTTTGCACATGATACCTGCATGGGTTGTTGGAATGAAAACTACTTTTCCCTTCTGATCCCTGGTCAGGGATAAAGTCAGTTAGCACCCTATTCCTACCTCAGACTGAAAGACACATACCTGATGCTGATTGGTTTTGGACAGGAGTTGACTCAGTAACTACCAGCAATAATATAATTTTTTGTGGAATTGAAGTGAACACTTAAAAACAAATTGCACCCTCTCCTACAGAAGGGTGTCATACCAGTGTATCCTGTGTTTCAGAACAGCTGGTATAGGTATCAACACTTTTACTAATAAAGCAGAGAAGAAGGTCAAAACATCGTTTACTTTTCATTAAAAGACCCACTGCACAGGCAGATGATGGAATCAAGTATTTCTCTGGGTTTTTTCATCATGAATCTCCCCCTTTTTTTTCTCAAGTGGAACACAGGAGACCCTTACCACTTACCAAGCATCTTAGAATCTGTCTTTTCAAAGGACACTTCTTCCTTTTCTTTGCACCAGTCCCTCCATGTATTCAGTTTGGGATGCTAGTTATTTATTTGACCATAAGTAATATACTTTATTGGAAGTTATAATTTTTGTATACTGAAAATGTATTTTTGATACATCCCTACTTCCTCTCACACTTCTAATCCTTCCTTCCCCTGAAAACCAATACTTCCATCTTCTTCCAAAACAGCAAGTGATAGCTCATTTGGCTAGTCTGAATGTTTTTGGACATCAAGTTTATCAGTCTTTGATGTGGTTTTGTGACAAAGCATTGCCAGTCACACATTAGTTTCTTATCTTTGATCTGACGTAATTCACAATTATGGATGTTGCACATACACATTGATCTACATATGTTTTTACTCACTGTTTACTAGCTGCATTCTACTGGTGCATTTCAGATTGGTTTGTATCATAAACTTTTGTAGGAGAATTTATACAAGTAAATATACAACATTATTAAACAATCAGGTATTATAAATTATGTATACATTATAGTTGTAAGTCAGTTGTTATAAATTAAATATATATTACAGTTATAAGTTGTATATTCTAAAGAATTATTAATTCTCTCTTTGTTTTGTTTTTTCCAATTGTCTATCCCTTCGTGACATCGTTGATGCTTCGGTTTAGGGAAAGGTAAAGAACCCTTGGATTTCATCTCTTTCTGAACTTGCTTTTGCATGAAAGACATGCTGAGCATGGAAGAACTTTTAGCAGTGTTGGTGTAAATCAAAGTTCTTAAGAAATAATAAAAATGTGGATTGGAAAACATAAAAAATGTACCTCTGTATTTATTGGTGTTTACTTCACTTGATACATGTTATCTGTTAAGTGTAGGGCAAACTCTCTTAACTTTAGTGGCAAACAAGCCACACTGTATTTGTGTATCAGTGGCTATATATGAGTTATGTGATTAGGACCTACTGACTATTGTAATTAGTTAGCGATTAGAGAGTAACATACATGAATAGAAGTATGGTTTTGTAAAACTGTGGATGCTTAAAACTTGTATTCATTTAATACATTTTCTCATCACATGTGTTTGCTTTTATTATATGCTTTGTTAACATTGCAGTATGAAGTCTTGTTTTGTAAGCATTTCTTTATTATGTTATTTTGCATGTTATATTAATTTTGGCTGGCTGTGCATGCAGTACTACAGATTAATAAAAGATACTAATGTTGGTTTATTCAATTAACCATATCGTATGTAGGTATAAAATTATTGATTAACTGCCATACAGAATAGAAATTAAACAATGAGTTTTATAATTTCAAAATATTGATTTTTATTGAATACAATTTGGAATTAGAATACTGTACTTCTCTGATGTCTAGGGACTTTGCCTATGTGGCCCGTGACAGGTCTACCCGAAAGCATATGTGCCATGTTTTTCGATGTGACATTCCTGCTCGAATTATTGCTAACACCCTACGAGACATCTGTAAGAAAATCATGCTGGAACGTAGCCTTCAACACAACCTGGCTAAACCCGTGGGTGGACACGAGACACCAGCAAGTCACACAATAAACCATCAGAAGTGTACATGGCAAGGAGGAGCAATTCGGCCCACAGAACTTCCAGTCGACCAGAGAAGATTTAGACTTTCTAATTCCAACACCTTTCAGACTTGTAAGCTTCTTCACAGTTTGTATACTTACAGCATTAATGTAACATCCAACATTTACAGTGTTATTGTTTTGGTCTTAATATACAAACAGACAGTTTAGTGGTGAGTTAATGTAAGAATGTAACACTTTTAAAGCTTATAGGTTGTTACGCAAAGATATTTTGTTTTATTTCAGGAGGCTTGACTTAAAATGTCACTTGTCCTTATGAAAGAGCAGATTCTATTTGATCAAAGATTTTGTTCTAATTTGTCTATTTTAACCTGTTGACTGTCAAGTATTTCAGCTGCTACAATACAACTTTAATGTTTCTTCATTTTGTAACTTTTTCGTGACGACATTTTGGATCGAAAGTGAAACAATTTGTTAGTAGGTCAAATGTGTGTATGGTGCTGACATCTAGCGTTGAAGTTAGATATTATTGAGAACAAATTAACTTGTCCGTGGCACTGTGTTACTGATCGGCTTGGACGAGTTATCTTGTCTATGACACTGAGTGGGCTAAAAATGGGTGTATTTATTTGCCCTGTTTGTATTTTAATACATATTTGCTATAACTCCTTTTGCAGAAATTAACACAAATATGAATACTTAAAGTGACTTTAATAACATTGAAGTAGTGCAAGTAGTTAATTATTTCTTCATAATTTTACACTAAAATTTCTTGGGAGTAACATTTTTGCATTAGCTACAGAAGATAACTAAAATGAAATGTTTGTTTTAGCATAAGTAATCATTTCATGTTTTAGAATACAAGTATCTAAGTTGTTGATAAGTGTATATTTTTTATCCTTGTTATTGCAGAGAAAGCTGTGATGTATACCTTTTTCTAACACAAAAATAGGTGAAGAGTAAATGTAGATTTTTTCATATTTTATAAAACTAAGTATATATGCAAGTGGATCTCTTTATCTATAGCAATTAGTAGCTGAGTACATATGACAGTTGGCTCCTACTAATTTACCTCTTATGTAGATTACATATGGACAGTTGGCCCCTAACTAGTTTGCATATACTATGTAGAGCATGTGACATTTGGTTTTGATTAGTTTATCTTTAGCATGTAACAGTTTAATACATATTACAATATGTCCCTAACTAGTTTATCACATAGCATTTAGCATTACATTTTGTTCCATTAATGATTAAAATAGTGGCAGTAGTTAAGAACTACAAACTTTTATTAGTGAAATATTTTGAAAAGTTTGTTTGTTGGATTTAATTTTCATATTTTTACTCTTTCTCATATACTGTGCAAAAGAAACTGCTACATATAAAATGTATTTCATTAAAAACCAATAAATGTGCAGTTTCAAAATATTAAATATGTTGAAATTTGGCAAAATCAAAACTGAATTCACCTAAACAATGTTCAAAATCTGGTAATCCCATTTTCATATAAACAGTTGATGTTCCATATTCAGAAAACCAGTACTTAATCTCTAGAACTTTCATATCCATATAAATAGCATCCGAAAGATACTGTTGCCATATTCACAAAACTGGTACTTAACTGCCAGTACTACTATGTCCATATAAATAGCATCCGAAAGATACTGTTGCCATATTCACAAAACTGGTACTTAACTGCCAGTACTACTATATCCATATAACTTATTCACTCAGGTTATCCTTTATTATACATGACAACGTTTTAGTATCATACATTCAAAATTTTATTATTGTGTATTCTTTGATAGATTGTTTAGGCAGAGTATACATGATGAAACTTTGAAGTATGGACAGCAACTACATGTTGTGGAGATACAAGTGCAGAAGAAGACTTCATCCTCTACAGTTGTGTCTCTACAACAGGCTGTAGCCATACATTCTAAAGTGTCATTATTATTGTGTATGTTATACCAGTTAGTATAGCATAAAACCTTAACTAATAATCTATATTTTAATAATATATAAATTTAAAGTTCAAAATTCTACAAGGAAATATAAAAAAAAACTTGAATTTCTCCTAGTATGACACACAACATATTTCCTGTAGGCATCTTGTCTTCTCTATTATTTCCATTACTACTCAAAAGAGTAAAATATTATATGTAAATTACTCGCTATAGAATTGTCATTGCTGAGTCCTTGACAATCAACATTAAGAAAAAAGAGTGAGTACTTTAAGTAGATATGAAAAACAAGAAATACTTATTTTGCATTATAAAAGTAACTAAAATATAAAAATAAGGATCTTTTTAGGTTGGTTAACATTAAGTTAGGTATAATAAGTTATCATAATGCAATAAAAATGTTTCATGAGGCACACACTTGAGTAGCATATAGCTAATTTAATTCTAATTTGGTTTCTTAATGTGAGCTGCACATGACCAGAGTAAGTTACAACTAATAATGGTGTGAAGATGCATACTGTCATGTGGTTAAAGCTACTTAGGATAAACAAATATAGTTTCATGTTACAATTTGAAGTCATGCCCGGCATGGCCAAGCTCATAAGGTGTGCGACTCGTGATCCAAGGGTTGCGGGTTGGCATTCACTTCGTGCCAAAAATGCTCGCCCTCCCAGCCATGGGGGCATTATAATGTGACGGTCAATCCCACTTTTTGTTAGTAAACGAGTAGCTTAAGAGTTGACGATGGGTGTTGATGACTAGCTGCCTACCCTCTAGTCTTACACTGCTAAATTAGGGATGGCTAGCACAGATAGCCCTCGAGTAGCTTTGTGCAAAATTCCAAAACAAACAAACATACAATTTGAAGTCATTTGTTTTAAATATAATTAGGATGTTTTAGAATAACTAAACAAAGGAAATTACTTTCCATATGAACTACTCTATTTTCATGAACGAATCTATATTTTAGTTTGTTTAAAATTCTTCACTAAAACACATGATATTTTTTGTACATGAGAAACATAATGTTAACCGAAAGACTCCCAAATTTCGTGAAGATGTATGCACTTTATTGAAAGACTTTAAACAAGTACAAAGAGATCCTATGATCAGTCAGATTGGCCTAGCCTGTGTTGACAGAATCCAACAATTTGTATGGTCAAATTCAGGATACTGTCAATACTGCTATATTCATATAAAAAGTATTCAACAATTAGTATTGACATATTCAGGATACTGGTACTCAACTGTTAGTACTGCTGTATCCATATAAAAAGTATCCAACAATTAGTACTGACATATTCAGGATACTGGTACTCAATTGTTAGTACTGCTATATCCATATAAGAAGTATTCAGCAATTAATACTGACACATTCAGGATGCTGGTACTGAACCATTAGTACTGCTATATCCATTTAAAAATCATCCAGCAATTAGTATTGCCATATTTAAGATACCAGTTTACTACACTTGATACTTCTGCTCAGGAAGCCAATATCCATCAGTTAATGTTACAACATTTCTATAAACAGTATTAAACTTTTGATGCTGTTTTATTTGCTAAAGAATGTAGTTATTGGTAAGCATTGCTAACCACTATTGTTTTTTCTTAGACTAATATTTAGAAGTAAAAGGAAATGTTTTTAAAATGACTGCAGGTTTTGGTAAATTGTACTTAATGTTTGTGTTCACAAGTAACTAGTAATCCCTCTTAAACCATGTTTAGTTACTTTTTAACTTATAACATAATACCAAAAGCATATTATAAAAGCCATTATGAATTGATGTTGTCAAATGTTTTAAAATTATTCTCATAAGAATAGTTATGTGTAAATATTGTTAACAATTAGTGATTTAAAAGCACAATGAACCAATGGGTTTGGATGTTGGTCTGTCAAAACAATACAGTGTGTTCCCCCAAAATAAATTGCATCATCATAGTTATAAGTTGTTTGTCAGTTTATTATAACAGCATATATTGTTTCCTTACTTACATAGAGCCCCCAGTGCTACAGTGGTATGTCTGTGGACTTATCGTGCTAAAAATTAGGTTTCAGTTCCTTTTGTGGGTAGAGTACTGAAACCTATTGTGTAATTTTGTTCTTAATTTTAAACAGTACTTAACTATAGTCATATATAGAATTTAAGTGAAGAACATGTGTAGCCATGAAAGTATTGTTTTTGATCTCTTGCAGCTCAGTCTTTTCCGACCCCCATGGAGGAGCCCAAGAAACGACTGAAGGCACACTACGTCGGCACTACCCCAACTCTGAAAGCTACTGGTATTGATGTCCTGAACTGTGCAATAGATGAATTAGTAGCATTGGTTCCTCCAGAAGAATACCAGCTTGTCAACATTGCTGTTGCTCCTTCTACAATCTCTATAGCTGAATCTGGGGTAAGCCTAGGCTTCTGTGCAGGTGATGTCTGTAGAGAAAGGTTTTATATATATATATATATATTGTATTGTGGCCATAACCAAATTTATGACAAACATGTAACATAAATTGTAATTATGGTAATTGTATTGTAAGACGTTTTGAGAATCTTAAATCCGATCACTTATAAATTAGAAATCACAAAGACCTCATTTCATATTGATATCATTATAACATGTCATTGTACTAAAAAGCTCAAAGATTATGGTAACAACTAGATTGTGTATCCACAAGATATGCAAGGTATACAAGGAAGATATAAGGACCAGGACCCATTTACATTTCTTTTGGCATAAATTTGACCCTTTCTTTTCAGTTATCTTAACTTTTGCCAAGTTTTCTTGATTTGATTGTGTCATCAACTGCTTTTTCTATCTCTTACTAAACAATTTGTTCTTTCTTGAACTGTTTCTGAACTATTTTTAGTTTTATTCATAATTGTACTTTAGACTTTATTTCATAGTTGGTGTTACAAGCAGTCCTTTGAAATGAAAAGATAACGTGACTTGATAACTCTCACTCAGTATGAGCTCCTTCAATTTGTCCCTGGTGAAACAATTTGATATGATTATTATTGTTTATTATTTATTATACCTCATCTAATTCTGAATAACCAATAAAGATCTGTATTTTACATGTTAGTTTTCCTTATAATAATAAATAGAGAATAAAAATAAAGAATAAGAAACCGAGTATTCTTTTTCCTGTTTGTTTTTTTTCCTCTATCAACTCTATTGCTGGTACTAATACACTCAACAATTTTTATTTAATTAAGTAATGCACCAGAGAACTTAGAATAATAACATACAAAAAGCAAACAATTTTGTCTAACTATCATAATTTTTGTGGCTTTCCAAATATACCACAAGTCCTCTTATAAATTCATCCAAGCTAGTCATTATCTCTCTCCTGAGAAAAGTGCTTATACTAACAGAGAAATTGACACTTCTCTGTTCAGAAAACATTATGCAATGTATCATTTGGTAGATGAAAACATTTTATACTATTTATAATACAGAATTAAACATAAGAGATAGCTACTAACAAATCCTGAAAGACAGGATATGACAAGTGGATGTGGCAGTTGTTAGTTCTGTAACCAAACAAAATTGAAGGCTATAAAAGTTATGGTTTGTCTGAGCAATAATGATTTTATAGTTGTGATTTATATCACATTTTGTACTTATTGGAGGGTGGTGAATAAAGTAGGGTATATTTAGGGTTTTATTTAAATACTGCCTTATAAAATTAAGAAAGAAAAACTTGTATACCATTAGAATATGGATTGTGAGCTGCAGTTTTATGTTATACTGCTTGGTATAACTTAAAGAGTAGTTTGATTACAAGCTACTAAAATGTCATGATGTGCACAGTAAACGATTCCCAGGCAGGTTGGGTTAATTCCTTTGACAACTGGGATCTAAACATCACACTTCCACATGAGCATCAAGTGCTGTGATTATTGAACCACTTTGATGTCGATTTAAAATATCGGGGCATTCCTATTTTAAAACAGCTTGCTCTGAACATAATCATTTATCAATAAAAAAATTATGAAAGTCCCAACTGTACTCGTATTTGATTGTGAGGGTTCTACTTGAAGTTTGGGAGCTATAATCACTGAAGCAGCAGTTTGGGTGTTACAAAGTGGTCATTATGAAGAAATAGTAGCTTATGTAACATGTATATACAGAACAGCAACAAAAGGTAATAATATTCTAAAATCTGTTGAAAAAAATATTGATGAATGTATATTAAAACTTAATTATGTTACAGCTTATCCACCTAGATAGTTTTTAGAATGGAAATTATATATATTTAATAAAAAATAAAATTATCCTACATAAGAATACCATATAGATTTGTCATTTAATCAGCTTAAAAAATAAGATTTAAGAATTGCAAGAAATATGTTATAGTTTCTATTGATAAAATTAACTGTGATATTGATATAATTTGCAAAAAATTCTGTGCATTAATTGTGATAAAAGAAATTAATACACATACACTTATTAAAGCTGTCAACCAATTCAAAGATACAGTGATTAATAATTTTGTTAAAGCTTATCATAAACATTCTTGTAAACATAATTTTTATGTAGATTTGCAGTTTATTTATATTACTCCAAAATTACATAAATCTCTAATTAAATTCAGATTTATTTCCAATTTAACAAAAACAATTATCAAACAACTGGCCATATTAAATAAATTACTTAGTATTTTACTTGATAAAATAGAAAATGTAAGTATTAACAATGAAAGACATGCATTTTGGATAACAAAAAAATTCCCCATTTTAGAATGTTTGAAAAAGTGTGAGCAGATAAATAGTGTTCAAACATTTGGTTTTATAACATTATATACCACAATACCATTCAAGTTTTAATATTTGTTCTAAATTCCTTAATAAAACAATATTTTTATTCTTTTATTGAACTGGAAAAATGAAAATATAGTTCCAAAAATATAAAAGTTTCTGTATTTATAATAATTTTGTTTATTTCAATAAACAAGTTGTTAAACAAGTAATAGGTGTGTCAATGGGAGCAAACTATTCAACTTGTGTAGCAAATTTATATTTATATTACTATGAAACTATATTTATTGACAACTGTACAAATCCAGATATTTTTACTTTAACTTGTGGATCTATTGATGATTTAATCAGCATAAATAATTCTGAAATATACAGTGTTATTGACACCATTTATCCAACAGAATTAGAAATTAAAGTATTTTCAATTTCTAATACAGATACGCATTATTTAGATTTGGAAGTTAAAGTAATTGATAAAAATTATATCAATATAAATATTTTTGAAGAAAGAAAATATTTTGATTTTCCAATGTACAGTTTACATAAATAAATTTAAATAAAATTATTAAATTCTGTAATAAATACAAAGAAATTAAAAATTGGAGAAATTCTATTAAAAATTATTTTTAGTTAAAAATAAGGTCATTTAAGAACTTGGGACTACTTTATTTGGATGTATACCATAAGCAGCATATAAAAGCACAACAATAACTGTAAACTGTCACTTTACTGATGTCGTGTTAATTAGTGCTTCTACCATACTGGGGTCAGGAATTTTTTATCTTACTTACCCCAAAATGATGGTACCTTATTTTCACCTTTTTTTTATTTTTCATCTTTTTATGTCTATCTTTCATTTATTTTAACTTGGGAGAGCAGTCGCCTTCTCACAACTGTCTACAGGCAGTGAAGGGAGATATAGAAGTGGGATGTTGTGGGCTCAGGCACCCACATCTCACTCATCTAATTTCTAATTTTCTTATGTGAGACTAGCAAATTGGAGAGTAAGTGTGATAGGCTGTGTATTCTCACATCAATGAGAGTTCTATTTTCACACTCACCTCCAAAACTTAGGATTTATTTTATAATCCCACGTTGCAGTTTGTATCTTTTTAAAAGTATGCAGGGTATTTTGTTTCATATTAATGTTTTGTTTATGGCTTAAAAATTTAAGGTTATAATACATATACATACTGTAACTCCAGGGGTTATAATTTTTTTCAGAATTTAAGCCTTATGGAATGTGTAATATAACTGCATAGTAGTTTATTTATCTGTTAAAGGATTAAGAAAATCTTGTGGAATATATCGCTGTTGTAATATAACTGTAAATTAGTATATTTATCTGTTTCAGAATGAAGAAATGCTTGTTGAATGTACGACTGTTGTGATATAATCGTAAATTTATTTATCTGTTTAAGGATGAAGAAAAGATTCTTGTGGAATGCAGAGTACGTTTTTTATCATTCTTGGGAATTGGACGTGATGTGAAGTAAGTGTTATTTTGTGTTTTCTTGTTACTGTTTGCTATGAACAGGTTAATGCAGTATAAAAATATCATATTTAGCATAAACCATAAATTATCATAGATTTTAATTCATTATTAAAATATGTATGAGACCTACTGCTAATGCCATATTTTAAAGGTGTTCTGAATATGTGAAATATTTTTAAAATCTGTAAAATTATTAAAGAGTTTGATGTGCTATGACATTTTAAACATAATTTTATACTATTTATATTTGAAATGAATTGTGCAAGTATATATTCTGGCATTAAATTACTTTGTTTTAGATTTTTACATCTCATGGGTGTGGATATAATACATTTTAAACAACTTTCATTTTACTGTTTAGATTTCAAAGAAGTATAATATAAGATTTTTAAAATGTTTACTTTTACAAGAATAAAATTTCAAATAATGTGATTATTTTCAACATGTAGTGGATTTGCCATTTCAAAATAATAATGGTGTGATAGGTTCAAATGTAAAACTATTCTAATTCATGTTAGATTTATCATGTTACTACTCTAAAAACAGTTTCTTTATTAAAAAGGTTGTCAATTTATGATTCTTTTACTTTTAAAGAGTTTTGTTTAAAACTTTTCTGTTTTTGGTAACATTCTGTCTTCCTTTACATTTCATGATAATTTAACCTGTAATCACTTACTTCATTTCTCTTTTTTACAGATATTGTGGATTTATAATGCACACAGCTGATGATAGGTTTATGGCCTATGTATTTTATTCTGAGCCTTCTACTGGAGCTCTGTGTAAAACAATTGAAGCTGCATGTAAAGTAAGTGTCATAAACCTGTTCCTCTCTTATTCTTCGCAGTTTAATAAACCTCTTCTTTTCTAGTTCTTCGCAGTTTAATAAACCTGTTTTTCTCTAGTTCTTCACAGTTTATCTCTTCTAATCTCCATTTAAACATCTATATATTACTAATATAAATAAATATTTTGTTTTGTTTCAACAAGAAATATGTGGATCATCTAGTTAAGAGTATCACCAGTAAATCTTTTTACATCGAGATGAGAAAAAAACAACAACTATGAATTTATTCATCCTTTGGCTTTAATATACAATCTAAAAAGAATCATTTGATGTAGATAATGACAGGAGAGATGTGTCACATTTACTTTATTTTTGGGCTTCAGACATACCATAGAACTAGAAGACTTTACTATAGATAATGGTAGAGCAGATGTGTCACATTTACTTCATTTTAGACTTGAGACATACCATAGAACTAGAAGACTTTACTATAGATAATGGTAGAGCAGATGTGTCACATTTACTTCATTTTAGACTTGCGACATACCATAGAACTAGAATACTTTACTATATATAATGGTAGAGCAGATGTGTCACATTTACTTCATTTTAGACTTGCGACATACCATAGAACTAGAAGACTTTACTATAGATAATGGTAGAGCAGATGTGTCACATTTACTTCATTTTAGACTTGCGACATACCATAGAACTAGAAGACTTTACTATAGATAATGGTAGAGCAGATGTGTCACATTTACTTCATTTTAGACTTGAGACATACCATAGAACTAGAAGACTTTACTATAGATAATGGTAGAGCAGATGTGTCACATTTACTTCATTTTAGACTTGCAACATACCATAGAACTAGAAGACTTTACTATAGATAATGGTAGAGCAGATGTGTCACATTTACTTCATTTTAGACTTGCGACATACCATAGAACTAGAAGACTTTACTATAGATAATGGTAGAGCAGATGTGTCACATTTACTTCATTTTAGACTTGAGACACACCATAGAACTAGAATACTTTACTATAGATAATGGTAGAGCAGATGTGTCACATTTACTTCATTTTAGACTTGAGACACACCATAGAACTAGAAGACTTTACTATAGATAATGGTAGAGCAGATGTGTCACATTTACTTCATTTTAGACTTGAGACACACCATAGAACTAGAATACTTTACTATAGATAATGGTAGAGCAGATGTGTCACATTTACTTCATTTTAGACTTGAGACACACCATAGAACTAGAATACTTTACTATAGATAATGGTAGAGCAGATGTGTCACATTTACTTCATTTTAGACTTGAGACACACCATAGAACTAGAATACTTTACTATAGATAATGGTAGAGCAGATGTGTCACATTTACTTCATTTTAGACTTGAGACACACCATAGAACTAGAAGACTTTACTATAGATAATGGTAGAGCAGATGTGTCACATTTACTTCATTTTAGACTTGCGACATACCATAGAACTAGAAGACTTTACTATATATAATGGTAGAGCAGATGTGTCACATTTACTTCATTTTAGACTTGAGACATACCATAGAACTAGAAGACTTTACTATAGATAATGGTAGAGCAGATGTGTCACATTTACTTCATTTTAGACTTGCGACATACCATAGAACTAGAAGACTTTACTATAGATAATGGTAGAGCAGATGTGTCACATTTACTTCATTTTAGACTTGCGACATACCATAGAACTAGAATACTTTACTATAGATAATGGTAGAGCAGATGTGTCACATTTACTTCATTTTAGACTTGCGACATACCATAGAACTAGAAGACTTTACTATAGATAATGGTAGAGCAGATGTGTCACATTTACTTCATTTTAGACTTGCGACATACCATAGAACTAGAAGACTTTACTATAGATAATGGTAGAGCAGATGTGTCACATTTACTTCATTTTAGACTTGCGACACACCATAGAACTAGAAGACTTTACTATAGATAATGGTAGAGCAGATGTGTCACATTTACTTCATTTTAGACTTGAGACACACCATAGAACTAGAATACTTTACTATAGATAATGGTAGAGCAGATGTGTCACATTTACTTCATTTTAGACTTGCGACATACCATAGAACTAGAAGACTTTACTATAGATAATGGTAGAGCAGATGTGTCACATTTACTTCATTTTAGACTTGAGACACACCATAGAACTAGAATACTTTACTATAGATAATGGTAGAGCAGATGTGTCACATTTACTTCATTTTAGACTTGAGACACACCATAGAACTAGAAGACTTTACTATAGATAATGGTAGAGCAGATGTGTCACATTTACTTCATTTTAGACTTGAGACACACCATAGAACTAGAAGACTTTACTATAGATAATGGTAGAGCAGATGTGTCACATTTACTTCATTTTAGACTTGAGACACACCATAGAACTAGAATACTTTACTATAGATAATGGTAGAGCAGATGTGTCACATTTACTTCATTTTAGACTTGAGACACACCATAGAACTAGAAGACTTTACTATAGATAATGGTAGAGCAGATGTGTCACATTTACTTCATTTTAGACTTGCGACATACCATAGAACTAGAAGACTTTACTATAGATAATGGTAGAGCAGATGTGTCACATTTACTTCATTTTAGACTTGAGACATACCATAGAACTAGAAGACTTTACTATAGATAATGGTAGAGCAGATGTGTTACATTTACTTCATTTTAGACTTGAGACACACCATAGAACTAGAAGACTTTACTATAGATAATGGTAGAGCAGATGTGTCACATTTACTTCATTTTAGACTTGCGACATACCATAGAACTAGAAGACTTTACTATAGATAATGGTAGAGCAGATGTGTTACATTTACTTCATTTTAGACTTGAGACACACCATAGAACTAGAAGACTTTACTATAGATAATGGTAGAGCAGATGTGTCACATTTACTTCATTTTAGACTTGAGACACACCATAGAACTAGAAGACTTTACTATAGATAATGGTAGAGCAGATGTGTCACATTTACTTCATTTTAGACTTGAGACACACCATAGAACTAGAATACTTTACTATAGATAATGGTAGAGCAGATGTGTCACAAATGCTAATTTTTTCTGTTTTCTTGAAAGCTCCGATATCAGAAATGTCTTGATGCTCACAGAGAAGTGTTAGCAAAGAGAAATGCAGAAAGTCAAAATAAGGTTTGTGAATTATCTAATTCTTTCTTCGTTGTTTATATCAAATTAAATAGTTGATGCTTAGAGAGAAGAAAATGATTACAATGAACTATTAGTGTAATACTTATTTATAATGGCTGAGAATACATTGATAATAAAACTATCCACTTACTACAACACGTTGTTAATAGATACCGTTTCCTAGGCACAATAGTTATAGAAACTGTTAACAAATGTATAAGATTCTGACACATGATAGTAAAAGGAAGAATGATACCCAATAAACAAAGGAAACCTACTTATCAGCACTAACTCATTTATAGCAAACACTAAGTTTCCTATAACAGACTACCACATAAATATAGCTTCAAAGTAATGACTAGATTCCTTTTCACCCCTGAAAAAGAAATTGAACATGGTGTAAAATATATAAAATGAATTTACCCTGACAGGTAAATGTATAAAATAGAATGTGCAACTGCTCAGTTAAAGGAGTTTAGATTAAAATAACCCCAAAAGTCTCTATCTTAAATTCATGGAAATATGTACTGAAGCAACCAGAGTTTTAGGTAACCAAAGTGTTGCCACACTAAAACATGAACCTAATATTAAGAAGAAAATCACAAAAACGATTTTAATCAATGATATATGAGCCATGATTATGTCCTGCACAACATCTTCCATCCACTCAAATTTCTCTATTTCTGTTCTTTTCAGTTATATATTAATAAAGTGTAAATCCCTGTGAATTAATGCATATGTAACCAATATTGATTCTTTATTTTTTATTATATAATTGAATGTTTACTTACACACAGAAAGTCTTTACTATTAAAACATCATACCTACATTGAATCATAATTATATAATAATTAATTAATAATAATCTCATACCACATTTTTTCATTTCTCAGACACGGAACTGTAACACTTGTTAATAGAAGGAAAGCATGACTGTGATGTTTAGTGAGATAAGTACTGTAGCTGTAACACTTGTTAATGTTAGGAAAGGATGACTTTGTGAAGTTGAATAACACAAATACTGTAACTATAACATTTATTAACGTAAGGAAAGTATGATGATGTGATGTTTAGTAACACAAGTAATGTAACTGTAACATTTGTTAATAGAAGAAAAGTGTGGCTTTGTGATGTTTAGTAATGTAAGCTTGTAACTACATCTCTTATTGTATTTAGTGTTGTTATTAAGATATCAACAAATTTAATCATAAAGTTATGTGTGGTAATTTTATTAAGATGGTATATTTAAAGGCCAGGTTAATATTTATAGAGTCATTATTAATATATTAGAATATTTATAGGGTCAGATTAGCAGTTGTAAAGCCATTAATATTAAATTGGTATATATATAGGGCCATATTACTATTTGTAATTGTTATTAATATGTTATAGGTCACATTGCTATTTCTGGAGTTGTTATTAGTAGATTATCAGATCTACAGATCAGGTTATTCTTTACCTTGCTTAAGATGTTTCAATCCACCTTGTACTGGAGAATTTCATTTTATTCTGTCTAAATATATAATTTGATGATAATTTCATTGTCGTGTGTAATTTAACAATGGTAGGAAGTTATGAAAGGTTATAAATCTTTTGTTTTTATTTTTTGTGTGTAATTAATCCTACAAAACATGTAATTGATTCAACAAGTTTATTTTGTTGTCTTTCTAAATGAAACGTTCTTGTTGTGGGTATCAGCATGTTAATATCCCTATGGTTGTGTTTATGAATTAAGTAGAAACATCTACAGTAATTATGATAAGTGAATGAAAATGGACAGCATATTATAGTTGTTTCTAAAATGGAAAGAACTGTTGAATGCAGCAAGACTTGTGTTTCCTAATCGTAGGATATTTTTCAGAACATTAACACTTTGTACATCTACCCATGACTTTCAGGTTAGCATCTCATTGTGGAAAAAACAAACAACTCACTAACTCTTCCGTAAGTTGTCTTGTAGAGCTTCAACTATTATTTATTTTCTTCATTGAATTAAGCTGAGTCCTTGTCTTGCATGCCTTTTTACTAGAATGTTTCCCTGCTTGCTGATTATCACTTTTCCATACTTTTCAATAATAATGTGTTTTCTTATTACTGAACATATAAAGAAAAGCAAAACTACTTTTGCAAGTTGTTAGTTAAATAGAAGCTGTATGGATATCAGGTAATTAAAACTACTGTAACAACTGGATTATTGAATACAAGCTGTATGAGTGTCTGCTTGTTAAAACTACTGTAATAAGTTGATTATTCAATAGAAGCTGTATGGATGCCTGATTGTCAAAACTTTCATCTTCTCCCTACATAATTTCTTTGTGTGACAGCTGTATACTCATTAATATGTTTATTATAGTTTAGTTTATCTTTTGTCTCATACATACATATATTATGTACCTGTTTCAAGGTATGAATCCACTATGCAGTTTTTTCTTTCTTTACTCTTGTTGGTTTTCAGTAAGGAGGGTACTAAAGTTTTTGTATACACAACAGTTACATAATTTTTAGAAATTGAAAAAAAAAATAATTGTTTTTGTTATTTAGTTCATCTTCATTATAGTAGTGTCAAGTATTAGTCACAGTACAAGAGTGGAACTTTCAAAGTCAAGAAGTACTGTTTTTCTGGAGCGGGTTACCACACTACATGTTACTCGGTTCCAGTCACATTGATAGAAAAGTGAATCAAAATTCATAGAATATAGTGAATATGTTTCTTAAAACACTACCAGCTTCTCAGTTGTGTTCCAAATGTAAAAGTAGGGTTCAGAGAAAAATATTTGGAAAGGAATGAGTCAAGTTTTGAAATAAACCTTGTACCTGACACTGGAGGTTTTAGGTGTCATCAACTGTATTAGGCAGATCTACTGCTGAGTTTAGAATTGTATATAAAACAAGTTTTTTTTTATATTAAACTAGTTCAGACTTCAATTTTTTTAAGCTCTAACAATAAAATGTTCTCTTAATTTACCAGTGTGTATTTGTTTTTTTCTATTGCATAGTCAGACACATGTAGAGCTGTCTATTGTCAAGTTGTTGAGACTTTAATAACCCAAGCATTTTCCCCCTAATGTGTCATTTTTTCCAGGGCTTGGGCTCATCATTACGCAACCTTTTAGGAAATCTTACAACAAAATGGAACAAGACTGGCCAAGCATAATTTAAACCTTTCGTGTCATTTAGTTGTTGAAAACAGTAGCTACTTAACTGTATAAAATATTTATTTTTTTTATGGATGACTGTTACAAACTTTCAAGATATTGGACATTAAAGCTAAAATATTTGTTATTTTGTGCCATTAAATAAAAAAATTAGATGAAAATCAGGGAAATGTAATTTTTTAAGAAGGTTAAATCAATATTTCTTTTATTACAGTTTTTTGTATATATTTCTTTGTAATACAAATCTTGTATGAAACCTGAATTGACAGTATCTTTGGATTTTCAATATTCTCTTATACAAAGTGTATGATTATTAGAAATATGTATATAATTATAGTATGGTATGATCAAGTGAAATATTGGGTTTAAAATACAAGAATAAATGTTGCTATTTCTTTGTTATCATTCAAAATATATATATCAATTAATTGTAAACATTTAACTGAGGTAGAAGTTTGTGTACACTAATGTGCATCATAAAAAGGAGCTGGTGTTCTAGATGTAAAAAACAGCTGGAAGTGTGAAGAGGAAAAATTTTGTGATCTACAGGTTAATGGGTAACGTGGAGAGACAACAGAAGAAAGACATTTCAATAATTAAAACCAGTAGTGGTGATGAAGGAATGAATTTTATGATTTTTAGAGTGATTTGAAAAACTGATGTAAAAAGAACTGATAATTAAAGGCAGTAATGGTGATGTAGGACACTTTTCAATTTTTCTTATAGTGTGAGGATCTTGCTAGTTAGAAGACTTGTGCTTATTGTACTATATCAACCTCATCTCTTGTTTGTAGTACTTATTTATAGAAAATACTAGTTCCATGTTTAAAGTGACATATTTAATTATATTCTACAAGACTAGTTAAGCCATGCAACAATGTATCAGAGATGTTTTAAAAAGAGCGCATGGGGTATGTGAACAGGAAAAGATCACAACAGGACTGTGCCAATACCTATCGTAATGTTTTAGCCATTCTATCCCATTGCAATTACATAGTGAATTTACTCTTAATGAAGCATTATTAGATTAAGTTTTTTTTAGTTGCAAAGGAAGGGTAATAATGACATTATTAAGAAAGAAATTATGTAAGAAAGGTTGCTTGACTTGTTAGATTCATCTGTACGTAATGGACTTCTGAGCCATATCAGGTAGCTATACTGTATTCAGGTGAAGATTGTTTGCATTGTACTTTGTAAGTTATGATGCAGTCCCTATAGGGGTCAGGGTGAATTAAAACTGTGTGTCAACTAATTTACATTTCTAGTTTTTCAGTTTCCGATCCACTGATCCTTTACTACAATTAAAATTAGGAGTTTTTCAGCATGATTCTACAAATACTCGTACTGTTTCTTTCTCTGAATATTTCTTATGTGTTTATCAGTAGCAAAGATTTTGATAGGAGTGTTTAATATCTTTTTCAGTGATACAGGTAGTCAATAATTTAACTGGCACTTTAGATATATGGGGTTTTAATTGGAAAAGATTAGATCACAATTTCAAATTCCAGTGTACATTTGCTGTTTTGTATACATCTGCATGGAAACTGAAACAGTTATTGTATTTGTTTAATCAACAAATACAAGGATTAAAGGGTCGTAAAATTATTGGGATTGTATATAAATATTAAGAATCAGTAGAAGATATAAATGAACAAACAAAAGGAAAACATTTTCCAATAGTTAGAAGTTTTTTCTCTACTTTATACTACTTGTATCTCATTATGTGGATGAAGTTCCTTTTTTATCAGATTGTCCTGATGTTTTGTCATCCATTGCTTGGATTAGATTACCTTTCTCTGTTATACCAGTGTCACAGCTAGTTATTATGTTGTATCAAATGGTACAGGTGGTGATTGTAATACAAGTACTACTTTACATCTGATCAACCATACAAATGCAGAAATAGATCATCCAGAATGAGCTAAAGCTAATTTAAACAGTGACAGCTTGCTGGCGATAACAAAATTCTAGGTAACTAATGTTGAAAAAAAAATATAATTTTGAGCTAATATGCTTTGGAGATAGTGGTCATAACTTTAATAAAAATGTGTCATTACAAACTTCCCTTTCCACTGAACAAAATTATGAGTGTTTAAAAAAATAAACTGATTGTCTTGTTGGTTTAAGGAGGGAAAGGTAGCCATAATTTTTTATATATAAAGTGAGTTTCGATGTAGAATTCCCTAAGGTTTTTACAGCTGGATTTTCTGAATTAAAACTTGAGTTATGGCTACTGTTCCCTCCCTTCTTTGCAAATGCAATGTTTTATGTATAAGCCTGATAAAATAAATGCTATACAACATCCACAACAGAAAGGTCTCCAACTGAGGAAACTTTATTGTAATACTTATCAACAAGGACAAGGGATTTATGTAATTACCATGTTGAATTTTACTTGTGCATTCAGCAGGGAACGTGTGGTAAGTTGACTTACAAATGAATGTAAAGTTTCTGTTTATCCACAAACCAGTGAATGACTTGAAGTTTAAGGTCTTGTTCTGTAGAGATTTTATTAAATCCTTGTCTTACCTGTATATAGTGTTATGTTTCTTTCACTATTAACACTAGGTGTGAAACATGCAGACACCATAACTATGTACTCTACTCAATAATGTTTGCTAACATTACTAGAGAGGTTTACGCATCACCCAAGGACTCAGTATGACAGATTTAACTTCATTCAGTGTTAAAATTAGTTGTAGATTACTAAAAAAACAGCAAAAAAACCTACTAGCAGCCTAGCATAGCAAAATGTGTATGATGTTCGACTCAATCTGTGGGTTGAAGGTTCAAATCCTCATTCCACCAAACATGATTTCCTTTTCAGCCTTGTGGACTTTATAGTGTGATAGTCAACCCAACTACGTGGTGGTGGGTGGTGATGACTAGCGGCCTTTCCTCTAGTCTCTCACTGCTAAATTACAGCTCAGGTAACTTTTGCATAAAATTCATAAGAAACAAACCCTCACCAAGGTTCACCAATCACCTCTTTCTTTCCCATTTAAAATACTCTCATTCTGTGTGAAAAGTAAAATACGTTATCACAGAACAGCTAGTGATAGTTACTGTGCTTTTATCTCCATGTAAAACACTGTAACCAAAGGAAAAACTTAAAGCAGAGTCACTGAAACACCACAAACATTACAGCAGAGGTAAGTATATTCATCACTATTTAAATACACATTTCTTCTTCCAAAATATGTCCTGCTCAGAGATTTGATATTCTGAACTTTAACAACTCACACTGAATCTTCCAATCTGTCCTGTTAGACAATATTCAAATGACAATCTGACTCCACATTTACCTTAATTTTATATTTTGATTTCATGCATTAATCTAACTGGAAATCAACTGTCTTGTTTTATGCAATCTGCAGGAAGTGGTGCCAGGTGTACAATAAATTTGGATAATTTAATTTATGTTGATTAAAATTATTAATTTGGGATTTGTATACATAGTACTAGATTAGTTTTATAATGTCTTAGCATTTTATTTTTTTCATTGCTCTCAGTAAATGATAATTTCATATTTTTGAAGTACCATTACAACCTCGTTTGAGAACCTGTGTCCATAGACTGCTTGGGTGTCAGTGATTTTAGTATTATTCCTGATGAGTGGTGGTACACAGTGGCTGATACAAAGTTAGTTTTTTTCTGATTTTACTGTCTAAAACCCTTCAATATTTAAAACCAATTTTGAAAAACAAAGTGAAACCATTTTTAGTGTGTACATAACTAAGTACTTCAGTATTTTAAAGGTTTTTCAGTAAGAGGAAACAAAGTTGAATCCCTGTCTGTGGATGTACTAGAAACTGATGTATAACTTTCAAGAGGGGTGGGTGTGATAGATATGATTTAAAAATAGCCTTTTATACAAAATCAATCAGTCGGAGTCCAGCCTTTTGAACCCAAGTCAAAAATATGTTCTTGCATACGTCCACATGCTTTAGAGTTCTGTATACCAGCAGCATACACATATATTAACACAAACCACCATTTCAAAATAGTGTGTATGTATTGACATTCACTAACACAAACCACTTTTCAAAGAACCACAAGTTATCTCACTTATGGTTTGTTAATTGGAGGAATTTGACATTCTATGCTTACAGGTATTATTTAGTACTACCTAGGATAGACAATAATAGACACTATGAAGTGTTCTAATGTAACATTTCTTAGGAATAACACAGTTTCAGGCATTCTCATATCCTTGACTAGTAATATAGAAAACTTATGTATCTACATAATCTGTACTTTGAAAATTATTTCCAACTGGGTGATTATATTTAAAACTAGTGAGTACTACTCTAATAAAAGCATATTCTCACAAAGATTAAATTATCACTATTACTAGAATTCCTGTTTAGAACAAACAATTCATTTCTAGGAAAACTATTTATGTAACATTATATGACATAAAACAGGTCATCACCAACACTCCTATACCAGACATTTCATAAATAAAGTTTTGAGAAAATATTAAAAGCAAGTAATGCAGCTTTAAGTTTCATTTTTCTCTATAAAATGTTTACAATTTGATACAAGAATAAGTAAAATATAAATGTGTAACACCTAATTAAGAGAGTTTTGTTGAAAACTTCAGTGCTGATTTTTGAACAACAAATGTGGTTTCCAGGGATTCAATTTTGTGCAAGTAACTTGGAAGCAGTACATGTGTAGTTAAATACGCACAAACAAATAAATCTGTGAACAAGTACATACATTTAAGTTTTAAAAAATTCAGCAGCAAAGTAGAAATGAAACTAGAACATTTGCTTTATTATACAAATGTGATCACTTTGTTTGAAACAAAACTTCATTTCAAAAGTTTTTAGACTAATAATCTTTATCACATCAAAATCCTTCAATGTATGACCAATATAGCTTTTTAAATATGTATAATTACTTTATAACAACTCTGTGGCAAGAGACAATTTACAAGTGTTTAAATGTTATTCTTAAAGCATAGCAATATTTCTAATTTATATTTACAGAATTTTTGTCATTTTAATAAAAAAACAATAATAATTACATCAGAGATCAATTCTGTACAAGTCTATCATGAACATGAAGTAACTGTGTACTAATTTGTAACACAAGAGGAAATTATCAAAGTTCAGACATGACGATATTTCACTTGATACTTATTTGTTAATAAACTACAGTAGTCAGGCCTCACAATCAATCATTTAACTGCATGATTAGATAAACTGCAATGTTTATTTAAGGCTATAACAACTGGTCTTGAATTTAACAATACCAGAAAATCTGTTAACGTTTATAATATCACAAGATATAAAAATTGATGTTGATCTCCATAAGATGTAAAACAACCAAATGACACAAGTCCTCTCCAAAATCATCAACAAATGACATAAATAATGGGAACATAATAAACAGATACTACAAGGACTGTCTAACAACATCATCCAAAAGATACAAGTATTGTACAACCTCAACTACCAGAAGCTACAAGTACTGTTGAACATCGTTAACCAAAAGACACAAGTATTGTACAACCAGAAGCTACAAGTACTGTCAAACATCGTTAACCGAATGAAACAAGTATTGTACAACCAGAAGCTACAAGTATTGTACAACCTCAACAAGCATAAGCTACACATATTATCCAACAACCAGACACTACAAATACTGTTCAAGTCTCATCATTACTAATGTTAATGTCATGCATATCAATTACAGGTCCTCCACAATTCCGTATCTGAAGAGCTCCAAAAACTGATTTTTTTTTTGGGGGGGTGGGGTGGAGCATCAGTATAACAGCTGACCCAACTCCACACCCACGTCACGTGAAAATGTCAAAACGAGCTGCAGATACCCATATGAGAAAAGGAAGCATCTTACATTATTAATAACCCAGAAAGTGGAGTTATTGCAGAAACTTGATCGTGATGTGTGTGTGGAGTGTCTAATTGAAGAATATGGTGTCAGAACAACCACTGTATATAATTTGAAAAAACAGAAAGACAAGTTACTGAAGTTTTATAGTGACAGTGATGACCATAAACTAATGAAAAATAGGAAAATACTGCATAGGGCAAAAAATGAAGATCTTGATCATGTGTTGATGAAGTGGATCCAACAATGAAGAAGTGAACGCATGCCACTGATTGGTTTGTTGGTCATGAAGCAAGCTAGAATATATCACAAAGAACTGAACATTGAAGGCAAGTGTTGATATTCAGAAGGTTGGCTGCAGAAATGTAAGAAGTGTAATGGTATAAATTTTCTGAAATACGTGGTGGAAAAGCTTCTGCTGACCATGAAGCAGTTGAAAATTACACTGATGAATTTGTCAAGATAATACAAACTTAGGTGATGAAAATTTTAGCCCTGAGCAAACTTACAATGCTGATGAAACCTCTCTCTACTGGTGCTATGCTCCTTGAAAAACATTAACAACAGGTGATGAGAGAGTACCAACAGGTTTTAAAGATGCTAAAGACAGGGTGACTATTCTTGGGTGTGCCGATGCTGCAGGAACACGAGGTGAAGTCGGCAGTGATTGGAAAAAGCAAAAATTCAAGATGTCTAAAAGGTGTATGCAATTTACCTGTGCATTATTATGCAAACAAGAAAGCATGGATAACCCTAGAAATGTTTTCTGACTGGTTCAATAACCACTTCACACCAGTGGCATGAGGTCATTGCAGGCAAGTTGGACTGGAAGAAAATTGAAAAATTTTATTGTTCTTGGACAACTGCTCAGCACATCCTCCTGCCGAATTTCTTGTGAAAAGTAATGTTTTCGGCATTTACTTACCCCTTAACGTAACATCTATATTACAGCCTTGTGACCAAGGAATTTTATGCTCCATGAAAAGCAAGTATAAAGATTATTTTTTAAATTGTATGCTTGTGGCAGTTAGCAGGGTGTAGGAATTCAAGACTTCCTGAAACAGTTCAGTATTGAGGATGCCATATACACAGTTGCTAATGCTTGGAAGGACATTGATAACTCAGCATTAACTAATGCATGGCACAGACTTTGGCCTAACAATGATGTTTAATGCAGATGAAGACTTTGAAGGATTTCATGTCATTGATGAGAAGATATCAAACCTCATAACTTACACTAAAAGTTTATTAGGCAAAAGCTTAAATAAGTTGGAGGAAGCTGACAAAGAAATGCTGAACATTGACAATGATGCACCTTTTGTGCATTCCTTGAGTGATGGGAAAATTGCTGAAATAGTGTTAAATACAGATAAGCATGAGGATGGTAGCGAGATGATGACATTGTAAACACAGGTGAAAAAATACCCATAGACGATATGGTGAAGATGTGTGATCAGTTAATTGTTACCCTTGAACAATATGCATTTATCAGCTAGCAAGAGAATATGACAGTTTACTCAGTTAAAGAGAGATTTCTTAGACATAAACCTATGTTAATAAGAAGGATGACACTTGAAGAAGTCTTTTAAAATGCCATCTGTCATAGTGCTGCTTTACCACTTGAGAACCCTATTCCTGGCCCAGCATCAGATGTCCGATTGCCACCTGATGACACTGATGTACTCTTTTCTCCAAGATACTCAAGCTAGATGTCATTCACCTTAATTCCATGTATATGCAGTATTTAGCCTAGTTTGAACCTGTATAATTGTGTCCTAGAGTATTTACATTCTATATTTATTCCACTAAGTCATTTACCGGTTTATTATTACAGCATATAAATGAACTGTAATAATATTTATTGTCTTTATTTATCCCACTTAGTGTGAATATCCATACGTTTCTCTGCAGAAATATTAATGTATTTAATTACTGTTCATTTGAAGCTGCATGTGTTTAAGTTTTATCAAATGTTTTTGTTGAAAATAAAAAGTTTTAGAGAATTTATGGTCTGTAAATATCCCACTATTTCATATATCAATATATTACTCTATAAATAAACTGTAGTAGTATTTGTAGTCTTTATATAATCCATTTCATGCGAGTATTTGTACGTTTTTGCTGCAGTATTAATGTTTGATCATGGGGTGCTGCCCTGGACCCTACTGGGTTGATACATTTGTTCTAAAATCTAAAAAATCCCAAAACCCAACTGGCCCTAAGACTTTCAGAAAAGGGATTGTGGATCTTTACCATAACAGCAACCATAAGTTATTGAATCTGTTGTCAACACTGACTAAGCTATCAGTTATATTCAGAACTTACCACTGCAGTTGAAGTGGGTGACAGAAAAATGTCAGTGCTGCTACATTAAGTAAATAAAATTTATCATTTTTGTTAACGAGTGTTACCAGTCATAAAGTGAGCTACAAAAACTTGTATATACAAGAGTAGAAAAGAATGACAGCATTATTACAAGATTTTATTTAAAAACAAGAGCACAAAATCTGTTGACTTCCTTACATCATCAATTTAATGACCTAATGAAGTTGTAATGATGTTACTTCTTTTGTTTTTTAAAACAAGTTTTAATTCCCATGTCAGTCTAACTTACTACATGTAAATGTTGTTATTGTTGATATCAACAGTTAACAGCAGTGTTAAGGTCAATAAACAAATGTTGTCAGTATTCATATCTACAGTTGGTAATTGTAACTGGCTACAAGCTAACAGTAGTGTCAAGGTCAGTAAAAAAATTGTGTTGATAATAATAGTCACTAGTAGTAATTTACTACAAGCTAATAGCAGGGTGAAAATTAGTGACCAAAAGTTGTCATTATTTATTCCAACATTTATCAATAGTAAGTGACCTCAAGCCAACAAAAATTTGTCCTTCCTCTAAAAACAAAATCCTCACAGAACTATTGGAATGGACAATACAAGTACTATACTACTGAGGTAAAGTTCACTGAGAATAAATACAACAGAAACTGATAACATTTGTTACAATGAAAGAAGGTTAACCATTAGAACTGGACACCAGAGACAATGTAACATTTAATAAATACATCAGTAATGGTTTAGAAAGAGCTCATAAAACTAAGTTAGAGTGAATTATATTACTTTAGCTGAGAATGTTTTAGGCCAACAGTTCAGTATTTTGTACTTGTGTTGAGCTTACTGTCTTTTTGAAAAGAACTCACAAATAATATCTTGAACATATTTGATGATGGAACCCGAGTATTTTTGGTCAGCTGAAAAGAAATCTTACATCAAGACATTTCACTTATTTAGAATATTTTTGCTAGTTGGTAAAATGTAATGTCCACAACTAGTGAGAACTACTTTGGCCAAGTGAAGAAGCTTTGTTGAAGAAGTGAAACATCTTAATATAGAATTCAGGAGAAAAACAAAGACATGGTTATTAATAAAGTGTTTGTGAAATGTACAACATTCTTCATCCTCCCCCCCAATTCTGTAATAATGGACTCTTTATGAAGTTCCAATGGTTTTAAGTATCAATTATCTTGGTACAGAATTTCTATCCAGTTGCCCAAGGAAAGTGAAGCATTACAGAAATTGATAAAATCTTCCTTTTAACAGGAGTGAAGCACCTCCTTGACTTAAAGTATAACTGTCTGTGCAAATCTTAAGTCCTACAGTAATTCAACAGTCCAGCTCAAAACACATACCTGTTCTGCATGTCGTTGACATGCCAAAAACATTACCAAATTAAAATAAATATTGTTTACACTGAATCATTCTGATTTAAGTTTTACACAAAATATATATATAACAATATCACACAGCACATCATACATTTTGCAACAAAATATATGATAATATTCACTTTTACAGAAATATATATATAGTACAAACAAAAAGCCTGCTGGGAGCAAGTCCTCCAGAACTAGTAACTGAATTCATTTATAGGAAGATGGACAATAAAAATTTGAGTTGCACAGAAAAACCTAAACACAGCAATAAAAATTCTTTTGCAATCAATCAGTTAAACATGTTATTGACAACAAGAGAGAACTGTTTTTCTACTCTGAAAACCTAAAGATATATATATGAGATATATACAAAATACAATATTGTCAAACACTATATTTGAGCAGTCTTAAATATTTCTCAGTACTTTTTCAGTCTCCAACTCTTCATAACCATCCGAATAAAAAGCTAAGGGTATGTAATGACGAGAATCAAGACATATCTCTAAGTTTGGAGAGTCCAGCTTGTACGTAATGGATTAAGTCTATGAGAGGGGTGTCTAATGATATTTGACCAAAATTTGAATCCAAAGCAGCAAAAAAATCTGGAAGAATGAAAATCAACTATAAGTAAATCTTCTCCTTTTTCTCTTCCACAGCAGTTAAAGATACAGTTTATGTAACCTCTTTCAACCCAGCTATCCTTCACTATATGTGACTAAGTTTTAGTGTATTACATTCAAAATCAAACCACTTTTTGTTTATATTATACCATTTAATATAACATAAAACTTTAACTAACAACCATGTTTTTATAGTACACAAGTATTAAGTTTATAATATCTACACAAAAATATTAAACAAGATCCAGTATTTCTCCTAGTATGACACACAACATATTTTCCTTAGGCATCTTGTCTTCTCTATTATTTCCATTACTCCTCAAAATAGTAAAATATTACATGTAAATTACTCACTATAGAATTGTCACTGCTGAGTCAAACCATAACCTTTATAGTTTTCAATTTTGTTTTGTTATAGAGCTATCAGTATAAAACTAGATCCCTCTTCTACACCCTCCTGTCATATCCTCTCTTTGAGGATACTTTCATAGTTTTTTATGTTTAAATATATATTATATATAACCGATAGAAAGTCAAGGTTTTCATCAATCAAATGTTCATTATTTAGTTAACATAGAAATAAAAACAAATAATTGTACAACTTACGTTGTATGTTAAAAATGTATTAATGTTAAAATGTATGTTAAAAATATGTTAATCACAGCAGGATAAAAAGAGAAAAAATCACATTATGTGCTGAAAACTGAATGTAATAATAAATATTATTTTTCAATATTTAAATTATAGAGATTTATACACTAAATAAAGACGACAGAACTTAATAAAACAACATGGAATGAAGGTTGTGTTGAAGACAAGTCAGAATTCAATAACAAACAATGTACAATAGGCATTATCAACACTAGAAACACATTCTCCTACTGGTTTGTCCCACAAACCATCACTATCACTTTATAGTGATTCTTACAAACATGCATTCTTTACTATTTTGTTTCCATGCAGTGTACAACACTTACCTTGTGAGTTACAATGGACAATAAGGCAACGTGCCTGTTCCCACAGTTCATGACACATGTGAAGATTTGTCAGATGAGCGTTTTGTTTCTGAAGCAAATTGTACAAGTGCTGGGAAATGCTGATAGTAGTTAAACTGCTGCCACAAGGCCGCAATGGACCGGCATGGTTCGACACTGATGATGGCATAGCAACTCCACTAACTGAGCGAGTTTGAGACACAGCAGTTCCAACACCATTCACTTCACAACTAATGTAGCCACTGCTCTGAGACCCCACTGAAGCTACACTACCAGCAGGAGAAGGGGTTGGAGAATGAGGTGAAGCAATCCCATCTTTTGTAGTTCCACTGCAGCTCTTCGGTTGCAGCGGAGAAGGCTGTGAGAAACGACAACCGGGATTTGGCGTGTGGCTGCTCGAAGGTAAAGGAGACTGATGCGAAGATAAACGACCTGTCTACATAAAACAAACCATAAAAACTTAACAATACCCATCCATAAAGACAGAAAATTACACTTTTCCACTAATAAAAGTAATAATCAAGTAATGCACAGATGGAGATAACAATAAACTAAAAAAAAATAAGGCAATAAAACCAATATAAACCTTACGACAAGCACAAAATGCCAAAGATATATTGTACATAAATTAATTCTTCATACTGTCTGAAGGCAAAACAAACATAAATCAAATTTAGAGATACTTTAACATTTTGTAGAAATCACAACCTGAATCTGATGTGGAATACTTTATTCTAAGTTGACACACTCAGAGGATACTAAACTGAAAATGCTTTCAGGTTCTTTTATTTCCACAACGTTTGTTGTGCTTCTCAAGCAAGGTAGATCCACATACACTCTACAATAATGTTTGAAAATCAAACTATGCAATGTTCTCCAACATTACAATATTCAAATATGATGTTTCTCTTTCCAAACATCCTGAAGTAACAACATTTACACGTTTGTATTGGACACAATCATACCAAGCTATAATTCATCCACACACAGGTTTGCTCACTTTCTGAACCTCCAGACATTTAATTCTTCTTTGGTCATTGCCTTTCAGGAACAAAAGTTTTCATTACTGCACTGTACTCCTTTCAGCCCTTCTTGGCTTAATCTGATTTGGTTCACTACCGAGTAACTTCTGCACCAAGGCAGCTATTAGATAAGGTCTGTCTGACAAAAGGTACCTAACATTCAGAGTCTGTATGCTCTGTCTTGTGTCACACACCACTATTCATGGTGTGTACGCTCTACTGTCTTGTATCACACACCACTAATCATAGTTTGTATGCTCTACAGTCTTGTGACACACACACATACACCACTAATTAGTCTGTATGCTCTACAGTCTTGTGACACACACACATACACCACTAATTAGTCTGTATGCTCTACAGTCTTGTGACACACACACACATACACCACTAATTAGTCTGTATGCTCTACAGTCTTGTGACACACACACATACACCACTAATTAGTCTGTATGCTCTACAGTCTTGTGACACACACATATACACCACTAATTAGTCTGTATGCTCTACAGTCTTGTGACACACACACATACACCACTAATTAGTCTGTATGCTCTACAGTCTTGTGACACACACACCACTAATCATAGTTGTATGCTCAACTGTCTTGTACCACACACCACTGTCTATAGTCTATCATCCAATCACTTTACAATAATTTGCTATTAATGAAATAAAACACTATACCACGAATATCAAATCAACAGTATACTAAGGTATTATGTTTAATGCTGTAGTTGTCTCAAGAACTGAGATTTTACTTTTAGAAATACTTAACTATAAGAACATATAGAATAATGGCTGAAATTATCTTTAATATCACAACTATTTTCTAGAAAAGATACTCAATAAAAGAATGTTCTATAATGAAATGTGCACATTTCAGAAAAAGTAGCTTTTAATGACATACTTTACAGCATTATTAACATAACGAACAATGATAGACATTTAATTTCATATACTTTTCTTTGTAGAATATTATCTTCCATGGACCTGATTTGTTTCATTTATAGAATGTTCTCACTGCATGACTGGTCCAGCATATTGGAAATTTTGTTTCACACTGGTTTTGTTTATAGAATATTCTCACTGTGGAACTGATTTAATATTTAGACTGTTTTTGTTTCATACTGGTTTTTTTATATACACAATATGAATATTCTCTCTAAGACTGGTTTTGTTTTTAGAATGTTCTTTATTAGGTACTGGTTCTGCTATAGAACGTTTTTCACTTGTTATACATTTTGTTTACAGACAGTTCTATGCTGGGTATTGACTTTGTTTATGGACTGATGTCTCTTGGCTACTAGATTTTATTGCAGAATGTTCTTTGATATTGACCGTATTACATAAAGTTTTTTGTTTAGTACTAGGTTTTTTTACAGAATTGTTTTCTCTTTGAAACCCATTTTATTTACAGAATTATCTTGTTTACTCTGGCTTTATTTGCATAATTATTTTTGGTTAATACTGCCTTTGTAAAATGATTTTTTGTTGTCTGTTTTTTAGTTTACAAAAAGAATTATCATATAATTGAAAAACTAGATGTAGAACCAAAATAAAATAACAAAAATAAACTACAATTCAAATAACTTCAATAATAGCAGTTAGGGCAACTTGTTACAACTGTTAGTTTTCAAGCAATTTTAATTCTGCATCTTTAAGTATACTTAACCCTCTTGTAATGTCTTACTTTGTGATATTCATTGATTGACTTTTGTAGCTCATGAACTTCTGGTCTTCTTAGCTGGTAAAGCTTGTAGTACAGTAACGACTGACAACGTAAACTAGATAAAAACATTGTAGATCAGCAAACAAATTCTAACAATATGACTAACTTATTACAATACTAAGAAAATTACAATTATTTTGTTGTTAGAACTTTGTTTAAACTATGTGACAGTCATTTTAATAATTTTCTACTTTAGTTTTATCACTTTAACAAAACCAAAATCATGTTCTTTTTACCTTAACACAGTCAATCTTTTATCTAAACTACAAGAAGAGGAACTGTGGTGCATTTTTTGGAACTTTAACCATATGCATCTGTAAGAAATAAAATACAAATTAACAAATAACACTGTTCTTAAATGGTGTTAATAAAGTCTATAAAACATAAATTAACTAACACAGCTCTTAGATATGATCAATAAAGTTAATTTGTGTTTACTAACTTCTCTTAAATATAGTTCATAAAGTTAGCAACACAAATTAATTAACACTGTTCTTATATATGGTTAATAATCAATAAAAGTAACTAAATAACAAAATTAACTAACACTGCTCTTAGATACAAGCCAATAAAACACAAATTAGCCAACAACACTGTTCTTAGATGTGATTAATAAAGTCAATAAAATTAACTAACACTGTTAACAGACATGATTAATAAAGTCAAATATCCCATGTATAACACTATTAACTTATTCCCAAAAGAATATATTGAAGTACTACTATCCTATTTGTATGAAAAACATCAAATAATTTTAAATTAATACTACATATTTTCTTTGACTTCTTTGATATTATCTTTCACATCACTTCTGCAGTAATACTCTCACAACACTTTTATTACATTACCTTCACAACATTTATGTAGTAACACCCTCTTGTACCTTTACGAACACACTTAAGACCTGGAAACATGTGAACAACAATGAAGATATGACACTAAACAGCAATGTGGTTTACAGAGTTTACTATTACTCAGAATAAACCATGACATGCTGCAAAATTTCAAAACAGAAAAATACCATTGAAGTTTCAGCATTGCTATGGTACACTTGACTGTTAAGCAATCAGACTGACAGTATCACTACTGTAGTGCATTTGGTTGTTAACCCTTCCCAGATGGGTCAAAGACCATGTCATCATGTTTGTTAACTTATATTTAAAATGTTAATGAACTACTATTTATGAAATTCTCCTTTAGTTTAGTATCAAACTGTAAATTGTAATTCAAATTTTCATATTATACATATTTAATTTAAAAGTAAATATTAAAGAAATGTACCTAAACACTATATTTTGACATCACAAACATCTATTTCAAACCAGTGCTGCATTCAACATGCTATGTGACACAAAAATAAAAGTATAGTTTTATACAAATTAGGAACTCAACTGATTCTGAAAAGCTAGCTTATAAAATAAGAACCTCTTCTATTTGCTATACTATATTTAGTGAGTCAAACACAGTGGCTCTGCTCACCTCCTTCCACTTTTGGAAATACCCTTCTATGTACTTACCTTCTATAAATTGCATATGAATAACCAATCACAATCTCAAAATACCCCCTTAGTGATTTTTCCCACCATATTACCACACAACAGCATTTTCTCTTTGTTACAAGATAAGCCTTTAAACTAGTATTTTAATCTTTAAGTCTATTTGTGATTTCATATATTTTCTTTAGATACAGATACTTAATAAATTACAGTGCAATTCTATAGTATCAATAAATAATTTATAATTTTTTGTCACTAAAATGTGTATATAAAACCTAAAACAATTATTACATTTAACATCCTCCACATGGGAAATTTCTTACAGCTTATCAAACTAAGACAAGCAACAACAAGTACAAAGGTCTTCACTAGATGAGATAATTGTGTACTTTATTTCTTTACTTACTTTTGTATGTTTTAAGAAAATACAATTAAGAACCCATTTGTAAATAATAATAATACACACACACACACTCATATATGATGTATAATAACCGAGATCTAAATGTATATTACAAAATACTAGCCCACTAAAACACAGCCAAGACAGGGTCACTCTGTGAAAACTTAAGGTTAGTTTTCTATTAAATATAGGAACATTACTGCACATGATCTGCATCATTCTAATTTTTCTGTTTTTAGCCAGGCACAACTAAAAGGTTAATATAATAAAAATAATAAATCCATATAAATGTATACAGTTATGAGAATCAAACTATTTCATCTAAACATTTATGTTTCCATTTTATACTCTCTAGTCACTCAAGAACAAAAAAGGTATAATTTATATTGATTTCCTAATTTTATATGGTGGCTACAGTATCATTCAAATTGACTGAACCCAAACAGAGGTTTGTTAGCAAAAATAACAAAATATAACGGTTTTTTTTAAAGAAATTTTGATAATACTATCTGGAGATAATAAGGATTTCACATGTGAAATTTTACAATTTTCTGATGCATAAAAGTATTTTTAATCATGAAATGAAAATTACTTTGAAAGTTGGATAGACAGCAAGTGAAAATAATAAAGTCGTGATAAAAACTGCTCAACAAACCATAAGGCTTAATAGAAAAATATTTTCCATATGAAAGCATTTCATTGTTTACTGATAATCTGAAATTTTGTGAACATATGCTTAATAATTTAAAAGTAATAGAATGAAAACTAAAACAAGCATAGCATGGTTATGAAATTGGCTCCAAGAACCAAGCCCATATTGAAAGAGTTAACCAATCAGAATGACACTATCACAACTGTGGCACACTTCACTGTTAACCAGTAAAGTGACACTGCTACTACAGTGACACACTTATAATTAGATAGGCACTGTCATGGCATACTTCACTGTTGACCAATCACAGAAGTTTCACCACTGCTATAGCACATTTGATTGTGAACCAATCACAGTGAAGTTTTTAATTAATCAGAAAGTACAAGTAAGACAGAAGAAATGTTGTAATTGAAATATCAAAGGAAAAGATCTAAGTAGGATAAGACCTACTTAGAAGTGAGGATATCTGGTATGTACTTCTTTTTATATCTTATATATAATGAATATTTCAAGTTTATTTTTTGCAGTATAGTGATGTGTAATATAATCTACATATAAAATTTGTGTCAAAAAATTTTCTTTGAAAGACACCACCAGTCCTTTGTACAGCAGCGATATCCAAAAAGTATTTCCTACATATTCATGCACCAACAGGAGCTGTGCTATACCACTGTCGTGTCCAGAGCTTAAGTAGAGAAAGCAAGTATTAAACCTAAATTTGTTGGGTAACTATGCTGGTGGCAAAAGATGTTACCTGAGCAAGTCTAACGTTTCTTTGTACATGATGTAAATCCTTTCACCATCAAAGTGGTTCTGTTCCATTGCATTGCCTGTCAACATGAAGTTGCACACAGCTTCAAGGTACTTCACAGCCTGAATGGCTAAGGTAATCTAAAGTGAATTAAATAAGCCAGTTAACCCTTTGAATATGGATTGGTTAAAAAGTATGCATCTATGTCAAAACCTTTTCTTACAGTTACATTTAAAGTTAAATCAAACAAGTTTATTATCAATGTATGTTAATAAACCTGGAATCAAAATGGAGTACACAATCCAAATTTCTATACTAGCTTAGATTTGATTCATTAGTTTCAAAATATTAAAATAAATTGTCAGTCTTCACTTCTCTGTATAATGTCACTCTCCTCCAAACTGCCCATTTTAGGTATTGTTTCTGCCCTAATTTGAGATTTAGTTTTGATAAAAATCTAGGCCAGATATCAATACAACATAATCTGTTGTTTAACTGAGGTATAATTCACAAGGTTAAACCCACGTTATGTCTCACTATTATAACCTGTTTTTCAAACAGGAAATCTGTTATTCTTTATATCAGAGAGGCAGAAACAAGACAAGTAATTGGATCATATTTAACCAACAGTTATAAAAGTAGCTCATTCTGATGTCAGAATTCTGCCTACAGTTTCATCCTCCTCTACTGCTGAATTACTTGATCAACCAAAGGATTTATTTCAATCCACTTACAAAACATTGTAACAGTGTTTAAATAGCATCTTACTTCTTATAATTTTACTGACTTTCCACTTAAGCTGTAAGTTTAATATTTGAAACAATTAACAATTTAATAAAGTACCAAAATTAGGATTAACTCTTATCAACAAAAGTACAATACCTACACATATGTACTAAATTTCTTGTTCTCTGTGTATATTATTCAGTTATTGCTATAAAAGTAACTTACAAATACTATAAAAATGTCTTCATTACATAATTTGTGTGTTATGTAATTCAACACAATTTACTGTAACTTGCATTCTGCACTTACTGGGTTATTTAAATGCATTACTACACTAGTTTAGTTGATAGTAAAATGTTGTTTGGCACAAAGCAACTAGGCTCTCTGTACCAAATAAGTGGTAAATAAAAAATAAAATAACAGTGAAAGTATTATAAAGTGTAAAAGAAAATTAAAATAAAAACAGTAGCCCAATATTTGATAAAAACTTAAATAGAATTAATAAGGCTCGAGGTCCTTAAAAAATTAAAAACAATTTGTAAGGTGGACAGTGTAACCATCACCAATGACACTGTGCAATGTCAGGGGTAAACCCCATTGTAAAAACATGTCTAAAATGGTGCCATTGCTCACGGTCATAACACTACAACAGTAAAATGTAGGCTATTGTGACTTAAGTGTCACACAAACCACACATTGGTGCATCAGTCCCAGATAAAATAGAGTTAAAAATCTGTGAAAAATGAGTGGCCAAGTTACCACAACTTCCTTCTTCCAATCTTTATGGAAACAAGATAGCCAAAATCCAATAAAAGGTTTTTATCTGGAAAATCTTGTCATCACATTACTCATTCCAAGTCGATTGCCAACTGGTACAGAGACAAGTCTTGAATACATGGCCGTATTCCATGTATGAAATAGGCATGTAGTGAAAGCAATGAACAGATAGACTTAGCTGAGATGTCAGCAAGCTCATTCCAGTAAATACCAATGTGGGCTGGTATTCAGAAAACTGGGTAAAAGTAGATGACAAAAAAAAAAGAAAGGTCAGTAGGTTTTAAATATTGATGAGAATAGGGTGAGAACTGACCTGAAGTGATACCAGAGCCAGTGAGTCACTATAAACAGTACAATTTGTTTACTGCATTGCTTCTACATGATCAACAGCAAGAGAAATGGCAAACAATTTGGCAGTGAACACAGAAACTGTAGAGGGGATCCTGTTTGCAACCACTGAATCACCACCAACCATGGCAGAGCCCACAGAGTCATCTGATTTTTATTTATGTGGAGGAGAAATGGGGCAGGGAAATCTGTTTTCCACCATGTTTTTTTCTTTACAGGACTGAGGTCTATTGACCTCTATAGATCCTATCTATGGATGACGATTTCAGTGACTGGGGGCATGAACAAATTATCATTTTGTATCTCAAAGCTGAAGGAAATGTATTCTAGGAAACATCCAAACCTGAAGTCAAAGCAACTGGAGCTGTGCAGCTACCTGAAGAAGTGGCAGGAATAGAGATAGGATTAAATGCAGACTCATCAGATGTTTTGCACACAGTTCTGTTAGAGTAGTGGACAACAACTACCAAGTTTCTGGGTAGGAAATATTGTTTAAAGTCTTCAAGCATTGCACCTCTTCCTCCTCCACCCATTTAGAGTAAGAACAAGAATAAGAGGGGTGTGAACCACTGCAGTTAACACTGTGTGGTTCCAGTTCACACTCATAGGCATCATGGTCTATGCCAACACAACAAACACATATTAAAGAATCAAGACATTATATCTTTGAGTGACAGAACCACTGACACTTGAAACTTTTGAGAGGGTTTGGTATTTATGGCCGTACATCACAGTTCAGATAACCTTCCTTGACTGTGGCAGGTGGACCAAATGATGTAAACATCAAAATCAGAACATTAGGAAGCATCATAATTTTGTCTTTGCTAATGGAGATTTGGCATACTGCAGAAACACCTTGGTTGGAAAAAACCAACAAGGATCTGCAACTCGGGAACGTTCTTCAAGCCCCCCCTCAACAATAACTCCTTTTGAGAAATTCAGGATAGCATGGGAAATAACCTCAATGGGTATAATCCCAATGCTCTTTGAACTCAGGAGGAGTTTTGTGCATTGTGATGAGAATGTTTCCAGCAAAATGTCTCTTGAGCACAGCTTCCTTACTGACTTTGGGAAGCCAGCAAGCCCTTTTAATCCATTTTGAATGAAAAAGGGGACATCTGCCCTAAAGATTCTTAGACAATGAATGCAGAATGAGAAACAGATGTTCATTCAGACTGACTTTGATGGTGACTCCATAACAGAGTTGTTTATATGTGGTGATTTTGCGATATTCTGTTTTTTTATATTTTTTTTGTTTATGTATGGAGCCCTACGTAGGGATGCACTGCAATGCCCAAGAAGAAAATTGCAGCAATGCCAGGGTTTCATGAGCACTATATTTAAACACCAGCATCAGACACAATGTCCACAACACCTGCTGAGAACATCCTACATTGATACTTGGTTGACCCTATCCCACATGGACCAGCCATCTGACCCTGGGAGGGCCACACAAAGCCCATCTGTCTACAGGAATTCAAGGCCAAAGAGGTGTGTTAGGGTTGGACCCCTCATTCATTAGGATCATTTCATCCACTTCATAGGTCATCACATATGAGAAACACATGGGTGGATGTTCAGATCCCAGAGGGGGTAAACTAAAATTACAAAACCTTTTCTGGGAGAATTCCCTTTACCACATACATCAATCCACCTCGAGGGGACAGTAAAATAACAGAAAGTAGTTGTTAGAAAGTGATATGTTATTGGAAATATGATAATTATAACTGAATGATGGAATATGTAATAAATATAGAAAGAAGGAAAAAGAGAATTTTTTTTTATTCTAGTTCAATTGACCAAGCCTGAATATAGTTAGTGTTCACACAGAAGAAATATACTGTTATGATTTAGTGAAAAACCTTGTTATATTCATTTAGAAGGATCTAGAAATAATGCAAACAGATAAAAATCATCTTACAATCAGCTAAATTCAAGAAAAATCTTTAGTAGAAACACTATTTAAAATTAAATTAAAATATCTTAGAATATTTTTATGCAACAACTGTGTAATGTCTGCAAAAAAAACTTGCTAAATTTTATGAATATACAAGTACAATCAGAGTTGAACAATATATAATCTCATGTTTACCCAGAGGATACAGAATTGAGCAAAATAAGGAGTCAGTTTGCAAATTGATAATGCTTAAGTTAAAAAAACAAATTATACATAGTTTGTACAAATATTAATCATATAGAAACTTCTGAGAATATGCAGTAATGCTACAAATATTAAAAATTCAATGCTTTTAACTTAAAAAAAAAAACAATTACAAAATATACAGAAGAGCATATGACTGTCAAACCAAAACATACTGTTGGCTGTAGACTGGTGAATAGTTACACTGATATAAACAATAACAGATATCCCTTATATTATTAAATAACTTTGACAAACCACAACATGCTGTAACAACTAAAGCATCCATGAGAGTAGTTGAACTATGATTTTTGATAACGTACGCAAATGTTTACAAAATTTTGTGGGTTACTGCTAAACATTACAAGATTTTCTTGCACAAAATTGCAAGTATTTGAATTAAGTATTAAGATTTTTTAAACAAAGGTTTTTTTTATACAATTTTTTCTTTCAGAATGATGACCATCCAACACAAAAAGTATTTTTAATTTTAAGATTGAAATTATTTTTATATATTGGAAATTTTAAAATTTCACATTGAAATCTTTATAACCTCCAGAAAATTGTTAAACATTTTTTTGAGACAAAACTATATTTTATCTGTTAATTTCTCAATTGAATTGGAATCTTTGTATACGGTTCCATAGATTTGACCCATCTCGTAACCACCATAAAAAAGTAGGAAAGAATATAAGTTGTCCTTTTTCTTCCTACAGTGACTACAAATGTTCAATCTAATTAGCTTTAATGTCATAGCACTATAAATTTATATATATTTATAAGTTTTATTATATTGACCTCTCAGCTATTGCTGGCTAACATCACAAGAGTTATGTGAGGCACAGCTCACATGCATTCATGTTACCATATCCAATGATACAGAACTAACCTTTACAAAGTGTCTTGTCTTGGCTGTATTTTTTAAAATATAATCACATCTGTTACACTAAATTATATATGCATATACATTTTTACATTTTAAAAAAGTTTTTAAACTTGTTTTTCTTAACACACAGAACAGTAAATGAAAAGGTATAGTAAATAGTTATCTCTTCTAGGTATGACATTTGTACTGAGTTGCTGCTTATTGTGGCTAGTAAGCCAAAGAAGTTTCACACGTTGAGGATGTGAAATGAAATGTTTCATACATTTGAATAACCATTAATTAATGATATCAATACCATAAAATTCCATTATAATTTATCATGTTTAATAATTAAGCTGTATTTAGGTCTACAAAAATCTGAAATTTGGAACAGGCTAAAGACTAAACTCGCCAGCACAAAAGTTTGTATTGAAAGAAAGAAATAATGTTGACATGTTTGAAAATGTCTAAGAAAACTCCATAGGGGATATTGATCTTTTGATTGGTTATTCATATACAGAGTAAGTGTTTGTTAGGGATTATTTCCAAAAATTGAAAGAGGTAAGTGGGAGCCACTATATTTGAATCAGTACAAGTGTTTAAGAGTAAACAGAAAAGATAAAAGGTTCTTATTACATATTCTAGCTTTTCACTATTGGTAATTTCAGTTCTTAATTTATACAAAACTACAGACTTTGTATTTTGACATCACAAACATCTATTTTGAACTAATGCTGCATTAAACATTTCACACGGCACACAATCATTTAGATGCATTTGTGCAATGTTTATCTTTTAAATTAAGAAACTGAGTAATGTAAAATATGAAGTATAATCCACAGTTTGATATCAAACATAAGGAGATAATTCATAAAACAGTAGTTCAAAAAGATTTTGAATGTGAGTCAACAAATACGATGACATGTCCTTTGACCCACAAACCATATGGAAAGTACAAAGAGTAGATTAGGTAAACTAATTAATAATATAAAAACAATATTTCATGAAGAATGCATGTGAGCAACCTGGAGAAGCTAAAGAGTGATATAAATCAATAACGGAATAAAAGTTCCACATTGCACAAACAAGTTACAACTTAAAATGGCATGGATGGTAGTCAGACAGTTTTAAAGGGCACTAAAACAATAAAATTTAATTATAACAAGCTTACATTACTTAGAATAAGTAATTTAACATTACATATGAAGTCACTCTAGAGAGAATAAGAGGGTAATTTCTTTCTCTTTTTTGTGGTGGTTATGAGTTCAGTCAAACAGACAAACCTTGTATGGTTAAGGTTAGAAATAACACATAAACAACAAAGTTTTACTGAAAACCAACATTTAAAATGTATTTAGGAGGTCTTAAGGATTATACAAAGGAAGTCTGAGACAAAGGAAAATATTTTTAATTTTAACGAAAATTACTTTGCATGTAACATGGTCTATTCAAAACAAATACTCAATATGTTCATGGAGAAATCTTTACTTTATTGACAGAAATCCACTAAAACATTTGATTTTTTGTATGCAAAAGACTTGGAATGTTTACTAAAAGATTACTAAATTTAGTGAAGGTATACATACTATGTTAAAAGTTAGTAGTATCAAAGCTGTAAAGACTTGTAATGAGTACAAAGAGGTTACATGGTCAGTTAAATTCACTAAGTCCATATTAAAAAAGATACCAACTCTGGCAAACCAGAATACTGTTGTATGTAGACTGGTGAACATTAACATTACTGGAATAAAGAATAACAGATATCCTAGCCATGACTTAACAATTCTGCTAAACCATAACATACTGTCAACTGTACACTGGCAAATATTTACATTGCTGATATAAAAAATAACAGACAGCTAAACTACAACAATAGAAACATACCATCTATTGTAGGGTCTAACAAAACACATCAACTATAAGAAAAAACAAAATAAATATCAAAAGATACATTTCAAAGATAGTAGAAAAAAAATGATTACCTACTGATAAAATTTACAAGTCGAACCCAGATGATTGTTAAACAACGAAAAAATTCAGGGATCTGTGTCATGTTTTTTCAGAAGAATTAACACACAATTTTTCAATTAGGCAACAAAATTTTCAGGTTTTACATATCTAATTAAATTAGATTACTGCCTTTAGATACTCCATTTCAACTATTAAATAGTCTGCTCTAGTTAACTTTAACAGGTGGTTAAAAGAAATATTTTATTATCAATAACTATACCAACTCTCCATGCCAAAAAATCACTTGATAAAATTAACATAAGAATAAATCACACCAGCACCACAGTAAATGCTTCTCTGATAGAAATAAGGTAATTAATTCTGGTATATAAACAAGTGAAACACTATAAACCATGCAGCTCACCTCTTTGTCAGCTTCATGTTTCAGCTTCTTTGCCTCATTCAAGTAATAATCTGGTGAATGACATCTACAAAGAGTTTGATTGAAATACCTTTTATGAAATGTACAAATATCACAAAATACTGCAAACATATTACTGAAAAATATTTTAATAAGAATATTACTAGACTACTTTAACTACTGATGAACAAATATAGAGGCCAACAATGTACTCTAATCATGAACAAAAATAATTCAAACAGTCCCACTTATGATTTTTTAAATCATACTAATAGCACCTTGTGTTAATGAGTTTTAGATAATGTTAATGTACCAGAAGTGAATTCACGCATGAATGAAGCCCCAAAAATCAAACTGAAAACTAATTATTCCGGTTTTTTTCCTTTTACACTAATAATATCTTGAGTTTGAGAGTACTGAGTATCATTAATGTACTAAAAGAGAAATATCATGAGAGTAAAGCCCCAAAAATTCAAACAAATTATGAATTTTTTAAATAACTTTGTTTTACATTATTACAACTTAGAGTTATAGAATACTGAAAAAGCATCATAAATTAACAAATTCAAGATATTTTACAAATTACTAATTATTCCTTTATTTCCTTTTTAAGTTGTAGCTTCCTGAATTAGAAAGTACAGGTAAAATTTGAGTATTATAGCTACACAAGATAACTATCAAGAATATTTTCAATAAAGAATTACTTGATGAAACTTTGTAGAATGGACTGCAACTGCCTGTTGTAGCAACACAAGCATAGAGGATGATATTTTGAAAGTCTTCTGCTTTTTGTCTTCAGGTCAATGTGTGTACGGTGTTCTCAATCTTTTATAGTGTCCTAGTGGATTGTGGAGAGCATGTTATGATTGGTTGGATTATCCCTGTTTCTGATTAGAGAGATTTCCGGTAGATTCGACCAATGGTAGCCATAGGTTACTCACCTTTAATCTGGAAGCTCTGTTTAGTGAAGGTTTAATAGCATTAATATAAAATGATTCTTTGATTTTTCTTGACTACCATAATTTGTCTGTGTTTGTGATTCTAGTTTTCTCCCACTTTATTCTGTGTCAGTTAGTGTGGTGTGCTCTGCAATGGCTGAATTTTGTGTTTTCATGAGTCTTGTGTTATCTTTGTTCTTTTATTCTTGTCTTGAGAATTCTTCCTGTTTCTCCAGTGTATGTTTTGTTGCAGGATCAAGGAGTTTCATAGATGACATTTTTGGGATTCTCTCTGATAGTCTGCTGTTTGGTTTGTACTATGTTGGATTTCTTGGCTATGCATTTGAGTTTTTCACTGAAATGTTGCAAATAAGGTAGGTAAATGGTGGTAGTGGTTGTGACTTTCTGATCTTTTCCTTCTGTCAAGTTCTTCTTCAAGAAGTTTTTGATGAAGGAGGAGGTGTAACTATTCAATTTAAAACTATATGATCTTTTGGTGTTCTGTTTCAATGGATGTCTTATTGCAAATGCCAACTAGACACAGAATAAACTGGGAGAAAAGTAAAATCATCAACACAAACAAATTCTGAAAGACAAGAAAAATCAAAGAATCATTTTATATTAACAATATTAAAACCTTCACTAAACAGAGATTCCAGATTAGAGGTGAGTAACCTGTGGCTACCATTGGTTGAATCTATGGAAAATCTCTCCAATCAAAAACAATTATAATCCCACAAATCATAACATGCTTTCCACAATCCACCAAAACACTATAAAAGACTGAGAAAACCATACACACACTGACCAGAAAAGGATAAGCAGAAAACTTTCAAAACGTTGTCCTCTACACACGTCCCCACAACAGGCAGTTGCCCTACATTCTACAAAGTTTAATCATGAATATTCTGTGTAAACAACCTAGCAAAGAAAGAATTACTTGTAATGTAAATAAATTTAATTCTAGGTACAAAGGAATCAAATACACAAGGATTACTGCTGAATGTGATCGAAGTATTTCTTAAACAAGGACATTTACTAAACATGACCACAGAATGTTTAAATACAAATTAGTCAAAAAGATCCAAGAATGTTTAAACAAAGATTACAGTCATAGAAAATGAAAAACATTTTAGAACACATCCTATTTATACCGGATGAAATAATCTTCAAACTGATTAAAGCAACACAATACCAGTTGATGTTTAAACATATTACAACCACAGAAAGTCACAGGATAAAGGATGTTTAAACATATTACAACCACAGAAAGTCACAGGATAAAGGATGTTTAAACATATTACAACCACAGAAAGTCACAGGATAAAGGATGTTTAAATAGATTACAGCCACAGAAAGGCACAAGATATTTTTAAACAAATTACAAATACAGAGAGTCATGAGAGGTTAAAACAAATTTCTGTTACAAAGAGTCACGAGAGGTTTAAAAAAGTTACAGCTACAGACTCGCAGATTAGTTGGTTGATTTGGTGTTTTATGGTACAAAGCAACCAGGCTATATGCACCAAACACCTGATAAAAAGAAAAAAAACTTTTACAAATAAAAGTTGTAAAGGACTTTCTGTAGCATTACTGTAAATATCATAACTCACAAGGAAGACTAACAGGTAAGTTCAACAACCAGCATTAGTCACCTGAAGTTGGTCTTTCTCGTCCTGGTTCTGTGTTATTTGACGTTATGGCCATTTTCAGAAAGTAAAATAATAAAAGTTTTAAAAAACTTGAAACAATTTTAATTATAACTAGCCAGAATGACTAACGGGTAGTACAAACATTAGCATTAGTCATCTGAAGATGGTCTGTCTAGTCCTGGTTTTGAGTTATTTGACTTCACAGCCACTTTCTAATTTTAAGTCAACTAGATGTACTTTGATTCTTTAAAGGGAATCCCATTAAAAGATGTCTAATGTATAAATTAAAAAACTTAAATAGCATTAAAAAGATTAATAGCCTTTAAAACACTAAAAACATTTCCAAGGTGGGCAGTGTCACCATTGCTAATAACACTGTCTAACTTTATGGATAAACCTTGGGACAAAACATGTTTAAAATGGTGCTGTTATTGAGAGTCATAACAAAGACAAGACAGTGAAATGTGGCTTATTGTGATACAAGTGTTACACAGACAACACATTGGTGCATCAGTCCCAGATAAAACAAAACAATGAGTTAAAAAACTATGAACAATGCATAGTCTAGTTAAAACAACCTCCTCTTTCCAATCATTATAGAAGCAAGACAAAGTCCAATAGAGGGTTTTATTTGAAAAAGCTTGTTTTCACATTGCTCACTCCAAGTCAACTGCCAACTGGCACAGAGCCATGCCTTAATTGTTGTTTTGAATTAAGCACAAAGCTACACAATGGGCTATCTGTGCTCTGCCAACCATGGGTATTGAAAGTCCACAGACATACTGCTGAGCCACTGGGGGACTTGCCATGCCTTGAATACAGGACCATAGTCCATGCATGGAACAGGCACAGCAGTGACAGTGCCAGAGCAGATAGGTTTAGCTGGTCTCCAGAAAAACTGAATAAAAGTAGATGTTAAAGAGAAATAGGCCAGTCAGTTTTAAATATTGGCAAGAATAGTGTGTGAACTAACATGAAGAGATTCAAAAGCCAACAGAGAATTAAGCGAATCAGTATAAATAGTGCAATGAGTACTGCTTAGCTTCTATGTGATCCAGGAAAAGAGAAATGGCATACAGTTCAGCAGTGAACATACAAGCTGTAGAGGGGATTCTGGTGCAACCACCAAACCACAACAAACCATGGCAGAGCCCACACAGTCACCTGATTTTGAACCATCTGTATAAATAGGAATGGAAGGATGGTTCGAAAGATGTTCAGCAAATAGCAGACAGTATTTCTAATTGGGAGGGTCTGCTCCTCTCAGATTACTTAAAGACAGGTCACAATTGGGGACTGTAAGAAGTCATTGTGGGATGGGCTGACCAGTGGATACAGCAGTGTTGTCCAAGGACAGACCCAATTCATACAACTGATTCTGTATATGAAGGCCCAAAAGGAGCAATGGCAGTTCATCTTTTCTGAAAAAGCATAGCCTACTGAGGAAGGAAAACACAACCCCAGGTGGGATGCTTTGGTAAAGAATGAAGTTTCAAAGCATACAGAAAACTGTAAACAGCAGAGGTGTAGAGGAGGTTCAGGAGACTGAGTATAAGCTCTGAAATGGGAAAGTGCAGAAAGCCTTGATGTATAGGTGAAGTTCCTAATAATGAATGGGGTCCAGCATTTTCAAGGCCACAGACCAGTGATCCATAGTCGGGTTTTGACTGAATAAGAGGAAGATATATCTTTAGCATAGAAAACAATCCACAATCCAACTGGTGGAAGCGAGGACATGGAGGATGTTCAGTGCTCTTGTACATTTGACCCATAGCTGCATGATGTGTGGTATAAAGGTCAGCTTACAGTCAGGAATAAGTCCCAAGAACTTTGTCTCAGGGACCACAAGCAGAACAACTTCACCAATATGGAGTTCAGGATCAGGGTGAATACCTCATTGGCAGCAAAATTGCAAATGGTTTTAGAAAGAAGTAAAAGCTGTTTGCTGTGGTTCACTTTAGTAAACAATTGAAGGCAGTCTGTGGCTGCCTCTCAATATACTTTATGTTCGACAACTGACATGAAATGTGAAAGTCGTGAACATAAAGTCTGTTTGCAACAGTGAGACAGAGTTATTCAGTGATGGCATTAATTTTTTATACTAAAAAGTGTGACACTCAAAACACAGCCCTGAGGGAGTCCAAGTTCCTGTAGAAAAGAACAGGAAAAATGTCAAACCCAGAGAAATTTGGAATCACCTGTCCATTAAAAAATTGTTAATAAAAATGAACAAATGGACATGTAACCTATATATATATAGGTCTCTCAAAATGCCATATATCCATTTTTTATCATAAGCCTTCTGAATGTCAAAAACATTAATACAAGATGTCATTTGAGAAAAGCTTCTCTGATTGACATCTCAAGTCAAATAGGATGGCTCATGGTGGATTGCCGTCATCAGAATTCACACTGGGTGAGTGAGACGAGGTTGTTGATTTGAGGAATCAATCAAGACAAGCATTAACCATCCTTCTGCAACTGGACGGTAGATTGAAGGAATACTGGGATATTCCCCAGACCTAGAGAAAGGTAGGATAATAGCCTGGTGCCAGGTATCAGGAGATAGAGAAACTGGAGATAGATGGCACAATATTTCAGCATGCATCATCAGGTCCAACTGATGTACTGTCAGTTTGTGTTAGTTTCACCAGTGTAAAGGGACAATTGTAGTCATCAAGACAATCAACTCAAAAGGAAAGAGGTGATCGCTCTGCCTCAGTCTTGATGGCTAAGAAGGTAGAAGAAGAAGCAGAAGTGCTAGATACACAACAAAAGCATTCATCTACGTATTTGTGATGCACTGGGTATCAGCTACTTCCTAGCCATCAGAAAGTAAGATTGAGAGGAAGACAGAATTATGCTGCCAACTGACATATTGAATTTTGTCCCATATGACTATGGAACTGGTGGTAGAATGAGGACAATGGATGACATCTTAATTCCATCTTTGAGAGTGGAGATACACCTCACTGCAGAAACTCCTTGAGTGGAGAAATCAGCAAGAGTCTCTGACTCTGGGATGTTCTTCAAATCCCTTTCAACAGTATATCGTCATGATTAATTCAAATTAGCATGAGGTGTAACCTCAATAGGTATATCCCAAAATGCATTTGAATACAAGAGGAGTTCACTGTGTTGACATGTGGATGTTTCCACCAATATGTAACCAGAGCAAAACTTCTTTACTGACTTTGGAGACCCAGTAAGTTCCTCTAGTCCTTTCTCAATGAAAAAGAAAGATATCTGCCCTAAAAGTTTGTCTGAAAGAGAATGTAATATAAGAAAATGAGGTGCAGGCAGTAGGTGTTACAGATGTTGAAAATTGTTGCTCAGAATCTTCAAGACGTGGTTGTTTATCTATGGATTGTTTTTTCACTATTTTAAGTTTTCATTTGGAGGATCCATAAAAAAAAGGAATATTTCGGTGTTTACTGACCCCATACACTATGGAGCCCTACAAAAAGATGCACTACAATGCCAAACGAGGACACTGCAGCAAAGCCAGGATTTCATGAGCACTATACTCAAACACCATCAGATACAATGTTCGCAACACCTGTTGAGAACATCCAACACTGGTACTTGGTTAGCCCTAGCCCAAGTGAACCAGCTGACTGAAAAAACAGGGACTCACCCCAAGGCTGCCTGCCTATATGAATTCAAGGCCAAAGTGATGTGTTACGAGTGGACTCCTCAACCACCAGGATTCTCTCCTCCACTTCACAGGTCACCACGCACAGCAGACACGTGGGTAGATGTTTAAATCCCAGAAGAAGAAAACTGAAAGAACAGAACCTTCCATGGGAGGTCCTCTCACCACTTACAAGAATCCACACCACAGGGATAGTCACAGAATGCTTAAAAATTACAAATAGAGAGAATCACAGGGTGTTTAAACAAATTACAGCAACAGAGAATCACAGAATGTTTAAACAAATTACGGATGCAGAGAATCACAGAATGTTTAAACAAATTACGGATGCAGAGAATCGCAGAATGTTTAAACAAATTACGATTACAGGGAATCGCAGAATGTTTAAACAAATTACGATTACAGGGAATCGCAGAATGTTTAAACAAATTACGATTACAGGGAATCGCAGAATGTTTAAACAAATTACGATTACAGGGAATCGCAGAATGTTTAAACAAATTACGATTACAGGGAATCGCAGAATGTTTAAACAAATTACGATTACAGGGAATTGCAGAATGTTTAAACAAATTACAGCTACAGAGGGTCACAGGATATTTAAACAAATTACAACTACAGAGGGTCACAGGATGTTTAAACAAATTCCAGCTACAGAGGATCACAGGATATTTAAACAAATTACAACTATAAAGGGTCACAGGATGTTTAAACAAATTACAACTACAGAGGGTCACAAGATGTTTAAACAAGTTACTACTACAGAGGGTCAAAGGATGTTTAATCTTTCAACCACGGTTGACATCATTTAATGCAAGCATTTTGATTGCCTTGCTGCAAAAAATAGTTGCAAATATCTGCACATGGGTTGGTAGAATGGTTTATAGAAACAGCAAACAAAGAGTTAAAACACACATTTAATCAAACAGGACCAAAGAGATCTTAAGTTTCAGTATGGCATCAGTATTAACAATAGGGAAATTAGGCAAGACAATCACACAAAGATAAAAGTCCTTTTGAAAGTAGAAGATATTAAAGTATTATTTGTTCACTAAAAGAAAGTGAACACACAAAAGTGAGTGCACTGTAAGGTTAAAATGTGATATTATAAGAGAAAATTCCATATACACACATAAACAAAACTGAATAAGTAAAAAATTTACTATAGGCAAAAAATTGGCAGAAGAGAAACCCAATAAAATTAATATCTTACAAACACAGTTATACACATGTCTATTTGTGAAAATGTCCACAAATGTTCAAGATTAAGACTTCACAAGATAGTCTCAAAATGGAAAACCATACATCAAGTGTTAGGTAATTATACAAGACTTGTTTGGTATATTCAAACAAGGGTTAACAGCACTAGCCTTCCCTAACTTTATAACAAACTACAAGGAAGGTAGCTGGTCGATAGCATCTAACACATCTTGGGTTCCTCTTTATCAACCAATAGGGTTTCACTGTCAGTCTTATAGTATACCCATGTCCTCAAAGTGCAGGGTACAATTTTGTGGCAATGCAATGATGCAAACCTTAAATTATCATTTTACCATGCTAACCACTACAAGTAACATATTTAAATACTGATTTAGTAACTGCTCCAAACAAAGTTTCATTTAGAAATACTAAGTAGCATAGAGTTAATAGCACATCAATAATGAATCAAATTTCCCTAAGACAATAATAGCATTACATTTCAACATCATTATTTACTCAAAATGTCATCATAAATTTAACTCTATCAAGACCATAAAAAACATTAAAATATCCAGTGCATACTTGTATAGCAAATGTAAAAATTTATGTAAAAATAACTTTATTTCAATAACTGTTAATTCCCAAATAATTCAGAATTGATAGTTTTTTGTATGATTGTGTAATTCAAGAAAAATAATTCTGTGAACTTTCATTTCTGTCAATCTGAAAGCATACATTTATAAAAGGTCAAGTACATTCTGTTAAAAAAAGTCACATAATAACCACCAATAAAATCTATTTACAGTGAAACAGATTGTGTCAAAATGTAGTTCTGATACAATTCAGAATTGATAGATTTTTGTATAATTGTGTAATTCAAGAAAAATAATTCTGTGAACTTTCATTTCTGTCAATCTGAAAGCATACATTTATAAAAGGTCAAGTACATTCTGTTAAAAAAAGTCACATAATAACCACCAATAAAATCTATTTACAGTGAAACAGATTATGTCAAAATGTAGTTCTGATACAATTCAGAATTGATAGATTTTTGTATAATTGTGTAATTCAAGAAAAATAATTCTGTGAACTTTCATTTCTGTCAATCTGAAAGCATACATTTATACAAGGTCAAGTACATTCTGTTAAAAAAAGTCACATAATAACCACCAATAAAATCTATTTACAGTGAAACAGATTGTGTCAAAATGTAGTTCTGATACAATCTGTTCTACTATGATTTATAGGACTTATCTGTGGAATTTATATACATCTAAGTACTTTCTACAGATAATAAAAAGACCTTAAAAAACACATTTCTGAGGTAAGACGTGTTTTTGTTTTTATTTTTTAAACTAGCACAATGTTCTCACTATGAATGCTCTTAAGTCAAGGTATACTTATTTCTCAACAGTATGATTTATAATCTCATCTACAGTTTTACGGGCATACTGTAAAAGACATTTGTATACACATATCCAAATATATTATTAAAAACTTGTGACAATAAATTAAATTCTAGAATGTCGTCTTTGACACACCTAGTGTCTTGGCTGTCCACTGCTTGGCACTGATCTGTGTTCATCACTTCATCGTGAACTGGGTTTTCTAAATCAATGTTAGAATTTAGAATTGGTTCATGTTTTTCTCTATTTATTTCCTGTTCATGATTCATGCTACAAGGAAATGTCTCGGCTTCTACCTTGTCATAACCATTTTCCTAAACAAATACATCAACACACAACATCTAAGTAAAGGAAGAGATCGAGTTAAAAATATTTCTGTTGCTAATTATAATAAGCTCTTTAACAATTTACTGCAGCTGGGACACATATATCCTAGTATTCCCACCCCTTCACACAGCAACGGGGAAAAATGTTTCCTGTTATCAATGTTATTTACATGTTCACACCTACCACTGCTGGGTCTACGTTCATCATCTTGACTGTCATCATTATACAGAAACTAAAATTCTTGTCTATTCCCTCTTCATCATCACACATTTGAACACCACTTAACTCACTTTCACAATCTTCTGAACTATACGAGTCAAGCATATTTACACAGTAATTAGAGTTACTACTCACCACTAACACATCTTCCTTAAGTACTTTGTAGATTACTGAAGGGCTGGATTAAAAATACTGAGAATCCATTAGATGGGATGACAGTACACACTTTCTAGCTAATTTTAATTCCATATATTGAGTGCAACAGTTTCAAATAACAATGAGAAAAAATTGTCCCAGTCATAGAGTAAGAGAGTGGGAGCACAGGCAAACATATTTCCCAGCTACAGTGAAAGGGTTAAACAACTAAAAATTACTGATTTGCTGTTATTTTTCTTTTATATAACTAAATTACACCATAAAAAATAGAAGTGTGAATTTAACACAGAATATCCAAACCTTATCATCATAGTGTTTATGTTCAAATATCACGGGGACTGTTAGGTCAATATCAATGACAGTTTTACTATCTCCACAATTAATGTGCATATTTCAAATACTAATTATTTTTTAACTTCATTTTGTTACTTTATATATACATTTTGTTGTGTTTAGAGCAGCCAATTTCCCACATCTGGCTACAAAGAAAGGTGATAAAAATGTGAGAGGCTGAGGACTAGAGCATCCAACATTTACTCTCCCTAAACTCTTCTTTTTTTCCTCTCTTTATTATTCTATGAAGCCTGTAAAAGTGAGGTTAAACTGAATAGATGGTGTTACCCCACAGCAAGTTGGGTCTTACTTCTGGAAGTATCACAAAAACAAGAACACATTGCATAACTACCCACATTGTTTTCTGAAGTTATTCAAATATACTAATTATGTTTATTTGGATAATAATAATGCTACACTCACTGGACTAGATGAACTGAAGTGATTATCAACCACTGTATCTTTCTTCAACTTCTTACTTTCAGAACATCCATCCTCCTGTTTTTCTTTGTTTTTCAATCTAACCCTATCATCCTCCTTTCTCTCTTTGCCTCGCTTTCTTTCATCCAATTCTATTCTATTACTTCCAATAAAGGAGTCTTTGTCAGACTTGACAGCTAGCATCCTGGTTTTAGACTTACAATAAACCTCCTCTTTGGACTTTTGTTTCACCTTTTCCATACATTTTTCCTTTCTTTTTGTTAGAGCAAGTTTTGTCTCTTGAGTATTCTTCACACTGTGTTGGCTTGTAGTAAAACAAACAGAAAAAATGCTTGGGTTATCACATCTTGTAGGAGGGAATAGTTTTACTTTATTTTCCAATTTATCACACTCTGCAGCTGTTACCCTACTTGTTAAAAAAAACCAACAACAAAAGAAAGGATACACAAATTGGTTACTTTTCAATGCAAGTACAAAGCACAGCTGTATATCTGGTAAGGATAAAAATTATTTATATAACTTAATTTTAAACAAACAGATTAATATTTCAATTTTAATACAAGCATACTGATGCATATAGTTGCAAAAGTATATATCCGTGTGTATATCTAACTTATCTGCCTCATCCTACATGACAAGTGATAAATAAAGTTAATGTTGAGTCCTGAAATGCAGACAAGAAAAACATCACTAATATAAATGTTGTAGTCACTAGATGTTCACATTTCATCAGTCTAGACATTAGATCATGAGGAAGCCAATCAGCATAAAAAGAAACTCTAATTATTACTTGGCACAGTTATCTGAATCTGACACACAGAAACCATTCAGTATTAATAACAAATTTTCTAGTAGCTAAATGGTACAGTTATCTGAACATGGGACATATATAAAAACCACTCAGCCTAACTAATATATAATGTGTAGAATAAATATGACTTGATGAATAAAATAAGCCAAGCCCGACATTTAAAAATACTGTTTCCTGTGTCTGAAGTGTTATTAAATACTCCTCTTTTCTTATATTGGTAATTAACACTAAGCAATTAAGTTTTTATGAATATTTCAAAGTGAAGGATACGTACATTATTAATTAACACACATAATATTCTTAATATGTGTTGTTAATTCCTACACAGAAAATCCATAATGTTTACACTTTCAACATCTTTAATCTCCAGGTAACAATCTCAAAATTTATATTAAATACATCTAATTCCTAGTTTATACATGTTTAACATTTTTGTTTCCTACACTTACTTTCTGGATTACATTATCAAACTTGTTTTTATCAAAATGTATTTGTACCTTAAATGTTGAGTGTGTTTATATCTCACCTTTAGAAGCAAAACACTGAACAGAAATAAATTATTTTTCCACAACTAACTGTATCAAAACATTATACATTTTGTCAATTTCAAGTTAAATTTGTGTTTCATTTAAATATTTTCTCTTTAAATTACTTAAACCTTTGTTTAAACCTGACAAAATCCATAACTACAAAGTAAATATCCACCTCACAACAGCTTCTTCTCCAGTTCCATGACTATACAGTAAATATCCATCTAATTATAGATTGTCTAGTTCCATGACTATAAAGTAAATATTCATCTAATTATAGATTCTAGTCCACTTCCATGACTTTAGAGTAAATATTCATCTAATTATAGATTCTTGTCCTGTTCCATGACTTTACAGTAAATATTCATCTAATTATAGATTCTTGTCCAGTTCCATGACTTTACAGTAAATATTCATCTAATTATAGATTCTTGTCCTGTTCCATGACTTTACAGTAAATATTCATCTAATTATAGATTCTTGTCCAGTTCCATAGCTATACAGTAAATATCCATCTAATTATAGGTTCTTGTCCAGTTTCATGACTTTAAAGTTTTTAAGGCTTTTTCTTAGGTATCTTGACATTTTACTGCTAACAAATAATTATGTTGACAAAACATTTTCTAGCACAGTGACCTAGTAAACTATATCACTAAACATTCATATGTCAGCAGTCAAACGAAGGTAATTGTATGTCATAGAACCATTTTTATATAATATCTTTCTTTTTTTTTAAGAAAGTCAACCAATTTATAGTTTATATAGGTTATCAGTACAAAGTAAAGTTTGAAACATTTGTTTTGTACTTCTGTCTCTATTAATTTCTTACACAGTCTGATAAAATTAGAAAAACCACAGCTGCAAATGAGCTTGATCTAATTAGACTAACCTCAAACTGTGGTTATGCAGAATAGATGTTGGATGGTAACTAAATGTACCTTCTGTGGTTCAATTTGAAAATACAAAGAAATGGTTATCTCAGTGTAAAGGAAAAAAATCACGAGAAAAACATTTTGGTCAAGTGAACTAATTGCATTGTTAACCTTTTTCTAATATATTTTGTGTAAAAGAAGTTACTTTGATAGATCAGAAAACAAACCCTCCAGGTTAAACACTCATGTTGCATGTACATGACTTACACCCTTACAACATGCCATCATACTTATTCTTCACTAAACTGTGATAAATGTATTCACTGTACTTCAGCTGATGTTATGTAAATAAAAATTACAATGTTTCTATTACTCACAGTCAAAAACCACACAACCACCACTTAAATATCTAGAAGATCAGTACTTACGACACTTTCGACCCTAAAGCCGTAGATAAGACATCATTTAAACAAGCCTTCTTATTTTCTTTCAATTCTAGGTTTTCGGTAGTTTTTCTTTTGGATGTTTTCACTTCATTTGTACTGAGTGATTTACCATTCTTACAGTGAAAAGTATCTTTATTTCCTGAAGATGACTTTTCTCTTTCCTTTTTCACCTCATACATCTCTTTTATACCATTCTTGTTGGAAGAAAACTGAGCAACATCTTCTGTCCTTATTTTAATATCACTGTCTTCTGGAGAGTACGTCCTTTTAACGGGTAACTTTAAAGGTACAGAAGGTATCCTATCAATTAAATCACAACTTATGCTCACTACAATATGTGGAATGGTGCTCTGTTTCGTTTCATTTTGTGACTGAATACTTTTCACAGAGTTTCTTTGAACAACACGGTCATTAACTTTTAATACACTTCCAGAAACATCTTTTGACTTAAGTCTGATTCCTGTCTCTTTTGAGTGCTTTACCAGTGTAGTTGCTGAGGACTGGATGGAGGCAGAAACCTTATTACTGGTACTAAGTAGTTGGATTGGAGAGGTAACAGTCAAAATATCAACATCACTGTCATCTGACCTTGATAAACACTTCTCAGGAGTTCTTTTTATCATCTCATTACTTTCATCATTGTAAACATGCACTGAGCCATGCTTTTGTAAATCACTGTCACAAGACTTTGGTGTTGATTCTCTTAAAGTTCTTTTTCTGTGCTTTATTTCTTTTCTATTGATTTTGTTTCCTTCTCTACCACCTTCTGTGTATTTAGTACAACTAGATAGTTCTTCTATATGCTTCTTTTTACCTACAGTGTTTTTCACACCTTCACAGCCCATGAGCAATTCTAACCCAACTTTCTGACCAGTGATGCCATTACTATTGGCAAGTTTTTCTCGGTGCTTCATGCCACCCAAAGTAGATTTGATACTTTCTCCATGAACCTTGGGCAATGCTAAATCAAATTTCTGCTCAGTGAAACTAGAGCTATTATCTAAATGAATTTCTAACCTGTTTTTTGATAAGGGTGAGGAACCAGAATTCATTTTCACAGTATGAGAAGGCTGAAATGTTATCACACCTTTGTAGGATGTATCAACTTCTTCAGTCTTACCAAGTGAAGTTTGGTCCCCGTTTCTAAGTGGGGAACACAATATGTTGTCTTTAACATCCAAAGACCTACGTGAAGACACTTTATCATCTTGGCACTGTTGAGCAATGGAAGAGAAAGGCTCCTCTTGTTTTGAGGTATTTGGTTCATGCACAGGAGAGGGCATGACTCTTACATCAGTTGTCACAAAGCCAGCTGACGAACAGATATCTGTACTTGAGCTATAAAACATACTTATATTAGACATAGTTTACTCAAGTTACTGGTATAAAATCAACATGCATCTAATTTTATCAATATAACTGAAAAAGTAATTTTCATTAATTTCTTGGAGAATACGTAGCAAGAAATGTGAAGCAGATAAGAAAGTGAAATAAAAGTATTGCAATAAGAAAAACACAGTAACATTTAACAGAAATAAATTATAATAAGAAAAACAGTAACATTTAACAGCAGTAACAAAACAAATATTTGGAATAAAGAATAAAACAAGAAGACAAACATTTAAAAAGTAATAGCTAAAATGAAAAAAAAAACAGAACTTTGGAAATAAATTTTATGAATATACAAATGAGTTCAATTAAATATAAACAAGATTCATTTAACACTTTCACAATATCCTTGGTATAATGTACATATAAGTATTTATTCTATAACTTTTGATGTAGTATGTGCACCTTTACAAACTTTGGTAAACTTTTAGTAAAGGATTCAAGTCTTTCACACACAAAAAATCAAATTTTGTAATGAAGTATTTTTACTTCAGATTTGTTTGTTAACATATCAAGCCTATTTTGTTACTAGTCCAAGTGCAAAGTAATTTTCACATCCTTAAAAACACTATTATGTCAAAAATCTCAAATATAACTTGTGTAATCTCAACAACCTCCTATATATATTTCAAATGTTTGTTTTCAGTGAAGCTTTACATTTTGTCTGTTGTTTTCTCTACCCTAATTACAGAAGGTTTGTAAATTTGACCAGTCTCATAACCACCATGAAATATTAAGAAATATAAATTACAGTTTTCTGGTCCTAAGGTGACTACATATTATAACGTAAATGTTTAGCCTAAATATTAGTTTTTATATTGATATTTTCAATGTGTACGGTGAACAATACAGAAGTTGCAATGACATGGCACACATTTACTTGTGTTAATGTGCAATATAAAACTGGTCTTTACAGTGATCTGTCTTTGCTGTGTTTAATGTAACATATAATCACATTTCATTTGTAATACATTATATATGTATATATATTATTTCTATTTCCAAATACATTCTTAAAATTATTTTCTTGAAAGATAGAAATGTACATGAAAAAATACAGCAAACTGTTATCTCTTCTAGTTAAAAACTTTTGACTCATTTTCTGCTTGCCATGGGTTGCTTAGCCTATCAAATTTCACATATGGAAGATGTGAAAAGGAAAAATTTGTTTAGGTATCATATAAATTGGAAATAAAAATAATAAATTAATACGTCAGTACCAAAGAATCTCACTACAATTTATCAAACTGAGTAAACAAGCAATATTTGGGTCAAAACAAATATAAAATGTAGAGCCAAATACTCAACTTACTAGCTAAAACTTGGATGGAAAGAATGAGCTAACATTATATTTCAAAATGGCAAAGGAAGCCACTAGAGAGACATTCTGATCTTTCAAATGGTTATTCACAAAACACAGACAGAAGCAAGTGTACATAACAAAAAGTTTCCATAAAATGGAAAGTGGTGGGTTGGGACACTGTATGTGTTTAAAAACATGACCAATATCTCAGAATATAGAAAAAGATATGCAGTTCTTATTTTATATTCTACCTTGTCAACATTAGTAATCCGAGTTCCTACTTCACACAAAACTATAGACTTTGTTATTTGGACATCAAAAATATATAATTTGAACCAATGCTGTATTCAACATATCACATGACAAACACATTGATGTTCAACAAAATCCACCATTCAAACAACTAGTCTTTTATATTGGTTAACTAATTCAACAGTAAATCTGAAGAAATTAGTGGGATTCTTTGAAAGACAGCACAAGAAAAGAGGGTATAGCACATTGGTTTATATATTTATAAAGCAAGAAGATCAGAGTATACAAGTTTATATAATGTCTTAGTAATATTTCTAAGTGTGTAATTTATATTTAAAATCAGAAGCTCAAATAGAAGTTAAAGGAATATCTAAAAATATGACCAATTTGGAACAAATAAGTGTCATATATCAGTTAAGGAGTTCAAAGGTGCTGCAATACTATATTAAAAACATTACTGTAAGGAACCATCCTCTTTACCACAACAGCTAATTAGAAGACAACATCTATTCATTAGTATAGCTTAAAGTTCTGATTAAAGTGGAAAAGTTACTGTATATCTGAAATACTACTTGATATAAGACCAGACATACTATGACATTCAAAATTCAATAAAGCAATATATTTCTATTCATGTTTACATTATTTTATAGCATAAACAAATAAAAATATACAAACATTTAGTTTATGTCTTACATACAGCTTTGCTGAATGATTTTGAGAATAGCTATTAAAAGGAAAAGTATTATGGAGGTTACATGTAAGAATATAAATATATAGGAATACGACAGTGCAGATAGTGGTGAATGTAACAATACGTCCATTGAGTTAGCGTATGTAACAATACGTCAATGGAGATAGTGGTGTATCTAACTATATGTCAATGGAGATAGTGTTGTACCTAAAAATGTAATATATTGCAATTGAGACAGAGGTGTATCTAACAATTTAACAATATGACTGTGGTGTAGCTAGCAATCTAACAGTAGGCAAAGGAGACAGAGGTGTGTCCCACAATTTAACAATATGACTGGTGTATCTAACAATATGATTGTGTTGTATCTAACAACCTAATAGTGTGGCAGTTGAGACAGAGGTGTATCTAATAAGTTAACAGTGTGGCAGTTGAGAAAGAGGTGTATCTAACAAGTTAACAATATCACTGGTGTATCTAACAAGCTAACAGTGTGGCAGTGGAGACATAGGTGTGTCCCATAACTTAACAATATGAAAAAGTAAATAAAGAGCACAGACACAGGAATGTACAAGAATACAGAATTGTGGTCAAATAAAGACAGAGGTGGGTTTAATAATAGAAATGTATGGTGTAAAGAAGAAGGAAAAGAACTGTTTAATAAATATAAAAGTATATCACAAATAACAATAACACAAAATGAGCATCAAATGCAGCAACAAAGTTATTTACATGTGAAAATTTCCCAAAAATACAATGGTAAAAATAAATGCAGTAAAAAGTAATAATAATAACACATTAATGTTGATCAGTTAGTTTTTGGAGAAGAGATATCATAATTACCTCCTGAAGCCTTCATTTTCTTTTACTTTTGAGCTATTCCCCATAGTATCTCCAGTCACAGTGTGGTCAGCTTGAAATTCCAAATCCATAAGTTGTTCCTCACCCACAGACAAGTTATTAAGAGGTTTCCAAGGGGATGAAGTTTGTTTGTCTACAAAATTGGCTAGACGCCAACTCTGAGTTGGAGGCTAGAAAACAACTTTTTTTTAAATTTAGTTACAGCAAAGAAATGACCAAAATAAAGAATATTCATTATAATAAACTATGTGAAATGAGTTACAATGAATTGCTTGACATTATAAAGTATGTGACACACATCTTAATCTCCAAAGACAAACTTTCCATCTTCGGTAGTGAAGTAGAACAGAAACTTACATACTCAAAGAAAGTCAGTCTGTAATTTTCTCTTTGTGTTTTATTGCTGTCAATAATGTTTATACAAAGTTCTAACTTATATTACCCACAAACAATCTCAATGAGCACATCATTAGCAATTTACTCAGTGTGTCACAGAAAACACATCAAATAGAAGTTAATGAATTTATTAAACACAAGTGATAATGAGTTTAATAAGCACACATCACAATAAGCATATCAAACAGAAGTTAGTGAATATAACAATAATAAGGATTTTAGTAAACACACATCAAGAAAAGCATATCAAACAGGAAATGGTGAATATATTAAACAGAAAAAATAATGAGTTTAGTAAACACACGTCACAACAAGCATATCTAACAGAAGTAAATATATTAATCACAAGGGATAATTTTAACAAGAACCCACCACCACAAGAACATGAAACAGAAGTTAGTGAATATATAAAACATGAGTAATAATGAGTTTAATAGGCACATATCACAAGTATATCAATCAGAAGTTAGAGAATATATTTTATACAAGTAATAATGATTTTAATAAGCACACACCACAACATGCATATCAAATAGAAGTGAATGTATTAAACACAAGTAATGATTTTAATAAGCACATAACAGCAAAAACATCAAATGGAAGTTAGTGAATGTATGACGTACATGTAACAACGAATTAATAAGAACACAAGCATTTAAAACAGAAGTCAGTGAATAAATTAAATACAAGTAACAAGGATTTCAGTAAACACACATCACAACAAGCATACCAAACATAAGTTAGTGAATGTATTAAACACAAGTATATCAAATAGTACTGATAAGTGCATAAAGTAAAAATTGGTAATTCTATTCTTTACAAAAATAATCTTGTAGAATCATAAATTTCAGGGCATTGCAAATACTGATTTTTACTTTATTTTAGAATAAAAACAGTTGTAGAGAAAAGATTACACTGACCTTCTGATTATACTTAATTCAAGTACTCAATTTCAAAACCCCCAATAAACAATTGTACTCTGACTTATCTGAACATTGTAAAACTACCATAGTCATGTCTGGTAATTACAAACAATGAAGAGAAGTTGGAAGTCTCAGAAAACAGACATTTGTTTTTCTTCAAATTCAACAACCACGACGATGGTTCATTAGTTTGGAAATGCTTACAAAATTATACAAAACTATCTGTGCAAGCTATTCTGATGTAACAGTGGGATGTGAACCTTTAAATCTGCTGTCCAGCTTGTTAGTCAGTTTATTAGGTACAGCCAATACATCAAAGGAATCCTAATAATGAATTAATAAAAACTGACAGCTCCAGCTCCACTAAACACCCAAGCATTGAATTAATGGAAATCAAAAACATCATCCACATTGAACATTAAAGAAGATCAAGAGATGAATCAATACGACACCACCACAATCATACTGAACATAAAGGAAGATCAAGAGATGAATCAATACGACACCACCACAATCATACTGAACATAAAGGAAGATCAAGAGATGAATCAATACGACACCACCACAATCATACTGAACATAATGGAAGATCAAGAGATGAATCAATACGACACCACCACAATCATACTGAACATAAAGGAAGATCAAGAGATGAATCAATACGACACCACCACAATCATACTGAACATTAAGGAAGATCAAGAGATGAATCAATACGACACCACCACAATCATACTGAACATAAAGGAAGATCAAGAGATGAATCAATACGACACCACCACAATCATACTGAACATTAAGGAATAGCAAATGATGAATTAATAATAACCTAACTATACCAATTATATTAATGAGCTTTCTCACTACAAGTTTGGCCAGATTTACTGACCTTATAACCATTTTGTACTCATTACAGTTTTCATACTATAACTTTTAACAAAGCATCGGTACCTTCACAAATTTTGCCAGACTTTAAGTAAACATATATACTTCTTATTTTCCTAGTGCAAGTTGATTTCCACTTTATGATTAAAAATGCTTTTTTTAAAATACTCAAGCTTCATTTGAGTAATCTTTAAACATCCTAAATATGTTTCAGACACTTTGTTTCAGAAAAACCTTCTGTTACTTTTTCTAACTTAGCTCTATATACAATTATCCAGTCGGACAAACTTTATAACAACCAAAAATAAAATATAAAAAGTTAAAAGTATCCTTTTGGTTTTTCTAGAATGACTTCAAATTGTAACATGAAAACTACATTTGTTTATCCTAAATAGCTTTAAACTTGTAACATTATACATCTATTTATACTTATATTTTTTATTGTTGTATTGCCATTTAAACTATATCTAACTTTTATTTGCATCATTGTAAATCACTTGGAAAATGTGCAGCTCATGTTATGCTACTGATTTACATTATGCAAAAGCTAATTGCAGGTGTAACTTCATGAAAAAAAAATTATTATATTATTTATTTTGGCAAAACTATGCTTATATAACTTAAAACCTTTCCTACTTTTACATTTTAGTTACATTTTAATAATAAACAAAGAATATAAATAAACATGACAAACAAGAAATCATGTACTTAACACTCCTACGAAAAAAATATTTACATCCACTAAAGTGATACCATTAGTGGATGTTTTAAAAAAAAATTTTAAATATTATTTTGCAAATGTCTGAAAAGTCAAAATATTATTGCTCCTTAAAATATAAAGGGATAGCATCAGTTAATGGCAATTTCGTTTAAATACAAAATTATTAGATTAATATTAATAACCTTTCAAGTTGCTCTGGGGCCTATCAGGCCCCAATTTTTGTAGAAGTGTTAACTTTATTTTACTGTTCACTCTTACACTAACAGGAGTGCTGCACTATTTAATTGTTTTATTCAATTAAAAAACACAGAACAACATGCGAAAAGCAGCAAATGTCCCATAACTATCAAAATGTTTCTAGCTTTCTATCTTTAAGACAAGAACCCTTAGAAATTCATCTATGCTGGTCAATGTGTTTTCTGTTGAAATAAAGCTTGTACTGAAAAGCAAAACCGAAAATTCACTATATAGAAAATCATGCAATGTAATATGTCACCTGAAAGATAGGTGTTGCACAAACGGTTGACTGATTTAGTGTTTTATGGCACAAAGCAGCGAGGCCATCAAACATCCGGTAAAAATGTAGAAATAAAGTAAATGCAGTAAAAGACATAAGGAAATGAAGGTAAAACAAAAAAGTATAAAACCAATGTTGACACCTAGTCTACAATGTTAAGAGAGAAAGCAGAGAATAAGAAGTTGTAAGATATTTACTCGAGCCAAATGGTAATCATTATAACAGGCCAGGAAGACTAACAGGTAAGTTCAAGAAAAGTTGGCCTTTCCAGTCCTGGTCCCGGGTTATGTGTCATAGCAGCTAATATCAAAATGTAAAAGAATAGAAGTTTTAAAACACACAGAGCAAAATTGTAATAATGAGTAGCCTGGGAAAAAAATATGTTTAAAATATTGCCGTCGTTGAGAATTGTAATGATGGCAAGAAAGTAAAATGTGGCTGACAGTGATTTGAGTGTTACACAAACTTCACATTGGTCCATCAGTTCCAGAAAAAGAAAATTATGAGTTAAAAAACTGTGACCAATGCGTAGCCTAGTTAGAGCAACTTACTCCTTCTGAACTTTACAGAAGCTAGATGGCCAAAGTCCAATATAGGGTTTGATTTGAAAAAGCTTGTTGTCGCGTTGCTCACTCCAAGTGGATTGCCAGCTGGCACGGAGCCGAGCCTTAAAAATAAGACCATAGTCCATGTATGGAATAGGCAGGCATAGGAGTGATGGTGCTGGAGCAGAGAGATTTAGCTGCCATGTCTGCAAGCTCGTTCCCGCGAATACCAACATGGCCTGATATCCAGAAAAACTGGATTGAAGTAGCTGTTAATGAAAAATGGGCCAGTCGGTTTCGAATATCAGCGAGAACAGGATGTGAGCCAACATGTAGCGATTCCAAGGCCAGTACAGAACTAAGCAAATCAGTACAAATAGTGCAGTTGGAGTACTGCTCAGATGCAATATGATCCAGAGCAAGAGATATGGCATACAGTTCAGCAGTGAACACAGAAGCTGTAGAGGGGATTCTGCACGCAACTACTGAACCACAGCAAACCATAGCAGAGCCCACTGAATTACCTGATTTGGAACCATCAGTATAAATGGGAACTAAATGATTGTTTGAAATATATTCATTGAATAAAAGACGGTACTTCCAATCTGGAGTATCTGCCTTTTTTATGTGACTGAAAGAAAGGTCACATTTGGGGACTGTAATAAGCCATGGTGGGATGGGCTGACCTGTGGAATCTGCAATGTTATCCAAGGAAAGACCCAATTCATCCAATTGCGCCAGGATGTGAAGATCAAACGGAGCAATGACATATCATCTGTTCTGAAAAAGTACTGCCCACCGAGGAAGGAAAACACATTCCCAGGTGGGATGCTTTGGTAAGGAACGAAGTTTCGAAGTATATTGTAAAGATAGTTGCAAATGGCAAAGGTGTAGAGAAGGTTCACGAGATTCAACCTATAAGCTTTACACTGGAGAAGTACGAAAAGCCCCAGTGCAGAGTCGAAGTCCTTGGTGATGAATGGGGTCCAGCATATTTAAGGCCGAGGGTCTGAAAGAGCCACAGACAATTGATCTGTAGTTGAGTTTCGATCGAATAAGAGCACGATATACCTTTAACAGTGAACATCGATCTACTCCCCAACTGGTAGAAGAGAGGACACGGAGGATTGTCAATGCTCTTGTGCATTTGACCTGAAGCTGCTTTAAGTGCGATATAAAGGTCAGTTTTCGATGAAAGATAAGCCCCAAGAACTTAGTCTCCAGGACCACTGGCAGCAAAACTTCACCGATATGAAGTTCAGAATCAGAGTGACTGCAAAAGTGCATGCATACGGTTTTAGAGAGAGAGAAATTAAAGTTGTTCGCCAGAGTCCACTTCAGTACATGATTGAGGGCAGTTTGTAGTTACCGCTCAATATATATCATGTTTGACGACTGACATGAGATGTGAAAGTCGTTGACAAACAGCCCATTCACAACAGCGAGAGAAAGTTGTTCAGTGATAGCACTTATCTTTATACTGAAAAGTAAGACACTAAATACACAGCCTTGAGGGACTCCAAGAACAAAAGAACGGGAAAGTGTCGAACCCACATGAACTTGAAATCTCCTGTCCATTAAAAAATTTTTTAATAAACATGGGTAGATGGCCATGTAACCCATATGTATGGATGTCTCGCAAAATGCCATACCTCCACGTTGTGTCATAAGCCTTCTCTATGTCAAAAAATACAAATACAAGATGTTGGCATTTGAAAAAGGCTTCTCTGATAGATGTTTCAAGATGAATTAAGTGGTCTGTGGTGGAGTGCTGTAGCCAGAACCCACACTTGGTGGGCGAGAGGTGGTTGTTTGATTTGAGAAACCAAACAAGACGAGCATTAACCATCCTTTCTAAGGTCTTAAAGAGACAGCTCGTCAAAGCAATTGAATGGCAGTTTGAAGGAATCTTGGGATCTTTCCCTAGCTTAGAGAAAGGTAAAATAATAGCCTGGCAGCAGACATCAGGAAAAACATTCTTCTGCCAGATCCGGTTAAAGAGAATCAAAAGGACATCAAGAGAAGGAGATAGATGGTGCAGCATGTCATAATGAATATCATCAAGTCCAACAGATGTACTGGCAGACCGATAAAGGGCCATTTTCAGTTCCACTACGGTAAAGGAACAATTATAGTCAAAGAAACAGTCAGTTCAAAATCAAAGAGGTGAGTCTTGATGTCCACGAAGGTGGAGGGACAAGCAGAAGTGCTAGATACCCAACAAAAGCTTTCACCTAGAGCATCAGCGATGCTCCAGACATCAGTCACCTCCTGACCATCAGAGAGTAAGATCAAGAGGGAGACAGACTTGCAATGCCCATTAACCTTTCGAATCCTGTCCCATATGATCTTGGAACTGGTGGTAGAAGATATGCTAGTTGTAAACTTAATCCAAGATTCCTTCTAGCTTTGACGTCTTACCCACCTAGCATGTGCACGGGCCCATTGGAAAACAACACGGTTTGAAAGTGTCGGATATCTACGAAAAGTATCCCAGGCCCATTTTTGAGCATTCCGTGCTAAGTGGCAAACAGAATTCCATCATGGACGAGGATATTGTAGAAAATGTGTCAAGATTTTAGGAACACACTGAGCAGGTGCTTGTATAATACAGCCAGTTACTGCTGCTACACAGTCGTCAACTGTTCAACGAGAGCATAAAGGTCTGATTGATCATATGTCTCTCCAGGGTACAGTTAGAGAGAACAAACAGTGATGGTATGACACAAGGAAACAGAGATGGCTACGGCCTCCAAGGGTGTGTTGAGTGACAAAGACAGGATGGGCACATGTTGATCAACCAACAGTGCCACCCCTCCATGTACTCGACCATCACACAACTTGTCATTTCTGTACAGAGAAAACTGCCGAATGGAGACTGTATCAGCAGATTTGAGAAATGTTTCTTGTAAAGAAAGACAAACAGGAAGGTAGAAAGCAATTAGCATTTTGATATCATCCAGATTAGAACGTAAACCTCGACAGTTCCATAGTATAAAGGTAGCCATTTTTAAGAATGGGTAGGTGAAGTAGCTGGAGAACCCTTCTGTTTATGACCACGTCTTTTTTCTTTACTGTCCTTAGTCGGAGGAGGTCTATCAACCTCCATGGATCCTGCCCTAGGTCGAGTAGGCAGGTTTTGTTATTGGAAGGGGATTCCACTGACTGAGGATGTGAACAAATAACTGTTTTGCCTCTTGGGGTGGAAGAAAAAGATGTATCAGAAGAAATGCCTGTATTTGAAACTAAAGGACATGGATCTTGAGGTTTGTTGGAAGGTATGGGAGGAACAGAGATGGGTGTGGGAAGTCAATTCAACCTTTTTAACCACGGAGACCAAAAAGCTTTTCATTTGTTTTGAAAACGAATCTCTTAGGAGGCACATAAACATGTCTGCACTCCCACTGTAGTTGTGGAATGAAGTGCAGCAGCATATGTCCGAGATGGAGTGGTTAGCAGCAATTTCCGAGCCTCAGGATAATTAATGTTATGTATCGTTTTCAAACGCTGCACCTCTTTTTCCTCCAACCATTTTGGGCACGAATGAAAGTAAGAGGGGTGAGTACCATTGAAGTTGATGCAATATGGGTCCATGTCACATTCATAGGCATTGTGGTCCTTGCCTCCACAACGAGCACATGTCAGGGAACCATGATATGATGTCTTTGAGTGGCTGAATCTCTGACATTGGAAACATCGAAGAGGGTTTGGAATGTATGGCCGAATGAGATAACCTGCCTTGATGGTGGCAGGTGCACGTGGTGAAGTAAATGTTAAAATGAGAGTATTTGTTGGCAGTGTAACTCCATCTCTGCAAGTGGAGATGTGCCTCACTGCAGAAACTCCTTGAGTGGAGAGACCAGCGAGAATCTCTGACTCAGGAACATTCTTAAAATCCCTCTCAACAATAACTCCTCGTGAAGAATTCAAAGTAACATGAGGTGTAACCTCAATAGGTATATCCCCAACTGCCTTTGAATTCAAGAGGAGTTCACTGTGTTGGGACGTGGATCTTTCAATCAATATGTCACCAGATCGAAGTTTCTTTACTGACTTTGGAGAGCCACCAAGTCCCTCTAGTCCCTTCTGAATAAAAAAGGAGGACATTTGCCCTAAAGGTTTTTCCGAAAGAGAATGTAATATCAGAAAATGAGGTACACGTGTTACAGATGTTGAAGATTGCTGCTCAGAGTCTTCAAGAAGTGGTTGGTTACCCATTAACTGTTTTTTCACAGTTTTATTTAAATTTTCTGGAGGATCCATAGGAAAAAGAAAAAAGTTTGGTACCCACTGACCCCACCCACCATGGAGCCCTAGAAGGCGACACACTACAAAGTCATCCAAGGACAATGCAGCAACACCAGGGTTTCGTGAGCACTATTCCCAAACACCAGCATCAAACACAATGTTCACAACACCCATTGAGAACTTCCAACACTGGTACTTGGTTGCCTCTAGCCCAAGTGGACCAGCCGATTGACCAAAGGGGGGGCCACCCAAAGGCCGCCCGTCTACAGGAATTCGAGGCCAAAGTGGTGTGTTAGGGTTAGACCCCTCAACCACCAAAATCCTCTTCTTCCCTTCATGGGTCGCCAAACACGGCAAAACATGGGTGGATGTTTAGATCCCAGAGAAGGTTACCAAACAGAACAGAACCTTTCCTGGGAGGTCCCCTCACCACGTACAGGAGTTCACACCGAGGGGGGCACAGATGGGTCTGATTTTCTATTTGATAGCTTTGTAATGAAATAAGATTAAAGGCCATGAAAATTATCCTTTGTCAAAGTGATGATGGTATTACAATGAGTCATTTACATTAAACTGCACACTTTTTGGAGGGGTAATAAATAAATTAGACAAGAGGTGGTGCCTAGAGAGAAAATATCACAATTCTTACACTAGGGAAATTCAGTATTTATTCCAAATATTGCCTTCTAAAATTAAGAACTTTAAACTTGTATACTCTTAACTTATGGATTAGTAGCATGTTTATAGGTATACCATGAAAAACAAAATTGTCTAATAATAGTAATCTAATGAAACATAAAAAGGAACATCTGTTTATGTAAGTTCAATAGTTCCTTTGAAATTTGTCTACTACAGATATTACCTTCTCAGAAGCAGATATTTTATTTGAAGCACTGCTGTCAGTATCTCCAGAGTCAGTGTCTGAAGAACTGTCTTCTGAATCACTGGATCTACTGTCAGAGCTTGCTGGTACTGCTTGAGGCAAAGAAGCTGGACAGTGGTCACCATTCTGTGATACACTAGAACAAACAACAGAAACATAAAACATACTTAAAACTTTATTCTATGGTATACTAGGAGAAACAAAAGAAACAAAAAATACTTAAACTTCATCAACTCCAAACACTTTTTAAAATGTTATAATATGGTGAACATACCAATAAAGTTACTCTAAAATGAACAAAGGTGACAATAAAAAATAATACACAAATATTTTAACAAACATTGTTAATCAAACCAATATTAAAAACAATAACTTGTTCTACCCAGCCTTTTAAGTTTTTACCTGTATTACACTTTCACATATTGTATTTACAACTGCATCAACTGGTCTTATGTTTTTACACAATTAACCTTGTTACAATCTTCCCTGTACTGTCTGGCTGTAATAACATTTCTACCTATAACATTGTTAAATTTTTAAATGTATTACCTTATCTTTTCACAATTTACAAGTTTAAATGTACTGTTTGGACTTATTACATTTCCAACTGTAATACCTCAATAACTTTATTTTCTTAAACTTACTTGTACCATCCAATTTTGTCACATTTGTACCTGGTATCACATAAACATACCACCTTAAATAAAATTTATAGTTTTTTTACTGTTAATCACACATTAACCAAAAGTTAATCAATAAGGACGACATTTTCATTATATCTTAAATAAACAATGTTAGTAACACAATAACAAAGTTAACCAACTTGGATAACATTTTCATTGTCTTAACTAAATATTGTTAATAACACAAATAACAAAGTTAACCAATTTGGATAACATTTTCATTGTCTTAACTAAATATTGTTAATAACACAAATAACAAAGTTAACCAACTTGGATAACATTTTCATTGTCTTAACTAAATATTGTTAATAACACAAATAACAAAGTTAACCAACTTGGATAATATTTCCATTATATAGTCACTAAATATTGTTGATAAAACTTCAAATTTATAGATATTTTTCTTTCAAAATAAACTTATCTCAAAAACCTCTCACCTATGACACATTTTTGGATTAAATACAAAACATGAAACAAAACTAACCTGCTAAAGTTAAGACGAGCCTTAACTTTGTCTCTAGATTGAAAGGTGGCCTGAGTAAAGAAATATACACTGTTTGTTCAACACACTCTTCCAAGAAACAAAGATCACCATATTTCTATGATGCATTAGCCGAAATAAGTGAACATAAAACCTTTACAACTGTAATTATAGGTTTAACCTGACAAATAATAATATAAACAAATGAAACATAATAATAATAATAATAATAATACACTTTTTGGGTGTAAAATATCCAAAAGATATTAAAAACATAATATCTAAATTTGTTACATAGCAGCCAAAACAATCCTGATGATATTCTCATCTGCTGGTGACCATTTTCATAAAATACCTAAGTACTTATTAAGAAACAGCACAAGTGAATGAAGTTATATTCATTCAAGAATTACATGTGGTGACTGTGGAACAGTGAATGATTAAAAAATTTGCTTTACAATTTCAGAGAAAAAACATTCATGAGGTGTTAGGTCTGGTGAAATTATTTTAATAACATAATCTGTTGTATTCTAAGGTACTTCTTAATGCCAACAAGAGTTATGGTTATGGTTCATTTAGAAGTTATATTTAAGTTTGGCTAAAGTGAAATATAAAAATACTGATACTCAAATTCCCCAGTTAAAACAGCCTATTTCTTTACTAACCAGCACTATAGCTAACAGAACAATGATCTTTGAAAAAATTTCCAAAATAATGGGTTACAAACCCTAATCGCATCATGAAAGAATTCAACTATGACAAAGACTTCAGAAAAATCTTATTTTTCTGTAAAAGTTACTGAAAACAATTACAAATCTATATTTTTCTTAAACATAAGGAAAATTATAACAATTCTTTATGAAAATTTACATTATAACATATCTGCCAATTGGAACTTCCATTGCATGTGATAGAGAAGCACAATCAAAAGAAAGATGTGGAAACAGAACCATAACTTCAAAGAACATGTCTACAGCAATGCTTGAAAAACCTATGCTCATTAAACATTAAAACAAACAATTCACTGTTCTACTTTCACAACTTCTAGTCGATATAACAGAATTTTTATACTTTGTTAATTGTTCATCTCCCTATATTCTCACCATTTTTACTGATGAAATATTAAATAGAGCATTATTAATAATATTACTACAATTTTTCAGAATTTTTAGATGACATTTGTGGACAAAAATTTAAGAACCACTACTCTATGATGTGGCGCGAGTAACTTGCATTAATGTTTACAAATTGATGCTGATATAATACAACTTTTAGAAGCAATACTAGCAAAGAAGTGCTGTATGATATGGCCTTATCTCTGTCAAGTAATATTACCAGACTGATGCAATACAATATGGGATAACTAGTGTCAAGTAATATTAGTAGACTGATTCTATATGATACTGCACGATCAATGTTGAGTAATATTAGCAGACTAATTCTATACGATATGGTACGATCAATGTTGAGTAATATTAGCAGACTAATTCTATATGATACTGCACGATCAATGTTGAGTAATATTAGCAGACTGATTCTATACGATACTGCATGATCAATGTTGAGTAATATTAGCAGACTGATTCTATATGACATCACATTATGAATAAGAGTAATGCTAGCAGCTGTTGCTAATACAAAATGAGTTCTGTGTAGCAATAATAGCAAAATGATGCTATGTATGTTACCCAATCAACAAAGGTTAACAACAGCAGATTGATGTTGATGTACACCTGTCGGAATAACTGTTGTGACTACATATAGCATACACTTGTCAGAACACTTGTTGCGACTATATGTAACATACACCTGTAAGAATTCTTGTTGTGGCTACTTACACCTGTTAAAAACTTGATGTGTCTAGCTAAAACCATACAAGAAATACTTGTTGCTATTTTAGACTATACAGCATAAGCTTGTATGAATATTTCTTGCAGAAAGAAATGAAATCACATAATAGAGGTTCTTCATGCTAAATAAAACATACATTCAGAAAGATATATAGTTACTACAACATCATTATATAACATCACACTCACTACAATGTACACAAAAACAGGTCAGACCTACCATTTCATCATCACTATCACTTATCACAAGGTCATCTTGAAGACTGAACCTAGATAACAAAGATCATTGCAGAAAAAGTTGTTTACTTCTGAATATACAGAATATAACAATTATGGTTTAAACATTTCATAAAGTGTTCCTGGGATAATCAGGTACAACCGTTACAATAATTAACAACTTACTAAGCTATACTAAAAGTGTACTTCCTTTAATTACTTAAAAACTGTAACAGATATGCAGGGAAAAACATAACTGATGGACAAGGAAACAATTAAAACCATGTTGATATCCAAGTGTTTAGTTTAAAGAACTTATAGTTAATGTTTTAACACTGCTTTGCTATATATACATAACTTGTTTCAGCATGTATGTTGTACCTGTTTAAGTTAGTATATAAATAATGCTTTTGTTTGAATTATTTTGTTCAAATACAATTAAATTTGATAAATTATGTTCTGACCTGTTCAATTTTTTTCTGTTTAACTTACTTTAAATATATTTATATTTAACAAATTTTGTTTTACTTCACTTTAGGCTATTACGCTTGATGAGCTATTGTCAGCTGTGCCTGATTTCACTTTCAGATGTATTGTATTATTTCCCATTCTATTAAACTTTACATGTTTAACTTGCTGTGTTTAAAGAAAGTTTATTTTATTTGATTTATCACATTTAACTCTATTGAACTTATTGTTTCATTTACTCTAAAAATACTTAATTATTAAATACTATTCAGCCACTTTTGATTGGGGGAATTTCATTTGTAAATTAAATACTTTTCTGATTCTAAAAAAAACCTGAATTGAAAAGCAAACAAGAATGTATAATATTCATCTACACAGTCTCTCATACCCAGTATCAACAAAGCCTTTTTCCCAATACCAGGGTTCAGCTGCAATACAACAGGTACAGTAATAATTGACATACAACTGAAATTATCAAATTGCACGAAGATTTTACCCCAAGGTCCCTAAAAAAAACTTATTTTTTTTTAGTTTTTTTTCAGTGATTATTTAAAGATACCTTATAAACTTGGTTAGAAAGACAAGAATGTAATTAACTTGCAAAATTCTTACATTTGAGACTGAGTTCCATTTCCATCTTTTGTCTCTTCTACATTTTCTTCAATGAACAAAAAATCAAAAACATGTTAATTTAATAATACACACTGACAAATTTTAAAAAATCTAAGGTTTGGTTGCTGCAGTAATGTGCATCAAAAGACCATCAAGAAATCTACAGTTTGTTTGCTACAGTAACATATGTAAAGACCCATCTATAAATTCATTGTAAAGTTGCAACAGTAATTTGCATCATAAACTATCTAGAAATCCATAGTTTGGTTGCTAAAGTATCTTGCATCAAGAGCCATCTAGGAATCCATAGTCTGGTAGCTAAAATAACTCATTAAGAGTCATTTATAAATCCACAGTTTGCTTCCTAGAGTAACTTGCATCAAGTCATCTATAAATAGATCCATAGTTTGCTTACTACAGTAACTTGTGTCAAAAACCATCTACAAACTCACTGTTAGGTTGCTACAATAACTTGTGTAAAAAGTAATCTTAAAATCCATAGTTTGGTTTCTACAATAGCTTGTGCCGAAAGCAAAGTTTCAACTATAAGTATTTGTTTATTAGGTGTAACCCAGATTAACCTAAACTTTGTTAGTTTGTGTAATAAAACTCTTGTAAACCATGTTTGGCAATACCTCATACCAAGATGTACAAGACAAAAAAGTACCTAAACAATCTGCAATGTGAAAGTAACATTTCCTACATTAATTACCTCATACATTTCTAATATCCAATCACACAAGTATTGAGCTAAAACTGTAAACTTCATTCAGTTCTCCAACACTTTCAACTTTTATAATATGTAATACCAACAAGCCAATCCTAAAGCAGTCTCATTAATAAATATAAAACTGGAAAATACCATGCTCTTTATAATGTATTCAGCAAATTTTAATCAGGTGATTTAAAAAGGTAAAACCCTCCTTATAATTTCATTCTTTCAATAGAAGCTGTTACTTAGTTTATTGATAAATTACTATTTGATTTAATGACTGTTTGTTTGCATTACTAACAATCTTGTGTTTGACTTACTAGTAGCCTTATGTTTGACTCACTCAAAGTTTACCACTTGATTTATAAAAAGTTTATTGTTTGATTTACTGACAGTTTAATGTTTGATTCACTAACTGTTTACCATTTTGGTTTATAGTGACACTTATTATAAATAACATTCAACCAAACAAACGACAAACTCAGATCAGAACAAATAATCAAATTAGTTTATTTAACATACTTATCTACCTAAAACTTTCCTCTGCCTCAGAATTAAAAATAATCCATCAAATAAGCACCATTTTTATATGCACTTTTAACTATAATCTCAATAAAACTTCACAAGGTTCAAACTATTAAGAATTGGTTTACTCAATCTTTGTACTGAGCTAACAATGTTCAATACTACTCAAAAGTATAAACCATGAAAACCGTATGTATAAATATATATACACTATCTTACCAAATGTTAAGGAACACACCTCTGATTGCAAAAAAATAGCTGTGACAATGAAATATCCAAATAATTTAGCCTAAAAAGGTGGTCAATGGTTTACTTGGAAGTCATTTCAAACTTGTACACAGAACAATGAGTACACAGAAAAATTTAACAGTTTCAAAGGGTAAGAATAGTTGGATGTCACATGGGGAAAATGTCTGTACTTGCAATTGTGCAACAATTAAATATTCCCAGATCAATAGTTGGAAACATGCTGAAAAAATGAAGTCCACAGACGATAATGAGTCCAAGAAATGACCAGGTAGACAAAAAACTACAGATTGACAGGAACCAATGCACCTTGAGAAAGCTGGTTAACTCATCTTGCCTTCAGACCCAAGAGAATCTGTATTTGGAGATACCAGCAACCACAGGTAAGCCTGTAAGTATTTTTACAACACATCGAGAGCTGCATGTCATGAATTTTCACAGAAAAGCTGCAGCCCACAAGCTTTTGATAACAAAAACAAATGCACATCATTGACTGGCACGATGCAAGGCACACCAAACCTGGACCATCAATCAATGGAAATTAGTGCTGTGGAGCAACGAATCATGCTACGTGCTCTTCCACTCTGATGGATGTGTTTGGGTATGGAGAGTAACCACAGAACCTGAGTGTACTGTCACATAAGTGAAGTTTGGAAGTGGTGGTATCGTGGTCTGGAAGTGCTAGTTATAGTGTGGACTACATACACCAGTTACAGTGAATAAACTATGAATGCTGAGTCCTACACTAATGTTCTGAACAATTCTGTATCTCCTACACTTTGGCAATCTTAAGATACTACCCCTTACATCTTTCAACATAACACTTCATGTGACAAAGCAAGGATTGTAAAAGAATAGCACTGGAACACTGCAGGGGTCAGCACAAACCCTGACCTCAAGCAGAGATAATATCTTTGAGATAAACTGGAACACAGAATTATGGAGAGGCCAAACAACCCTCTTCAATAGTGGAACTTAATACTTTACAGAAAAAGTGGAGCATGATACCACCAGAAATTAGTAGACAGTCTCCTATGATGCATTAAAGCAGGAAAACACACTATTACTTTCTTGGAATAAAAACATGCTTTATTCATAACAACCTCTGTCCCATGATTTCCAATAGAATAATATACATTACTATAGCAGTCACTAGCCCACATGATCACCAACAACCTGATTACTAATTATTCTTGTTATCCACTAATTACTAATTTTATATTGCATTTGCTAACCTACTGTTATATACAGAGAAGACCTTAAAGAAACTGTGATAGTAACCAGAATTCAACCCTTGTTTTGTTTTTTTTAGGAAGACATGTGTAAAGTGGTCCTACTTAGTCTTAAATCAAATAACTATTGAATGTTTTTAAAAGGTATATCCAGTTTGTGTTGACTTCTAAACTATATTAACTGAGTGTATAATAAATTAAGTAAACATATCTTTTGTGTCTTTTTCTTATGATTCTTGTCCCATTATTTTTTACCATTACACTTCAATGTCAGGTTTTCTTTTCAAACATAAAAGACTATAATCTTCTATGTCTACCATGATCCTAAATTATAACTTATTTAAATTCACGCGCAAGGGAAATGTTATAATGTTTTTTCTCTCTATTGAGCATTCAGATAGTTTGGCATGTGAAAACAGTGAATGTGTTGTGTGTTCCTAATACCATTCAAAATTTGTTATTTAAAAATATCCTGTGCATTTTCAGAAAACACAAACAGTAGAATACTGTTGGGTGTCTTTAATTTTCTTCTTTATAAAGTGCTTCAGATATCCGTTATCAATTATGGTTGTAGTGATGGATATCTTTTATTCCTCTTATCACCTTCTGTATCAGAAATCTTCTTCAATTATCACAATATACAAGGACATGACAACACACACTTTACAACTATCACCACATCTAGGGATATGACAGCACACTTCTTTACAACAAGCATCATATTTAGGAACATAACACTCCTTTACAATTATATCCATATTTAGGGACATGACAACATAAACTTCTTTACAACTATCATCATGTTTAAAGACATGGCAACATATACTTCTTTACAACAAGAACAATATTTAGAGACATGACAACATATATTTCTTTACAACAAGCATCATATGTAGACATAACATCAAAAATCAATTACCTTTTACCTCAGTACCTGAGACTTCTCTAGATCCTAGTTTCTGAAAAAAAAAGTTAAATAGAAACATTTAGCATCAGCATACAATAAGGTATTTATAAAAATGAAACAATTCATCTTGAAAAACATCCTATAATAATTTTTCAACATTTAAAGCTATATTAAAAAAATACTTTGGGTCTTCTTAAAAGATGTACTGTATAGTGTATTTAAACATTCTTTCATTACCATCTCTTTACTCAGTACAAGTAGTTACACACAAGAAAATTCCAAGTTTGATGGTTGAATGGATAATATGGAAACAAACTCTTCACATATAATGTACAGGAAGACTTCCTGCTAACAAGCTAAATACTTGGTGTCAGTGTCTATTTAACTCCAGGTTCTCACACATGTTCGACAATTTGGCAACTGACAGACTTCTTCACACTTTTTAAAGAAACTAATACATCAAAAATAGTTATTCAAGTCATTCGAAACCTTTGACCATAAGATATATTAAAAACAAACTTTATTCTGGCTAAATATTCTTAATCACAAAAGAAAAAAATTAATTGAAAAATATGAACCAGAAAAACAAATATATGAATATCCTTGTGTATGTGTTAGAAAGCCTAGCAACCATTGACACCAAAATCCATTTTCTAAGTATAACATCATCTAAACATAGGTTCATAACAATACTGTAACCACAATTATCCCAACATTCACATCTACGTCCTGTGAAGTATCACTTCACAACTTGTAAAATAAAAAATTTCCCTTTGTTTTGACAGTTATCCTGTTCATGAACTACATTAACAATACTTGATTATCCCAATATTCTCCATGTACATCCAATAATATAGCACCACTTCACAACTTGTAAAATAAGAAATTTCACTGTTTTGACTGTTATCATATCAATGAACGATCCTAATAATACCATAATCACTTGAAAAAGGTAGACATGTTACACGTGTCAAATAGCATGACACAGATTACTTCAGGTGCTAAAAACAGCTAAGGGCTAGCTTTCTTAGGCCAGCTAGTTTTGCTAGAAGACCACCAGACATTTTCTGTTTATCTGTCGATGTGGATAACGAAATTTACTCGTGCAAAATCACACAGAATCTTGGAATATCTTGAAAACTTCAACTGAAAATAACAAGGAACATACTACATGAAAGCCTACAAAGCAAAGTGGCTCATAAGATAATCCACCAGACCAAGTCTGAAGTACACCATGGAACATCACTGGTGCATTGAGAGCTATATCCCTGCTCAACATGTGATTATGCAGTCAACTGTTCTTAAGTCCAATCTGACAAGTACTAGTTAATTTTATACTGAATGTTGAACAAGGGAAACTGACAGTCTCTACAGTAAATCTAATTCGAAGGTCTGTATTTAGCAGAAAGGAATCTGCATTAGTCAGACTAACTGGTAAATCCAAACAAAGTGCCTGATACACTTCAAAATTGATTAGTATAACAGCTCTTGTATTAACCAACAACTTATCCTCAAGCCACTAAATGAGATAAAAGTCAAACTATGTCCTTAAACCTCTTTCAATACAACAAACATGACAATGGTCAACAAATTTTCTCCATAGATCTTTATTAAGGACACACAAAATTAAAATATTTATTTCTTATATAGCTATTCAAGCCAAACAGCATGACAACAGACAAGAAATTAATAATTTTATATTAGTTATAATGTCATATTAAATTAGTTATCTGCATTGCTATTCAAGCCATACGAGATAATTTATATTATCTTACCAAATTAAAGATATTCAGTCCATTAGTTTACTTTCATAATCATATTAATAAGTTAAATTTCAGTTTTTATTCATTTTATAGTTAGTCATAAATACTGAACGTTCTTTTCTTCATGTTTGTGCTTATTACTCACCTTGTGTTGCATTAAATAAAATAGAGATCACACTTACTCTAAATCCCAACTTACCAGTTTTTCCTTGCTTGGAAAGAAGCGAAACTGGGATTCTTCTTTCTGTGGTGTCTCTATAGCACTGAGAGGTGGAGGCAGTGGTTGTTTCATTTCCTAATACAAAATGGAAATAGCCAAGTACTAAAACCATGTAGCTATAAACATAAAACTAACTAGTAATCAGTACAGATAATTTAAATGTACTTGTCTTCTTATAAATATAAAACTAACTAGTGATGAGTACAGCAAGTTTAAATATACTTATGTTCTTATTCATAATGACAATACATGTTTATATGAGAATACAAACCAAACTTGAATATATTTATTTTCTGAAATTACTAACAATAGCTGCTCAGTTTGCATAGTTTATCTTACCTTTCTCTCATAGGAGTTGCAGTACTTTTTACTAATATATGATACCTTTCTGTAACATTTTTAAACTTTGTATTGTTATGTACTTACCACAAGCTTTCTAGCACTACGAATGATCACATGCAGATTTATGTAATTTAATTAATAAAATACAAGTGTTAATTCATTTAATCAGAATTATGTGTACTACAGTCTAGTCAGAAAAATGTATTTTTAAAGAATGTGTACTTAAAACTATATATTTTACTTAATAGATTAACAAAACAAAAGTACTCTATACTACAGGACAAAATGAAAAAAATAACATTAGACTAACAAATACATCTGTTTTAAAAACAGAACAGAAAAAAAACCTATCACAAATAGAATGGGCACACTAGAAATACAACTGAAATAATCAAAATACTGAGACACAAAAATACACAGGTAATAAACTTACCTTCAATATGTGTTCTACTTCTCCATGGTTTCCTTCACAGGCTTTCCCCTAGTGAACATAAGTACGTATAAAGTAATGTATGGGAGTTATGTTTACAGAAAACCAGTTATATTATTCAGGTTAAGTCAAACCTCATAATCTACTTATTTTCAAATTTGTAGCCAAATCATAAAAAATAGCTCCATTTTACTTTTCACCTGTGATTGTTCTTTTTCAGTCTTTACTTGCTACAAATATACCACTTTCCATAAACAAGTTACATATCACTGAAGAGAAGTAAATAACACACATAATAAAATAGTTTACATTTATTGGATTCCATGGCTATCTTCTCCGTGTTTAAATTAACAGTATTTTTAAGGAAATGTACTACATACCATCATTAAAGTGGTACATCTGTCATATATTAAAAAAAACAGATATTTTACAACTGCTGGTGGCAGTACCATCAGCTGAATATCATATTGGTTTTAAGCTAATCTAGATGCCTCAATCATTTCTTTTCCACAGACATGATTTCAAACTTCAAGTATTATTAAAAATACATATCAATCAACAAAAATTATAATTTTTTTTCTTTTCATCAATTACACAGGTATAAAGTAATTAACAAAAGTCTATTTCAATAACAGATGTATCAAATGTAAGATCAAAGAATCACCAACTCCCTTCCAGGAGGTTGTAACTTGTGTAACTATGTTGTAATATGAGAAAAACTGAAGAGTATCTATTTATAGAAACATGCTTACTATGTGGGCCTGAATTAGCTTTAATGTACTTTCTTTCAATACCAAGTTACATTACACTTAAACTCACAAACCACTCCTACATACTAATTATTTGTTGCTGCCATCTAATGATGTATTTACCATCAGAATTGTTGCATTTCAATGATTCTAAATTGGACAAAATATGATTAATGTGTAGTAAAATATGTATACAACAAATGGGAAGAAACTGACTCAAAGTAATTACAACTACTTCCAACTATTAGCTGTCATCAGAAGAGATTCAAAATTCTTAAATTAAGAGACTAGAAATAGCTAAATATCAATGGTTGAATGAAGAATAACAAAAAAAGATAAAATCCTTCACTAATCCAACCTGTGGCTGATCAAGAGATCATAAAAATTAACCAATCCAATCTGTGGCTAATCAAAAGATAAAAATGATTAAGTAATCCAATCTGCAGTTGATCAAAAGATCACTAGAATGAAAAAATGTTTAACTACACCAAACTACTGGATGATCAATAAATATTTCTCTTTACATACTTGATGTGTATGCCAAAAAAAACAAATATTTATGGTTGAAAGAAACATGCTGTTACAGTTACTGAACATAAGAAAATATTTTGAGGTAATTAAGAGTACAGCTATTCAGTTGTCTAAATACATCTGCCTTTTTTAAACATATTTTAAAACTTTCTTGCTAGGAAGAGAACTCACTCTCTCCAGTTATATCTTCCTATATCATTTCAAACAAATAAATATAATATTCCAAAACTAGTCCAAACACTAACCAGTAAGAACAGAAAATAATTTGAATTACCTGTAAGTGAGATAAGTTAACTTTCTTGTGATCTCCATTAGATTTGTTCCTATATTTTGGTAAACAGCAATTTCCATTTGAAAGAGAATTCTCCTGAAAGAGTTTACTGTTAAATTTGTTAACAAGGAGGGAGGTAGTTTGTGCATTACTTGGTGTTTCCTCTTCTACATTGTTTGTTGTAACACAAGAAGTTGGAGATGTTGTTACAACTTTTTTTTCTGGCTTACTGAGAACACAAGGAGAAGCTTTTGGTTGGGAATTCTTCCCTCCTTCTTCTACTTTTACAATAATTTGTTTAGACTGCAGACTAAACTTAAGAGAATTTGGTGAGTTTGGCTGAAGAGTACCTAAAGTGCTATCAACTTTATGCTGACCATTGAAAGTTCGAGGTTCTCTTTGAACACTTTCAACACAACTGTTGCCAACAGTTGTTTTCACAGAAGGTTCTATCCCTGCTTCATTAATACTAGTTTTGGGAGCATTGGTTTGCTGTTGAGCATCAAGATTGGCAGTAGCTGTGTTAGAGTCAAGGGGAGGTTGGGAAGCTGTCACTGACTGTGATATACCAATAAGATGTTTAGGATCTTGTATGAGATATTGCTGAACCCGAGTGAAATCTCCAAGAGCTTTCTTGATGCGACGTGAAGTTTCATCTTCTTTGTTTGGATCAATCTAAACACAATAACAAGTAATCATAAAATCTGCATGACTGCAAGTCACGAGTGGAGTAATACTGTAAAAATAATATTCTTATATTTTCTGTTCATTATCTTCTATGAAGAATTAAATATCTGAACATGTTCATTAAAACAATTGAAATAGTGTTATCATTTTCTTTAAATTATCTACTATAAGATAAATATTTGAACAAAAAAATGAAACATTTACATAAATGAATAAAATTGAAGATGGAATAATGTCCTGGTATTTACTATACATTATCTTTTACATCATTAATAAAGACAATTGAGAATTTCCTTAAACTCCATTATTAGTGTTAATATCTCAAAAAAATTAGTTCATAATACCTGAACTACAAAAAAATTAGCACTGAGTGAATTATTCAATTGCAAGTTTTGAAAGAGTAGATTTAAACAGTAGCAATATAATGGAATGTAAAATAAGTGTGCCATACAATTACTTAATAAATAACATTGTTTGAATAAACTATTATAGAAAAAGGCTTAAATATAAACACCATATTTAAAATTATAATAAATATGAAACAAAAATGCTGAATATCTGTAATTGATTACATTAATGAAAACAGAGAGGAGTTGACCTTTTGATTTCATATTAGACACACATGTCATTTTAAACAGATCTGATTATGTCTCCAAAATGAAAAACATTTTAAATGACAGAACAAACTTAAACCCTTGACAATGATTGGCTTAAGCAAGTGTGAGGAAAAGCTTCAATGGACTTTTAGGTACTTTGAAAATTGTAAACTCATCTTTGACACCACTTTTGCAGAACTTTATCCTACAGGTTCATGCCCTGGGTTTATGTATGGATTACCAGAAGTACATAAAAACAGTTTACCTCTTAGACCTGCTCTATCTACTCTTGATTCCAGTGACTACAAACTTGTTAAATATCTTGTACCTGCATCAAGCTCACTAACTCAAAATGAATTTATTGTTAAATATTCTCTTTTCCTTTGCTCAAAAGATATCTAAACTTTCTAATGTAGATCAATTAGTTATGGCCAGCTTTGGTATTCAGTCCTTATTCACTAACACATCACCTGATGAAACAATTATTCCCAACCAAACATGCTCTGACTTTAACCAACAAAAATTCAAACAGGTTCTTAAATTGGCCCTCAAAGAACAATCACTTTCTTTTTAATGGTTATTTTTATGACCATACGGGCAAAGTAAATGAACAAAGACAATGAAATCAGGTCTGAACTTTAATTTTATTAGCACTGATAAAACAATTTAAGAAAATTATAAAATATTCACATTAAACTTCTTTTGGTATTAATATTGATTATAAAACTTTATTTTCCACTTTTATTTTCCTCTTAATTGTTTGTAACAGGTTTGTATGTTTAAAATGATTAAAATGGATAACACCTGTTTTGATGCAATATGTAAAATAAAAAAGTAACATCATTAATTTATAATACTTTGTCATATTCATCATCGTCGTTACTTCCATTACTAAGTCTTATTAATGAAGGTCTTGTACTTCTCAGCTATTTGTACAGTTTTAGACACCCAAACATAAAGCACATGCACAGTGATAAATACATCACTGTATATCTTTAAACTGCTATACACCAGTAAACATACACATCACTAAAGCTATGCATTAAGCACATGCAATGCTGAATGTCTGGAAACAATGGATTATTTCATCAGTTACAAAAATAATGTAAACACTTTTCCACTACTGTTATTCCAACAGGAACAAAACTGGTGATAAAAGTTTTCAACTGAAGATTTTTCTTTCTATTCCTGAAAATTCATTTTTGTTTCACATATTAATTGTTTCCAACAAGATTAGAGCTTTAATAATTGTAACCATAACTATGCAGTAAAGCATTCAGTAATAACTGTTAAGGTAACCATTAAGTAATAACTTTTACTTGTTAAACATATTATCTTAGCTAAAGTAAAAATATAATATACAAGTAGTCCAAATTTAAGTTACACAACATAAAAATGATATCAACTTATTTCATGAACTAAATCTTACTTTACAAAGTTTGGAAGCTTTGGTGGAATAAATAAGAAAACTAGGTTTTTCTTTGTTAAAGCTATCTGTCATGGCTGTTAATGACAAATTAACAATGGGATTAGCTTTCACATTATAATATTCCCATGGTCAAAACTGTGTGCTTGTTCAAAAGTGGGTTTCCATCCCATGGCTTTTCAATATATACATTTGGGCTTTTTGGAGCATTTTTTATACTGCATGAATAAAACAGACCATACTTGTGATTTGGAGCAGTACTTCTTTTTACATCTAGAAATGCAGCATTGTTATTATTTTTACATACTTCCAGCAAATATACAATGTAGAATTTTATATAAACATGACCTGTCACTAGCATGGCTGTTTCCTGTTATTTATAAGTGAATTTAAAACAATTTTACAACACCACTACATAAACCATTGCCAAGCAGCAATTACACCCTAAACCATCAGCTCTGAGGAGTAGAGAACCCACATGAGCACACGTGGCTGACAAATTGTTGAGCAGATTCAAATATGAGAATAATACATACACATAATGAACTCAGGTCATATTTAATATATCTGTAAAGACCAGGGGCTTAAAAATGAGGGAATACAACAAAACAAATATTCAATTGAAAATAATTTTATAACCTGATAATGTAATCAAAATTTTCCATGATATTTGAGGACTGAATTTTTTCAAAAGTTTAAAAATAGTTTCCATGTTTTTAAGAACCCTTATCTACATAATATTCAATACTGAGCATTGTACATGACCCTTTACCATTTAAGTGTCCCACCTTTTTAAATATATTTCTTTCCAAGCATATAAAACATGTTCCACAAGTACTATTTAACAGCAAGTAATTTCTTACTGTAATCTATACAAGTTTGAGTTACAAGTAATATATTTAACAAAATTTGTGTACAAACCTTTACAGGAGCTCCAAAAATGGGTTGAGAAAAAGTTTCTTTTGCTAACATATTATGTTCCACCAGCTGAGCACGTTCTCGGCGTTGTTTTTCCCGTAAAATATCTCTGTCCACACTGGAAAAAAAATAACTTGATTGATTGACTGATTGGTTTGATATTTTATGGTGCAAAGCAACTAGGCTCTTTGTGCCAAACATCCAGTAAAAAGTTAAAACTAAAGTAAAATTATAAAAATTCATAAAAGGAAATTAAGGTAAAACAAAACAAAGTTTAATATTTGAATTAAAAACTTAAATAACATTAAATCTGATTTTTATACCTAATCTATAGTGGTAAGAGAAAAACTACAGTAATTCAAGTTGTAAAGGACTTTCAGGAGCATAACTGTAATTATCATAACTAGCCAGGATGACTAACGGGTAGTTCAAACAGCAGAGTTAGTCACCTGAAGTTGGACTTTCCAGTCCTGGTCACAAGTTATTTGACGTCACGGCCATTCTCTAATTTCAAATCGAGCTCGATGTACTTTGATTCTTAAAGAGAAATCACATTGGTTGGGCAATTGATTCAATGAATCAAACAAGATGAGCATTAGCCACCATATTTAAGGTCGGACAGAGACAACTTTTGAAAGCAATTGGACAGTAGTTTGAAGGAATCATGGGATCCTTCCCATGCTTAGAAAAAAAGTAGGACAATAGCCTAGCAGCAGACATTAGGAAAAATATTCTCCTACCAGATCCCATTAAAAACAATTAGATGAATACAAAGACAAGCAGAAGATAGATGGCATAGCATTTCTTAGTGTACATCATCAAATCCACCCAATGTATGACCAGACTGATGAAGGGCCAGTTTGAGTTCCACAAATGTAAAAGATTGTTTATGGTTAGAGAGGCAATCAGCTTGAAAGGAAAAAGGTGATTGCTCTGCCAGAAGGTAGAGGATGAAGCAGAAGTGCTAGATACCTGGCAAAAGCTTTCACCTAGAGTTTTGGCAATGCTCCAAGTATCAACTACTTCCTTGCCATCAGAGAGCAAGATCAAGAGGTGGACAGAATTATATTGCCCACTGACTTTTCAAATCTTATCCCATATGACTTTGGAACTGGTGGCAGAAGATATGCTGGTTGTGAATGTAACACAAGAGCACTTTTTGCTATGACATCTTACCCACCAAACATGTGCATGGGCTTGATGGAAAGTGATGTGGTGCAAGAGTGTGGGATACCTACAAAAAGTATCTCAGGTTCATTTTTGAACCTTCCATGCCATGTGGCAGACAGGATTCCAACAAGAACAAGTATACTGTGGAAAACATGTTAAGGTTTTAGGAACACACTAAGCAGCTGCCTGTATAATACAGTCAGTTTCTGATGCCACAGGGTCATCTATTGATGCCTTACAGATGATGGTAGAATCAAGTTCTGTAAAAACAGTGAAAGAGGGACAGTTTGCTTGATTGAGCTTTCATTGGGGTAGCATCGAATACGGCCAGTCTCTCTCAAAATTATAGGAAAACCCACTGCCTTGTGGGTTATTGTCAATCTTCCATGAAAAGGGGGAGAACAGTGAAGGTGAGCAAATTTAGAAATCAACAGCAGTAAAGAATAAAAAAACCAGTGTTGAAAAGAGAAAGTTTGTGATCAGAGAGCATATGCTCTATAGAGTGACCCCTCCCATCAATATTAATACTTCTCCAGAGGAGATGATGTACATTAAGGTCTCCCAGGTTTAAAAAGGGAGATAGCAACTGATCAATGACAGCATCATGATCATGACAGATAGAGAAAACAAACAATAATGGTACAACCAAAGGAAACACAGATGGCTACACCTCCAAGAGTGTATTGAGTACCAAAGACAGGGTGGGCACATGCTGATCAACCAAGTGCCACCCTGCCATGCACTCATCCATAACACAGTCTGTCATTTCTGTACAAAGAAAACTGCCAAAAGATGGCTGTATTGGCAGGTTTCAGAAATGTTTCCTGTAAGGAAAGACATACAGATGGTAGGAAGCAATCAGTGCTTTGATGTCATCCAGACTATAATGTAAACCTCTACAGTTCCATTGCATTAAGGTGGTTATTTTTATCTATATATTGATGAATTGGGTAGAGATTTGTTCTGTTTATGACCACATCTTTTTTCTTTATTGTTTTTATTCAAGAGAGGTCTGTCGACCTTCGTGGATCCTGCCCTGGGTCAAATGGGCAGGTCTTTGCTGTTGGAAGAGGATTCCAGTGACTGAGGACATGAATGAATGATGGTTTTGCATCGTGGGGGTAGGAGAAGATGTACCCCAACTCATGTGCTCATACCCAGAACCAAATGAAGCGGATCTTGGGGTTTGCTGAAATGTATGTTAGGGACAAAGATGGGTGTTGATATTGATTCATCATTGTTTTTAACCATGAAGGTCGAATGACTTTTCATTTGGTTTGAAAACAATTCTTTTGGAGGCACAGAGAGATCTGTCTGCACTCCCACTATAGTAGTGGAAAGAAGTGCAGCAGCATACATCCAAGATGAAGTGGTGGACAACAACTTTCATGTCTCAGGGTAAGTAACATTTTGAATTATCTTCAAATGCTGCACCTTTTTCTTACAATCATTTAGGGTAAGAACAGAGGCAGGATGGGTGAAAGCAATTGCAACTGATGTAGTGAAGGTCTGTTTCACACTCATAGGCATCGTGGTCCTCGCCACTGCAAGCAGCACACATCAAGGAACTGCAACATAATGTCTTTGAGTGACTAAACTGTTGAAACTGGAAACATCTAATAGGGTTTGAAAGATAACCTGCTTTGATTGTGGCAGTGGACACACTGATGTAAATGTCAAAATGAAATCATTGGTGAGTAAAATAATTACATCTTTGAGAGTAGAGATATACCTCACTGTAGAAACTCCTTGGGTGGAGAAACCAGTGAGAATCTCAGACTCGGGGATATTCTTCAAATCCCTCTCAACAATAATTCCTTGAGATGAGTTTGAAGTAGCATGAGGCATAACCTCAATAGGTATATCCCCAATCACCTTTGAATGCAAGAGGAGATCACTGTGTTGACATGTGGATGTTTCCAATTTGTCACCAGAGAAAAGCTTTTTGACTGACTCTGGACAGCCAGCAAGTCCCTTCTGAATGAAAAAAGTGAAATATCTGCTCTAAAGGTTTGCCTAAAAGAGAATATAGTATAAGAAAGATGAACAGGTGTTACAGATGTTGAAGATAGCACCTGGAATCTTCAAGACATGGTTGTTTACCTATTGACTCTTTTTCATTATTTTATTTAGTTTTTTGGAGAATCCATACAAAAAAGAAATATTTTGGTGTCCAATGACCCCACCCACCATGAAACCCTATGAGGGAATTCACAATAATGCCAAACAAGGATATCACAGCAACACCAAGGTTTCATGAGTACTATACCCAAACACCAGCATCAAATACAATGTCCACAACACCTGTTGAGAACACCCAACACTGGTACTTGGTTGACCTTATCCCAAGTAGACAACCCGACTGACCCAAGGGGGCCACCCAAAGGCCTCTTATCTACAGGAATTCAACGCCAAAGTGGTGTGTTAGTGTTGGACCCCTCAACCATTAGGATTCTCTCCTCCCCTTCAAGGGTCACCATGCATGGCAGACAAGTGGGTGGATGTTTAGATCCCAGAGGAGGTAAACTGAAAAAACAGAACCTTCCCTGGGAGGTTCCCTCACTACATACAGGAATCCACACCAAGAGGAAGTAACTATATGATTGGATATTTTACTTTGCCAACTACATACTTTTTTTTATATAAATACATTTACACTGACACAAATAGCTTGGCTTGTAACATTCACAAATCACAAAGTGCTCTCATATTATTGTAACATAAGTTAGTACAATGACGTTTTGGTTAAACACAGAGCTACACAGTGAGCTATCTTTAATGAGCCCATCATATGCATGAAAACTTGGTTTTTAGCATCATAAGTCTTCAGACTTATCACTGAGTCACTAGGAAACTCAATTATAATATAGTTAAGAAGACAATGGTGGGACTTAAAAAAACTTTAGTTGCAGTCAGATTTTATTTTACCATAACTTGACATTGTGTTTAACGAAATCAATGTTACTGTCAGGTTCTTTTTGTCATAACTCAGCACTGCATCTAATAGAATCAAACTAAAGTTACTGCCAGGTTTTATTTTTTCACAACTTGGCACTGTGTCTAATGAAATCAAACTAAACTTCTACTTTATACTCTGCTCTTACACTAGACAAGGATTACTACTTTATACCCTGCTCTAACACTAGACACTGACTGCTACTTTGTACCCTGCTCTAACACTAGACACCGTCTTCTACTTTGTACCCTGCTCTAACACTAGACACTGACTACTATTTTGTATCCTGCTCTAACACTAAACAAGGACAACTATTATATAACCTGATATAACACTAGACAATGATTACTACTTCACCCTGTTCCAAATATATGAAATGTAAGATCTCATAACTTATTCCATAACATCAATAAGGGTCGTTGTTTTGTATGTCTTCCCAAAATCAGAATACTTTCAAATTGTTCTCTACACTTGTGTCTCCACATCAGGCAGTTGCCATCCATTCTACAAAGTTTTATCATGAATACTCTGCCTAAACAAACTTTCAAAGAATATCTATAATGGTCATCACCATAACTTACCTGGTCAACTTCTTTCATTATATTTGTGACAAGGATTCTGTAAGTAACTACTGATATAAAGAGTGACTTTAAAATCTGTGTGAATTGTTGATAAAGGTGGCAGCCAACTATATATATCTAGGACAATAAAACACACATAACAAAAGATCCAAGAACAGAGATATCAATCAAAAAACAACTAATGACATCATCTAATGAGGAAATTCTCCTCATGAATAGCTATGATAATACAACAAAGTCAAGGTCACCCATCATGACATCACACATCAAAAGGTTAAGATCACCTGTCTTGGTACCATCAAAATGTTAAAGCCACTCACCTTAATAACATAAGGAAGTCAAGGTCACTGATCTTTTGAAATAAACAAGTAAAACTTAAAACAATGCTTTCAGTAAACTTTACATCAAATACCCACCTAGACATGGTATTCCTGAATTGAGTACATACAAGATGACAAAGTCAAGGCCAAAATTCTTAATAAGTAAAGAAAAATAATGTTAAAGGACATTTGTACATCAAATACTCCACAGTATCTAAGACTGAGAATAAATAGGGTCACAAAGTCAGACATATTTTATTCAAATAAAGAAAAACATTGTTTCGAGACATTTATAAATAAAACAATGAGCAAAGTCTGGTTCAGGGACATATTTTTCAAAGCTATAAGCATCCAACCAACAAATTCAAAAGATAACTATTTTATGAAACTGCTCATGTTCACATGATCAATACCTGACACTTTTTATCTGAAGTACATGGAATACCTCATTTTGCTGAGTTTACAGAACAAATATGTAATATGTAGGTGCTCAATAATCCTACTTGCAACCAGTACAAAGTCTTTAAAAAGGCTGCAGTGAGGAAATATGAAGCCTTACAAAGTTCATGGACATACTTCTTGACCTTCAAGCAACTTATTAACAAAGAATTAACATATTTTTTAAACTTTGTCACAGTCTTCACAAAAGCACTCAATTCTTGAAATGCAGATGTACCTTTTTTTAACCAAGTTTACACATTTCTGAGCCAGCAACTAACAGGGAGTCTGAAAAAGTTCACACATTTATATACTAGAAGCAGAGCCGTTTTACCAAGTTCAAATGAATCTTCAGCAAACATTTCTCAGACTGCTGGTTAAGAAATGTTGAGTCCACACATTTCTTGGACTACACAACAAGCAGCCATTAGCAAGTTCACACATTTCTTGAACTGCAACTTAAATAAAAGTTTGTAGTTTGATATTTCTTGCACTGCACAAGAAGCAGTCATTAATAAGTTCACATTTCTTGGTCAACACACATTTATTATGTGACATTCCTAGAACTGCAGCCTAAGTAGATAATGAGTTCACACATTTATCCAATTGCAGCCTAAGCAGATAATAATGAGTACACACATTTCTTCTATTGCAGCCTAAGGAAACATTAGTTCACGTTCCTACAACTGCAGCCTGTGTAGCAGTTAATGAGACAACATTTTTTAACTCCAGCCTAAACAGTAGCTAACATGTTTGGATAATTCTAAGCATACACAGTGTTTCAAGTTTCTCTTATAAAATTCTTGTATTATACATGTTGTAAATACTTTGAACTTACAATTTTAATTATTCAGTTCTCTATCAGAAGTGAATATTTTTAGAGCATGGTGCAAGTCAAACTTCACTTACATTGTGGTTACAGGGTAACAAGACTTTATACATCACATAGCTAGATTTTAATAGTTCTTATAATAAAACACTACTGATGCTAAAAAAAGGAGGTAAGCAAGCAGAAAAGTTATGTTAATAACATACTGTAAAATGTTAAAATTCAACTATGCTATCTTTAGATACTGGGAAAGTTTGCAAGACTCAACAAATAAAGTTCAAGATAAAAAACAAGACTTGTTACACTCAATAATTTAATAGACATTAATAAAAACCGAATTATGTTGCTCTCTGCTAACAGGCTGTTGTTTTGTATAAATAGTGAACTTTTATAAATCAGCAAACTCAGAGGTTATTTAAATGACTGCTTCCTTCAAACAACAGTTTGGGTTGTTTAGAACACTAAAAAACCTGATTACACTGTCGGGCTGAATGGACTGATGCAAATACATCTTACATACCTTGCAGTTTTTAAACCATCACTAAATTTCAAGATGAATTTATAGTGTCTTAACATACTAATACTTTGTGTGAACTTAAAACAATGAAAAGCTTACTCCAGTTACTACCTTCTGAGGCATAGTCTGCATTTTCACATTATTTGTTTCACAATTTATGTAATCTCTAGTTCACTAATTAATTTTCAAGATGGTTGAAGTCCCTTATTATGTTTACAACATTACTTGAAGCACTAACATGGAATTTTTCAGTCAAATAACTAATTTTTAAAGCTAATTATAGAGTCATAGCATGTTTACACCTTACAAATGATAGAAATGTTCAGTCCTTTTACTAATTTTTTAAGGTTGATTATTGTCTCTTAGCATGTTTACACTTTACAAATGATGGAATGTTAAGTCCTTTTACTAATTTTTTAAGGTTGATTATAGTCTCATAGCATGTTTATACCTTACAAATGATGGAATGTTTAGCCCACTTACTAATTTTAAAGGTGAAATATAGAATGATAAGCATGTTTAAACTTTACACATGATGGAATGTTTAGTTATATTAATAACAATCAACATGAATGTATAATATATATGTAAAAATTTTCTCAACCCAAACCAAATGTTTTTACATATATATTTTTCTCTACCTCACTGAATGTATAATGTTTTGTCATGCACATAATGTTACCTAGGCTGCGAAATCTGTAATGTACAGTTGGTCATAGTCTAAATGTACTAACATGTTACTTAGACTACATATGATGTAGTATTTAGTCCAGTTACTAATTTTTAAGGTAGATGTACAGTTATGAAAGTAACCAATATTCAAGGCTGATACACAATGTTTTACCACATTTACACATTCTTTTGGTTGCAGTTAACAATATAAATTTCTGTTCTGTAGACTGTTGACTCTGATACTAAGTTATCTAACAGTTAAATGTTATCATATGTAAAATATTAGGTCCTTTTTTCTTTACAGTTATTTAATGATGAATGTTTCACATGGCACTGCTCTTACTATATTATACATAATTTTTGCCTGTTCTGTAGTGACTGGAAACTTGTTGAATCAATCTATTTAAATTGTCAGTGTATGACTTGACACTTGTAATTAGAAGTTGTTTTAAACTTTCAACCAATAAACATGCATTTCTTCAGACTTATGAAATAAAACGTACAGAATAATGTAAAAACTTTTACCAGAATACTTGTCAAAACTACATTATTACAACAAACACAGTTAATACTAAATAATGTTAATATAAATACTTGGAAAAAAGCAAAAGCTTCGAAACTTTATTTTAGCACAGTCTTGGGTCATTAGTGGGCTTCGCGCTATTAACGATGTTCCCGACCCTTAAAAGAAAATGTCACCATTTTATATGAGGATTTACAATGTCCATAATTAGTGTTTCGTTGTATTGGACTATCACAATACACGAAATGAACTTACCTAAACTGGTTAACTTTCGCCATTAATATCCCAAAGAAAACTTCTGACAAACTCTGACTTCATCAGTTTAGTTCTTCTAAGTGATATCCAGTAAAGAACTTAACAATCAAGGAGTGAACAAGTTACGAAAAAAAGTTTTTGTTCTGATCTTACAAATATAACAGTCGAGTTCGATGAAGAAAACGGGCAGGTAAACCAACATCTTATTACTCAGGACAAGCACGTAAATCGCATGATATGTAATTATCACTGAATTCAGTATTTTGTATACAAACATCACCGCCACTGCCCCATATCTGAATCTATGAGCTATGATGGCGCTTCACCACGTGAGGACAAACATAACAAGGTTAAAAGTAGAGCACATCGCGGAAATCGCACAAACGGATCGGCTTACTAACAAGCGACGGTTTTATATACTTTACTGCCACCTGTTGACATAACCACAACATTGCAACTGATATCAGCAAAAATTCCTCGAGCACGTGCAAGAGTGATAAATACAGCGTATACGTGTTAATCTATCATAAAATGTCTAAACTTGAAATTAATTTAAGGGTTCTCGTTGTTACCCTTTGTATAAAACCAAAATAACCATTTTAATGCAGAAACCACCAGAAAGTCAACAGAACGATAAGGCTTAATACTCGAGCACTAATGGCTGTTATAGCGTACCCATAACACTGGACATAAAAATAAATACTTTCTATCTACTTTGAACACAGAACTGATAAGAGTTTATACTACAAGGCCAGTATTGACGATTTATACAAACACTACACTAACGATGTAGAACTGTAACACAAGTAGCGACGATTTACACAAATGTTAACTTTTAAAGGGGAACTGGTAACAGTTCAGTAACAAGCAGTGACAATTACAAATGTTATAAACTTTTAAAGGGGAACTGGTAACAGTTCTGTAACACAAGCAGTGACGATTTTTACAAATGTTACAAACTTTTAAAGTGGAACTGGTAACAATTCTGTAACACAAGTAGTGACAATTCATACAAATGTTACAAACTTTTAAAGTGGAACTGGTAACAATTCTGTAACACAAGTAGTGACAATTCATACAAATGTTACAAACTTTTAAAGTGGAACTGGTAACAATTCTGTAACACAAGTAGTGATGATTCATACAAATGTTACAAACTTTTAAAGTGGAACTGGTAACAATTCTGTAACACAAGTAGTGACAATTCATACAAATGTTACAAACTTTTAAAGTGGAACTGGTAACAATTCTGTAACACAAGTAGTGACAATTCATACAAATGTTACAAACATTTAAAAGGGAACAGATAACAGTTCTGTAACACAAGTAATGATGATTTATACAAATGTTATACAATACTGAATGGCAACTGGTAACAGTTATACATTGTCCATAATATTGTATAACTGATAAGGTTATTATTATAACAAGACAGCATTTCATATGATATTGCACATGTCTCACATGCACATATTGTGTGGTTAGATACCTCCAGTTTATGACTAAAATAAATAAACTAATACTTTATACTCTAGACTGTATTACAACACTACACTTCATAGTGTATGACAATAGTTCATATACAAAAAACTATAGTCTGCACTTTCAAGGAAGAGTTTTAACAGGAAGAACCTAAAATATTTAAGTATGTGATTTGAGCTTAACTAAGAGTATTTAAGACTTTCACTTCACTGTAGTATAAAACAAGTGTAGTATAATGTCAAAAAACACCAATTAAATGAAAGAACTTATCACAGGTATTATACACTCAATTTAAATGACAAAATAAATTTTATAAACCAAGATAAATTTATACACAGTTTTAAAAAATAAGGTGAAAATAAAAAGTCTTAATGTGTCTTATAATAATTTTAAATTAAGCATTTTAAAGTATAAAATAAATATTACACAGTTTTCTTATGCACAAAATTCATATGTTCAAAAACATCCTTCTTTTGCCATAAATTGATGTTCATTTTACTTTTACCAGAAGAATTTGAAGAATTTAATTTGTGCTAACCTCACACCTAACCCAAATTCACTCTACCCTATCCAATTTCTTTTCTTAAAAAAATATGAAATATGGCTATGTATTGGTACCATAGAATGATAGCAAGGTAGGTAACCAGAAAGTACACATCACTGGTTGAAAAGTATGATGTTGGCCTACCCAAGAGCTGTAGCCACAAAGCAGAAAATTTTAAACTAACTTCCAGGATACAATTTTTCTATTATAAGCAGCCTTCAAACTATCATAAATAGTATTTGTGCAAATGCACATAATTTACAAAAAGCTTTGTAAAAATAAAGCTACTGTGTGTCGACTAGAACACCAAGTAGACATAAGTACCATACAGAGAATCTTTAATTTAATAGTTTGTAATCCTTCACAACAACTTATTTTAATACTTGACCATCTAATTATTTGTAAAAGGTATATGATAGTTTATCATTGTAAACATAGTTTCATGTTGTTAATTTTTTAGGATGTTGTGAAATATTATAGACTTTAGGATGCACTTCTGCGTAACAAGTTGGAATCTCATTTTACTTGCTATTATATCTTGAAACAAGTATTATGTGGTGAAAGTTGAACCCTGCAAAGTATAATTTAAATGAACTAAAGGCGTAGGAACAGCCAGGTCCAATTGTCAGCATACAAGGATAAGATATTTTATGATTTTTTTAAAAAAACACAAGTCTTACAATTCTTAGCTTCTGTATGGATTTTACAAATCATAATAGTAGCCTGTATTCAAGTTTTCTTTTCACATTTCAATCAGTTACTGAGGGTTAATACAAAATCAAAGCTCAAATACAATTTGTAAGGTATGTGCAAAAACATTTTGTTTCAGATAGATTAAGCATGTTAATATTTATCTTTAAATAAGTAATGTCTTCGCTGTGATATTTATAGAATGCATGACCACAAAATCACATTTAATTACTAGAAGAAATGCACATTCATGATGGTCTGAACAATTTATCCACCCACTACTATGTCAAGATCTCCTTTAGTTTAGTGATGCTATTGAGATGATTAGTATTTATATCAAACATGTGATTTGAATTTCAAACCCAAATCCATTATCTTCAATTTACTAATACTAAACATAACTTTGTAGATATTTATCTGATTAACCAATGGATTCAAGTCATTCTCTGAAACCTCAGCATCTTCAATTCAAATAAAAATACCAACATGTTTAATTTTTCCAAAGGAGTTAATTTATTAATTATGTCTTTATTAAAAACATAAATGTAAAAAGTAAAACTAAAGGCACAAGTACTGACAATGGGGTGCTCTAAAAGTTTTACTAGATTCCATGAAGAGCAACCTTCTGTTTTCTCCAACCCAACTACTCTAAACCGTTATAAGGACAGAACTGGTTTATTTGACTAACCTAGGCACTGTGAAACTAAACCTACTATAACAGTATAGTTTTGAATTCACCACATATATCTATATGAAATATGACAAGTTCTTATTAAACATTACATGCCTATTACACAGAACAAAAAGTTAAAACTCAGATAATATAAAAATTTGAATTATAAACTATGTTTTCATTCCATATCCTCATGATAATGTTTATTAGGTTTTGCATCTAACAATGTAGAATGTCATGACATTCACTTCAATGCAATAATGCAGAAAATAACTTGTTTCCATCACCCCTAAGAATTTGATTTTCTTAACTAACCTTTTGTGTGCACCATTACCATTGTTCATAAAAGAAATAACAGCCTTGATAAAAAATGACAGATTAGTAAAGCATAATATCCCTTTGCTACATCTATATTTTCATTCATTTATAATATTATATTTCACTATAAATCTTTTATCAGATTCTCTAGAATTTTTCACACTGGAAAAGCAAGATTAACCCACTCACAACTTTTAAGAGCAGCAATTGTCATCCCTTTTAAAAAAATATAGTAGAATAAGTCTCCAATCTTCAAGGACCTGCCCACCATTTATTAACCTAACAAAAATGAAAGGGCAACCATATCAATTTTAGATTTCCTTTAAAACTCTTGGAAAAATTATGTCTGGTCCTGACTCTTAATTTCTTTCAAATAACCTACAGGCAACCAAGAACTATTTATTCATCAGAAGACGTTCTTGCACCCCACCCTTGAGAAAAGAATAGTTTTAAATCTACCCTTATTTTTCAGAAAATCATCTCAAATCTTTGTAAAGAGGAACCTCCAGTACTGCCAATACAACTCATTACACAAGTCTATCAAAAGATTTTTATCCTATCATTCCCCAAGATGGAGAACCTCTACTACTGTCAATACAACTCATTTATCAAGTGAATCAAAAGACCTTTATTGTATCTATCACCAAGATGGGGAACCTCCATTAGTACCTATGAAACTCATTTCATAAGTCCATCATCATCTTTTCTCAAGAGAAAATACACTTAAGTGACTTTAGGGAAATCCCAGGTGTCATAGTTTATGACCTTGTTCTTCCTTATTTGTATAATTGGTATTGATGGTGGCATAATTAGTACATTAAGCTCTAATATTTACACGATAACAGATTTTGCTCATCATAATTTGGTTCACATATTAAATAAGAAATAAAACAAACTCAAAAACATAACTAAACAAAATTATCTTGGCATTGTGACCAATATGTCACTCAAGCTATCAAAGAAGCATCCTGTTGCTCATAGTGGAGAGAATTTTTAAGATGTATTTACAGATTCACTGATTACAAGTCATAAAAGGTAATTATACCCATATACGAATCATTAGATATTTTTCACTTGAGTACCATGTACAGTTTTTAATCACTTTATTAAAAAAAAATATTGGCTTTCTAGAAGGAGTTCATAGAAAGGCTATTATGATGAAACTAGGGACAGTATGGTTATCTTATTCTGTTAACTTATTTTCTCTTGATAAAATATTCTACAAGCTAATGTTATTGCAGTTGACAAAATAATACATTGGATCAATAAGATCAAAGCCTCCAATTTCTTCATGCCAAACTTTGTAGGAGAATTATCAATTTCTCCAAATATAAATGGTACAAGAAAAACCTTAAAAGATTAAATGATCCCTTACTTTTTAGGTTGTGTTTAATAACGTAAAATAACATTTCTATCCCTGGAAACTTTTTTCTAGACCAGTGTTTAAACCAGCACTGTTTCCTCACAAAATTTGAAATAATATCTCAAACAGATAAGTATATCAGTTACCAAAAAAAAAAGTCCATTTTTGAAGAGAGGTTCATTAACTTCAAGGTAATGAAAAGAGCTGAGTAGTTGATACAGTGCTATCCAAGTGTTTCTACTTTCATTAACATGAAATAAATTAATTTTCCAACTCTTAAGAATGTTTTAAACTAAGATACCCGTGTCAGAGAAACCATTAATTATCTTAACTGTACGTTCATCACAAACAATTTCTATACCTTCCTCATCTAGTTGTTATACAAGCCAGACCTGAAATTAAAGCATGCTACTCAGTTGTAAATAACTAGAAATATCTCTAACACTATATGATAGTCAAATCCATATTTTTATTGATGTATTTACTGAAAATAAAGGTATATCATCAACACAAACAATGCAGTAAAAATAATTAATGTATTATGAAAGTGAAGACTTGAACAATCAATATTGCAACCTATGATATTTTGTTAAAAATTGTATTAGCTATCATAAAACTAACAAAGTAGATCATAAACATTAAATTTGTATATCTGTTATACAGATGTTTCACACTTCCATAGACATTTTCATGATAAAGTTAAAAAAATATTTATTCGTTTATTTATTTCTTGCATGAAGTTTCTATGAATTTTCACACACAAAATGAATAAAATTAATTTTGGAAAAATCCTCAAACTTTAGAAAGTCATAAAATGTATCTGTAAAAGACATTCATACCAGTAGGCAATCCAATAATTATATGCACTGATATCTTAACTGGTTAACAATTTTGTTACACACAGTTATAGTGTATGGTGTTCACTTACACCTGCCCGCAACTGTTGCCTAGTTATAAGCATACAATTCATGTAAACTTTTCATAACAAAAATAAAAAAGATATATATATTTCTTTCCAAGTTATTTAAAAAAAAATAAATCCACAAATGTTATCAAGACCTGAAGGAAATATTTCAACCAATTGGTCTGTCAAACAGATATTTTATGACAGTCACGAGTTCACCATTTTATAATTTTCAATTCTACATATATATATTTTAGTGAAATTAAGTAATTTATACCTAAATGAAGTTAAATGAATAAAAAAAATTATGACGAAAAACTGTTAAAAACAGCAAATCCCAACCTCTGATTAATTGTATCATAACCATAAAATATTCAAGCCAATAAACCAAAACATATTAACATAAATTACTTATTTATTTTTAATTTCATATCAATGTGCTTTGGTTTATGGTTTGAATACTTTATGGTTATAATATACTGATAGATGGTGTATCTCCACCTCAATGTGGGTTCTACTTCTTTAGTCACCTCCAAAACCTGGTATACATTTTATAATCTTACATTGTAGCTTGTATCCTAGGGTTCATTCCAAAAAAAAAGCAGCACATTTTTTATAAGTTTGTTTTTTAATTATTTTTACAAAATTTAATGTTAATATGTTTGTTTATGGCTTGAATATTTTATGGTTATAATATATATATGTATAAATGATATTAATATTCAAATCCATAATGGCTAACTGTGAAAATAACTGATACACAAGTGTTTGCAAGATTCATAAAATACAGTTAAAGCTATATAAGTGAATTATATGACTATGTCAAGAGTTAACTAAACTTTAAGTAAAAGTATCATATAATAACTTACTTGTTCAAACATTGTCTAGACATCCTAAGTTTTCTTCTTCAAAGTTTCAGGTATTTAAATACATCCAAATGGAACTTCATAGCATTAGCAGATATACAGTCAGTAGCCAGTACTAGCAGTAGTTAACTGTTACTTTAGTTTTTATGTATACTAGTTCAAGTTTTCTCCACTGAATTATACAGTTCAACAATACAGTACATTTCAAATTTATTTATTTAAATGTTTACTAGCAAAACAATATATTAAGTAAGGTAGTTGACACAATTTAATTTACCCAACTTACATTATATGTTAGACTTCTTGTTAGAAATAGTGTTACTACTAATTATTAACATTATGTTAAACTTTGGAAAATTAAGCTTATAAATCAAAAGAAAGTTGATCAAATTTCCTTTTCATAAAATGGCTTTCAAGTATTAGCATAACCAACTTATTAATTTGCTACTGATTATGCTAAGCCGAAGAATTTTGAAAGTGAAGAGACTGATCAAACACGAGTAACACACCAGTTAGGCTTAAAATAGAATTTCTAATTCTTGTACCTTTCTGAGAAAAGTAAAATCATCAGGTTTTGATATTCTAGTTTAACGGGAAGGAGACTAAACGATATAAGAAGACCAAAACAAACGACTTTCACAAAGCATAAAAAATAAAAAAACATATATTAACATTACTTAAACAGAATAACATCTTTACTCTTTGAAACAACATAAAATTTTGAACAAAAAATAAAAAGCTACATAATTTGAAAAACAAAATATCAGCTGTTCCTACTTCATAACCAACACGTATCTATAAACATAATCTCTAACTCATATTCTCCTACTCTCAAATTCTTATTTTATTTTCATTGGTCAAGAAACTCTTGTTTGCCCACTTGACGCAATTAAAAAAAACACATTTAAACTTAGACGCAACTTCCCTCTAGTATAATAGAAGAATAAGGAGAGAAAATGGAGGGTTATTTAAATTGAACTTAAAATCACACAGTATTACGATTTATCAAATAAGCTACTATCAACAAACTCAGTCTTTATTAGCACGAATATTAAAAGGATAAAACGTATATTATCGTTTTAACAAATGCTCAAATTTTAAGACTGAGGCACAGAATTAAGTGCAAAAAGTTCAAAATATTAGAACAGCGAAAACGTTTGCGATTAAGCAAAAATTTGTTTGTTTGTTTTGTAATTTCGCACAAAGCTACTCGAGGGCTATCTGTGCTAGCCGTCCCTAATTTAGCAGTGTAAGACTAGAGGGAAGGCAGCTAGTCATCACCACCCACCGCCAACTCTTGGGCTACTCTTTTACCAACGAATAGTGGGATTGACCGTTACATTATATACACCCCCACGGCTGGGAGGGCGAGCATGTTTAGCGCGACGTGGGCGCGAATCCGCGACCCTCGGATTACGAGTCGCACGCCTTACGCGCTTGGCCATGCCAGGCCGCGGTTAAGCAAAACTGTACAGAAGGCAGACTGTGGTGTGTGTTACGAAGAAATCGAACCATTAAACCGTCAAAGATACTTGAAAGAGAAAAAGTTTTTAAATGAAACATAAATACCTATTTATGTTTCACCACAGGAATGTAGTATCATATGCAGGCATGTCATACGATTTCTATATGTTGTAATTCATTATTAATTATTTAAAAGGTTTGTTTGCAAAGTTACTATTCAGGTTTAACCTAAATACAGTCCATAAAACCCTTGACGTTGCTTTCTTCTAATTTATGAAAATGACAGTATAAACAGGTTTATCATTGCTATATTGCAGAGCCATTTAAATAGTTGCTATCGATGTACTAGTCTTTTGCAACAGAGTAAAAGTGGGAATAAATATACCACGATTGTAATGGATTTTTTCATCCAGAGAAACATGTGCATTTCTTATCCAAGAAGTAGAAAACCTAGCATGGAAACTTGTTAATTAATCTATTTTATGCTTTGGAATTCTTAAGGAAACTTCACTTAAATGAGGAACAAAACTTTGAAACAGCCTTGTTTGTGAAAATGTATCAAGTCCTTGGAACCAAAGAGGCCAAAACAAAAGCTATTTATCCGTCTTCAAAAGCATTTATTGAAGTAGATTTGAAAGCCACGACTTTTGAGAATAATCGAAACAATGCATGATTCTAGACACTAAAATTTAGGAAGGATATTAAATGGGAGAGTTCATTCAGTAGCGACTTAAGGGAGTATAAGTAATTTTGTTTAGCTTACGTTGAGTTCGTCCAACTTTCAGCCTAATGTTCAAATAAATTGGTCGTTACGAGCCATAATATAATAAATGTATCGTTGTTAATACGTTTTTTTTCTATTTGTGAAGTATAAAATAACGATTTTAATAAACAATATCTTGGTTTTTGGGTAAGGTTTGCCACTGGTCGAAAGTTAATTATAGATAATGAAAAGATACTTTCCGAGTCTGGTTATCAAACTCAAGAACAAGCACTTTGGCTTATAAAGCTTTAATTTAAGTTCAGACCAATTTCCCTTGTTTATTTGCTTTTGTTCACGAGTCTAAGATAATCTATCCCTTTGTATAAAATTATTTAAAATTCTAGGCTAATTATTCTGGTTTATGCATTTCTAATTTACGACTCTGTACCAAATCCTTCAGTTTATATGATTTTTATTTACACATTTAGACTAATTTCTCTAGCATATATACATGTATATATTTACGAATTTGGATCAATTTCTGTAGTTTATATGTTTTTTTCTCTTCTTTTTTTCGAGTCTTGATCAATTTGTTCGTTTTATATCTTTTACGATACTAAATTATTGTGTGAGTGTACTACCACTAGTACAGCGGTTAGTCTACGGATTTACAATGCTAAAATCAGGTGTTCGATTTCCATCGGTGGTCTTAGCAGATAGCCGGATGTGGCTTCGCTATAAGAAAACACACACACTACCAGTCATAATGCATGCCCTAGATCCAAGATAAACAGATTTTTAGTTTCATAAGTGAAATACACTTGTATTGTCGAACACTTTGATCTCGAAAAACGAATTTATTCCGATATATTTGGCCACAAGCAATACAATCACGAGTTTAAAGGGTCATTAATATTCAAATTCGGTTTACATTTAGTTAAAACTAGCAGTCAAGACTTCAGTCGTAATTTTGATATGTTTCCGATCCTGAGTTTAAAGATTCAACACAGAGCCCCCCAAAAAAAATCATCTTCAAACGATACGGGTTATTCATATGACACTGCTTAACATGTCATTGTCTTGAACTCTGTTTTAAAATATGATAAGCCATACTCAAGACAAAAAGCTTATTTGTCAGATTTAGTGCAAACCTAAATGAGAATTCACCTAATTTTAAAACGATAATCTCTAGAAGGCAACTAAACAACACCATCCCATGAAAATTTAACCTCCAAATCTTGCAAGACACCCATGACGCAAGAATGCATTTAGCAATTGTTTTTAAACATTGTTTCCTCTGAATTTCGTGCAAACCCACAAGAGGGCTATCTTCGCTAGCCATCCCTAATTTAGTAGCGTTAAGACTAGGCTACGCAGATAGTCATCACCAACTAACGCCGACTCTTGGGTTACTCTCTTACCCAAGAGAAACGGCATGTTTGGTGTGACAAGGACATGAACCCGCGACCGACAGATTACGAGTCGAGCACCCTCACCACCTGGTTCCTTAAAGAGCGATAATCTCTATTGTATATAACTAAAGTTAAATAAACACTTATCAATTTTTTTACGATAATAATTTATTCTGGTTGGTTTCAAAACTGCACGAAGAAGGTTATCTGTTGTTCGAGTATAGTAAATGTTAGACTATGCCTAGCGACGGCTTCTACAAGATATTGTTCAAACCATAAAATAATCATAGATTTTTTTATCAGAATGGTGACTAATAGCCGAAATATTTTAACTTCACACTTTTAAGATCTGTTAAATAAACTTTTATGAACAAAATTAAAAGCATAATAATAACAAAATTTTTTAACTTACAAATACAATACACACGAAGCTTCAATCATTGCGTATATATACATTGTTTTTTCAAGTTTAACACAAACAAATACAACCACAAAGCTCATAAATCTCTAATGTTTATTTGAATTTAATGAATAACCACGCTAATGGAAATCGGCGGGAAACAAGATAAAAAATAGTTTACAAGAGTGAACCAAAGAGGCATACTGTAGTGAAATTCTATATCTTGCACATTATAACTACAAACCATCTAAAATTTGCTTTTAAAACAGGCATGCAAAAAGAAAGTTGAAACAGTTAAAAAAAATTGGCAGAGTAAACAAGTTATTCCAGCCATTAAATTTACTTTTAAGAAAACTACCTTGCAACAGAAATGTTATATAAACGTGTAGAATATCCATTATAACCATTAAATAAAGTATTAACATCAGTTTGGACCAAATAATGACAATTACAAGGTGTTTGGAAAGTCACTGTGCACTTATATATTTATTAACAGACAAAATTGCACAGTGACTTTCCAAACACCCTGTAAAAAAAAAAAGACTTTACTAATTACATCCAACATAAATTGATACTGTGCCATAACTGTTATCAAAATTGTCTAGCAAGTCCTAAACTCCTTAATTAAAAGTTTCCCTAAACTATCATAACCATCTAATTAGTTTATTCATTTCTCTTTTCAAAATAAGCAAACACAGACATGAAAACGAATCGAAATATAAAAGACAAAACGTGAAATAAAAGCATCATACTGATGTTTAATTTTATATTCATTTCCTCAAACATATTCTTAGTATCAATAACAAATATAAGAAAAACAAAATCTGTGATAAGCAGTAGCAGTACGTTTACTAATTATCAATCTAAAAAATATTAATGTCAAATACGTTAACATGACCCTTTATTACCTTCCTTCATTCCTCATAAGCTGCTATCTTATTTAATTAAATGGTAAAACCTGTTAGATCTATTTTGTTAAAACAAAACAAACGTACAATACAATAAACACTGAAGTTCAGAAAATTATTGACCTTTGTCATACGTTTTCATTGTTTGGTTCTCACTCTCTTCATATATAGAAAACCAAGATTCTGGGATAATCTGTTGTTATTCTGGTTGTCACACTCTTCATACACAGAATACCAAGATTCTGTGACAATCTGTTGTTATTCTGGTTGCCACACTCTTCATAGATAAGAAACCAAGATTCTGTGATATTTGTTGTTCTGTTTGCCACACACTTCATACACAGAATACCAATATTCTGTGATATTTGTTCTGTTTGTCAAAATTTTAGTTACATGTTCTGTTATATTTTCTCTTTCTTTAAATTTAGCTGGAATACGTGTTTTAATCCATGAAAAATCTTTTCTTTAAGTGAAGTTAATTTTTCTTGACCAATCCAAAGAACTGTTTCACTCTTACTCTGTTTATCCAATAAACAATTATACTTCAAGAAAATATTCAAGAAAAATAAAAAAATAAGGTTTCTTTAGAATTTTGAAATTTCACACATATTTAAAAATGTGCAAGTTTAAATACACACAAAGTTGAGGCCCATAAACACAGACATAATTTACGTATACTAGTTGATTTATTGTGTTTAGACAGACTTCAAATCATTTCAACCATTTCTGTTGTAACAGATGTTCCACACATTATTTTAATTACTTAAACAAAACAACCTGATACAAAGCTTAAGAAACAGTTTACTAACCAGAAAAGAGCTGGACTTTTGTAACACACCACATGATAATTTGAGAAAAATCCTCTCTTTATTAACAAATGTTTGAAATATGTATGTAACAAATTTTGATTAGACAAGTACATTCTATCATACGTTAATTACAGATTGATAGATGGAGTGATTACTAATATTTATGATATAAAATAGCTTTTATATACTCAGCCATGCCAAGCCACAAAACTAGTGAACTGTACTGAAAATAAGTGATTTTGCCTTCTGAGGTGTAAATAAATAGTCACAGGTTTAAGTTTTTAAATATAAAACTACTTCCACCTTTAAAATATCAGTGCAAAATTAAAAATTGCAGTTTATTAAATTCAATATAAATGTCACAAATTAAAATCTATATTTGTGTTCAATAGATCAGAATTATCTGTGATTTCATAAAACAAATTTTTTACACATAACTCAATGTATCATATTTGAATTATTAAAACAAAACTCACATTTCACTAATTCTGACAATGAAATTGCTAAACAAGAATCAGTTATTCTTATAAAACAATTATATGATATAAAACTCCATTTAAAATAAACAAATGAACTGCTCAAATGTCAAACAATGAACTACGCATACAATAAATGCATAGCCTGTTAAACTGTGTTCCTGGCTGTTCTGATTTCCCTGATGAGGAAATTTCTACACAATTCAAATTATAAGTGAATGAAAAAATAAATTAAAGTTGCTTTAAAGGAGGAAAGAATTACATATTACACTGAAACACTACATACATAAAAAGGAAGTTATTATTTCAAGACTGAATTAAGCAAATATCCATTTCAAGTATTGCAGAAATATCAAAAAATGTCCTCAATATGATGTGCAAATAAACACACACACACACACACACATATATATATCTACATCTTTTTATGTAAAAAATGCCAAAATAATTTTTCATGAGATGAAAAACAATTTAAAGTCAACTGAGTTTATTCCTAAATATTCATGATTGTTTTTAAGACTTCGAAATTTACTTAACCTCTGTGTGCAGGAAGATACATAATGAAGAGTTTTGTCCAACATGTTATAACATACTAAAAATACAATTAGAATCAAACAATTTAAGAAAGAAACTATTATAAAATTATAATAGTTATAACAAAAAAATTAACAACAAGCAGATTACAAGTAAATGTTGAAGGCATTAGACAGCAAGACTGGGTATTAATTATACACATTTAATAATACATATAAAATGTTTGGTACAAAACAGTGGCAGACATGGAACAATATTGTAGTTATGAAATGTTTCTTTCTTCTCTGATGAATGTATGAAACTTCGTGATTTTCTTTACAAGTAGGAATGCCACTAAAACAGTAAATAAACAAACAAAAACCATAAAACCTGTTCCACACTGCATAAAAATGCACAGAACAATGAGAGAAATTCCAGTCAACAATTAAACAGTGCATTTTCAGAAACGAGCACGAAGGTAAACAGCAGAAATATCATGTTCTCCATACCCAAACCTTTTTGCATGCTTGTAAACCTGAAAAAACAAAAAAAACAAGAATGCAATCAAAGAGTAAACACTCAGTTAATGTAGAAACAATTGTAACTGGAAATAGATCTTCCGTTAACTTAAGAAAACTACTATTTTATCCTTTGTAATGTTAAGTTTAGTATGTGATTTGATGAGGTGAAGATGGTTAGATACCTTTATATTACACTATGTAACAAAATTTTTACTTTGTCTTGTTCCTGGGCAGAAATGTTGTTTCCAAATTGCTTATGCCTAAAGTAAATGGAAAAGAACTATTTTTCTTTTCAAGCTTTGTTTTTGTGACCTGCAAGCATATAACAAAAACATGATGGGAGACTATATTTGGGGGCTGATAAGTGAAAGTGACTTACATTACAGTTGCAAATCTCAAAAACTACTCACTTCTAAACATTTTTGTTCATTTTTGTATAATTTAAGTATAAATACATGTAAATCTTGATTCATATGTCATTTTATTCTGACCTTATGCAAATGAAAAATGTGCAAATTTGCCCATTTTTACATAGAAAATAGGTTAGTTTCTCAATTTCATTATCCAGGTCACAAAAGCAAAGTTTGAAGGGAATAATGGCCATTTTCTGTATTTTTACAACATAAACAATTAAGAAATAATGCATACTCTCCAGGAACAAAATTTGTGTTACATAGTGTTATAAATTTGAAAAACTTTTAAATACAAGTTTTCTATTTACCTAAAATTATCAGCTTAATGTAAAGATACAGTATTTTTTTTCTAAAACAATACTATATTTCGAATAATTTGAAAAACAAGCATGTAACATAACCACCACGAAGACTGTATAACTTAATAGATTTTCAAAGATGAAAGATATCAAAATAACTTATAAATTAATTTTCAGCAAGTTACCAAATATAAGAAACATTTCTTCAATTCATAATAAGAGAGTTTGTAAACATATTTTACTATATTTAGAAGATTAGTCATCATTTATACATAAATTTAAGATTCATTAACTTCTCCCACAAATAATACTTCACAAGTGCTAGGTAAGGAATAAGCTAAAGTTATTTTCTTGAGATGAAACAATGCATCACTTTTAGAGAGACAGCAGGTTATTGAATTCAATATTGTCAACAGCACGTGTATGTCTGATTACATAATATAAACTGGAACGATTTACTGCATATCCCTATATTTCAAAATATCTCAAAAAGTAGTGTACATTTGAATAAGTATCATTATAGGAGCTTTGCACAGAAAATAGTCATAGATTTGTTATAAAAATGAACTCATAATTATCATAGATAAAATTATTAAACAATGTTTTTAATAACACCAGTAAGAGTTAGGCATTAGCTATTCACTTTTAAATCACGACACTTAGGAACAGTTGTAAAACTGTATTTCTGGAGAGGATTTAACAAAGTACCACTCAACTCCCTCACACCAAGCATTTACATTAAACATTTAATTACACTACTTTCTTATCATGGTTTACAAAAAAACTGTTAAAAAACAGTTCATAAGTTACACTTTAATATCATATACATTATGTTCTTAATTTTATACTGCAATATTAAAATACAAATAAAGAATTTTCCTAGTATAAGAACACCAATAAGTATAAGAATAGATATTTATGTGAGCAGAACCAGTGTTTAGGCCATATTGAGTGAGCCTGCCAAAGAGTTCAAGACAAATAATGTTGATTTATATGGGTCTGAAAAACAGGCTTAGAGCAAACAACACCATTGAAAAATACAGCTAAAACTGACTTGTGTGGGTTTGAAAAATAGGCTCAAAGCAAATAACACCATTCAAAGACACAGCTAAAATTGACTTGCGTCTAAGACTCACAGCAATAAAACAGTTCTTGCAAATATCTTGTTTCATATTTTTCTATTCTATCCCCAAAACATTACAACACTTGAAAATTTGTTTATTATTTGTCTAAAAATTAAATATTTCATTACAATTGCTAAAATAGGAGGTGATCATAAAAATTTGTACATTAAAGGACTGGGTTTAAAAACTAACCTCGTTTACTGTGGCAGCCAGAGGTAAAGGTTGCTCCAATTGGTCTCCAATAGCTAATGCTAAACGTAAATCTTTCTGCATATGTTGTAATGGCATATTTGTGCCAAAACTTCCCTCAACAATAGCTATACAAAAATTAAAAAGAACAATCTATATATTAGTTTGTCATAACTTAAAAATCAAGCTGAAACAAAAGATAAATTAAACAAAGAATAATGCACTAATTGAAAAGTTCCCAAGGTACAAGCTATAATGTGACATTATAAAATGTAACCTAGGTTTTGGAGATGACTTCACATTATAATGCCCCCACGATTGAAAGGGCGAGCTTGTTTGGCGCAACGGGAATGCAAACCCGCAACCCTCAGATCATGAGATGCGCACCCTAACACGCTTGGCCATGCAGAGCCTGACAGACAGTGTATCCCCACTCCAATGTTGGTCCTACTTCTTCAGTCACCTTCAAAACCTAAGGTATATCTTATAATCTCACATCATTGCTTGTATCCTGGAATTTTTACAATTAGTACAGCATTCTTTGTTTAATTTATTTTTGTTTTTGAAGTTTATATAACTAGTTTTCAATGCAATCTTTTCCTTGTGATTTTGCTTATTTAACTTCATTAAAGTGTATTCATTTTCACTAAAATATACAGGGTGTTCAGAAAGTCACTGTGCAGTTTTGAAAGCAGCAATAACAGCATTCATTCAGTCTATTGCAAGCCAGCAACTGATAGTGGTGTTTAGAAACAAAATAAGAAGGATCCAAGCCTGTATTGATGCCAACGAGGGTCACTTTCGACATTGATTATAATTGTCATTCATATTTACCTCCTGTATTCAATATTGAAACATGTCTGTTGATAAATATACAAGTACAGAGTAGCTTTCCAAACACCCCATATAATAGATTAACAATAATAATATGGTACCAGATGAGACACTGATAATGAAACAGTCTAGAGCTTACATATAATCATGCTAAAGTTATTTTTGAAAACTGTAGTAATATGTGGACACTCTTGCTGTTTTAATATTTCAAACTGATGTTCTGGGTTCCTTACAAACTTTTATAGCAGGTCTGTGCCTTATTAAAAGAGAGATATATTTCAACACTGTAGCAAAACGTTAAGAAAAGACTCAAACCACAATAAATTCTAACTGGTCATCAAGATTTATGAATCCTGTTTTTGTCATGTTTCTGCAGAATGCGATTCCACATACTGCTATTTTTTAACTTAAGGTCTCAGTGAACTTTTGGTAAATACATAAGTATTATGAAAGCTTCTTAATTCTCCATTATTATGTAGAAGGGAAACATTTCACTACAGTATTAAATAAATAAACAATAGCTGTAAACAAAAGATCGTACAAAGTTTTAGAACTAGACTAAAAAATCACTGAACCTGAATAATACATTCAGTAATGAAACAAAACTTTAATCCTTTAAAATATGCTGTCATAGTGCTGAGGTTTAAACCATTCATATGGGATTTTTTTTCTAGAAGTGGCTTCAAACTTACTGAAAATGGAACATGAAAACACACAGACTTCACACCATTATGAAACTCAATGCACACTGAATATAAAACACACAAGATATAGTACTATTATGAAACTCAATGCAGACAGAATATAAAACACACAAACTTTAATACTATTATGAAACTCAATGCAGACAGAATATAAAAAACACAAACTTTAATACCATTATGAAACGTAATATAAACAGACTAACTTTCCACCTCTTTTATGGCCATTAGAAGACACACCACTTTATAGCTAACTAAATAGCTCTAATTTTTCCCACTATTCGTACAGTCATAAAAAAACAACAATAAAACTTACAGCCCGTAAGTAGCTCTAGCTTTTCATCATTCGTACAACCAAAGCACACAACCAAACAGAGAGAGGCCACTTTCAAAATAATATTTGAAAATAAGAAAACTCCAAATTATCATCACCTTGGCCTTTTTCAGTTACTGCTGGACAGCTGAGAGATCCAAGTTCTAAGATTTCTAGAAGATCTTTCTGAGAGAGTCCTGCTCTATCTGTCAATGCCATGGCTTCAGCTAAAGAGCCAACCGTTGTACCCAAAATCATATTAAGTATGAGATTACTTTTTGAAGCATTACCAATATCCCCTGCAAAGAAGAAAATAGTAAAAATTATAACAAAATCACCTTAACTACGAGATCAAGTTTGGAATCAATGTCAAGATCATTTTGAATACTATAAGGTATAACTGTGTTGACTTCAAAGACCCTTTCAGTGATATTACTACAAAACAATTAGGATAGCACAAAGACAAGATAATGTTGAGTGAAATTTTACTTTGAGCCATTTACAGTACTTTGTAGTAAATAAATAATTGCAATTTAACCAAAATCACTTTGATTGTCAGTTTTTTTTGGTTAATTTAGTAATGTTTGAAGTAGAACACTATCATTTTGACTGTGAAATTGCTTTTGGAAATATCAATGACCCTAAAATGATCATGAATTACTTCAAAAACTCAAAAAATCATGTTTTTTTTTCAACATTTATATGAAAGTGATAACAGTATTTGATAAAACTAGTATATGCAAAACAAACTATTTCTCGCCTAAAAAGAAAGACTGCTTTCCCATTGCTCGAAAACAACTGGCACAATCTTCAAATAAAGACTTCTCGCCTGCAGCCAATATAATCAAATTTCCTTCTTCTGCAGGTTTTTTGGACCCTAATACAGGTGCTTCAAGGTAGCGTCCACCTCTTAGTTGTATAGCCTGTAGATAAAAGAACAAGGTAGTCAATTTTTGTTTATATAAACTTCTCTCAGAAATAGAACTTAGATAAAAACAATGTAAACAGTACAAACATATTATGAGCTAACATATCTAATGTTAAAAATTGCTTTATTGAGATCTGACAGATTTTTTCTATCCAACTCTGCTATTATGGGATATACATCTGATTTTGAGAGTTCTTATCTGCTAACATATACACTTATTAATTCTATGCCCAACAAAATAAGGTAAGCCCACAGTCAACAAAGCATAGTTATGTAATATTCAGGAGCACAGTGCCCACTTAACTGAAACAGCTTGTGAAGCACAGTGCCTACTTCACTGAAACAACTCATGAAGTTACCATTCAAAAATGTACAAGAAACAGAAGTGGCTCACAGTGGTGGTCACATCAGGCCTCAAAAGGAATGACACAAACTACAGTTTTTATCTATGTCTTACCATACAGTTCTATTTGTTAGTTGTTTGACAGCTACAGACAATATATGTACAAGTTAATTAGTGCATTTCTGAAATTTTCATTATGTCAGCTTCACACAGAAAACATTCACTATTTTTACAGAAAACTTACAAAATTATTACAGAAATACAGTATGTCAGTCCAGCAGCTTAGCATCTTTATGTCACTTCTTCAAAATCTAGTGTAATTTGATTTCATTTTTCTTAAAGCTGTTTCAAAAGGCTTCATTCAGTGTACTTTTGTCAACTATAAAGTTCAGCAGATTTTTGGTTTGTTCACGGTCTGAACTTAATGGTGGCCACTTTTTGATTAACCCATAATTCTCAATAGGTGCTGGAAGTTTGTGATCTTTACCTCTCCAATACTTCATAATACTTGGTGAGCAGCTTAGGTTCTTTGCAAGTTTTCTTATAATTCAACCAGCATAACACAAAGACACGACACCCACAAATGGTTTTAATTCTCAATGTTTCAACAGTTAGCTGGCACTGCCACACTACATTAACAACTGGCAGTAATCTATTATCATACAAAGACACAACATCCACAAATGTTTTTAATTCTCAGTGTTTCAACAGTTAACTGGTATCAACACACTACAATAATGACTGGCTGTAATTCAGTAACATTCAAAGACATGACACCACACGTTTCCAATTCTTCTTATTAATACTTTACTGGTACAAACACACTACACTAATAATTAGCTGTACTGAAATACTGATTTCAAAAACAAAATATTATCCTTTCAATACCTGTATGAACAACTCAGAATGTGAAAATCTTAAATATTTGTCAGCAAAGGGTGGAAGAGAAACTAACATCATTAGGATGATAATGCTATACCGCTGTGTATTTAGACCTAACATCTTGAATAACTCTTGAAACATCAACTGCATTTAATAGTTTGTTGATATGTATTGCTTTTCTCCAACAATTCTACATTATACATGTCAGTCATGCATGAATTGGCCAGTCATGACTATTTTTATAGCATTTTAAGCTACTCAGTTTCATTTCACATATGCATCAAATCAAAATTACAGGAGCAATGCGATATTATAGTAAACTTGAATACCACTGCTTATATATAGTTCATGTATGAACAGCACTAAACACACCTTAGTACAAAAGAATATCAATGTGTATCACAATTTTATTCTCAATTCTAAGAATGACGATAAATGTGAGTTTGTGATAACAGTTACGTGTCACATGTATAAATTAATTGGAAAGAATTAAGCTTCCACAGACATTGAAAAATAAATATATACTGCAAAAACTGTTTAAAGTGTTGACAAGTTCTGTTTGGAATTTAAACTTGGATTAACTAACCTACAACAAATGTTGCACAAGATGGTTTCTGTTTTGTTTTGTTTTTTTAATTATATTTCTGAAGTTATCCAACCAAGAGATGCAGATAAGCCTAGTTGTTTTGCACCATAAAAACCAAACCAACCAACCAACCACGAATACAGTGAAAACAAAATTGATTGATAATAGTGGCATACCAAAATTGTCATGAAATGTTTTCTCAGTTTCATATTTAATGTCCTTTAGCTTGGTTATGTTTTAAGAGTTGTTTTTTTCCAGGACAATGACAGTAATTGATCAAGTAAATCAAAATAATTGTAAGTGTTTTTTTCCAACTACAAAAATACACTTACAATTATTTTGATTTACTTGATCAATTACTGTCATTGTACTGTTTTATTTATTATACATATTAGTTAATACAGACTGTTTGTTTGTCTCCAATCTCCACGATACCTACATTTCAGACTCAGCTGTTCCTAATTTTAACTAGACCATAATTAAGGGAAACAGTTAGTAGCATACACCTATATTTCAAACTTAGCTGTCCCTAATTTCAATCATAGACCATAATTAAGGGAACCAGTTGGCAGCACCTACAGTCTAAAGCAGTTACTGTTAACCAAGTAATGAAATTAACCATCACCTTTATCATGCATACACAGCTGAAAGTACAAGACATGTTTGGTAGCATCCAAAATCCTTCAATCTCTAGTCCAATTTTCTAACCACTAGACCCCGTTTGGGTTTTAGTTTTAGCTGCTATAACTTTACTTCAATATTCTACTTTACCTTCCTGTAAACCTCATACAACCAGAAAAACTTGATAATGTACAGATGGGATTTCAACATATTTGACTGTACTTAAATACTCTAACTACAGTCTGGCTGATATTACCAGCTCTGATGATCCAAATATTGCTGAGTCATTTTAACCTACCTATAGCTTACTTACTAAGCTAAACAAATTATCGTAGTGTTTAGACATTCTATTCCAGTGCCTTTTTTTAGGTTTTAAAATGCATATTTAAAAACTACATGAATTTTTATGGTCACCTAAATCTCTGGATCTCAATGGCTTAGAAAAGAACATCAAATAATTTTACTTGAGTGCAAATGGTTAAGTACTACAAACACTTGATTTTTTATTATTGTAATACATATTTTAACTAAAAGGTAAAATATACTAAACTTCTAAATCTGGCCTAATATAATTTAATAAAACAGAACATACACAATTTTACTAGCTCAAATGAACACTTTTGTAAAACACAACACTCAGATCACTCTTGTTTACATTAGTTCTATAGGAAAGAGCCATCAGGCTTCCATTTGCTGTTTTTGAAGTGAGGCTTACTGTTACTATGGTTAAGAAAGTAGAAAAATAAAGCCATAAAATAAAATATACCATAAGTACAAATGTTAACAGTTAAAACTCTGCAGGCAAGTAAATAGAAACTACTGATAAGTGCACATTAAAAAAAAACTATATTATTGATTATTTCTATTATTCACATTAAAAATACCTTTCATTAAAACTGACTTAGTAAAGGCTTTGTAAATTTACTTACAAATCTTCAGTAGAAGTACTTTTAAAATTCTGATTTTTGTGTGGAACAAGTTTTAATTTTTACTACTGTTCACCAAATTTTGTGAAGATGTGTCTGGTAATTTCAGTTACAGTACACATAGTTTCACAGTACCAAGACTGGCCAAATAAAACAACTCTCTCCTTTACAGTTAATTAACACACAGAAACTTTATCACAAAAGATAAACAAGACATACAATAAAGATTGTGCGTCTGAAATGTTGCAAATAAAGCTGCAACAGAGATCAACGTTACCACTTTGAGAATCATACACTTGTCCATAATAACACTGGTCACAAGAGGTCATCTCATATTTCATTAATATATATTAAAAAATATTTTATTTGTGAACAAATAGTTTATTGTGCTATAAAAAAATAAAATAAGTCTTTATTAAAAATATAAATTAATAATATAATAATCAAGTAATTTCAATTCACCTTAAATATATGATTACTTGTTAGAATTAACATGGTGTAACAAATTCATCACATTTATTATTGGTCTTTACATGATTAATTTTTTATTACATCCTCTTGTGGCATCACAGTGAATTACTTAGTAGCATTTCTCCAAGGAACTATCTGATTAGAGCATCTAATGAGATCACAGGGAGCTATCACACCCTCTAATAACACCATAAAGAACCATTACTCTCCTTCCTGGTATTAAAGGGGAAGTATTGTACCCTTTATTGGTGCAATAGAAAACAATTTACCTTCTAGTGGCACTGTCAGCTCTGATGTCATCTAATGATACACACAGAGACAGTAAAATGTGCAATTTGAACTAAAGAATTTTAAAAGTAACAACTCAAACTGAGCTTTAGGTAATTTAAGTATTTCTTAGAATTTCTACAAAAATACAAAGCCATTCATATTGGGAATATCAGTTGACCAACATATGATTGTAAAATATTGTTCCAAATGTCCTGTTGTTTAGTCACCTTTTCACAATATTAGAACTTGTAACAAGTTCATCAGCAAAATCTGCAATCAACCACCACCTGTTTCATGTATACATACCCTGAAATACTTATGTATATATTAAAACAATGTTGGGAGGCATGCACACACCCACCTATCTAAATGTATATGCCTAACAACTGTTTTAACAGTTGTGTGTATATTGTACAACATATAAAATCTTGTCAAAGTTTATAAAAAGAACTAACATTAATTCTCAGAACAGCATATGCTTATTTATTGATAGTTTTAAGTACAGTTTTCTTAAACCTGTACTAAAGCAGAAACTTTTCACAAGTTGTGTTAGTTTACCTCTTTGTCAAATATAGGCTGTACACAATGAAAGCTCAACTAATGCTAGGCCTAAGACAAATGAGATACAGATTTCAGTGTCTGCAATTAGAATTCTTTTGTGTTATTCTAGAAATCTTGTTGCAATGAAGATACTAGCTTGATCCCAAATATTTAACAGGTCCCTGCTAGTTCTCTATATTACACACATTCAAAAATACACATAATATTCTAAACTCACCTAGAAACTGATGGAAATGTTATAAATGAGCGAAATATACACAACTGTACTTACTTCTGCTATGTCCTGAGAGCTTTCAGAATCTATGGAAGTCATTTCAACATAGCCCTTGTTACTCCTTATCTCTCTTAAAACTCCACAGTTGCCAAATACCATCTAAATATTAAACATCATTATGAAATATTTAACTCAGATATTACCTATAAAGAAACAAATATCAATTTATGTACACTATGTCCAACTAACTTTCTTCCTAGCAAAAGACCTGAAGTTAGAATAAATCTTTACCATGTATATAATTCATGAAGTTTTAATTAATATTTTAAAGAGCACATCTGGGAAGTATCAGCAACTACTAATATCAATCAAATCTGGGTAATACAATTGATTCAATTCCAAGTTTATTATTCTAAGATTCAGACAACTTAATAGATAGCTATTTGAAACCTGAAATTTTATGATTATTTCAGTCTGTGGATTTATAAATACTCAGCAGTGTTAACATGTTCTCCTCACTGTTCTTTCTTTTTACAAAACAAACATTTTAATTTCAGATAAGGTAATGTGTTATATTGTTTACCATTTAACTTGAAATATCAAACTATTAACAGTTTCAGTCTCTTACTTTATTAAATCATACCATAAGGCTGTTAATGCTTTAAGAATGACAACTGATTTATAGAAATCTACGTGTGTGTGTGTGTGTGTGTGTATCCTTGTGCAAGTACAAATAAAGTCCAAACTTACATTTAAGAACTTTTGTAAAGTATTCCAACACCCTATACAATTTAGTATTTACAAAAAAAATAAATAAAAATTTCAGTTTTAATTAAAGTCTCAAACAAATTATTTCTAAAAAGGTCTTGGGCTCTTGGCTAAATATCACACATGCTTCTGAAGAAATTCAAGGGTATTTTTGTTTGTTAAAAAACTTAACTCTCAAAGGGGCATTTTTGGGTGTAAAAAAGTCAGAGCTAACAATTTTACAAAATCAATAAACATGTAACCAAAAACTGTCCAGTAATTCTTATTCATTTAACCTCCGATTCAGAAGAACCAAACACAGTGGTGAAACATTTACACACTACTAAACTTAATGTTTGTTATATTCGGGTAAGTTCCTGCACAGAACCATCCAACACATATTCTGATATACTCTAACTTTTACATCCAATTCATTAGAACCAGAATTAGTTGTCATATTCAGATACAATTTACTTACATCTGAACACAGTGGTCGTATAAACACTACCACATTTATGTTTGCCACTACTGAACCTCCAGGCCAACAATGAGTTTTAGGTTATTGAATTGCTAAGCCATTACTAAGCTTGGTGCTTAAAAACACAAACTGTTGTATCTGTGAATAAATTACATAATTATTGTTTTTATTTTTTGTAAACATTTGTCACTATTTAATACTTTCAAGATGTGATTTGTGTAGATTATTTGGTTTATTTTTTTAGCTACTGATGACCAAAGCTATGTTCATCAGCATATACTGAATCAGTGAGAAACTCAGTAGGGAATATATCATGGTAAATGATATGTCTAAAAATGTTATAATAGACTCAGTTTATTAAATAGGTCATTTACACTAATACCTTTTGAACCCTGATAGAAACTGTATAGTGTGAGTTTTAACTTCAACTAAAAATCTAAAAATCACACAAAATTTTATACTTTCATACACATTGTGAACCATTAGATTATAAAAGATAATTACCTCTTTGGCAGCTTGTGGATCAGATACACAGCTGAATGTGATATCTGATGCAGCAACTACATCACTTGGAGTCTGTCCTTGAACTGCTCCAGCCTTCACAAAGTCTTTGCACTATAAAGTAATCTTTATGTTTTCAATTCCAACCTGACAGACTGAAATTTCAACAAATGACCAAAGCTAACCCACAAGATGACTCAACATCAAGAATTTGTGAAGGAAAAATAAAAAAACAAATTAATGTTAACTAAATTATCCTTAATATCATTATTGAGTTTGTTAACAATTAAAAGCTGAACTTTTAAATGAGACAAAATTTGAAAGACTTGTGTATTTTACTGTGAGAAAACAAAGATGGAGGTATCAAAAATACCACCATGAAAATTGTGTTTAAGATTTAAAAAATAGAGAATGTAGATTTCACTTACATGTACACATTACACAACTCAGGTATTTGTTAAATATAATGACTTGTTAAATATCTTTAATAAAAGGACAGATTTATCAGATGTTTAAGGGATGCATTTTTGCATAAAAATAAAGTTTTATTTATTGCAACAAATACCAAAATCTCACAAGTGCAATATGCACAATGTCAAGTACCTTTAGTAAGATCAATGTTCTTCGTCTCATATTTAAAATCCAAATATGAAGTACGTAAAAAGCATATCAAGGAACTATTAGCATATTTTAAACTGTGAAAATTAACTTAATATTACAAATACTTAGAAAATATTGTTCCTATTTACTGGTGGTTGACACTTGTGTAGGTTTGTTTGATATTTAACAATATGTAATTGTAAAGTCAGGGAACGTTCTGGTACTGTATGGGTGAAGTCAAGGAATGCTCCAGTACTGTACAGGTGAAGTCTGGTAACACCTTTGTACTGTATAGGTGAGGTCAGGGAACACTTTGGTGGTACTGTGTAAAAGTTGGAGAACACATTCATACAGTACAGGTAAGTTGGAGAATACTTTGATATAGTATAGATGGAAACTGCCATATTGCAGCATAATTCAGATCTAAATCATCAGTTTGTTATCAATTATAGCTTAGCAGAAACAAATTTCAGGTTTGCTAATTAGAAATGGATATGTTACGTGTGGTAAGAAGGCAATAATTATGGTGACAAAAGTTATCATGTTTCTACAAGACATGAAGCTCACAACTTCTGTTATTAATTTAAATTCTTACAAAATGAATCAGCAATAATCACACCTTTACTAACCCTATTCAGGTAGATATTTCAGTTAACTAAATTTAAATGGCTGAAAAAAAATGTTTTAAAACTATTTTTAAATTACTTTATTACTATGATCATATCACATAGCACAGACATCTGGTGCTGAACTGTATAAGATATCATGAATGTTTATAACTAACTACCAAAATATAATTTGAATTATATTGTAATCATAAATTACTCCTTAACACTTATCATTTTTATACAAAAAAAACAACACTACCCTCAGAAAAATAGAAATATTTACGTATACAAAAGCTAAAAACCTTCAGGCCCTAGCAAGAGTTAATTCTACAGAGATGTTAAACTGTCACAACAGTTGGATATTACAAGATTGTACTTAACACTTTTATTAACAAGAGATTATTAAATAAGCTCTTGACTCTTTATTTCGAGAAACCCACTCGAAATACAAATGTACCTCAAAACGGCTGGTATGGTTAGTAACACTTTTACTGATAAGCAGATAACATTTTGACCTTCCTAGGTCATCTCCTGGTCAAAAGAAAAGAATTTGCAACTGACCATTGATGGATACCTCTTAGCGACAAGAGTATAAATGGATACGGGATTCTAGAGGTGTTGCTGTTGGATGTTAAATTATTAATTAGTATAAGTATAAAGTTTTCTATGATTATGTTGTGTTTATTTGATTTGGAGTGTTCAAAAATGTGTGAAAATGTTTTTTTATGTTCTTTTTATGAATTTTTAGTGGTTAATTCTCAGAGCTCAAGTGAGACCAATTTCACTTAAACATTAAAAAAACAGTACACTAAAATTCTAAGTTATACACCTATACACATATATCTATATTAGTAAAGGTACTTGATAGTGTCATGCTTGTAATAATAACTCCTTGTATTTGGTAACTATTTTCATCACTCAGTTAAATCCTCACTGATGGCATTAAAGTATAGCTTTCAAATGTCTGCTAAAACTATCCATCCCAGTTAAACTTTGTTGGATTTACCCAAGTTCCTGTATTAATTTTTACCAAACTAGGTTCAACAAGTTGCTCAAAATAACTTGTGATAAACATAACATAACCACTTAAATGATAAACATGCAAGTCTTCCAACACAAATCATGCTCATTTTTATGGTTAAGAGATAAGCAGTTTGTAAAAGTTAACTTAAGCTTTATGTCAAATATATATATATCCAAATATAAGTGAAAAAGATGAACAAATGTAAATTAATGAGAGCTTTACAATTTATTTTGTAACTTTACTAATAACACATGGCCCATAAATTTAAACTTTATAAAAACTGTTTTGATTTTAATAATGAATTTCTATAATTCAGCTATGCAAGTTTTGAAAATAATAAATTTTTTTATCACATAAGATTATTATTATTTTTTTACAAATCAGAGAGACAAAGAACTCACTTAGATCAAATTTACCACAAATATAACAAAGTAAGCTTGAGTTATTTACAAAGTATAAGGTTGCCATGGAGATAAGTAATACTGAAAAGAAAAAAATAATGTTAAAGTGCACCCACAAACAAATACTATCTATAAATGACATCACATGGCTTGTTAACCATTTATATACTAGTAGCATGTTTCTCGACCTCCAAGACTCCGTTGCAACTGGTCTACAGAAATCTATATCCAGTGGTTGTCAACATTTTAAGCATAACAAAATGTGACCCAATTTCAATAAAAATAATTCACTTATGTAAAAGTACAAGTTTTGTGAAAAATCTGTATGTAATAGAGAAATTACTATTTTTGGACTCCATGTAAAGGAATTACTATAGAACATATACAGATTTCAAGATAAACCTCTACCACTACATGCCTGCATAATCTATAATAAAACCATAAAAAGATGTCAAACTATAAGAACAATTAATTTTATACTTACTACTGTTACCATTTGGTAACCACATAAAGAGTATTTCTTAAAACTACATCTATATCAAATGTGAACTATAGGTATTCAAGTCAGTTTTATATAACAATAGCACATTTTCAAACTGAAAACTTTTTTTCAGGAGGATGCTGTACTTATTTTCTGAAACATTTCTTACCAGCTCTGAAAAAGTTTTACATCTGATGTAAAATAATTTCCTATGTGATTTATTTTTAACAGCAAGTAAGTGAACCTCCTACTTTCACATGTGAAGATAACACTAATAATGTTTCAAACAACTCTCACCTTGCTGGGTGTTCTATTCCATATGGTCAGATGATGTCCAGAATTGAGCAGGTTCTTAACTATACCCTGACCTATGATTCCTAGTCCAAGGAAACCTATTTTAAAATCTGATGGTTTCACATTTTTCTTCCTTAATGTGTCAGAAACTTGCTCAATGTCTAAGGGTGGAGTTATCTGATAATTAAACAAAACCTTTTAATTCTACTTTAATAGACAAACAAAATTAAATACTAGTACCAATTGTGTCTCATTATGTGCTAATTTGAAAGCAGGTTAATCTCATACTGAATCAACAATTAAGAGCAGACAATTTTTAGGTCTAAATTCATTTGGATGATTCATATACTATTAGGCTTAAGCTCATTAATTTTATATTTCAGAAAATATGAATGCTACCAATAATGTACTACCCTTTAAACAATAAAAATCTACTGTTTTACATATAATTTAAAATGTCAGTAAGTACAGCACAATAGCACATTAATTTTTTCTTATTAAAAATAGTACATTAAAATTACTCAGTCAACAATAAAACAACCAGGAAAAGAAATACCCAACTCTCTTAAGACTTATGTTCATTCTAGAAATTCCTATATCTTGTTTGACACAAGTAATGTTTATTTCAGGAAAATACAAGCTCTATCAAGGCTCAATCCACATTCATCACAGAAAATTCTATATTACTTAAGACTCAAGTTATATTCATTCTTGAAAATTCTAGCTCTCACAAAGACATAATCAGCTTCCCTTCTGGAAAATTATATTCCATCTCAAAAATTAATCACCTTTATATATCTTTAAAACAATTGGAAATACATTAAAAATTTAAATAAGTAAATTACAATTACACCTAAAAACTGAATATATTCATCACACTGAATTTATGAAACAGCAAATTTGGTTATGAAAAAAGTATCTTACAGAAATTGTAAAACAAACTACCTTTCAATCAAGAAATTGACAATAAGACCCCATATATACAAAAGGTTATAGTGCAAACTAACCCACACAATTCTTGTCCACATCTCAATAAAAGGGCAAATAATTTTGGACTTGAGTTAATGTTAAGTGATATACTATTGCTCATGATGCAATATTATGATGCAAATGTTAAGAAACTTACCATCACTCATATGTTAGGTACAGATTAAGTTACTGTTATTTATAAGTTAAACAGAGTTTACTTAACTTACTACTACTTGTAAGTTAGGTAAACGATACTGAGCTTACTATTATTCATACGGTTATTTATAGGTTAAGTAACGTCATTACTCACAATGTAGGTACAGTTAAATTTAAAATGAATATTACTTAAAATATAAGAAAATAATTAACAAAGTAACTTATTGTTACAAGGCACAAAAATGTAATTAACTTGCAATTACAGGATATAAAAGGGTAAAGTAACTTATAATTACAAGATTTAAAAAGGTAATGAAGTAACTTATTACTACTAGGTATAAAAATGGTAAATTAACTTACTACTACAAGGCATAAAAAGGTAATGTAACTTACTATTACAAGTTATAAAAAGGTAAAGTAACTATTACTACAAGGCATAAAAATGGTAAATTAAACTCACAATTTTAAGGCAGATAATAGATAACATAACTTGGTATTATCAGGTGGAAAACGGTTAGGTAATGTACCATTATAATGTATTAAAAACCTAAAGGAATTTACTATTGAAAGGTATAAAAATATAAAAAATAATGTAATTCACTGTTACAAAAAAGTAATTTATTATTATAAGGCATAAAATGATGGAATAACTTACTATTAAAAGGTACTTGTGACATAAACAGTCAATCTCTTATCATTCAGAAAGATATAAATATATCAAAACTAACTTTCATTCAAAAAATTGATAAAAATTAAGCAACATATTTACAACCTAGAAAATAGTCAATTAATATATTTGCATGGTTGTTTATAAGACTAAATATACATCAAGTAACAACACACTGCCCACAGAAAAAAAACAACAACTAGTTACACAAGCAAATATTTTCTTTCATTGTGTTTGTCTAAATCAAACATACATACTGGTCTTGAAACATAAGCAGGTCTAGACAGTAGGCCAGTGTATTTACTAGGAGTTGAGTTGAGATGAGAACAAGAGGGAACTGTTGTTATGGTACTAACTGCTGATGACGAGTGAAGAGGTAATGCATCACTAGATACTGGGGATGATACCAGTGTTTTCTGGTTGGTTTTGTACTTCTTTACTGACCCTGAACTGGTATTGCTACTCTCTGAGTGTGTTCTCTTAGCTCCTGCCTGCTGCAACACAGGAGTGTGTGGTTCTGCACGCTGGAAAGTACAGTCAACAAGTTAAAGTGGAGGTCTCACCATTTACAACTGGTTACTTGTCATGCTCAAACCAGCCTGTAACCATTGGACTGGATTGATTTAGACTACATAATTTAAGAACTGTTTATACCCACTCCTGTTAAGTTGATACATAACTTCCAGAGCAGGTCAGTATTACTGGTCACTTCCACACTGACAAACAACATACATACTATGTCTATTCATTTATTATGTGTATCTATAATATTAAGCTTCTGATAAACATTAAAAGTCTGCTGTATTAAAAGGTGGTATTTTTCAACCTTCCACATCTTTTTTGTGGTTTTAATAGAAAGTAGCCCTTATAATAATAATGCAAAAATATCATATTGGTAGCCAGAATTATTTCCATCAGGCTAAAACAATAACACAATACAGTCACCATAATTTCAAATCCAGGTTATGTTGAAATGTTTTATTTTATAGAGTGCTAACTGGACTAAAGCTCAGAAGTTACTAATACTTGCACGTTATTTACTTTTGATATTAATCAAAGAATGTAGTACCTACTGGAGGATTGAACTTGTGTGAAAATCAGAAGCTGTTCTTTCCTAAGCCTTACCAAGTATCATATCTGTGTCCAAAAATAGTTTATCTAGCTTTTAAGTATGTACATTAAAATACAAATAATATATCAGCCACTAGGATAGTATATCAAATATTGCTATAGCATACTCTGCTTTCTGTGTAACTTGTAAACAGATTAAAAAATTACATTAGCTGTTTGAGTGTATCACAATGATGAAAGGAGGCACACGCCTTACGACCAAACATTCTACACAAGAAAACCAAGACAATAAAAGTCAGATTGAAACAAATAAAAACCTTCTTTCCACTGGTGATAATTAACCATGTAAAAGAGATTAGAAAAAGTCTCGAATGCCAGAGAGAGTGTGTGAGGCCATGTCTAGTTAATTTACTGACATCTCAACAAATCAAGAAAGTAGAAGGGGCAAATATTAGATTTTTTTGCTTCTGACTATGCATAACTGATGTTTCTAATAGATTATAAATTGCAGCACCCTATTCTTGACAGCTTATTTAATTATGAAATCAATGGGAACCCATTAAATAAATATATTTATCACGTCACAAAAAACAGAACATATTAATAATAATAACAGTAATAAAACAACACAATAAGTTTAATCTATGGAAATTTTGACAAAAACTTTTATAAACATATAAAATGTATCAATAACAAATATCTTGGCATAGTGATAGTTAAAAACATAATATTCCAACTCTGTTCAACTCTCCCTTGTTACAAAAACTTGAGTAAATAATTATAATTTGACAGTAGCATCCAACTGACATGCAGTTTAACTAAATCGAGACAGTATACCAGAGTATCAACCAGGATTTGTAAACTGACCATCCAAATTTTGTAAAGTTGAGTGATGCAGGTGCAATCCTTCATAAAAGCCCAGTCTTGCTTTCTGAGAGAAGTTTTGATTCTATGAAATACATTCTGATACAGTTTCAGATATTTTCACAATTTTTCCTTTAATGTTGCTTTTTATTATTTTCTAATTTTGGAATAAAAACAGAAAGATGTACAAATAAAGTAAAGGGCGACGGCGACAAGTACAAAAGACAAAAGTTTTTTGTTATTCCATTTCCCATTACACAGAAAATCAAAAAAACTGACATTTCCATAGCTTATACTAATCAACTGTATGGTAGGTGTCAGCAAAATATTCTGAATACACAAAACCTGTTAACCAAAATATTGTGAAACAGTGTGACAAAGGTCATTTTGAAAGAGAAGGTTTAGAATCACCAATAAATGTGTCAGTTTCTTCATGGTTTATAACCAGAAGTAGTGATTTTTGTAATTGGCAAGTTAAAATGTCAAAATAAATATTAAAGCTTGATGCTGACTAGATATATAAAATGGCTTTCTGATTAACAATAAAATAAATTTGAATTCTAAGTTGAAAAATATTTTGGAAATTTCACGATATTAAAAAGTAAAATACTGAATTAAATTTTAAAAAACCAAAAACAGATACCATTTAATAAGTTTGTCCAAAGTTTCAACAATTTGATTAAGTATCATCAATGTGAGAAAATCAGTAAACATCAGTGACACTTGTCTGGTCAGGATTTAAAATCTCTAAAAAACTGTAGCTTGCAATCATTTTAGATAATTCAGCATAATATACACGGGTTCATATAAACATTAGCATATGTAAAGTATTTAAACTTTTGATATTGTATGTGCATCTTTATAAAATTTAGTACTTTTATTACAAACTACGAGTTTTTGCATACAAAAATCAGATATTTTAATGAAATATTTTTACCATAGATTTGTTTGTAAAAATAATGTTTGGTAAGTAGTCTGAGTGCAAAGTGATTTTATGTTACAATTAAAATACTATTCTTTTTTCCAAAAATCTCTGATATTATTTACTTAATCTCTAAAATCTCCTAAATACATTTCAAATGTTTGTTTTCAGTAATACTTTTTGTTATTTTCTGTTTCCTAACTATGTGGGATGTGTCAGCTGACCAGCCTTGTAGCCACCATAAAAATATTAGGAAATAAATATAAATTGTATTTTGTACTAAAATAACTACAGATTATAACATGAAAATATAAATGTTTGGCAATTTAGTCTAAGTAGCTTAAGTCTCATAATATGTTTATATATACACTCAATTTATTTCATTGACCTTCAAGTTGGGCCTAGCTAATATTACATAACTTGCATTGATGTGGAGCTCGTGCACTCATGTTACTACATCCAGTAATATAAAACTGACCTTATTTGTTATAAAGCGACCATGTCTTGGCCGTGTTTTAATGGACTTGTAGTTTTTAATATAGTCACATTTCAATTATTAGTGCTTAGAAATAATTATGAAACTTATTTTTCTTAAAATATAGAACATTAAATAAAGAAGTAAACCAAATAATTGTCTCTTTTAGCTACGACCTTTAAATTGGGTTGCTGCCTTTTAAAATTATGCAGGTGGAGAATATCAAACAATTTTATTTTAGGTTTTATACCTACAGTTAAATAACCAAAAAATCATAAATACTATACTAATACCACATAATTCCACTGTAATTTATTAATGTTAGTAAGTAAACTGTATTTAGGTCTTAAAAAATATAGGAAACTTCAAGCAGACTAAAGACACAACCTACCTCCTTGAAATCTTGATTCAAAAGAATGTGGTAGCCTTTTCACAGATTAAAATGGCTGAGAAAACTACTATCGAAACATTCTAAGTTGTTGGTTGGTTATTTATGTTACATTTCTAAGAAAGTATACATAAGGAGCCATTTGCAAAAATGGAAAGAGGTAAACAGGGCAACCATATATAATTGTACACTAGTTATACCACAATGAAAATAAAAGATACGAGGTTCTTATTTTATATTCTAGCTTGTTAGTATCAGTAATTTGAGTTCCTAATCTGTACAAAACTAAAGACTTAGTATTTTGACATCACAAACATTTAAGTTCAACCACTGCAACATATAACATACAGTGCAACTCACTAAAATATATATTCAGGTGTGTTCTTTTAATACATTTAAATTATGAAGTCAACTCAAATATATAATATTAAAATTTGAATCCAAATGTATTAACATAAATTTATAAAATAGTGGTTCAATAAAATTTTAAATGCAAGTCAACAAACATGATGACACGATCTTTTACTGTGATCCATCACAAATATATTAAAAACTGGATTCACTACAAATGTAATCAATTTCAAGCTGGTTTCTTTGCAAAACAGTCTTTATATAATTAAAGAAAAAATAAAAATCATATCAGGCAATATTTTATTTTATAGAGTATTCTAGAATGATAATGCAAAGTATAATCCTGTTTCATTATTAGAAAAAGTGGAAAAAACTGACTGACTTACCTTGTTTTTCTTCAATTTCTCATATCTCTCATTTTGTTGCTTTCCTCTACGGTTTTTCAATGGAACAGAATTTGTTTTTGAGGAGTCATTTTCTCTACCTGTACACTTTGACAAAAAACATTTAAATATTCATACATTTATATTCCATAAATACGTACATTTTTATGTTATAATTCTAACCTAAACTTAAGATTTTGAAATCACTACCAATATTCTTACAAATAGGTGATAATTTAGACATTTAAACTGCAACACTGGACTATTTATGGACATCCTTCATCTGAGAGAAAGTTTAAAGTATCAAACTACTTTTCTGTGACTATTCATACAGATAAAGTATTTTAACTCTGATTATTACTCCTTTAGTCTAACACACAAAATGCATTTCTGATATGTTACCTATATAAACATGCACAACATTTCTTATTCAGTGTTAACAGTGTTTGTCTCACATCTAAGAAATTCCTATTTCTGTAACAGAAAAATAAAAATGATTTTGAAATTTACAAACATTGCAAAACTAAACTGAAAGCTAGCAAACCCTGTTTGATCAAATATAATGTTGGATAATTCCTTCTTCCTACAAATAATGACAAATAAAGTTAGTTCAATTTATTAATAGTTTTAGACACACACAGTGAGCCAATAGATTTAGACATACTTTTGTGCGGCCAAGGAATGGAGTTCGGGAATAATCCCTGTGTGGCTTTTCTGCCTTTTTTGTTCCATCAGGAAATATTGTGGCTATCTCTTCTTCTATACTTGGTAATTCTGATGTTCTAACTGCCTTCTGAAATGAAAACCACAGTCAATGGTAAACCATGGGCATTTAACACACAAAAAATATATTCATCAAATATTTCTAACCTAAAACTGCTTCAAAACTTCTACTTTAAGCAGAAAATAAAGTATAATTTCAAACTGAATTGATAAGGATCTAGATATAAAAAAATTGAATTACAGTTCATGCTGCATTAGATACACATTTAGCTCCTCAAATGATACACATGACTAACTGCAAGGCTACACATAAAATGTCACAAGTACAAACATTTTGTTTTAAGGTGATGGAGCACAGAAGTCAACATACTTTTATAAATTTAATTGAATCTTTTTGTGCTTCACTCACCATTTGGTATTGTTCTATAACATAGTCAAATAGCTTGTTATTTGAAAAATGTGTTACCAAACAAATGAATGCATAAATGACAAAATAATGGAGTTATTTTACAACTTGTATTACTAATAATTACCTCTGGTAGGCTTTTCACATAATCATCAGCTGTCTCTACAGCTTCTTTGAAAGAGCTAGATTTACTTTTCTGTGTGTGCATTTCTTTAAACTCTAAGTATGGCTTGATATGTTCTTCAAGAACCCAAGCACTGCAACAAAAAACAAAAAGAATTCTGTAATAAATATTTCTATATACTCATGTATTTCACCTTAAATATGAGAATTTTCAAGGTTGTTACATCAAATATCATCTTAGAAGAAGAAAAATTAAGTCTCAAGTTTTTTTCTTCTGTCTTTAACTACATAATCAAATAATTCCAACATTTTTTTGCTATATATACTCACTAGTTCTTTGTACCAAAGAAGTAAACACAGTGCATAGATTTCTTCAAAGCTGGTCTTTTAACATCTTTTGTGGGACTAACAACCTGTAAATACATGCAGTTTCATGTTTATGAGACAAGTGATAAACTTAAAACACTAATGTTTAATAATACATTATAAAGTAATTCACACATTCATAACAAGCAAAACAAATATTCGCAGTAAAACAATACAAGATTACCAAGGCGCTTCAAAATCAACCTTGATATACACCAGCCCAAAGATTAAAAGTAATGAAAATGAGTTTAGCTGCTAGAGTGAGCAATGAAACATGGCAAAAAATGAAAGCATTCTTCTTCAGATGAAATAATGGTCAAATAATTACTGTAGGAATAATATTTAAATGTTTCAATAGTAAAATAGCATCCAAGAAGTTATAAACATTTTATTACTTAAAAAAGAAATATACGATAAAATATGTTAGATCAATACACGAAGACAATTTCATTTAAAGCAATAAAGATAGGAAGAACAAGCTAAAAATCAAATACACAAACTATGACAGACTTTCTAAAAAACATCCGTTAATGTAAATTCACATAAATGGCATAAATAATTTTTCCTAAATACTGAAAACAAATTTAAATCATGTAACCAAGAATAAAAAAATGCACAAAGCCAAAATTCACAAAAAAGTCAATTTTACTTTGTTACAAATGATAATTTTGTCAATCCAAAAACTAATATAGAAAATTCAAAATATTTAATAAATTATGGTAGCTGTTAATATTTCATTAGAGCAAAAACAAATCAACAACCCAAAATCTAATAAAGCAATATTATACAAAACAGGGTACAAAATAAAAGTTGTAAAACATAACTACAATAACTTCTATATTCATATCTGGCTAAAGAAGAAATGAAATTCATACAGTTCAGAGGTGATCATAAGTGTTTATGGATAGTATGATTTAACTTATTTCTAATATCCTAACCTTGTAATATCTCATACTCAAAGATTATTATCTAACAAAAATACATGCAACCCCCAAAAGAACAACTAATTTTCAATTGCACTTTAACACAAAGTTTTATTTTAGTAAAACTATTTATTGCTTATGATGCCCTAACTTGCAAAACATAATTTCAGTTATATTTCTAGTTTTCATCCATGCCACTAAACATATGGAAATCTCTCTTAGCCCCACAAAGCATTTTACCACCAAACTTCCATCAAAAGAAAGTTTGTAAAATTATGCAAATATCAGGCTGTAATACACTAAACATGTAAAAAGTGGACAGAATAATGGATCACTACATAGTAGTTCTGTACAGATACAAATAATTACAATTTTTGTATTAAAATCATTCATAGGCAAAAACATGTGAGCAACTGTTGAAAGTTTTCAGAAGAATATGCAAATAAATGAAATAATAAAAGCATTGGTAATTTTACAATTCTTCATAAAGGAACATACAGACAATGTTACACTTGATTGTTTGCACAATCATAAAGTAACACAGACGATGTTACACTAGGTTGCTTACACACATCTACCTTTAAAAAAAAAGGCAAAACTTTAAACCCACTTCTCTATATGAGGAAGTCGATCACATCTGTTTCAACATTTTTTTTAAATATCTACAACTGCTAAAATAAGCTTATTCTATAAGGAAAATATGCATTTAGAGAAATCTAATCTTATTAGAGGGTCAACCTTTCTCAAGCTTAACTTATTCCAACCTATTGTCTTCAGAAAAAGATAACTGGAAGCTTTTATCCTATCATTATACTACACAATCTTGTGAACTTAAATACAATCACCTCTTACCCCTCCTTTTCTTAATAAAATAGAAGATATTAACCTATTCCTGCATGATAATTCTTTCATCCTAACAGCCTTCATCTGGAATCTTTCCAATCATTTATACATATTTCAATTTTTTCCAATAAACATATTTAAGTGTTGGAATTATCCCACACTATATAATTTAAAAAGTTCAAAAAACTATAAAAATGGGATACAAAAACAATGTTTGTAGCTATAAATGTAGCATCACAGGTACTTGGCACAGCACTTAAATTGACCTAATTATTGATACAACCTTGAGCTTAATATATGTATGATAAATTCAAGATGTTTGTGATGTCATTAGTTGAGTGTATTTGTTGTACTTTGCTGTGCTAAACACCCAAAGATGCCAAATTAACAGTGGCAAAAGTTTTTAAACCTACTTTGTCTCATTTTAGCTATCTTTTGAATTTTTACAACATATTTAACTTTTAAAATTAGAGTTAATTAAGCATGCATTTTAACATTTTGCAAATAATACAAACATTATAAGTAAAGACAGTGAAGTTAACTTAAGCAATATAAATCAATGCTATTATTTCTTTTGTAGAAAACATAGTACTTAAACAGATCCGACATTCTGTAGACCATAGAATAGAAAATTTGGACCAGCATTACTTTACTAGAATTCTAATTTAAGTTTTACGAACTTCAAAATTTAAATCAAATGCATTTCAAAACAATTAAAATTCAATAACAACAATATCTCATCTACATTTAAATATTAGCATTGTTAATTAAACATTTAAACCCAAAGTTCTGAATAATATGAACTCTTTCACTTTGGAAGTCATGAACTTGCCGTTTCTAAGCGAGTTAAGGTACAATATTTACTACTCACATTTTAGTAGATATAATAAACTTTGCTCAACATTGCAAGACTTCATGACAATAGAAAAAATAAACTTGAATGTTTCAGTTTCATGCAGTTTCTCCTCTTGCATGGTAAACTCAAAATTCATTCACTTTCCTTAGTAAATTAATTAAAGCTTACAGAATACCAAAACTTTTCATGTCTGTAATTGTATTTCTTTAAAAACTGCTTAAGATAGTAAAAACACAATCAACTTACCCTTCCATCAGTTTCAGTTCTTACTATCTACACACTTGTTCAGTATATGGCATTACATTAATTGTTAACCTGCACTGGTTTTGCTATATTTACAATGTTTCTTACTTTCCTTTCTAAGTCATATTATTATACATAATTTATATATTATTTTATCATGCTTACCTTTCATCTTTTACAAACAATTTATGTATTACTTCCTACTGCTCTGCTTTTCCATATATTTTGTGAGTTTAAAGTCAGTTTAGTTGTGTTATACACTTTTAATAGTATGTTCAATATATTTGTATTACATTTAACATTGCTATATTTTTACAACAGGTATGCAGTATACTTATCTTTACTTTTTGGCTATAATGTTGATAAGGTTCTGCTACTAGTCTCAATACCTAAACAGTAATACATGTCATACTAAGGTACTTCAAATAACAGGCTAAAGTCACAATGTCAGAGCTACTTAATGGATTTGAACTTCTCACATTTTGTATGGATGATTGTGGAAAGGTTTGTCGACAGTGATGCCACGTTATTCAACAAACATTGAATCTATGATGGTCCTTGTAGCTAACAGTTACTGTCTGTGTTATTGCATCTTTAAAGTTCCATTAAAAGTATTGATTTGAATGTTTAAAAAAAATGTTTAGTTTTATTTATTATAATTTATTGTTATACTAGGTTTTTTGCACTAATAGCTCAATATATAAATTTAGAATCAAACTTAAATTTCCTAGTACTAACCAAAGGTATCACTGGATTTAAACTGTAAAAATCATTAATGGAGGAACTTAACTACTGAAAAAATGTATCCTAATCATTACCAGTATTTGAGTAATACCATAAAAAAGTAATTACATTTACTTTAGTTTTGTTCTAAGTGCATAGTTTGCTCTGAAATGAAATTACTATGTACAAGTTAAAATGTGAAGATGAATTCTATGCAAGTTATAATAAAATTACCATACACTCAAAAACTGAAATGTGAAAAATATCTAAGCTTAAATAATAATAATAATTATAAAATGTTGTTTTGTTAACACTCATAATTAAGTAATTTTAAATGCTGACTACAGGTGTGAGGGAGTGACAGTTTACAAAGCCAAAGTTACTAAGCGTCAACGACGACGGATTAGTTGGATTTATTCACGATGGATACTTTCTACTCGAGGCCTAACTCAAAAAATTGTGTAGAGCAACCATACCCTTAGTCTTACTACAAAATAAATGGGAAGCCCAATCTACCATTCAATTTATTATTTATCACCGATATACATCCGGTCCAGACAGCCACCTCTGATTAGTAACATAGTATAAGACGAAATCAAAAGAATAAAACTCTGGTTTATACAGTGATGGAGTGCGTACTTTACGTACATAATATTACATTACAAATTCTTATGAATCTTAGTTCTTACCTTGCCAGGCCATGGGAAAAATCCTTTCATCTTAGCCCTGTAACAATAAATCAGGCATAGTAATTAAAACTGTTAAAATAAATATTCAACTACATGCCATTTGAAGTGATCAATATAAAACGTAAAAACCAAAAATTGTTCTTACCATACAGGATCACCTATGCTGAATTTTGACACCACATTAGTAATCTCAGCCATACTTGGTAATTTGAAAAGGACGAACGCCTGCGTCCAACTTGAATTACTTTCATCAGAGCAGGCGGCAGCACAATATTTTCAACTTATTCATAAATAATCTGAACTAGATTCGAGTAATGAATTATGTTTTAAAACTTTATATTTTTTGTTTTACAGAAACAAATGGTGGATGGAAAAAGACTCCATAAATAAATAATATATATAAATGTTTACCTGTATGAGTGAAAAAGGTATTCTCATTTTTACACGATAAACATATAGTTATTTTTCTTAACATTATTTGTAAAAATACGATGTTTTCGGGGACTGGAAACTTAAATTCTGCCAGTCTTCGGCTTCTAGCCATAATCTAAGTAGAGTTAAGGTATAACATTCTGAATAACTGAATATTCATATGCAAGAGCAGTATTCAACAAATATAAAGTGAGTTTATATACGTCATGACGAGAAATCCATTGAAATAAAAATGTATTCTTAAGACGGCTGGTATGGGTATTAAAACTTCAAATAAAATAAAGTACGGAACAACTCTTCGACATTTTTAAGTCATCTTCAGAGTTTACATCCGATCCCCGTTGGGATAGCGATACGTCTGCAGTTTACAACGCTAAAATCAGGAGTTCGATTTCTCTTGATGGACAAAGTAAATAGCCCGGCGTGGCTTTACTATAAGAAAAACACACATTCGCAGTTTACATATAACCCACACTGACAACAAACAGTATATTAGACACGTTTATGAACTTTGTTTAGATCGAATTTTGTTGATTGTCAAATATTGAGCGTTATTTATAAATGAACTATGAAAACGATTGTGACATTCCACTATGTAAGGATAAAGTTTAAAATATAGATTTAAAAAATAACAATTAAGTTTAAAGGCGGCATAAATCAGTCATAAAGAAATCTTTATTACAAATTTAACATTGTAACAAATGCATAACGTTTCGACAGGGTACTCTTATCAACATGAGTTCCTCGTCATCAAAGCAGACTTAAACTTCGTAACTAAATATATTTTCAGAAACTTTTTTTTTTTGGTTAAAAGAGAGATTATAATTCTCTGGTCGTTTGCCAAGCCTTGGCTTTGAAAGAAATACAGAAAAAAAGGGAAGAAAAAGCAGAAAATATGTTTCTCGTCGTTAATTTTAAAAACAGACAAAAGACTGAAATGCTAATTAAACTAACAAATGATTTAGAATAGAAATGAAAACAAAAAGGATAAGAAAAATGTGGTATCTCTAACATTAGACCTATTCATTTCAAATGTTTAACTAGCTTTCTACATTTAAATTTTAATTCTTAAAGGAATATTTCTACAGTTTCTCATTTTCTAACTGAAAAACTAATTATTCTCCAGGTATCGATAAAGCTCTTTATGGGCTTTAATCTTGCTTTTGTCAGGTTTTAATCATGTTACTGGTGAATTTTATGCGGTATTAAAACATTCTTGTCAGGAGTTTTAATTTTGTTGGGTTTCATCGTGTTATCCCCATATTTTCATCACGTTCCTGGTTTAATCATATTCTAGATAAATTTTAAATCACGATGTTCGTAAGTTTGTTTGTTTTTGAATTTCGCGCAAAACTACAGGATGATAGTTAGCCGTCACTAATTTAGCAGTGTAAGGCTAGAGGGAAGGCAGCTAGTCATCACCACCCACCACCGATAATTAGGTTACTTTTTTACAAACGAATAGTGAGATTGATCGGAATATTTGAACGTCCTCGTGGCTGAAAGGTCGAACATGTTCGGTATGACGGGGTGCAAACCCACAACCCTCAAATTACGAGTCGAGCGCCCTAACAATGCCGAATCTGATGTTGGTTGGAGTTACTCATGTTCTGGTGTGCTTAAAATCATGTTGTTCGGATTTGATCATGCTTTGGACTGGTTGTAATTCATGATATTGGTAGGAGTTAATCATATTATGGTGAGTTTTTAATTATGATGTTGGTAGGAATTAATTATGTTCTGGCGGGTTTTAAATCCTGTTCTTTGTAGGTTTTGATAATGTTCTTGGTTAATGATAATGTTTCATTATATAAAAATACCACATTAAAAATCATTCTAATTTATATCTAACAAAATTACTTTACATGCCCAAAACAATCAAGTTATAATAAGGTGAAAAATTAAATAAAGACGTAACAGCCCGGCATGGCCAAGCTTGTTAAGGCGTGCGACTCGTAATCTGAGTGTCACGGGTTCGCATCCCCGTCCCACCACACATGCTCGCCCTTTCAGCCGTGGGGGCGTTATAAAGTTACGGTCAATCCCACTATTCGTTGATAAAAGAGTAGTCCAAGAGTTGGCGATGACTAGCTGCCTTCCCTCTAGTCTTACACTATTAAATTAGGGATGGGTAGCACAGATAGCCCTCGAGTAGATGTGTGTAAAATTCAAAACAAAGAAACAAACAAAATATAGACGTAACATTCACAATAAGAGATGCGCTATGCACAAAAATTTACCATGAGAAAACAAAACGAAATATGACATTAAAAAGAATCGTAACGTTCATGTTTTGGTAATTTTATTATATGACCTTTTTCCATACACAATAAACGATGACAGTCATCATAAATATCTTTTATAATTTTCATACTGGAAACTCGACAATTGCTAAACTAACAATGATGTTTACTTTTCCTGTATCACCATAGCTACATGCGAAATGAAGATGGTCTGGAAATCTTAACGATCCTGTGCAACAACGGAAAACTAACAATGATGTTTATGTCTCATATCACTACAGCAACATGCGAACAGGAAGATGTTGTGGAAAGATCAACGATCGTGTGTTACACTTCAAGATTGACAATGTTTGTTTTCTTATTCAGTTCACCATGACAACGTATAATTAAAAAGTAGGTTTTGAAAGCATGTGTACCCGACAGTTATATGCAACATTTTTAAACCTACAAAAGTTTTTTTCTCGTTTTACGTCACATCTGTAACCTATAACCTAGAAAATTGTGTCACCGACTATCTTGGGCTATATATCATGATATTTAAATCTACAACATATTTCTGAGTTTTGTATTACATTTTCTCTGTTAACCAATGATCTAGAAGGTTGTGTTACCGAATATCGTTGGATATATATTTAATCCTACAATGTATTGTTTTGTTTTACGCTATTTCTGTAACACATAATCTAGAAGGTTGTATCATTGACTATCGTGGGCTATATACTTAAACCTACATTATATTTTGTTTTATATCACCTCAGTAATAGATAATCTAGAAGGCTGTGTAACTGAGTATCGTGGGCTATATATTTAAACCTACAATATACTTTCTTTTACAACACTTCTGTAACACATAATCTAAAAGGTTGTATCATTGACTAACGTGGGCTATATATAGGTTAGAATAGCTTAAGATAAGGTTTGGGTTAGGATTAGTATAGGTTAAGGTTAGGTTAGATTAGGTTAAGGTAAGATTAAGTTTGTTTAGTGTTAGGTCAGGTCAGTTTAGGGTTAGGTTATGGTAAGGTCAAGGTTATGTTGGGTTACGATTAGGTTTTGGTTAAGCCAGTTTTAGGTTTGTATAGGTTAGGTTAGATCAGGGTTATGTTTGGTTAACCTAAATAACCTAATCTAACCCTAATCCTAATTCTAATTCTAACCAAACCTGACCTCATTTGTACGATCCACGATGAATGTCATTAAATATTCAAAATATGCTATGCGATAGTGTAATGTAAAAGACCTTTAAATACACCATACGCATAACATATGTTAAAACAGTGTATTGGAACGTCAGTATATTTTTCAACTTTTGCTCACAGCATGATGGTCTTATGAAAATAGAGAGCATATATTATAAATAACAACGTCATATAGGAACGTCTCGTGGAGAATTTAAACGTTTCGCAAAGTAGAATTATTGTATGTTACGTTCCTTGAGAAATAAAATACAATAATAAGTAATGAATTAAAAATTAATCGGGGTTAACTTCTTATATCCTTTTAAGTTTTGCTTTTAACATGCTGGTTCTCTGGAAAATGGGGAGCATGAAATGTTAATAAAATTATTCCTTTGAAGACAGCCCCCCAGTGGCTCAGCGGTATGTCTGCGGACTTACCCGTGGTGGGCAGAGCACAGATAGCCCATTGTGTAGCTTTGTGCTTAATTCAAAACAACACCTTTGAAGACAACTGGTCCGATATTAATCGATAGTTTAATATATAAGTAATGACAAGACATTTTCACCTCGACAATTCTGTTTAAATACATAAAAATTTTTATCATGTTAAAATTACTCTCAACAATAAAGGTGATCGTCAATACACTGTCAAAATCATTACATATATAGCTTTCACTGTCCTTATAAACCACATGTTCACGATTCTTTACGTGCAATATTAAAAATGAACCAAATCCTTATAAACTAACACGCAAATCGCTTCTTTTTCTCGCTTAAAACTACTTCCTAACAAATTCAGTATGAAATGGAAGATAAAACACATTTGAAAAGAATTACACCCATTCAAAAAAAAATATAGCATGACAAAACCTAATTAAAAGGGTATAACAGTATGTCTGTTTTTAATATAGGTAAATATAAGTATTTTATATCACCTCACATTGACAGTGAAAATTACTAAATGCTTTAACAAACAACGTTTTATAAGAAATAGTAAATTGGATAACAGACTTGGTTTCGTGTCCATTTATTAAAAAATTAAAAAAATTATCTTGCTTAATAATACTCGGTAATCATTTATTATGATCTTCTATAAATATCATTTAATGCTCAATATACATAATGGGATAGAATAAAATTAAAACACCTTTAAATAAACTACTTATATTGTTTATTATTATTATTTATGCCTCTCGATTGCTTGAAAGAACATAGGGCCGCAATCGCTTGCGGATTCATTAACAGGCTGGTTTTTAAGTGAGTAAATTGTTAGCCCACTGCACAACCCCCAACCAGGAGGATAAACCATATATATATATATATATATATATATCATAAATTACGATGTTATATAGGAATGTCGATTGAAGAATTTAAACTTTTGTCCAAATTTAATTATTATATGTTACATTCCTTGAGAGATAAAAGACGAACTGGGTATAACATCTTATATTTTTTTAACTTTTGCTTATAACGTGATGCTATTTTCGTCAATTTGAGGTGTGAGTTGTTAATGGTACTATTCCTTTGTTGACAACTAGTCGAAAAGTATCTGTTGTTGTATTATAAAAATAATGACATGATAATATCTACTTCTACATGTCTGTTGATAGTACATAGAATTTCTTTTATGTCAAAATTACTCTCAACAATAGCAGTAATCGTCTATACACTTTTACAATCATTAAATATATAGTTTTAACTGTCCTAACAACACAAATGTTCACGATTCCATATCTTCCACAGTCAATATCCATAAGTCTCTAATAAACTAACCTGTGAATCGTTTCTCTTTTTCTCACCAAAAACTATTTTCTAAACAACTGAAATATTACACTCAAGACATTTTAAAGAATTACGAGAATTGTGGGATTGACCGTAACATTACAACGACACTAAAGTCGTAAGACGACGTTAATTACAATGGGAGATTTTATGCATAGAGTTATTTCAACTTTAACTTTATTCGTCCAAAGACAAAACGAAAAGTTGTTAGTGCAGTCAAGTCGATAGTGTGTTGAATTATTATTGTAACGACGTTTATGGGAAACCGTTATGAATCAATATTCATTCTTTACTAGTTTTATATCTCAGTAAAGCACATCTTATACATCATTATAAAGCTATTCTCTTTCTAGTATTTGGTTCAAAGAATACTCACAAGTGAGAACACATTTTTATCGTGTAAGTACTCCGAAAACAAAAAGACTCATAAATATCTGAAGACACTGAAGTCTTCGTGTAAAACCTGCAAAGAGTTTAAACAACTTATTGATGGAAGTATTTCTGCCACGAACGCATCATGTTGCAATGAAAGTATTTTAACAACCGAACCAATACTTTTCATCCATAGGATAAATATCTGTGTGATTGCATTAATTCCAAATGTATTGGTTTACTTTGGAAATATTTTGTTTGTATCCTTTCAGGTAACAAAACTGAAGGTTTTGAACGTGACCCCAGAACACTAACATATTATTGAAATCCCCAATACAGTTCAACAACGTGAGAATAGGACTAGACGGAAAAAAATGTTGTTGTTTTTTAAATACAATTCTAAGCAGAATACGTTTTTTTTTCAATTATCGTTTTTAAAACACATCTAATATAAATTATTCTTATATGCTTGTCTTTGATGTGAATGACGACCTTGGCACACAAATGTTACTGTCGTTTATTTAAATAGCACCATTTTGTAATAAACGATATCATGATCCAGGAAACTTGTTGATCAGAATATTAAAAAAACCTGAGATACCTAATGAATGAAGAACAAAGTTCCACGCGTAACCTCATTATTCAGTTATACTACTTCAAAGCAATATCACCTATCATCAGTAAATTATCGCAAAATTTGTAAAAAGTTAAAAGTGGTCCTCATATAGTGTTGTAGCGTATGTTATACGACCAGTATATTTAAACGTCTTTCACTCCAACACTAACCCATTATCAGTATTGAAAAGGTAAGGATATTCGCATAAGACCTTGCTAATTAATTATGGTGTATTATTCAGTCAGATAAGTTGCTCAACATTCTAATAAATAAACGGGTAGTTCAGTCTGACATCTAGTTTAAATTTTTTTCACGGAGTTTTGATTATTTTAGAAAGTTTCAACTTTCGTTATTGATCTAAGAAAATATGTAAAGTTTTAGTGTTTCTCAGAAGAGATTTGTTGTTTTGAATTAAGCACAAAGCTACACAATGGGCTATCTGTGCTCGGCACACCACGGGTATCGAAACCCGGATTTTAGCGTGTAAGTCCTCAGACATACCGCTGAGCCACTGGGGGGCTTTTAGAAGAGAAAAATTGCGTCCTTCCTCTTATCTCTTCTTCAGAGTACAACTTTCGATCGAGTTCTCCATGTGGATCCCTGGGTAGTAAACAATTCGACAACAATAACGCCATCTCGTTTAAAAATGAGTATTAGACTGGGTAAAAATTATGATGGCTCCACCTTCTTTGTTGATGATGTGTGAATGTCTAACCAGACAATTTTATCCCTAATAGCTAAACCATGGCATTTTATTTAGATTATGTATTTTATTGGCACAATCAATGATGTATTTTACTTAACTCTTGTTTGAAAGTAAAGTAAAATCAAACTAAGCTAGAATGTTCCACTGATACATGCAATAAATTTTGGTACGTTTTATGACGAAGCTCCATTTTTAAAATCGCATACTAAGTTCTATTCTGCTTCTATTCTTAATGTACTCGAATAACACAATACCAAATTTAAACATAATTTCTGTAAAATACCAAGGCTTTAACATTTGTGTTTGTTTTGTTTTTTGAATTTCGCACAAAGCTACTCGAGGGCTATTTGTGCTAGCCGTCCCTAATTTAGCAGGGTAAGACTATAGGGAAGGCAGCTAGTCGTTACCATCCACCGCTAACTCTTGGGCTACTCTCTTACCAACGAATAGTGGGATTGACTGTGACGTTATAACGACCCACGGCTGAAAGGGCGATTATGTTTAGTGCGACACACATATTACGAGTCGAACGCCTTAACACATATGGCCATGCCGGGCCTAATATTTCTGTTAACAAAGTCAGTTTTTCTAAAACAGTCAACAATTAAATTGATGCAAAGAAGATCATTTAAAATAATTACAGATATTTAAGCAAAATCTGATTCAAAGACAACATCTTAGTGAGAGAAATACGATACCATGAGTATATTTTATTATAGATAAATAGATATATAAATCTCACACATTCTACGAGATCTGTAACGAGAGTTTATAAATTTCAAAACAAGCATATCTCGGTGAAATGTAATAAAGTGAACAAAATTGTCTGCGTGCTTGTTTCTTAGTTGGATATCTTATCCATATAAATAATACATTATAATTAACTCCGTTGGTCATATACACATATCCATAAACCTCCTTTACAGATACTGTGTTAGTGAAAAATATAAAACTTTGCAATGTACCATTAATACAAAACATATTTTAACTTAATAGGAGACCTTTTCTTAACGATTGGAAACTTCTCTCTCAAAATAAAGATTTACTCTATGTACGTGAAATGTAAGTTTTTTTTATTCGTCAGGAGACAGTAAGTAAAACATTAGAGCGATAGTATACTGTCTCAATGCTGAAATAAAGCTGTTATGCTTTTACCTACAGTTTGCACGATCGATAGAACTGATATTTTATTATAGTTGTTGTTAGTTCCTACGTATAAAACAAAGAGTGCATCATTGGCAGTCCTCTCTTGTTCTGGCAGTTATGTCTTACTACTGTGCCTCAGTTTTCCTTGCAAAAAATTCTCTTTCATAGGCCTTAAAGCCAAAACACCCCATTATCTTGAGCATCCTGATGATTATATATCTAATGTTACAGTCACATTCCTATGTTGGAATATAGATCAAATCAGTATAGATTTTTTAAAAAAAACTTTATGAAATTATTTGGAACTGAAAATAAATTTAAATTATTCCTAAGTTTTCTTCACATAAGTGTTTAGATTATTAATTAGTAAGATACATGGTGAAATTGGAAATAATTTGTAATAACGATATCCCGTGAATATGTAAAGACATTACAACAGTGATGGATATAACAACATCAAAAGCAAAAACAACCAATAGAGAATATAATACATTCTCATCACAAAATTGGTATTATTCCGATATTTATATTGAATTAATAAGAAAGAAACAATCTGTCTAAATAACAGATATAAAATTGGAGTGACGAAGTTACTCAATCCTAAATGTTATAAACTTGTTCTTATACAATTTAATGGATGATGTTTTATAATTCCTTTATATCGTAGAAAATAGAGATTTTCATAAAGCAAATGAGGATGGCGTTACCAACTGGCCTATAAAGGAAGCCCTAAAATATAAATTGAAACCAAACATTGTTAATAAAACGACACCATACGGATCCTCGGTTATGAAGTATGGTATCACAAATGCCCAAACAGCTGCAGAACTGGAACTCACAAAGAATCCAAACATCACATCATCATCATAATTTTATTCCAGATGGAGTCCTCTCGTTGAAAAATCAAAGACAAGGAAAGAATAAAAAAGAAAGAGTGAAGGAAAATATAATAAGACCAAGGGAAAATAAAGTAAAGGAATGAAGGGCAAAGTTGACTATTTAATGAGAACGATATAAATGAAAAGGAATGAGAGAAATACATGCATTGAAAACAGATGTAACTTGTGAGATGACAACCATATATATAGTGAAAAGATAGAGACAGGTCACGATGGAAAGGTCAAACAGTTAAATCCATGGGTTTCATATAACTGAAAACAGCAACATGATTGGAATCATCTGCAAGACGTGACCTAACATACAAGTTTAAAAAACGATCAGAAAGTGCTAAAACACTTTGTATGGTCTTCCCTTTCACAGCAAAGTCACCAGAGAAGATCACAATTTGAGAAAGACAAAACTTGATCACAGAGATGTTGCTGCCTTCTAGTTAAAATTATATTCAATAAAAGAAACTATCGATTATTGTAATTTGATCTGTTGAATCCAACTTACTAAGTAGATATTTGTTTGTTACTTTTATTTGTACAAATGTATGCATGGTAAGAGATCAGAGTAATAATATTCTCAGTAATTAATGAATCACTTATGTTCCATTATTTTCAAAGAAGTATAAAATTTTTAAAGATGATTTTTAGGTCAATGGTCAAAACTATTTTATACGAAAACTATGATTATTCGAAAAGTTTTTGAAATGGATCAACCAAATAATTTTGGTTCATTGTTAACGATGCAACATTTGAGAAGCATTACACTTCACTGTCACCTAGATTTATTTTCGAAAATATAAAAATCGTGTCACATTTTTGTTTACTTCAAGTTTAACTACGCACTGGAAGAAAGTAATATTGATTATAATATAATGAATTAAATATTATGTATAAATCGGAGTAAACCAATATTTATTAACTCAAATAAAAGTATATAAGATCACACAACATCGAGATTACAAACATAATTTAAACATATGTATGTAAACTTAACCTCAACACCTTTCATAAACTTACTATAAAGTTAAGTTAAAAAAAGTGAAACAAGGCTCACAATATTTTCAAAGACAAAATTAATAGAAGGTCAGTTGAAAAACGCTTTGATTCATCTGGAGTTAAATCATACAACTCGTAAATGTTTACGGTCATTATTTATTTTAATATCCGATCATAACATTAACGTTTCTGAGTTTACGGAACTGTCTTGGAAATCTGTTCTTCAAAGACAGCTGGTTCATGTTGACCTCGTGACATTGATAACGAGATAAGAGAAGTTAAAAATTCCTCGAAACTAATAAATAAAATATATGATCTTCGTCTCCATTAAATCTGAGTAAATGACGCCACCGTTTATCATATAAGATAGTAAAATATACTAATTAAATTAACATGATATTCACAAGTGTATATAAAGCAAGAGAAAGCTTCCAGATTAACAGAAGCTGTCAAATTACACTGAGAATGGGCACTACATTATCGTTTCTAGTGTCAGCTCTTCTTTGTTATATCTTAAGCTTACATTCACCAGTACAGTCGTTTAACTTTTTATTCAAACAGTCAGAAGTTCCTCGTCCAGCAACTAACTGTTTAGATTTGCATGCTTTAGGTTTTTTCGAAAACGGATGGTATCGCATTTGGCCTCGTTACTACCATAGACCTGTGGTTGTATTCTGTGATATGGTTACTGATGGGGGAGGGTGGACGGTGAGTTATATGTGCAAGCTTTTTTCTTTAAAACAAAATATATTCAGTCAAACTGCTAAAATGTTCCACTGGTAGTTGTATTACAGACATTCAAAACCATAATTTGATGGTTTTAGATGTAAGTGTTTACCTTAGTAACGTGTTTAGTTTGAATGAGTAAGTGAACAACTTACTGTACAAATATTGTGGTTACCTTTTATAAATGTTTATGTTACGTAAGGTGCTTAATAAGGCCCCCCGGTGGCTCAGCGGTATGTCTGCGGACTTACACGCTAAAATCCGGGTTTCGATACTCGTGGTGGGCAGAGCACAGATAGCCCATTGTGTAGCTTTGTGCTTAATTCTAAGCAACAGCAACAATGCTTAAGAAGATTAGAAAATGATGATGTTACTTTCTGAGTAAGGTTAGCTTTATTATGCAAAATATAATTGTCACAACTTTAGAGATTTTTTAACGTTATATATGTGTGTGTTAATATGTTTTACGATGTCTGAATAATTTTTTATCCAATTGAAACATATGATGATAACGTTATATACAAACGACTTTCTAGCGTCACCGCCCTATTATAATACATAAATTACTGCCTTGTCATGCTGTATTTGAACAACTATCACAAGATGCTGCACTTTGCTCAGCTTACTGAGGATAGGACTTGTTGTAGGTCTCACAGTAATAAAGAATGTCAAAGAAAATATTTACTTCTGATGTTACGCGACTTTGTATCGGCTGTGGTTGTCATATAACTTGTTTTGCATATTTAAAATATGTTTAGTATAGTATATTATTCCGTTTGTAGTTTGATTTTTATGAGATTGTGTGGTGTATATAAAAATATAGATTATTTAATATTTTCTTTTTGTTCTTTATAGGTGTTTCAGTTCCGTGATGACATCACTCCAAGACAACACTTCAACCTATCATGGTCTGCTTATAAACATGGTTTTGGTAAACGAGATGGTGAATTCTGGTTAGGTAAAATAATTTACATTTACTCAAAAACAAGTATCTTTACTTGAACGAGGCTATATTACAACATGTCTTTCCATCATGGTGTAAATACGTCTTGTTTCACGTATTACAATTTTATTTGGAATTATGTCCACCTATTAGCGTAACACTCAGTAGCACAGCAGCATGTCTACTAACCTAAAAAACCTTCATATATGACTCAAATTATAAAAGTAGAATGAATTATAAAACATTTGGAGTAGAAAATAGTCCTAATGCACCTTAATGAAAGTAAACTTTAAACGACATTTCTCCGTATTATACTGTCTAACATAATACATTATATCACCTATTGTTTTAAGGATATTTGCTATAAAAAGAGTTAATTTTTAGAAGAATTAGAATTTATCATCTGTAACATAATACAAGATTAAAACATTTGTCGAGATTATGAGTAAAACTTCTTTTTGAATGATGAGGATGGTTAAATTTAGGTAAAAGTGTATTTATAGAAAAATATCGACAAAACTGTAATATGAACCATTGATATTTACCGAAATGAATGAACCATAAAGATATTTATATTTAGCAGTGAGAGTGAATGAAATCAACTAACAAACAATAATTGAATTACCTTAAAGTGACAAATAACGGCTCTTATACTTACGACGTTATATGAATATTACTTCAACCTTATAACAACGACGACGAGGACAACCACACGCACTGCTTTGATGCTACATTAAATCTTGGTATTTGTTCATTGAAAGTTCATTAGCTCATTATGGTCGTGATTAGATTGTGTTAATTCTCTCCAGTAATCTGTGTTTCAGGAAATGAACTACTCTTCATACTTACCAACAGTCACCACATGGAACTCAGGGTAGACCTTGAAACATTTGGTGGTGAAAAAACTTATGCCAAATACAGTAACTTCTTAGTACGTAGCGAGAGAGAAAGCTTCAGGTTAACGTTTGGATCCTATCGTGGAAACGCTGGTAAGATGGATTTTTTACCCTCTTCTCTCTTTTTACTGATGAATTTATTTATTTTTTTCATTATCAAGTGTTAAACTTATATTCTCTTATATTATTACATAATCAATGAACAATCAAACTTCACACCACATAAAAATTTTATTCTTTGAATCATCATAAATATCTTAATTATTCAATATTTTCCATGACAGCTTGTTTAAGTACCTTTAAGTAACATTAAACATATTTTATGGGTAAAAAGAATGGATTAACAAAAAGGGTAAATATAGTTTATTCGTAAAACATGCAGCAGTTAGTGGTGGACACAATAATTTTTTTGGTGGGGGGACGATCGACTAAGTCACAGTGGCTTGAACCAGACCCCAAGTAAACTTTTCCTTGTTACTGCTACATAAATTTCATGGAGTTAATTTAGAAACAAATAAAATAAACATATATGACTATGAACTTTCATTTATTGATTTTATTCTGAAATATCAAGTTACAAGTTATCGTACAGAACAACACCAAATCACACAACATAGTGTGTGTGACAGTGAACTTTCATATATTCCTAAATAACATGCTACAAGGAAACATACAGCAAAAGTATTCTAATTGAGATGATCAGTACTTCATATTTCTGATTTCCCACTAACCAACACAATTTTGGTATGGCCAGTGGGGGGGATGCATCCCCCATCTGTATCCATTTCTGGCAGCAGTAACGAATATTATCCAATACAGCTTTTTACTAATCCAAATATGTAAACTTAGCAACCATCAAAATATAGAGTCACATTCAGTAACCATAAAAATCTACCAAAACCATTCAAACGTACGTCTAATCTTTTCCAATCAACTATCAAAATAGTAAATACAAAAAGTGTGGGATTTAAGTACGTTATTCATTCGTTTTTTTCTACGTATTTGTTGTTAATACTTTAGTTTTTTGTTAGGAGATTCACTGACTGCAAGAGCCAACAATTCTGAGTTCTCCACTGTTGACAGAGACAATGACAAATTTACGAAAAGTTGTGCTAATGATTATAAAAGTGGTTGGTGGTTTAAAGATTGTTTTCATGCAAACCTTAATGGCCCCTATGTACCAGGGGGTGAAACTTCATCTTGGAAAGGGATTATTTGGTTCTATTTTAAAGGAGGTAATGAATCAATGAAGAAAAGTGAGATGAAGATTCGGCCAGAAATGTAACGATGTTGCTGTTGTACTTATCTTCAAGTTGTTAACGTTGTTCGTTTATTGAAGAAGTTGGATGTGATATTAATGGTTTGAATATTTTAAGAGGGAAAAAGTTACTTTAGATTTTATACTTTTTGATAAGGTAAAAACGTAATCATTATTGTCTTTAAGAAGTTTTTGTTTTTAACCATCGGGTAATGAAAGTTTCTTATCTAGAAACGAATTTTATAATCATAAATATATTTGTTTATTTCAAGTATAGAAGATAATCACGTGAAATCCACTTCGTAATAAAAGTAGTAATGATATATATTTGTTTGTACAACGGTATTCTGATTACACAATAAAAATAGTGATAATACGTACTTTTTCTACAATATTATTATAATAATTGCATAATTAATAAAGTAACAATATACTGTTGGTTCTGCAATAGTATTGCTGTAATTACATATTAAGTGTAGTTCCATTGTGCACTCGTTTCTTCAATGCTATTATCATCTACTTCACGTCAAGTTGAAATGTATCTACTTTTGAAGATATCTTTAACTCTGAAATCACCATCTGTGTTGTCTGCCAAGTCATTTCAGAGTAACTGACTTTTAGAAATAGGTTATGACTAAATCCATAATTTAGCTTTTTGTAATTATTTTTTAATGAATTGAAGTTAAGCATATACAGTGTCAATGGTCAGAATTCAGAACCTTATGACTGAAAACATGAAGAGTCCGTGTTTTCGTATAACAAAAGACACATCACTACTTCTCTCTTTCTTTGAAAGTTAGCTTTAAATATTAGAGTAAATTTTATTTATTTTAAAAACCTAATTCAGAAATAAAACAAAATAGCCATAGTTTTATGATGATTTTGTTCTAATTATATGTCAAAGATACTGAAAATATACACTTTTCGTGCATTTGTATCGTAATAATTACATCATACAGGTAGTTTGTTTGCTTTTTGAATTTCGCAAATATCTACAAAAATGTATGCTCTGCATCAAGTGGCATATTTTGAACATTTGTTTTATTTAAAAAGTAAAGCATAATTTTTACTGAAAAGTGGACAATACATTTAGTAAATATAACTTACCTGGATATGTGTATTATACGAGTTTTAATAACTTTCTGCCTTCTTCATCATCGTATAATTATTTATGATTAAAGAGAAAACAAATTATTATCAACTTTTAATCATGATAACTGTTTAATACACCAAATAAACCAACAGTTATTAACTCAGACAAAAGTATATAAGACCAAACAACATCGAGATTAGAAACATAATGTAAACCTATGTACATAAAATAAACCTCAACATGTTTCATAGTGTTGCTGTGAGTTCATAAAAACTGGAAAAAAGGATGAAAACAGTTCAAGGACAATATTAACGGGAACTCAGTTTAAAAACGACTTGCTTCATCTGATATTACGATGTTCTTCATACAGCTCATAAATCTTTGCTTTTAATCCTGTTATAGTTATTTATCTTTTCAACCTGCCATAATGTTAACGTTTTAAGTTAACAGAGCTGTTCATACTTTCTTGGAAAACTGTCTTTCAAAGATAGCTGGTTAATGTTGATCTCATGACATTAATGAGGAGACAGATCAAGTAGAAAGTTTCTCAGCAATCAATAGCTAAAAGGTACCCTCTTTGTCTCCATGATATCTGAGAAAATTACGTCAAGAATAGCCCAAGAGTTGGCGGTGGGTGGTGATGACTAGCTGCCTTTCCTCTAGTCTTACACTGCTAAATTAGAGACGGCTAGCACAGATAGCTCTCGAGTAGCTTTGTGCGAAATTCCAAAACAAACAAACAAACTAACTAAAGATAAAGAACTAGGAATGTCACTTCATTACGTCATGCTAGCTTTATTTTAAATAGTATTACTGTGAAAATATTTTGGAAACTACAAAAATAAGCACGTTCAACAATACCAATCTGATAGTATTCTTTTACGTAATGTCACTAAATATTTTCATTCGAACACATAGGAAATAGGTTGTTCTTTTACTTTCTTACAGGTGTTTCAGTTCCGTGACGACATCACTCCCAGACAACTTTTTAACCTATCATGGACTGCTTATAAACATGGTTTTGGTAAACGAGATGATGAATTTTGGTTAGGTAAAATAATTTTAATAATATATTAAGAAAGCTCTATTTTACTTTTTTATATCAGATTGTAGCTTCTAAACTCACCACACATGTTTTCAAGATAAGATAAAATTTTGTAAAATTAACTGTTTTTTATGATATCCCCCAATACCTCTTTTAGTTCATCTGGCATTCGTTTCATTGCAAGTTCATGACGATTAAAACAGCAGTGTATATTATCAATGTCCGAGTTTTTCTTTTCTATGAGTGCCACTGCGCCTGAAAATTTTCCAATCATACTCGCAGCTCCAACAGTGCAAATGCTTGAGCTAAGCTGCCATAAATAAATCGGTCAGTTTAAATATTTCTTCGCTTGTTATTTGAGTAGGCAAAGGTTTCCAAATTAGCATGCCTTCTTCGAAACTAGCTTCGTAAATACAGCGAACAAACACAAGGAACATCGCACAATGTGTAACATCTGTTAACACATTCATCTGAAGCACAAAAGTTGAACTCGCTTATACTCGTCTTATTAACTCCGTTAGGCAATTTACTGACATATCATTGATTCTTCGAGAATTCGAGTTGTTAGAAAGGGTCACAGAGTTGATGTCTATTTGAAATTTCTCATCACTCGCGCACTTTTCAAAATCTTTTGCACAAGGTTTTATCAAATCTTCTGCAATACGATAACTATCACGATATGAAGCAATAAAATCACCTTAGTTGTCCTGATGGACAATGTACAAAATGTAGTTTTCCTTGCAGTTACTTGCAAATACTTCCTTTTGAAATGGTCGGAAGTTGGATTTTTTAATTGGGTGTGTTTGATATCTTGATGTCGTTTTAACTTTCCTGGACGCAAACTCCTGTTACTTACTGTTCTGCATTTAGCACTAACTCACTAGGTTCATTTCTATTAACTCTTCATATAAAACAACATTCAATAAAACATTCATCATACTTTTTTATTTCGGTATTTCTTGTATCATCTTGTGTTGAAGTGCTTACATATAACAGTAGTGCCGATGAATTCGTATTAGGCCTAGTAAGATTTTTATACTTTCAGATTTATTATTGATATTCAGCCACCTATTCATTATAAGGGTGACAACTAATTATTAATTTGCCTGAAAACGTGTTCTTATATCTTTGGCTCTTCACAAGGGAAATCGAATCCCTGATTTTAGCGTTGTAAATCCGTAGACATACCGCTGTACAAGCGGAGGACAAAGTCAGAAATAAAGATTTGTGGGAAAAGAGGCTAGGCAGCTGGGATAATATATTTTTCTGAATAAAAAGAGTAACTTATTTTTTTACATTTTTTTGTTCTTTTAAGAAGGAGTATTAGTGTGGGTGTAAAATTATGATGGCTCCACCACCTTTGTTAATGGTGTGTGATGTCTCAATTGACGATCACATCTTTAATAGTTAGACCATACCATTTAGCTTAGATTATGTGTTTTATTGGCACAATCGGTAGCAACTTTATATTTTGTTTAATTATATTTTCTAATTAATTATTATATTATATTATATTAATTCATGTTGTGTGTTAGTTAGTAATTTTCGATAAAATCGCACACGGTATTTTAGTTAATATGCCGAAACTTGTCAATGGAATTGGCATGTTTTTGAAGGTTTTCTTACCTAAATAGCATAGCATTCTACTTATTTCTGTTATTTGCAATATGACAAAATAAATGCTTTATAGTTATTATGTAACAAGTTATTTTTCATGCGTGTGTAATTTTATTTTCTATTTGAGGATACATTTTATTTACCACTTGTTTGAAAATAAAGTAAATTCGAACTAAGCCAGAATGTTTATATCAATACATGTAATAAATCTTGGGACGTTTCATGAAAGGAACTCCATTTTGAAAATCCTGTACCAAGTTCTATTCTGCTCCTATTCTTAATTTACTCGAACAAGACAATAGCAAATTTAAAGTTAACTTCTAACAAATACCAAGGCTTTAATATTTTTGTAAAGTCAGTTTTTCTAAAATACTAAATAAGCGTGTATTATAACACAGTATTAAGTGTAAGATTTCGTGTTGTGGTTATTTCTTAGTAACTACATCGTGTGTTTTATAAACACTAGCTTTTGAGCAATCAACTACAGATTATTGTGTTAGTTCCTGTTGTGTTTAATAATGGCTTTCAATTGTGAAACATAAATTCTCCCTTTGTTAGAATTTTACAGTCTACGCTACTTTATCACAAACAAGAAAGTTTCATTTATATGCATCTTCTAATCCATATTGTAAGACTGAGAAATTCTGCTCCATTCTGTTGTGTGATATACTGCATGTGTTGTTTAGCAATGAAGATGAACTTTCCAAATATCTGTATGCTTTTATTGAATGTTACCAACGCTACTTGCCCTAAATTTTGAAGTGTTTCTACCACATAAGATTATAAGAGGGATTCTGGTAGTATGTAATTATTAAAATATTTATTGTTTTTAATATTTTTCAGATGCTTGTTTCTTTTCTAAACGCAAGGAAAGTATAAAGTCCGAAACAGCCACAACAAAAGTCTGGGCTACTTCTTTATCAACGAAGAGTTTGATAGACAATCACATAATTATAATGCTACGATAGAAAAGACAAGCATGGTAAATCACAAGGTTTGATCTGTCAACCTTCAAATTGTGAGATTAGACAGTCAGTAAACATCATTTTCCGTCAATTCGTGTGCTATTACTGTCACTTATATGAGTTATCCACGGATTCCAAAGGTCAGAGCGCAAATTTTTCGTTGTTAAAATAAATAGCAAATATCAGAATCTCAAATTTACAGTAAAAAAGATTAGTACCTTCAGCCCATGATTGATAACCAGATTGTGGATTATGTTCATTGAGACAAATAGTTCAATAACGATTAATGAATCAAAAACTCATTCATACCAGTCAGACAGTTTAGTAGTATTATAGACATTTCATAAATATTCGATTTGAAGATAGCAACTGATGAAAAAAGAAATCTGAAAGTACATGCATATTTGAATACAAGTATATATATATATATAAACATACATATTATCTGAGGAGAATAACTAGAGCTGCAAAATACTGGAAAAAGCAAAACTGTGTGAAAAATAGTAAAATGGAAGACAGACTGAGCTACATAGTTTTTTCTTAAAAGTTGGATATCTTATCTCTACAAATAATTGACAAGAATTAATAAGTACCACCATATACATATATTCTTAGATGTTAAATATAGATAATTGGCTCGTATAATAGTGAAAATAACGTTTAAGCAAACAGCTCTTGTACATTCCAAGAGTTTATGACACCTACTCTTTGCAGCCTTAACTGGTTGTAGATGGAGTTCCTTGAATGATGGAGTTCGATTATAAATAGTGAATTAAATGCGTATTAAATACTACACCTTACATAATTGTAATGGTTACTTATAACATGCTTCTCTTATCGAGAATGGGGAGCATAAAATATTAATTGTAATACTCCTTAGTGGACAACTAGTCCGATATTTAACGATGGATAAATATCCACGTATTCTCATGAGCTTCGTACTTCGATCTGTTATTCTTTCGAACCAGAGAAATTGTACTTTGATATCAGAATTATTCTTAATAATAAGTGTGACGGTCAATACAATTTCAAACATCTTTACCTCTAAGTATTTTATTGTCGTCACAAAATTACAATTTTTCTATTTTGAAGTCCAAGATTGAAAGTATTTCATTTCTTCAATAAAGTGATCTCTATTTGGCTTTTCTCTTTGACACGCAATGCTATTTTATAGTCAACTCAGAATCAAATGGTTCAAATAAGAAAGCTTAAAAGAATCACAAACATTTAGTGAAAAAACTTATTCCAAAAGAGCTTCCAGTAAAAGGGATACGACATGACATGTACATTTTAATATAGGTAAATACATATCTAATAATTACATATTCTCTGACATCAACAGTGAAAGCCTAAAATCATTCAAAGACGCAAAACATTGTGAAAGAATGTTAGACTGGACGACAGATTGGTCTACATGTTTTCTCTTACAAAACTGGACTGATAATCTCCCTGAATAATACACAGAAATTAATTATTACAGCTTTATTAACATTACCTCAAGTTTCTCGAGCGTTTAATGTTCACTGCACCATTTAAAATTGAAAAAATGGTCTGAAATCTAGCAATGGTAAAATGTCCAAGTTTTTGACATGGGCGTTTCATATCGAATTGTCGTTTGTACGAACGGTAGAAATTACATTTTTATATTAAAGTTATTCTCAGCAGTAAGTTTGGTCATCGATACAATTTACATCATTTTTATTTATAAAGATCGAACTGTCGCTACGCAGTAAAGTTTAACGATTATTTTCACTTACTTTTAAATATTCTTATTCTGAAATAACGTAGGCTTAAACAGCAGATATACCATTTTGAAACCAACTCAAATAAAAATGATCCAGAGAAAATAATTCAAAAGAACTACAGATATTTAAATAAAATATGATTGAAAGACAACATCTCAGAAAGAGAAATATTATATTATCAGTGTATTTTATAATATATAAAGAGATATATAAGTCTCAAATATTCTACGAGATCTGTAACGAGAGTTTATAAATTCCGAAAGAATCATATTTCGGTGAAATATTGGTCATATACACATATCCATAAACCTCCTACATTGATACTGTGTTATGAAGAATGTAAAACTTTCAATATACCACTCATACAATTACATTTTAACTTAATATAAGGCATTCTCTGAACAATTGCGAAACATTTTCCTACAGTTTGTATAATTAATACAACTTATATTTTAATATATTTGAGCGATTTTATCAAGTTCTTGCACATCTTATGTTGTAAGCTCCTACGTATACAAAAAAAGAGTGTATCATTGGCAGCCTTCTCTTGTTCTGGTAGTTATGTCTTACTCCTGTGACCCAAGGTAGCATAACCTAACAATTTTCCTTATCCAAAATTATTAATTAATAAGATTCATGATGACATTGCAAATAATCTCTATAAGTCTCCTGTTCGTCAGGAGAGAGTAAGTAAAACATTAGAGCGATAGTATACTGTCTCAATGCTGAAATAAAGCTGTTATGCTTTTACCTACAGTTTGCACGATCGATAGAACTGATATTTTATTATATTTGTTGTTAGTTCCTACGTATAAAACAAAGAGTGCATCATTGGCGGTCCTCTCTTATTCTGGCAGTTATGTCTTACTACTGTGCCTCAGTTTTCCTTACAAAAAATTTCTTTCATAGGCCTTAAAGCCAAAATACCCCATTATCTTGAGCATTCTGATGATTATATATCTAATGTTACAGTCACATTCCTATGTTGGAATATAGATCAAATCAGTATAGATTTTTTTAAAAAAAACTTTATGAAATTATTTGGAACTGAAAATAAATTTAAATTATTCCCAAGTTTTCTTCACAAAAGTGTTTATATTATTAATTAGTAAGATACATAGTGAGATTGGAAATAATTTGTATAACGATATCCCGTGAATATGTAAAGACATTACAACAGTGATGGCTATAATAACCTCAAAAGCAAAAACAACCAATAGAGAATATAATACATTCCATTCACAAAATTGGAATTATTCCGATATTTCTATTAAGTTAATAAGAAAGAAACAATCTGTCTAAATAACAGATATAAAATTGGAGTGACGAAGTTACTCATTCCTAAATGTTATAAACTTATTTTATTTCATGGATGATGTATTACAATTCCTTTATATTGCAGAAGATAGAGATTTTTATAAAACAAATGAGGGTGGCGTTACCTACTGGCCGATAAAGGAAGCCCTAAAATATAAATTGAAACCAAACATTGTTAATAAAACGACACCATACGGATCCTCGGTTATGAAGTATGGTATCACAAATGCTCAAACAGCTGCAGAACTGGAACTCACAAAGAATCCAAACATCACATCATCATCATAATTTCATTCCAGATGAAGTCCTCTCGTTGAAAAATCAGAGACAAGGAAAGAATAAAAGAGAAAGAGTGAAGGAAAATATAATAAGACCAAGGGAAAATAAAGTAAAGGAACGAAGGGCAAAGTTGAATATTTAATGAGAACGATATAAATGAAAAGGAATGAGAGAAATACATGCATTGAAAACAGATGTAACTTGTGAGATGACAACCATATATATAGTGAAAAGATAGAGACAGGTCACGATGGAAAGGTCAAACAGTTAAATCCATGGGTTTCATATAACTGAAAACAGCAACATGATTGGAATCATCTGCCAGACGTGACCTAACATACAAGTTTAAAAGACGATCAGAAAGTGCTAAAACACTTTGTGTGGTATTCCCTTTCACAACAAAGTCACAAGAGAAGATCACAATTTGAGAAAGATAAAACTTGATCACAGAGATGTTGCTACCTTCTAGTTAAAATTACATTCAATAAAAGAAACTATCGATTATTGTAATTTGATCTGTTAAATCCAACTTACTAAGTAGATAGTTGTTTGTTACTTTTATTTGTACAAATGTATGCATGGTAAGAGATCAGAGTAATAATATTCTCAGTAATTAATGAATCACTTATGTTCCATTATTTTCAAAGAAGTATAAAATTTTTAAAGATGATTTTTAGGTCAATGGTCAAAACTATTTTATACGAAAACTATGATTATTCGAAAAGTTTTTGAAATGGATCAACCAAATAATTTTGGTTCATTGTTAACGATGCAACATTTGAGAAGCATTACACTTCACTGTCACCTAGATTTATTTTCGAAAATATAAAAATCGTGTCACATTTTTGTTTACTTCAAGTTTAACTACGCACTGGAAGAAAGTAATATTGATTATAATATAATGAATTAAATATTATGTATAAATCGGAGTAAACCAATATTTATTAACTCAAATAAAAGTATATAAGATCACACAACATCGAGATTACAAACATAATTTAAACATATGTATGTAAACTTAACCTCAACACCTTTCATAAACTTACTATAAAGTTAAGTTAAAAAACTGAAACAAGGCTCACAATATTTTCAAAGACAAAATTAATAGAAGGTCAGTTGAAAAACGCTTTGATTCATCTGGAGTTAAATCATACAACTCGTAAATGTTTACGGTCATTATTTATTTTAATATCCGATCATAACATTAACGTTTCTGAGTTTACGGAACTGTCTTGGAAATCTGTTCTTCAAAGACAGCTGGTTCATGTTGACCTCGTGACATTGATAACGAGATAAGAGAAGTTAAAAATTCCTCGAAACTAATAAATAAAATATACGAGCTTCGTCTCCATTAAATCTGAGTAAATGACGTCACCGTTAATCATATAAGATAATGGAATATATACTCTTTAAAACAAGAAACGCAAAAGGGATAATTTCGTTAATTTAAAGATAAATACATGTAATAACGTTACAAGCTCAGATTATGTGATGTTACACGTGTTAAGGCACTGATTGTCAGACCAAAATGACTATAAAAGTTGTGCACTTTGAAAACGGAGTAAAACATCGGATTTTTCGCGTAAACGCATGTGTGTTCAATAAATTTGTTTGAGAAATCTGCATGTTCTGCAAGTGCAACATGTGCAAAATGCCTATAAAAGTGACGGGTTCTCGATTTCCATAGCTCAGTGTTAAGCCACCGACACACAATACAGTTACGCCAATACTGATTGAAGCACAACGAAACCATGCCATTGATCGCTTGGAAGCAGGCGAATCTCGATCAGATGTTGCCAGAGCTATGAATGTCCACCCAAGCACCATCACAAAGCTATGGAATCGTCACTGACAACGTGAATCAACTTGTGACCATCCACGATCTGGCAGAACAACGTGTGACCACGCCCGCACAAGATCGCTACATCCGATTACGTCACCTTTGAGATAGGACCACTACTGCGACGTCTACTGCCTCAACCATACCAGGGCTGCGTAGGATTTCCGATCAGACCGTACGCAACCATCGACGAGATTCTTAGGCCCCATGTGCAACCCATCATGGTGAGTATCAACGACGTTTTTCAACATGACAACGCCCGTCCTCACACAGCCTGACTCACCACTGTGTTCTTGAGACACCACACCATCAACGTTCTTCCCTGGCCCTCCAGATCACCAGATTTAAACCCCATCGAAAATCTTTGCGACGAGTTGGACCGACGTCTGCGACGGCGACAACCTCAACCGCAGACTCTACCTCAGCTTGCAGTAGCTTTGCAGGCTGAATGGATAGCCATTCCACAGGATGTTATTCGTCATCTCTTTGCTTCCATGGGCAGGAGATGCCAAGCAGTTATTGATGCTCACGGGTGCATACTCGTTATTGACGTTGAGTGACGTTAAATTTCAACTAGTGAGCATGGACATCGCCTTTGCAGACTTTGGATGTTCAGCAGTGAATTTTCAAAGTTTCACACATCTCATACATAACTACCCGGAATAAACTTGTAAACAATGTGTCTCATATTTTGCCTTTTGCGTTTCTTTTTTTGAAGAGTATACTTATTAAATTAACAAGATATTCGCACGTGTACATAAAACAAGAGAAAGCTTCCAGAAAATCGGAAACTGTTAAAATTACCCGAAAAATGGGCACTTCAGTATCGTTTCTAGTGTACACTCTTCTCTATTATATCTTAAGACTTCATTCACCAGTACAATCGTTTAACTTTTCATACAAAGTGTCAGAAGTTCTACGCCCAGCAACTAACAGATTTACACATAAAGACCCGCAAAAAAGTGACTTATGCATGTAATGCAGTACTAATAATCACGGGATAAGAAAAAACTATTGTGTCCAATAAACCACACGAAGCTTGTTTCGGAATTTCGCACAAAGCTACTCGAGGGCTATCTGTGCTAGCCGTCCCTAATTTAGCAGTGTAAGACTAGAGGGAAGGCGGCTAGTCATCACCACCCACCGCCAACTCTTGGGCTACTCTTTTACCAACGAATAGTGGGATTGATCGTATAATTATACACCCCCACGGCTGTGAGGGCGAGCATGTTTAGCGCGACGCGGGCGCGAACCCGCGACCCTCGGATCACGAGACGCACGCCTTACGCGTAGGTCAGTGGTAGCAGTGGTCAGTAAGAACATAGGTTGTCCAGTACACCTTCAACGGTATCTTGAAAGCTTGTTTAAGTTGATTTTATGTTTTGTAGACTATAAAGCTCACATTTCATAAGACAGGAAATCATCAAATTCAACGTTAAAAATTCATTAATAACTTGAGCTAAATATAAGAAATTTTTGTTTATCCGGTCTGAAAGAAAGAGGCAACTCTGATAGATTTTTATAAATAACAAGGAAAGTTGATACATTAATATAGTTGTAGTTTTAGGATTGAGATCAATATTGTGTATTGATGTAGGTTGATTTGTTTTATATTAAGAGACTAATGTAAAAGACGGACACAATTTTTTTAATTTATTTTTTAGTTAAAGCAGAGTAATTTAGTGAATTCGAATGATTGTTTCAGACTTTAGTTTATGAATACTTCTGAAAATAGCCGAGGAATAAGGGACTTAATTCATTATAAACACCTCAAGTCCATTCGAGACAACTTGTACCAGAAATAATTTTAAAAGTTTGTGTTCTAATTGCATTAGTGAATAAGGAAAACTCTTTGTCTACTTCTCTGAACAGCAATATCGAACTGTCAGTGTGGAAAATGTAAATATTACGTTTTAATACAGGAAGTGACTGGTTGATCTTACAACCTAAAACCTACAGTTCAGGATACATGTTGAAAGATAATTTGATTGAGGGTCTTTACAAATACAAATGTTGGAAGAGGATCATTGATTAAGAAACTTTACAGCGACACCTGTTCGGAGATAATTACTGACGAAGGACCTTTGTAACGATTTAACTTGGGCATGTGTAACTGCAGTTAGCAGCTCTGTAGAGACAAGTGTATATCCTCAGTACCATAATAAGAGAAATACAAATGCACAGAAAAGTTTATATCTTCAGTGTCTTTCACATATAATTAGAACAATATCATTATAGAACAATGGATATTCTGTTATTTCTGAATTAGATTTTTAAAATTAATATAATTCACCATAATATTCAAAACCACCTGATAAAGGAAGATAAAATTAAAGATAGCAATGTCTCTTTTGTATATGAAAATACTGACTTTGTGTTTTCAGTCATAGGGTTCTGAACTTTGACCATTGAGACTGGGTATGCATAACTTCAACTGATTAACAAAATAATTATAAAATGATAAATAATCGAACGCATTTGCTCATAGCCTGTTTCTGAAAGTCAGTTACTCAGGTCCCCCAGTGGCTCAGCGGTATGTCTGCGGACTTACACGCTAAAATCCGGGTTTCGATACCCGTGGTGGGCAGAGCACAGATAGCCCTTTGTGTAGCTTTGTGCTTAATTCAAAACAACAACAACAACAACAACAGTTACTCAGAAATAACTTGGCAGACAACACAAATGGTGATTTCAAAGTTAAAGATATAGTGGTACCTCATTTCTCGAGCGACTCCCTTTTCGATCATTTCGATTTTCGAAAATATTGTTTGAGAAAAAAATGTCTTGGTTTTCGAACATAAATTCGGTTCCCAAACCAAGCTGTCATGGCCCGAACCCCCGAAATAACCAGACTGATGACCCGAACAACCCTTTGACCATTTTCGGCCCACACCAAGCTTGCTCAAAACATTTTACCCGCACTGTCGCTCAGTCCACACTCCCATTAAAATCTGCTGTGAACTTTTTCGTTTTTCTTTTTTTTCGAAATATTCTAATTAAGTAAGCCACCATGGGGTCGAAGAATGATAATGAAAGCAGCAAACCGAAAAGAAAAAGTTGTCAGAGCCACAATAGAGCTGAAAAAATATCTCACAGCGAAGTATGAGAATGGTGTTCTCGTGTTTGCTACACAGTTTGGTATGGCGAAGTCTACAGTCTGAACCATACTGAAAAATAAAGAAGTCATCAAAGGAGCCGATGTTGCAAAAGGAGTGGCAGTGCTTACGAAACAAAGATCACAAATAATGGAAGAGGTAGAAAAACTGTTGTTGATTTGGGTAAACGAAAAATAGTTAGCTGGTGATTTGTGAAAAAGGAAAGCAGTTACATGCTGACCTCCTGAAAAACATCCCTGGAAAGAGTGCTGATGCAAGTTATGCATTTAAGGCTAGTAGGTGGTAGTTTAGAAAATTTAAGAAGAGAAGTGGCATACATAGTGTGGTGACACATGGGGAGGGTGCCAGGCAAAAACAAACCCCATTAGGCAAGTGTTTAGTGAGAAATAGGTCCAGTGAGTCTCAAGCATGTTGGAGCGGTGCAATAAGAGAGAAAAGAGAAAGAACCTCAGTAGGAGAGTTACTTGACATTTTTGTGGAAGGTAACAGCCAAAAGTACAGTTACTTCACAGAAAAAAATAATTCATCGATTAAGGTTATGTAAATGTCACGATTGTAAAACCTTTGTTCGTGTTCAGTTATATTACTTCACTAAACCAAGATTATTTGTCATGTGTTTTCTGTGTATATTCTATTAAACCGATAAAGAAGACTGGGAAATTTCAAAATGAAGATGTCTCCCATTTCAAACAATAATAGCCCTCCTACTCTCCACGTTCCTCACCACCTTTCATTTAATCATCAGCTCTCCTCAGCGCAGGTAAAGTGCAGCAAAATTTTCATTTGTTGTTTTTATTGTGTTCATAATAAATTCTCTATTAATTTGATTTAAGTGGAATTTTCATCGAAGTGTAAGTTTCATCTAAATGAAATACTATTTAAAACTTTATATAAGTAACGTTTCTTTTTCACTCGTAAGCACTCACTTTCTACATAATGTCGAACAAGTGATAAAATTAGAAGTAATAAATTTTATGACAGATATTCTAGCAACCTAAACCAAACAGAGGATTTAATACACCAAGTGAACTAACAGTTATTAACTTACACAAAAGTATATAAGATCATACAACATCAAAAACATAATGTAAAAATATGAACATAAACTTAAGATGTTTCGTCATGTTACTGTAAAGATAAGTTAATAAAAAAACTGGAACAAGGCTCAAAACATTTACAAGGACAAAATTAGTAGGAGGTCAATAGAAAAACGTCTTGGTTCATCTGGAGTTAAATCATACTTCTCGTAAATGTTTACTGTCTTTATTTTCATATCCTATATAACATTAACGTTTCTAACTTTACGGAACTGTTCATACTTTTTTGGAAAACTCCTTCAAAGACAGCTGGTTCATGTTGACCTCGTGACATGAATAACGAGATAAGACAAGTGGAAAATTCCTCAGCAACTAAGAAATAAAATATACGATCTTCGTCTCCATTAAATCTGATTGAATGACGTCACCGTTAATTATATAAGTATGGAATATACTTATGAAATTAACATAATATTCACACTTTTATATAAAGCAAGAGAAAGCTTCCAGATCAACAGAAGCTGTCAAATTACACTGAGAATGGGCACTACATTATCGTTTCTAGTGTCAGCTCTTCTCTGTTATATCTTAAGCTTACATTCACCAGTACAGTCGTTTAACTTTTTATTCAAACAGTCAGAAGTTCCTCGTCCAGCAACTAACTGTTTAGATTTGCATGCTTTAGGTTTTTTCGAAAACGGATGGTATCGCATTTGGCCTCGTTACTACCATAGACCTGTGGTTGTATTCTGCGATATGGTTACTGATGGGGGAGGGTGGACGGTGAGTTATATGTGCAAGCTTTTTCTTTAAAACAAAATATATTCAGTCAAATTGCTAAAATGTTCCACTGGTAGTTGTATTACAGACATTCAAAACCATAATTTGATGGTTTTAGATGTAAGTGTTTACCTTAGTAACGCGTTTAGTTTGAATGAGTAAGTGAGCAACTTACTGTACAAATATTGTGGTTACCTTTTATAAATGTTTATGTCACGTAAGGTGCTTAAGAAGATTAGAAAATGATGATGTTACTTTCTGAGTAAGGTTAGCTTTATTATGCAAAATATGATTGTCACGACTTTAGAGAATCTTTAACGTTATATATATGTGTGTAAATATGTTTTACGATGTCTGAATAATTTTTTATCCAATTGAAACATATGATGACAACGTTATATTTAAACGATTTTCTAGCGTCACCACACTACTATAATACATAAATTACTGCCTTGTCATGCTGTATTTGAACAACTATCACAAGATGCTGCACTTTGCTCAGCTTACTGAGGATAGGACTTGTTGTAGGTCTCACAGTAATAAAGAATGTCAAAGAAAATATTTACTTCTGATGTTACGCGACTTTGTATCGGCTGTGGTTCTCATATGACTTGTTTTGCATATTTAAAATATGTTTAGTATAGCATATAATTCCGTTTGTAGTTTGATTTTTATGAGATCGTGTAGTGTATATAAAAATATAGATTATTTAATATTTTCTTTTTGTTCTTTATAGGTGTTTCAGTTCCGTGATGACATCACTCCAAGACAACACTTCAACCTATCATGGTCTGCTTATAAACATGGTTTTGGTAAACGAGATGGTGAATTCTGGTTAGGTAAAATAGTTTAAATCTACTCAAAAACAAGTATCTTTACTTGAACGAGGTTATATTACAACACGTCTTTCTATCATGGTGTAAATACGTCTTGTTTCCCGTATTATAATTTTATTTGGAATTATGTCCACCTATTAGCGTAAAACTCCGTAGCACAGCAGCATGTCTACTAACCTAACAAAACCTTCATATATGACTCAAATTATAAAAGTAGAATGAATTATAAAACATTTGGAGTAGAAAATAGTCCTAATGCAACGTTAATGAAAGTAAACTTTAAACGACATTTCTCCGTATTATACTGCCTAACATAATACATTATATCACCTATTGTTTTAAGGATATTTGCTATAAAAAGAGTTAATTTTTAGAAGAATTAGAATTTATCATCTGTAACACAATACAAGATTAAAACATTTATCGAGATTATGAGTAAAACTTCTTTTTGAATGATGAGGATGGTTAAATTTGGGTAAAAGTGTATTTATAGAAAAATATCGACAAAACTGTAATATGAACCATTGATATTTACCGAAATGAATGAACCATAAAGATATTTATATTTAGCAGTGAGAGTGAATGAAATCAACTAACAAACAATAATTGAATGACCTTAAAGTGACAAATAATGGCTCTTATACTTACGACATTATATGAATATTACTGTAACCTTATAACAACGACGACGAGGACAACCACACGCACTGCTTTGATGCTACATTAAATCTTGGTATTTGTTCATTGAAAGTTCATTAGCTCATTATGGTCGTGATTAGATTATGTTAATTCTCTCCATTAATCTGTGTTTCAGGTAATGAACTGCTCTTCATACTTACCAACAGTCACCACATGGAACTCAGGGTAGACCTTGAAACATTTGGTGGTGAAAAAACTTATGCCAAATACAGTAACTTCTTAGTACGTAGCGAGAGAGAAAGTTTCAGGTTAACGTTTGGATCCTATCGTGGAAACGCTGGTAAGATGGATTTTTTACCCTCTTCTCTCTTTTTACTGATGAATTTATTTATTTTCCTCATTATCAAGTGTTAAACGTATATTCTATTTTATAATCAATGAACAATCAAACTTCACACCACATAAAAATTTTATTCTTTGAATCATCATAAATATCTTAATTATTCAATATTTTCCATGACAGCTTGTTTAAGTACCTTTAAGTAACATTAAACATATTTTATGGGTAAACAGTTCAGTATTTTTACACAGAGGTCAAATACACTAATTTTATATCATTATAAACTTACAACCATAGCATTGTGGTTGATGTGTACAATGTACTCTAGAATTAATCTCAAATCAAAATACAGTTAACACGTCACGACGTTCCAGTAGTTTGTTTCTTAATTTAATTTTCGACTGTGATAAAACATCAAGAATGGATTAACAAAAAGGGTAAATATTGTTTATTCGTAAAACATGCAGCAGTTAGTGGTGGACACAATAATTTTTTGGTGAGGGGGGACGATCGACTAAGTCACAGTGGCTTGAACCAGACCCCAAGTAAACTTTTCCTTGTTACTGCTACATAAATTTCATGGAGTTAATTTAGAAACAAATAAAATAAACATATATGACTATGAACTTTCATTTATTGATTTTATTCTGATATATCAAGTTACAAGTTATCGTACAGAACAACACCAAATCATAGAACATAGTGTGTGTGACAGTGAACTTTCATATATTCCTAAATAACATGCTACAAGGAAACATACAGCAAAAGTATTCTAACTGAAATGATCAGTACTTTATATTTCTGATTTCCTACTAACCAACACAATTTTGGTATGGCCAGTGGGGGGAATGCATCCCCCCATCCGTATCCATTCCTGGCAGCAGTAACGAATATTATTCAATACAGCTTTTTACTCATCCAAATATGTAAACTTAGCAACCATCAGAACGTAGGATCACATTCAGTAACCATAAAAATCTACCAAACCCATTCAAAAGTACGTCTAATCTTTAGCAATCAACAAAAATAGAAAATACAAAATGTGTTGGATTAAACTACGTTATTCACTCGTTTTTTTCTACGTATTTGTTGTTAATACTTTAGTTTTTTTGTTAGGAGATTCACTGACTGCAAGAGCCAACAATTCTGAGTTCTCCACTGTTGACAGAGACAATGACAAATTTACTAAAAGTTGTGCTAATGATTATAAAAGTGGATGGTGGTTTAAAGATTGTTTTCATGCAAACCTTAATGGCCCCTATGTACCAGGGGGTGAAACTTCATTTTCGAAAGGGATTATTTGGTTCTATTTTAAAGGAGGTAATGAATCAATGAAGAAAAGTGAGATGAAGATTCGGCCAGAAATGTAACGATGTTGCTGTTGTACTTATCTTCAAGTTGTTAACGTTGTTCGTTTATTGAAGAAGTTGGATGTGATATTAATGGTTTGAATATTTTAAGAGGGAAAAAGTTACTTTAGATTTTATACTTTTTGATAAGGTAAAAACGTAATCATTATTGTCTTTAAGAAGTTTTTGTTTTTAACCATCGGGTAATGAAAGTTTCTTATCTAGAAACGAATTTTATAATCATAAATATATTTGTTTATTTCAAGTATAGAAGATAATCACGTGAAATCCACTTCGTAATAAAAGTAGTAATGATATATATTTGTTTGTACAACGGTATTCTGATTACACAATAAAAATAGTGATAATACGTACTTTTTCTACAATATTATTATAATAATTGCATAATTAATAAAGTAACAATATACTGTTGGTTCTGCAATAGTATTGCTGTAATTACATATTAAGTGTAGTTCCATTGTGCACTCGTTTCTTCAATGCTATTATCATCTACTTCACGTCAAGTTGAAATGTATCTACTTTTGAAGATATCTTTAACTCTGAAATCACCATCTGTGTTGTCTGCCAAGTCATTTCAGAGTAACTGACTTTTAGAAATAGGTTATGACTAAATCCATAATTTAGCTTTTTGTAATTATTTTTTAATGAATTGAAGTTAAGCATATACAGTGTCAATGGTCAGAATTCAGAACCTTATGATTGAAAACATGAAGAGTCCGTGTTTTCGTATAACAAAAGACACATCACTACTTCTCTCTTTCTTTGAAAGTTAGCTTTAAATATTAGAGTAAATTTTATTTATTTTAAAAACCTAATTCAGAAATAAAACAAAATAGTCATAGTTTTATGATGATCTTGTTCTAATTATATGTCAAAGATACTGAAAATATACACTTTTCGTGCATTTGTATCGTAATAATTACATCATACAGGTAGTTTGTTTGCTTTTTGAATTTCGCAAATATCTACAAAAATGTATGCTCTGCATCAAGTGGCATATTTTGAACATTTGTTTTATTTAAAAAGTAAAGCATAATTTTTACTGAGAAGTGGACAATACATTTAGTAAATATAACTTACCTGGATATGTGTATTATACGAGTTTTAATAACTTTCTGCCTTCTTCATCATCGTATAATTATTTATGATTAAAGTGAAATCAAATTATTATCAACTTTTAACCATGATAACTGTTTAATACACAAAGTAAACCAACAGTTATTAACTCAGACAAAAGTATATAAGACCAAACAACATCGAGATTAGAAACATAATGTAAACATATGTACATAAACTAAACCTCAACATGTTTCATAGTGTTGCTGTGAGTTCATAAAAACTGGAAAAAAAGGATGAAAACAGTTCAAGGACAATATTAACGGGAACTCAGTTTAAAAACGTCTTGCTTCATCTGATATTACGATGTTCTTCATACAGCTCATAAATCTTTGCTGTTAATCCTGTTATAGTTATTTATCTTTTCAACCTGCCATAATGTTAACGTTTTAAGTTAACAGAACTGTTCATACTTTCTTGGAAAACTGTCTTTCAAAGATAGCTGGTTAATGTTGATCTCATGACATTAATGAGGAGACAGATCAAGTAGAAAGTTTCTCAGCAATCAATAGCTAAAAGGTACCCTCTTTGTCTCCATGATATCTGAGAAAGTTACGTCAAAGTTAATTATGTAGTATTCGATAAATGATAACTGATGGAGAAGAATGAACGCTGAGTAGAATATATTTTTTAACAAGTGGTTCTTCCTACAAATGGTCAGGAATATAAAATTGAGTTTTTAAACCATCCCATTTATCATATTATTCATTCATTAAAATTAGAGTTTGTTGGATTTTGAACATGAGTTTGTTTTGTTTTTTGGAATTTCGCACAAAGCTACTCGAGGGCTATCTGTGGTAGCCGTCCCTAATTTAGCGGTGTAAGATTAGAGGGAAGGCAGCTAGTCATCACCACCCACCGCCAACTCTTGGGCTACTCTTTTACCAACGAAAAGTGGGATTGACCGTCACATTATACACCCCTACGCCTGGGAGGGCGAGCATGTTTAGCGCTACGCAGGCGCGAACCCGCGACCCTCGGATAATGAGTCGCACACCTTACGCGCTTGGCCATGCCAGGCCCCCTTATCTTTAGAAGAAGTCCAGAAAATAAAATCACAAAGTTTTAAAAAATATAACAAAATGTTATATTTTAAGTTGTTTGTTTCTTTTAAAGCTTATGTTTTTCACATTTATGATGCCACATGTTATTCTACTTTTAAAATATTCTCGTGTTAAAAGGCCCGGCATGGCTTAGCGCGTTAAGGCGTGCGCTTCGTAATCTGAGGGTCGCGGGTTCGTGCCCGAGTCGCGCCAAACATGCTCGCCCTTTCAACAGTGAGGGCGTTATAATGTGACGGTCAATCCCACTTTTCGTTGGTAAAAGAGTAGCCCAAGAGTTGGCGGTGGGTGGTGATGACTAGCTGCCTTTCCTCTTGTCTTACACTGCTAAATTAGGGACGGCTAGCACAGATAGCCCTCGAGTAGCTTTGTGCGAAATTCCAAAACAAACAAACTAACTAACTAAAGATAAAGAACTAGGATTATCACTTCACTACGTCATGCTAGCTTTATTTTAAATAGTATTACTGTGAAAATATTTTGGAAACTACAAAAGTAAGAACGTTCAACAATACCAATCTGATAGTATTCTTTTACATAATGTCACTAAATATTTTCATTCGAACACATAGGAAATAGGTTGTTCTTTTACTTTGTTACAGGTGTTTCAGTTCCGTGACAACATCACTCCCAGACAACACTTTAATCTATCATGGACTGCTTATAAACATGGTTTTGGTAAACGAGATGATGAATTTTGGTTAGGTAAAATAATTTTAATGATATATTAAGAAAGCTCTATTTTACTTTTTTATATCAGATTGTAGCTTCTAAACTCACCACACATGTTTTCAAGATAAGATAAAATTTTGTAAAATTAACTGTTTTTTATGATATCCCCCAATACCTCTTTTAGTTCATCTGGCATTCGTTTCATTGCAAGTTCATGACGATTAAAACAGCAGTGTATATTATCAATGTCCGAGTTTTTCTTTTCTATTAGTGCCACTGCGCCTGAAAATTTTCCAATCATACTCGCAGCTCCAACAGTGCAAATGCTTGAGCTAAGCTGCCATAAATAAATCGGTCAGTTTAAATATTTCTTCGCTTGTTATTTGAGTAGGCAAAGGTTTCCAAATTAGCATGCCTTCTTCGAAACTAGCTTCGTAAATACAGCGAACAAACACAAGGAACATCGCACAATGTGTAACATCTGTTAACACATTCATCTGAAGCACAAAAGTTGAACTCGCTTATACTCGTCTTATTAACTCCGTTAGGCAATTTACTGACATATCATTGATTCTTCGAGAATTCGAGTTGTTGGAAAGGGTCACAGAGTTGATGTCTATTTGAAATTTCTCATCACTCGCGCACTTTTCAAAATCTTTTGCACAAGGTTTTATCAAATCTTCTGCAATACGATAACTATCACGATATGAAGCAATAAAATCACCTTAGTTGTCCTGATGGACAATGTACAAAATGTAGTTTTCCTTGCAGTTACTTGCAAATACTTCCTTTTGAAATGGTCGGAAGTTGGATTTTTTAATTGGGTGTGTTTGATATCTTGATGTCGTTTTAACTTTCCTGGACGCAATCTCCTGTTAATTACTGTTCTGCATTTAGCACTAACTCACTAGGTTCATTTTTATTAACTCTTCATATAAAACAACATTCAATAAAACATTCATCATACTTTCTTATTTCGGTATTTCTTGTATCATCTTGTGTTGAAGTGCTTACATAGGACAGTAGTGCCGATGAATTCGTATTAGGCCTAGTAAGATTTTTATACTTTCAGATTTATTATTGATATTCAGCCACCTATTCATTATAAGGGTGACAACTAATTATTAATTTGTCCGAAAACGTGTTCTTATATCTTTGGCTCTTCACAAGGGAAATCGAATCCCTGATTTTAGCTTTGTAAATCCGTAGACATACCGCTGTACAAGCGGAGGACAAAGTCAGAAATAAAGATTTGTGGGAAAAGAGGCTAGGCAGCTGGGATAATATATTTTTTCTGAATAAAAAGAGTAACTTATTTTTTTACATTTTTTTGTTCTTTTAAGAAGGAGTATTAGTGTGGGTGTAAAATTATGATGGCTCCACCACCTTTGTTAATGGTGTGTGATGTCTCAATTGACGATCACATCTCTAATAGTTAGACCATACCATTAACTTAGATTATGTGTTTTATTGGCACAATCGGTAGCAACTTTATATTTTGTTTAATTATATTTTCTAATTAATTATTATATTATATTATATTAATTCATGTTGTGTGTTAGTTAGTAATTTTCGATAAAATCGCACACGGTATTTTAGTTAATATGCCGAAACTTGTCAATGGAATTGGCATGTTTTTGAAGGTTTTCTTACCTAAATAGCATAGCATTCTACTTATTTCTGTTATTTGCAATATGACAAAATAAATGCTTTATAGTTATTATGTAACAAGTTATTTTTCATGCGTGTGTAATTTTATTTTCTATTTGAGGATACATTTTATTTACCACTTGTTTGAAAATAAAGTAAATTCGAACTAAGCCAGAATGTTTACATCAATACATGTAATAAATCTAGGGACGTTTTATGAAAAGAACTCCATTTTGAAAATCCTGTACCAAGTTCTATTCTGCTCCTATTCTTAATTTACTCGAACAAGACAATAGCAAATTTAAAGTTAACTTCTCACAAATACCAAGGCTTTAATATTTTTGTAAAGTCAGTTTTTCTAAAATACTAAATAAGCGTGTATTATAACACAGTATTAAGTGTAAGATTTCGTGTTGTGGTTATTTCTTAGTAACTACATCGTGTGTTTTATAAACACTAGCTTTTGAGCAATCAACTACAGATTATTGTGTTAGTTCCTGTTGTGTTTAATAATGGCTTTCAACTGTGAAACATACATTCTCCCTTTGTTAGAATTTTACAGTCTACGCTACTTTATCACAAACAAGAAAGTTTCATTTATATGCATCTTCTAATCCATATTGTAAGACTGAGAAATTCTGCTCCATTCTGTTGTGTGATATACTGCATGTGTTGTTTAGCAATGAAGATGAACTTTCCAAATATCTGTATGCTTTTATTGAATGTTACCAACGCTACTTGCCCTAAATTTTGAAGTGTTTCTACCACATAAGATTATAAGAGGGATTCTGGTAGTATGTAATTATTAAAATATTTATTGTTTTTAATATTTTTCAGATGCTTGTTTCTTTTCTAAACGCAAGGAAAGTATAAAGTCCGAAACAGCCACAACAAAAGTCTGGGCTACTTCTTTATTAACGAAGAGTTTGATAGACAATCACATAATTATAATGCTACGATAGAAAAGACAAGCATGGTAAATCACAAGGTTTGATCTGTCAACCTTCAAATTGTGAGATTAGACAGTCAGTAAACATCATTTTCCGTCAATTCGTGTGCTATTACTGTCACTTATATGAGTTATCCACGGATTCCAAAGGTCAGAGCGCAAATTTTTCGTTGTTAAAATAAATAGCAAATATCAGAATCTCAAATTTACAGTAAAAAAGATTAGTACCTTCAGCCCATGATTGATAACCAGATTGTGGATTATGTTCATTGAGACAAATAGTTCAATAACGATTAATGAATCAAAAACTCATTCATACCAGTCAGACAGTTTAGTAGTATTATAGACATTTCATAAATATTCGATTTGAAGATAGCAACTGATGAAAAAAGAAATCTGAAAGTACATGCGTATTTGAATACAAGTATATATATATATATATAAACATACATATTATCTGAGGAGAATAACTAGAGCTGCAAAATACTGGAAAAAGCAAAACTGTGTGAAAAATAGTAAAATGGAAGACAGACTGAGCTACATAGTTTTTTCTTAAAAGTTGGATATCTTATCTCTACAAATAATTGACAAGAATTAATAAGTACCACCATATACATATATTCTTAGATGTTAAATATAGATAATTGGCTCGTATAATAGTGAAAATAACGTTTAAGCAAACAGCTCTTGTACATTCCAAGAGTTTATGACACCTACTCTTTGCAGCCTTAACTGGTTGTAGATGGAGTTCCTTGAATGATGGAGTTCGATTATAAATAGTGAATTAAATGCGTATTAAATACTACACCTTACATAATTGTAATGGTTACTTATAACATGCTTCTCTTATCGAGAATGGGGAGCATAAAATATTAATTGTACTATTCCTTAGTGGACAACTAGTCCGATATTTAACGATGGATAAATATCCACGTATTCTCATGAGCTTTGTACTTCGATCTGTTATTTTTTCGAACCAGAGAAATTGTACTTTGATATCAGAATTGTTCTTAACAATAAGTGTGACGGTCAATACAATTTCAAACATCTTTACCTCTAAGTATTTTATTGTCGTTACAAAATTACTATTTTTCTATTTTGAAGTCCAAGATTGAAAGTATTTCATTTCTTCAATAAAGTGATCTCTATTTGGCTTTTCTCTTTGACACGCAATGCTATTTTATAGTCAACTCAGAATCAAATGGTTCAAATAAGAAAGCTTAAAAGAATCACAAACATTTAGTGAAAAAACTTATTCCAAAAGAGCTTCCAGTAAAAGGGATACGACATGACATGTACATTTTAATATAGGTAATGGTAAAATGTCCAAGTTTTTGACATGGGCGTTTCATATCGAATTGTCGTTTGTACGAACGGTAGAAATTACATTTTTATATTAAAGTTTTTCTCAGCAGTAAGTTTGGTCATCGATACAATTTACATCATTTTTATTTATAAAGATCGAACTGTCGCTACGCAGTAAAGTTTAACGATTATTTTCACTTACTTTTAAATATTCTTATTCTGAAATAACGTAGGCTTAAACAGCAGATATACCATTTTGAAACCAACTCAAATAAAAATGATCCAGAGAAAATAATTCAAAAGAACTACAGATATTTAAATAAAATATGATTGAAAGACAACATCTCAGAAAGAGAAATATTATATTATCAGTTTATTTTATAATATATAAAGAGATATATAAGTCTCAAATATTCTACGAGATCTGTAACGAGAGTTTATAAATTCCGAAAGAATCATATTTCGGTGAAATATTGGTCATATACACATATCCATAAACCTCCTACATTGATACTGTGTTATGAAGAATGTAAAACTTTCAATATACCACTCATACAATTACATTTTAACTTAATATAAGGCATTCTCTGAACAATTGCGAAACATTTTCCTACAGTTTGTATAATTAATACAACTTATATTTTAATATATTTGAGCGATTTTATCAAGTTCTTGCACATCTTATGTTGTAAGCTCCTACGTATACAAAAAAAGAGTGTATCATTGGCAGCCTTCTCTTGTTCTGGTAGTTATGTCTTACTCCTGTGACCCAAGGTAGCATAACCTAACAATTTTCCTTATCCAAAATTATTAATTAATAAGATTCATGATGACATTGCAAATAATCTCTATAAATCTCCTGTTCGTCAGGAGAGAGTAAGTAAAACATTAGAGCGATAGTATACTGTCTCAATGCTGAAATAAAGCTGTTATGCTTTTACCTACAGTTTGCACGATCGATAGAACTGATATTTTATTATATTTGTTGTTAGTTCCTACGTATAAAACAAAGAGTGCATCATTGGCGGTCCTCTCTTATTCTGGCAGTTATGTCTTACTACTGTGCCTCAGTTTTCCTTACAAAAAATTTCTTTCATAGGCCTTAAAGCCAAAATACCCCATTATCTTGAGCATTCTGATGATTATATATCTAATGTTACAGTCACATTCCTATGTTGGAATATAGATCAAATCAGTATAGATTTTTTTTAAAAAAACTTTATGAAATTATTTGGAACTGAAAATAAATTTAAATTATTCCCAAGTTTTCTTCACAAAAGTGTTTATATTATTAATTAGTAAGATACATGGTGAGATTGGAAATAATTTGTATAACGATATCCCGTGAATATGTAAAGACATTACAACAGTGATGGCTATAATAACCTCAAAAGCAAAAACAACCAATAGAGAATATAATACATTCCATTCACAAAATTGGAATTATTCCGATATTTCTATTAAGTTAAAAAGAAAGAAACAATCTGTCTAAATAACAGATATAAAATTGGAGTGACGAAGTTACTCATTCCTAAATGTTATAAACTTATTTTATTTCATGGATGATGTATTACAATTCCTTTATATTGCAGAAGATAGAGATTTTTATGAAACAAATGAGGGTGGCGTTACCTACTGGCCGATAAAGGAAGCCCTAAAATATAAATTGAAACCAAACATTGTTAATAAAACGACACCATACGGATCCTCGGTTTTGAAGTATGGTATCACAAATACCCAAACAGCTGCAGAACTGGAACTCACAAAGAATCCAAACATCACATCATCATCATAATTTCATTCCAGATGGAGTCCTCTCGTTGAAAAATCAGAGACAAGGAAAGAATAAAAGAGAAAGAGTGAAGGAAAATATAATAAGACCAAGGGAAAATAAAGTAAAGGAACGAAGGGCAAAGTTGAATATTTAATGAGAACGATATAAATGAAAAGGAATGAGAGAAATACATGCATTGAAAACAGATGTAACTTGTGAGATGACAACCATATATATAGTGAAAAGATAGAGACAGGTCACGATGGAAAGGTCAAACAGTTAAATCCATGGGTTTCATATAACTGAAAACAGCAACATGATTGGAATCATCTGCAAGACGTGACCTAAGATACAAGTTTAAAAAACGATCAGAAAGTGCTAAAACACTTTGTGTGGTATTCCCTTTCACAGCAAAGTCACCAGAGAAGATCACAATTTGAGAAAGATAAAACTTGATCACAGAGATGTTGCTGCCTTCTAGTTAAAATTATATTCAATAAAAGAAACTATCGATTATTGTAATTTGATCTGTTAAATCCAACTTACTAAGTAGATATTTGTTTCGTACTTTTATTTATACAAATGTATGCATGGTAAAAGATCAGAGTAATAATATTCTCAGTAATTAATGAATCACTTATGTTCCATTATTTTCAAAGAAGTATAAAATTTTTAAAGATGATTTTTAGGTCAATGGTCAAAACTATTTTATACGAAAACTATGATTATTCGAAAAGTTTTTGAAATGGATCAACCAAATAATTTTGGTTCATTGTTAACGATGCAACATTTGAGAAGCATTACACTTCACTGTCACCTAGATTTATTTTCGAAAATATAAAAATCGTGTCACATTTTTGTTTACTTCAAGTTTAACTACGCACTGGAAGAAAGTAATATTGATTATAATATAATGAATTAAATATTATGTATAAATCGGAGTAAACCAATATTTATTAACTCAAATAAAAGTATATAAGATCACACAACATCAAGATTACAAACATAATGTAAACATATGTATATAAACGTAACCTCAACACCTTTCATAAACTTACTATAAAGTTAAGTTAAAAAACTGAAACAAGGCTCACAATATTTTCAGAGACAAAATTAATAGAAGGTCAGTTGAAAAACGCTTTGATTCATCTGGAGTTAAATCATACAACTCGTAAATGTTTACGGTCATTATTTATTTTAATATCCGATCATAACATTAACGTTTCTGAGTTTACGGAACTGTCTTGGAAATCTGTTCTTCAAAGACAGCTGGTTCATGTTGACCTCGTGACATTGATAACGAGATAAGAGAAGTTAAAAATTCCTCGAAACTAATAAATAAAATATACGAGCTTCGTCTCCATTAAATCTGAGTAAATGACGTCACCGTTAATCATATAAGATAATGGAATATATACTCTTTAAAACAAGAAACGCAAAAGGGATAATTTTGTTAATTTAAAGATAAATACATGTAATAACGTTACAAGCTCAGATTATGTGATGTTACACGTGTTAAGGCACTGATTGTCAGACCAAAATGACTATAAAAGTTGTGCACTTTGAAAACGGAGTAAAACATCGGATTTTTCGCGTAAACGCATGTGTGTTCAATAAATTTGTTTGAGAAATCTGCATGTTCTGCAAGTGCAACATGTGCAAAATGCCTATAAAAGTGACGGGTTCTCGATTTCCATAGCTCAGTGTTAAGCCACCGACACACAATACAGTTACGCCAATACTGATTGAAGCACAACGAAACCATGCCATTGATCGCTTGGAAGCAGGCGAATCTCGATCAGATGTTGCCAGAGCTATGAATGTCCACCCAAGCACCATCACAAAGCTATGGAATCGTCACTGACAACGTGAATCAACTTGTGACCATCCACGATCTGGCAGAACAACGTGTGACCACGCCCGCACAAGATCGCTACATCCGATTACGTCACCTTTGAGATAGGACCACTACTGCGACGTCTACTGCCTCAACCATACCAGGGCTGCGTAGGATTTCCGATCAGACCGTACGCAACCATCGACGAGATTCTTAGGCCCCATGTGCAACCCATCATGGTGAGTATCAACGACGTTTTTCAACATGACAACGCCCGTCCTCACACAGCCTGACTCACCACTGTGTTCTTGAGACACCACACCATCAACGTTCTTCCCTGGCCCTCCAGATCACCAGATTTAAACCCCATCGAAAATCTTTGCGACGAGTTGGACCGACGTCTGCGACGGCGACAACCTCAACCGCAGACTCTACCTCAGCTTGCAGTAGCTTTGCAGGCTGAATGGATAGCCATTCCACAGGATGTTATTCGTCATCTCTTTGCTTCCATGGGCAGGAGATGCCAAGCAGTTATTGATGCTCACGGGTGCATACTCGTTATTGACGTTGAGTGACGTTAAATTTCAACTAGTGAGCATGGACATCGCCTTTGCAGACTTTGGATGTTCAGCAGTGAATTTTCAAAGTTTCACACATCTCATACATAACTACCCGGAATAAACTTGTAAACAATGTGTCTCATATTTTGCCTTTTGCGTTTCTTTTTTTGAAGAGTATACTTATTAAATTAACAAGATATTCGCACGTGTACATAAAACAAGAGAAAGCTTCCAGAAAATCGGAAACTGTTAAAATTACCCGAAAAATGGGCACTTCAGTATCGTTTCTAGTGTACACTCTTCTCTATTATATCTTAAGCCTTCATTCACCAGTACAATCGTTTAACTTTTCATACAAAGTGTCAGAAGTTCTACGCCCAGCAACTAACAGATTTACACATAAAGACCCGCAAAAAAGTGACTTATGCATGTAATGCAGTACTAATAATCACGGGATAAGAAAAAACTATTGTGTCCAATAAACCACACGAAGCTTGTTTCGGAATTTCGCACAAAGCTACTCGAGGGCTATCTGTGCTAGCCGTCCCTAATTTAGCAGTGTAAGACTAAAGGGAAGGCGGCTAGTCATCACCACCCACCGCCAACTCTTGGGCTACTCTTTTACCAACGAATAGTGGGATTGATCGTATAATTATACACCCCCACGGCTGGGAGGGCGAGCATGTTTTGCGCGACGCGGGCGCGAACCCGCGACCCTCGGATTACGAGACGCACGCCTTACGCGTAGGTCAGTGGTAGCAGTGGTCAGTAAGAACATAGGTTGTCCAGTACACCTTCAACGGTATCTTGAAAGCTTGTTTAAGTTGATTTTATGTTTTGTAGACTATAAAGCTCACATTTCATAAGACAGGAAATCATCAAATTCAACGTTAAAAATTCATTAATAACTTGAGCTAAATATAAGAAATTTTTGTTTATCCGGTCTGAAAGAAAGAGGCAACTCTGATAGATTTTTATAAATAACAAGGAAAGTTGATACATTAATATAGTTGTAGTTTTAGGATTGAGATCAATATTGTGTATTGATGTAGGTTGATTTGTTTTATATTAAGAGACTAATGTAAAAGTCGGACACAATTTTTTTAATTTATTTTTTAGTTAAAGCAGAGTAATTTAGTGAATTCGAATGATTGTTTCAGACTTTAGTTTATGAATACTTCTGAAAATAGCCGAGGAATAAGGGACTTAATTCATTATAAACACCTCAAGTCCATTCGAGACAACTTGTACCAGAAATAATTTTAAAAGTTTGTGTTCTAATTGCATTAGTGAATAAGGAAAACCCCTTATCTACTTCTCTGAACAGCAATATCGAACTGTCAGTGTGGAAAATGTAAATATTACGTTTTAATACAGGAAGTGACTGGTTGATCTTACAACCTAAAACCTACAGTTCAGGATACATGTTGAAAGATAATCGTTGATTGAGGATCTTTACAAATACACATGTTGGAAGAGGATCATTGATTAAGGAACTTTACAGCGACACCTGTTCGGAGATAATTACTGACGAAGGACCTTTGTAACGATTTAACTTGGGCATGTGTAACTGCAGTTAGCAGCTCTGTAGAGACAAGCGTATATCCTCAGTACCATAATAAGAGAAATACAAATGCACAAAAAAAGTGTATATCTTCAGTATCTTTCACATATAATTAGAACAATATCATTATAGAACAATGGATATTCTGTTATTTCTGAATTAGATTTTTAAAATTAATATAATTCACCATAATATTCAAAACCACCTGATAAAGGAAGATAAAATTAAAGATAGCAATGTCTTTTTTGTATATGAAAATACTGACTTTGTGTTTTCAGTCCTAGGGTTCTGAACTTTGACCATTGAGACTGGGTATGCATAACTTCAACTGATTAACAAAATAATTATAAAATGATAAATAATCGAACGCATTTGCTCATAGCCTGTTTCTAAAAGTCAGTTACTCATAAATAACTTGGCAGACAACACAAATGGTGATTTCAAAGTTAAAGATATAGTGGTACCTCATTTCTCGAGCGACTCCCTTTTCGATCATTTCGATTTTTGAAAATATTCAGTGATGTCGAGAAACCCACTTGTTGAGAACTTTTATATGCAAAAACGGCTGTTCTGGGCCCAGAAAACACTTCAAATAGAAGAGCGAACAACGTTTCGACCTTCTTCGGTCATCGTCAGGTTCACAAAGAAAGGGTTACTGGTCGGAAGCTGACCACGTGTTTGGGAGGGGTTGTATAATTGAGTGTTGCAATGTAGAGGGCGCGGTTTGAATATATAATTTTGTCTATAATATTAATATAGGTATAATGGTGTTCCTTTATATTGGTTTATTTTGGGTTTGAGTTGTTGTATAAGTAAGGCTTCTTTAATTTTTCGTTTGTTTATGTTTGTTTCTTTATTTAGTATTTTAGTGTTTTCTATGGTTATGTTGTGTCCATTTGACTTGCAGTGTTCGAAAACGTGTGAAGGTGACTTTTTATGTTCTTTGAATCTGGTTTCCATTTTTCTACTTGTTTCTCCTATATAGAAGTCGTGGCAGTTATCACATTGTATTTTATGAATAATGTTGGTGTGGTGTTTGTCAGTGTAGTTCTTACATAGTATAGACCTTAGTTTTGTGCCTGGTTTTTGAATAAATTTAGTGTTAACTGGAATGTTATATTTTGTTACTAGTTTTTGCCAAATGTTGGTTATTTGTTTGCTGATGTCAGGAATATATGGTATACAGCAGTATATGGTTTCGTGAGATCTCACGAATCAAAAAATCACGAAACCATATACTGCTGTATACCATATATTCCTGACATCAGCAAACAAATAACCAACATTTGGCAAAAACTAGTAACAAAATATAACATTCCAGTTAACACTAAATTTATTCAAAAACCAGGCACAAAACTAAGGTCTATACTATGTAAGAACTACACTGACAAACACCACACCAACATTATTTATAAAATACAATGTGATAACTGCCACGACTTCTATATAGGAGAAACAAGTAGAAAAATGGAAACCAGATTCAAAGAACATAAAAAGTCACCTTCACACGTTTTCGAACACTGCAAGTCAAATGGACACAACATAACCATAGAAAACACTAAAATACTAAATAAAGAAACAAACATAAACAAACGAAAAATTAAAGAAGCCTTACTTATACAACAACTCAAACCCAAAATAAACCAATATAAAGGAACACCATTATACCTATATTAATATTATAGACAAAATTATATATTCAAACCGCGCCCTCTACATTGCAACACTCAATTATACAACCCCTCCCAAACACGTGGTCAGCTTCCGACCAGTAACCCTTTCTTTGTGAACCTGACGATGACCGAAGAAGGTCGAAACGTTGTTCGCTCTTCTATTTGAAGTGTTTTCTGGGCCCAGAACAGCCGTTTTTGCATATAAAAGTTTCGAAAATATTGTTTGAGAAAAAAATGTCTTGGTTTTCGAACATAAATTCGGTTCCCAAACCAAGCTGTCATGGCCCGAACCCCCGAAATAACCAGACTGATGACCCGAACAGCCCTTTGACCATTTTCGGCCCACACCAAGCTTGCTCAAAACATTTTACCCGCACTGTCGCTCAGTCCACACTCCCATTAAAATCTGCTGTGAACTTTTTCGTTTTTCTTTTTTTTCGAAATATTCTAATTAAATAAGCCACCATGGGGTCGAAGAATGATAATGAAAGCAGCAAACCAAAAAGAAAAAGTTGTCAGAGCCACAATAGGGCTGAAAAAATATCTCACAGCGAAGTATGAGAATGGTGTTCTCGTGTTTGCTACACAGTTTGGTATGGCGAAGTCTACAGTCTGAACAATACTGAAAAATAAAGAAGTCATCAAAGGAGCCGATGTTGCAAAAGGAGTGGCAGTGCTTACGAAACAAAGATCACAAATAATGGAAGAGGTAGAAAAACTGTTGTTGATTTGGGTAAACGAAAAATAGTTAGCTGGTGATTTGTGAAAAAGGAAAGCAGTTACATGCTCACCTCCTGAAAAACATCCCTGGAAAAAGTGCTGATGCAAGTTATGCCTTTAAGGCTAGTAGGTGGTAGTTTAGAAAATTTAAGAAGAGAAGTGGCATACATAGTGTGGTGAGACATGGGGAGGGTGCCAGGCAAAAACAAACCCCATTAGGCAAGTGTTTAGTGAGAAATAGGTCCAGTGAGTCTCAAGCATGTTGGAGCGGTGCAATAAGAGAGAAAAGAGAAAGAACCTCAGTAGGAGAGTTACTTGACATTTTTGTGGAAGGTAACAGCCAAAAGTACAGTTACTTCACAGAAAAAAATAATTCATCGATTCAGGTTATGTATATGTCACGATTGTAAAACCTTTGTTCGTGTTCAGTTATATTACTTCACTAAACCAAGATTATTTGTCATGTGTTTTCTGTGTATATTCTATTAAACCGATAAAGAAGACTGGGAAATTTCAAAATGAAGATGTCTCCCATTTCAAACAATAATAGCCCTCCTACTCTCCACGTTCCTCACCACCTTTCATTTAATCATCAGCTCTCCTCAGCGCAGGTAAAGTGCAGCAAAATTTTCATTTGTTGTTTTTATTGTGTTCATAATAAATTCTCTATTAATTTGATTTAAGTGGAATTTTCATCGAAGTGTAAGTTTCATCTAACTGAAATACTATTTAAAACTTTATATAAGTAACGTTTCTTTTTCACTCGTAAGCACTCACTTTCTACATAATGTCGAACAAGTGATAAAATTAGAAGTAATAAATTTTATGACAGATATTCTAGCAACCTAAACCAAACAGAGGATTTAATACACCAAGTGAACTAACAGTTATTAACTTACACAAAAGTAAAGAAGATCATACAACATCAAAAACATAATGTAAAAATATGAACATAAACTTAACATGTTTCGTCATGTTACTGTAAAGATAAGTTAATAAAAAAACTGGAACAATGCTCAAAACATATACAAGGACAAAATTAGTAGGAGGTCAGTAGAAAAACGTCTTGGTTCATCTGGAGTTAAATCATACTTCTCATAAATGTTTACTGTCTTTATTTTCATATCCTATATAACATTAACGTTTCTAACTTTACGGAACTGTTCATACTTTTTTGGAAAACTCCTTCAAAGACAGCTGGTTCATGTTGACCTCGTGACATGAATAACGAGATAAGACAAGTGGAAAATTCCTCAGCAACTAAAAAATAAAATATACGATCTTCGTCTCCATTAAATCTGATTGAATGACGTCACCGTTAATTATATAAGTATGGAATATACTTATGAAATTAACATAATATTCACACTTTTATATAAAGCAAGAGAAAGCTTCCAGATTAACAGAAGCTGTCAAATTACACTGAGAATGGGCGCTACATTATCGTTTCTAGTGTCAGCTCTTCTCTGTTATATCTTAAGCTTACATTCACCAGTACAGTCGTTTAACTTTTTATTCAAACAGTCAGAAGTTCCTCGTCCAGCAACTAACTGTTTAGATTTGCATGCTTTAGGTTTTTTCGAAAACGGATGGTATCGCATTTGGCCTCGTTACTACCATAGACCTGTGGTTGTATTCTGCGATATGGTTACTGATGGGGGAGGGTGGACGGTGAGTTATATTTGCAAGCTTTTTCTTTAAAACAAAATATATTCAGTCAAATTGCTAAAATGTTCCACTGGTAGTTGTATTACAGACATTCAAAACCATAATTTGATGGTTTTAGATGTAAGTGTTTACCTTAGTAACGCGTTTAGTTTGAATGAGTAAGTGAACAACTTACTGTACAAATATTGTGGTTACCTTTTATAAATGTTTATGTTACGTAAAGTGCTTAAGAAGATTAGAAAATGATGATGTTACTTTCTGAGTAAGGTTAGCTTTATTATGCAAAATATGATTGTCACAACTTTAGAGATTTTTTAACGTTATATATGTGTGTGTTAATATGTTTTACGATGTCTGAATAATAATAGTATAGCATATTATTCCGTCTGTAGTTTGATTTTTATGAGATCGTGTAGTGTATATAAAAATATAGATTATTTAATATTTTCTTTTTGTTCTTTATAGGTGTTTCAGTTCCGTGATGACATCACTCCCAGACAACACTTCAACCTATCATGGTCTGCTTATAAACATGGTTTTGGTAAACTAGATGGAGAATTCTGGTTAGGTAAAATAGTTTAAATCTACTTAAAAACAAGTATCTGTACTTGTACACGTCTTTCCATCATGGTGTAAATACGTCTTGTTTCGCGTATTATAATTTTATTTGGAATTATGTCCACTTATTAGCGTAACACTCAGTAGCACAGCAGCATGTCCACTAACTTAAAAAAACCTTCATATATGACTCAAATTATAAAAGCAGAATGAATTATAAAACATTTGGAGTAGAAAATAGTCCTAATGCAACGTTAATGAAAGTAAACTTTAAACGACATTTCTCCGTATTATACTGCCTAACATAATACATTATATCACCTATTGTTTTAAGGATATTTGCTATAAAAAGAGTTAATTTTTAGAAGAATTAGAATTTATCATCTGTAACACAATACAAGATTAAAACATTTATCGAGATTATGAGTAAAACTTCTTTTTGAATGATGAGAATGGTTAAATTTGGGTAAAAGTGTATTTATAGAAAAATATCGACAAAAACTGTAATATGAACCACTGATAATTACCGAAATGAATGAACCATAAAGATATTTATATTTAGCAGTGAGAGTGAATGAAATCAACTAACAAACAATAATTGAATGACCTTAAAGTGACAAATAACGGCTCTTATACTTACGACGTTATATGAATATTACTGTAACCTTATAACAACGACGACGAGGACAACCACACGCACTGCTTTGATGCTACATTAAATCTTGGTATTTGTTCATTGAAAGTTCATTAGCTCATTATGGTCGTGATTAGATTATGTTAATTCTCTCCATTAATCTGTGTTTCAGGTAATGAACTGCTCTTCATACTTACCAACAGTCACCACATGGAACTCAGGGTAGACCTTGAAACATTTGGTGGTGAAAAAACTTATGCCAAATACAGTAACTTCTTAGTACGTAGCGAGAGAGAAAGCTTCAGGTTAACGTTTGGATCCTATCGTGGAAACGCTGGTGAGATGGATATTTTACCCTCTTCTCTCTTTTTACTGATGAATTTATTTATTTTTTTCATTATCAAGTGTTAAACTTATATTCTCTTATATTATTACATAATCAATGAACAATCAAACTTCACACCACATAAAAATTTTATTCTTTGAATCATCATAAATATCTTAATTATTCAATATTTTCCATGACAGCTTGTTTAAGTACCTTTAAGTACCATTAAACATATTTTATGGGTAAACAGTTCAGTATTTTTACACAGAGATCAAATACACTAATTTTATATCATTATAAACTTACAACCACAGCATTGTGGTTGATGTGTACAATGTACTCTAGAATTAACCTCAAATCAAAATACAGTTAACACGTCACGACGTTCCAGTAGTTTGTTTCTTAATTTAATTTTCGACTGTGATAAAACATCAAGAATGGATTAACAAAAAGGGTAAATATTGTTTATTCGTAAAACATGCAGCAGTTAGTGGTGGACACAATAATTTTTTGGTGGGGGGGACGATCGACTAAGTAACAGTGGCTTGAATCAGACCCCAAGTAAACTTTTCCTTGTTACTACTACATAAATTTCATGGAATTAATTTAGAAACAAATAAAATAAACATATATGACTATGAACTTTCATTTATTGATTTTTTTCTGAAATATCAAGTTACAAGTTATCGTACAGAACAACACCAAATCATAGAACATAGTGTGTGTGACAGTGAACTTTCATATATTCCTAAATAACATGCTACAAGGAAACATACAGCAAAAGTATTCTAACTGAAATGATCAGTACTTTATATTTCTGATTTCCTACTAACCAACACAATTTTGGTATGGCCAGTGGGGGGAATGCATCCCCCCAACCGTATCCATTCCTGGCAGCAGTAACGAATATTATCCAATACAGCTTTTTACTCATCCAAATATGTAAACTTAGCAACCATCAGAACGTAGGATCACACTCAGTAACCATAAAAATCTACCAAAACCATTCAAAACTACGTCTAATCTTTTCCAATCAACAAAAATAGTAAATACAAAAAGTGTGGGATTTAAGTACGTTATTCATTCGTTTGTTTCTACGTATTTGTTGTTAATACTTTAGTTTTTTGTTAGGAGATTCACTGACTGCAAGAGCCAACAATTCTGAGTTCTCCACTGTTGACAGAGACAATGACAAAATTACTAAAAGTTGTGCTGTTGAATATAAAAGTGGTTGGTGGTTTAAAGATTGTTTTTTTGCAAACCTTAATGGCCCCTATGTACCAAGAGGAGAAACTACATCTTCGAAAGGGATTATTTGGTTCCATTTTAAAGGAGATAATGAATCAATGAAGAAAAGTGAGATGAAGATTCGACCAGAAATGTAACCATGTTGCTGTTGTACTTATTTTCAAATTATTAACGTTGTTCGTTTATTAAAGAATTTGGATGGGATATTAACGTTTTGAATATATTTACAGGGAAAAAGTTACTTTAGATTTTTTACTTTCTCATCAGGTTAAAACATAATCATCATTGTTTTCAAAACATTTTTGTTTTAAACTATCATGTGGTGGAAGTCTATTATATAGAAACCAATTTCATTATCGTAAATGTACATTATATGGACAAAAGTATTTGGACACTCCTTCTAATTCGTGGGTTCGGCTATTTCAGTCACATTCATTGCTAACAAGTGCATAAAGTCAATCATAAGCCATGCAACATCCATAGACCAACATTGGCAGCACAGCGGTTTGTACTGAAGAGTTCAGTGTCTTTCAGCGTGGCACTGTCATAGGATGCCACCTTCCCAGCAAGTCAGTTCGTCAAATTTCTGCCCCGGGTAACTATAAGTGCTGTTATTTTGAATGGGAAATGTCTAGAAGCAACAACAGATCAGCCAAGAAGTAGTAGACCACACAAGGTCACAGAACGTGACTGCCGAGCGATGAAGTGCGTAAATATCGTCTGCTTACAGTTGCAACACTCACTACAGAGTCCCACACTGCCTCTGGAACAACGTCAGCATGAGAACTGTTCACCGGGAGCTTCAATAAATAGGTTTTCATTTCAGAGCAAACCCATACAGGCCTAAGAACACCGTGCGCAATACCAAACGTCGGTTGAAGTGGTGTAAAGCACACTGCCATTGGACACTAGAGGAGGAGAAATGCGTTCTCTGGAATGATAAATAATGGCAGTCTAACGGTAGAATCTGGATTTGACAGATGTCAATAGTGCCAAATGTAAAGTTTTGTGGAGTAAAATTAATGGTTTGGGGCTTTTTTAATTTTTTTGGGCTAGGCTTTCAGTTCCAGTGAAGGTAAATCTTCATGCTACAGCATACAATGACCGTCTAGAGATGACAATGGCCTCGTGTACAAAGTGAGGTCCATGGTTTGTCGATGGTGGTGCAGAAGAACTTAATTAGCCTGAACAGAGCTCTAATACCAACCCCATCGAACGTCTTTGGGATGAATTTGAACACCGATTGCGAGCCAAGCCTTCTCGCTCGACATCAATGTTCGACCTCCCTCACACTGTTGAGGCTAAATAGGAGCGAATCCTCGCATCCATGTTCCGAAATCCAATAAAAAGCTTTCCTAAAAGTGTAGAGGCTGTTAGAGTAGCAAGGAAGGGACCAACTCTTTATTAATGCCCGTGGTTTTTGAATATGATGTTCAACAAGCACATATGGGTGTGATTGTCGGGTGTCCATATACTTTTGGCCATGTAGTGCTTTTGTTTATTTCAAGTATAGAAGGTAATGACGTGACATCTACTGCTCTGTAAAGGATAAAACTTACATAATAAAGGTGGTAACAATATATACTTGTTTGTACAACCGTATTGCTTCACAAGATATAGGTATCAACGATATATACTTGCTTGTACAACGGTATTCTAATTACATAATAAAGGTCGTAAGAATACGTACTTTTTCTTCGGTGATATTGTAATAATTATATATTTAATGTATCAACATTATATTCTTGGTTTCTACAACAGTATTATTGTAATTACATAATAAATGTAATAACTATGTATACTCGTTTCCATTATGATCCACTTCACGTCATCAAGTTGAAATGTAGCTACTTTTGTTAATTATTTTTACCTCTGAAATCACCATTTATGTTATCTGCCAAGTTATTTCTGAGCAACGCACTTTCAGAAACAGGCTATAACTAAGTACGTTCTACTATTTGTTAGTCAATTGAAGTTATGCATATCCAATGTCAATGGTGAAAGATGAGAACCTTATGACTGACAACACAGAGTAAGTATTTTCATATACAAAGGAGACATTGCTTTCTGTAATTTTATCTTCCTTTGGTAGGTGGCTTTGAATATTATGGTGAATTATATTAATTTTAAAAATCTAATTCAGAAATAACAGAATATCCATTGTTCTATAATGATATTGTTCTAATTATATGTGAAAGATACTGAAGATATACACTTTTTTGTGCATTTGTATTTCTCTTATTATGGTACTGAGGATATACACTTGTCTCTACAGAGCTGCTAACTGCAGTTACACATGCCCAAGTTAAATCGTTACAAAGGTCCTTCGTCAGTAATTATCTCCGAACAGGTGTCGCTGTAAAGTTTCTTAATCAATGATCCTCTTCCAACATGTGTATTTGTAAAGATCCTCAATCAACGATTATCTTTCAACATGTATCCTGAACTGTAGGTTTTAGGTTGTAAGATCAACCAGTCACTTCCTGTATTAAAACGTAATATTTACATTTTCCACACTGACAGTTCGATATTGCTGTTCAGAGAAGTAGACAAAGAGTTTTCCTTATTCACTAATGCAATTAGAACACAAACTTTTAAAATTATTTCTGGTACAAGTTGTCTCGAATGGACTTGAGGTGTTTATAATGAATTAAGTCCCTTATTCCTCGGCTATTTTCAGAAGTATTCATAAACTAAAGTCTGAAACAATCATTCGAATTCACTAAATTACTCTGCTTTAACTAAAAAATAAATTAAAAAAATTGTGTCAGACTTTTACATTAGTCTCTTAATATAAAACAAATCAACCTACATCAATACACAATACTGATCTCAATCCTAAAACTACAACTATTTTAATGTATCAACTTTCCTTGTTATTTACAAAAATCTATCAGAGTTGCCCCTTTCTTTCAGACCGGATAAACAAAAATTTCTCATTTTTAGCTCAAGTTATTAATGAATTTTTAATGTTGAATTTGATGATTTCCTGTCTTATGAAATGTGAGCTTCATAGTCTACAAAACATAAAATCAACTTAAACAAGCTTTCAAGATACCGTTGAAGGTGTACTGGACAACCTATGTTCTTACTGACCACTGCTTCGTGTGGTTTATTGGACACTATAGTTTTATTCTTATCCCGTGATTATTAGTACTGTATTGCATGCATAAGTCACGTTTTTGCGGGTATTCCTCTAAAACCGTCTTCAAACCGTTCATCAATTTGTCTCACAGTAAATATTGTAGAAAATAAACCAAACAATGCACTCTTGCCTCATTCTCACATGGACCTCCTCTAGTGTTTACCATAATCGATATCATAAGTAATACGACAACTATTTTCTCTGATGTTAACCGTCTTGATGATGTGATCCACGAACTATTTCGAAATTATTCTGACACATTGCTGTTATTCTTCAGTAAGACTATCACAGAGGATAGTGACACAGAGACAATAAGTTCTTCTATCATCACGACATAAACAACCAAAATTTGTCTATCACCATGACATAGGGCACTGGAGATCTTGTATCATCGCGACAGAGATGATCCAAGATCTTCTATCATCGCGATGTAGATGACCCAAGCTCTTCTATCATCGCAACAGAGAAGATCCAAGTTCTTCTGTCATCACGATATAGAAAACGTAAGTTGTACTCTAATCTCAATATGGCATCGTGTACCCTGAAAACATCCTCTCTTTCTTTGATATTTAAAATCTAATACCAGCGGTCTATGACAGTATTGCTGCGCCGATAAAGTCCTGGTAGCCTTGGAGTAGACTCCGACAAAGTACTTCCTTTCAGATTCACGTGGGACTTGTAGCTGACGGCTAACTAGATCTTGTACTAAAAGAGTTAACTCTTAATTACTCATTTTTGGAAATATGTTTACTAATGTTTAAAGGTTTATACAAAAAATGGCTGATATCTTTGTTTACTTAATGTGTTTACAGCAATATATTAAGGAAAGTGAAGAAACTTAATGACGTCAATTATTGCATGGAGTAACAACAGCACAAGTCTATCATTAAGTTGAATTACCTTTACGAATATTAAATATACCAGGTTTGTCTTTTTAATAATCGCACATTGTTTTATTACAGATACATATTAAAACGGAGAGTACAATAACCTGTTGTGATGTTGAGCTGTTTCTATTGTCGTTCCGTTGTCTCCACATCATTCACAACAATACATTTCCGGTAATCAAGCTCCACCAGTCCCCAAATATATTATTGTCCTTATCTCAAGAGAGGTTACATTCACGATACAAAAAGGTTAGAACATCCGACTATCGTATCTAAGTACGTGTGTAAAGTTTGTTCACGCCAGGTCATAACTCGTGGTATATACACAGTTTTAAATGTGGTATTCCATGATTCCTAAGGGAGGAAAACCAAATTCGATGCCAGATGCAGGTTTAAGTCCCGTGAAAACCATTCCTGTACGCCTGTTATGAGTGGGTGGCTTTCTGGACGTGTTTTGCGTTTTCTACTCTCCGTAACCGTTAGTTGAATGGTTATCAGCGACATGTATGGACATCTCCGGGCCGCCACAAATTTCCCTATCAGGTCTGTTCGTATAGAACTAATCCGGGTTTCGATACCCGTGGTGGGCAGAGCACAGATAGCCCATTGTGTAGCTTTGTGCTTAATTCAAAACAACAACAAGCAGTGAGTTATGTTAATATTCTATACATTCCTCTATTAATTTGATTTAAGTGTAAGTTTCATCTAAATGAAATACTATAAAAAACTTTATATAAGTAACGTTTTTTTTCACTCGTAAGCACTCACTTTCTACATAATGTCGAACAAGTGATAAAATTAGAAGTAATAAATTTTATGACAGATATTCTAGCAACCTAAACCAAACAGTGGATTTAATACACCAAGTGAACTAACAGTTATTAACTTAAACAAAAGTATATAAGATCATACAACATCAAAAACATAATGTAAAAATATGAACATAAACTTAACATGTTTCGTCATGTTACTGTAAAGATAAGTTAATAAAAAAAACTGGAGCAAGGCTCAAAACATTTACAAGGACAAAATTAGTAGGAGGTCAGTAGAAAAACGTCTTGGTTCATCTGGAGTTAAATCATACTTCTCGTAAATGTTTACTGTCTTTATTTTCATATCCTATATAACATTAACGTTTCTAACTTTACGGAACTGTTCATACTTTTTTTGGAAAACTCCTTCAAAGACAGCTGGTTCATGTTGACCTCGTGACATGAATAACGAGATAAGACAAGTGGAAAATTCCTCAGCAACTAAGAAATAAAATATACGATCTTCGTCTCCATTAAATCTGATTGAATGACGTCACCGTTAATTATATGAGTATGGAATATACTTATGAAATTAACATAATATTCACACTTTTATATAAAGCAAGAGAAAGCTTCCAGATTAAGAGAAGCTGTCAAATTACACTGAGAATGGGCACTACATTATCGTTTCTAGTGTCAGCTCTTCTCTGTTATATCTTAAGCTTACATTCACCAGTACAGTCGTTTAACTTTTTATTCAAACAGTCAGAAGTTCCTCGTCCAGCAACTAACTGTTTAGATTTGCATGCTTTAGGTTTTTTCGAAAACGGATGGTATCGCATTTGGCCTCGTTACTACCATAGACCTGTGGTTGTATTCTGCGATATGGTTACTGATGGGGGAGGGTGGACGGTGAGTTACATTTGCAAGCTTTTTCTTTAAAACAAAATATATTCAGTCAAATTGCTAAAATGTTCCACTGGTAGTTGTATTACAGACATTCAAAACCATAATTTGATGTTTTTAGATGTAAGTGTTTACCTTAGTAACGTGTTTAGTTTGAATGAGTAAGTGAACAACTTACTGTACAAATATTGTGGTTACCTTTTATAAATGTTTATGTTACGTAAGGTGCTTAAGAAAATTAGAAAATGATGATGTTACTTTCTGAGTAAGGTTAGCTTTATTATGCAAAATATAATTGTCACAACTTTAGAGATTTTTTAACGTTATATATGTGTGTGTTAATATGTTTTACGATGTCTGAATAATTTTTTATCCAATTGAAACATGATGATAACGTTATATTTAAACGACTTTCTAGCGTCACCGCCCTACTATAATACATAAATTACTGCCTTGTCACGCTGTATTTGAACAACTATCACAAGATGCTGCACTTTGCTCAGCTTACTGAGGATAGGACTTGTTGTAGGTCTCACAGTAATAAAGAATGTCAAAGAAAATATTTACTTCTGATGCTACGCGACTTTGTATGGGCTGTAATTGTCATATGACTTGTTTTGCATATTTAAAATATGTTTAGTATAGCATATTATTCCGTCTGTAGTTTGATTTTTATGAGATCGTGTAGTGTATATAAAAATATAGATTATTTAATATTTTCTTTTTGTTCTTTATAGGTGTTTCAGTTCCGTGATGACATCACTCCCAGACAACACTTCAACCTATCGTGGTCTGCTTATAAACATGGTTTTGGTAAACTAGATGGAGAATTCTGGTTAGGTAAAATAGTTTAAATCTACTTAAAAACAAGTATCTGTACTTGTACACGTCTTTCCATCATGGTGTAAATACGTCTTGTTTCGCGTATTATAATTTTATTTGGAATTATGTCCACCTATTAGCGTAACACTCAGTAGCACAGCAGCATGTCTACTAACCTAAAAAAACCTTCATATATGACTCAAATTATAAAAGTAGAATGAATTATAAAACATTTGGAGTAGAAAATAGTCCTAATGCACCTTAATGAAAGTAAACTTTAAACGACATTTCTCCGTATTATACTGCCTAACATAATACATTATATCACCTATTGTTTTAAGGATATTTGCTATAAAAAGAGTTAATTTTTAGAAGAATTAGAATTTATCATCTGTAACACAATACAAGATTAAAACATTTGTCGAGATTATGAGTAAAACTTCTTTTTGAATGATGAGGATGGTTAAATTTGGGTAAAAGTGTATTTATAGAAAAATATCGACAAAAACTGTAATATGAACCATTGATATTTACCGAAATGAATGAACCATAAAGATATTTATATTTAGCAGTGAGAGTGAATGAAATCAACTAACAAACAATAATTGAATGACCTTAAAGTGACAAATAACGGCTCTTATACTTACGACGTTATATGAATATTACTGTAACCTTATAACAACGACGACGAGGACAACCACACGCACTGCTTTGATGCTACATTAAATCTTGGTATTTGTTCATTGAAAGTTCATTAGCTCATTATGGTCGTGATTAGATTGTGTTAATTCTCTCCATTAATCTGTGTTTCAGGTAATGAACTGCTCTTCATACTTACCAACAGTCACCACATGGAACTCAGGGTAGACCTTGAAACATTTGGTGGTGAAAAAACTTATGCCAAATACAGTAACTTCTTAGTACGTAGCGAGAGAGAAAGCTTCAGGTTAACGTTTGGATCCTATCGTGGAAACGCTGGTGAGATGGATTTTTTACCCTCTTCTCTCTTTTTACTGATGAATTTATTTATTTTCCTCATTATCAAGTGTTAAACTTATATTCTGTTTTATAACATAATCAATGAACAATCAAACTTCACACCACATAAAAATTTTATTTTTTGAATCATCATAAATATCTTAATTATTCAATATTTTCCATGACAGCTTGTTTAAGTACCTTTAAGTAACATTAAACATATTTTATGGGTAAACAGTTCAGTATTTTTACACAGAGATCAAATACATTAATTTTATATCATTATAAACTTACAACCATAGCATTGTACTCTTGAATTAACCTCAAATCAAAATACAGTTAACACGTCACGACGTTCCAGTAGTTTGTTTCTTAACATAATTTTCGACTGTGATAAAACATCAAGAATGGATTAACAAAAAGTGTAAATATTGTTTATTCGTAAAACATGCAGCAGTTAGTGGTGGACACAATAATTTTTTGGTGGGGGGGACGATCGACTAAGTAACAGTGGCTTGAACCAGACCCGAAGTAAACTTTTCCTTGATACATAAATTTCATGGAATTAATTTAGAAACAAATAAAATAAACATATATGACTATGAACTTTCATTTATTGATTTTTTTCTGAAATATCAAGTTACAAGTTATCGTACAGAACAACACCAAATCATAGAACATAGTGTGTGTGACAGTGAACTTTCATATATTCCTAAATAACATGTTACAAGGAAACATACAGCAAAAGTATTCTAACTGAAATGGTCAGTACTTTAAATTTCTGATTTCCCACTAACCAACATAATTTTGGTATGGCCAGTGGGGGGAATGCATCCCCCCATCCGTATCCATTCCTGGCAGCAGTAACGAATATTATCCAATACAGCTTTTTACTCATCCAAATATGTAAACTTAGCAACCATCAGAACGTAGGATTACATTCAGTAACCATAAAAATCTACCAAAACCATTCAAAAGTACGTCTAATCTTTTCCAATCAACAAAAATAGTAAATACAAAAAGTGTGGGATTTAAGTACGTTATTCATTCGTTTGTTTCTACGTATTTGTTATTAATACTTTAGTTTTTTGTTAGGAGATTCACTGACTGCAAGAGCCAACAATTCTGAGTTCTCCACTGTTGACAGAGACAATGATAAATTTACTAAAAGTTGTGCTATTGAATATAAAAGTGGTTGGTGGTTTAAAGATTGTTTTCATGCAAACCTTAATGGCCCTTATGTACCAGGGGGTGAAACTACATCTTGGAAAGGGATTATTTGGGACGATTTCAAAGGAGGTAAAGAATCAATGAAGAAAAGTGAGATGAAGATTCGACCAGAAATGTAACGATGTTGCTGTTGTACTTATCTTCAAGTTCTTAGCGTTGTTACTATATTTAAGAGATTGGATGTGATATTAATGGTTTGAATATTTTAAGAGGGAAAAAGTTGCTTTTAATTTTAAACTTTTCGATAAGGTAAAAACGTAATCATTATTATCTTTAAGACGTTTTTGTTTTTAACCATCATGTAATGAAAGTTTCTAACGTAAAACCCAAGCAAATCAAACAAGGTTTTTTCAAGCCCCAGAGATATATGTGTATTGTACAAGAAGTTGTTAAACGCTAGTAATTCTGGGCATCTGTATAATATTTTGTAGTGAGAGATATCAAATAAAACGTTCTTTTAAAGTTACATTTTTTATAATATTTTAAAAAACGTGTTTTTCAGTTTGGGTCTAGTCCATTATTATAGTTCATATAAACGGGTCATGAAAAGATTTAGCATTACTTTGTAATGAACATTTCTGTTTGATCTTCGGTTATTAAACTATCCTCTCAGATATCTCTACAGTTATTTTGATCGAGTCTTTATTTTAAACTGAACCTGTTCAATATAATTCATAACAACCAACATTTCCATTCATCTTCCTGTCATCAAGTAAGGTGTAGTTTTTTGAGAAAAGAATTGCGAAGTTTTCTAGAGAATTCCTGTCAGTTAGAAAAAATTTCTGGCTCTTTAATATAAAATTTCATACGCATTAAGAATAGCTGGTTTCATAATAACCAAGAAACATCTATTTCACCATATTGCGAAGAATAGAAACAGGTAGGAAGACATACAATATAGATAACTACAACTCCAAGAGCACCTCAATTTCACTCCCAAGTTTAGGCCTTATAGATTTCACGAAATCTTATTAACTAACACCCAACGTGAATTAATATGATATACCATAGTAATTAATTAGAAAATAATTAACAACAAAAAGTTGTTATTTATTGTCCTGATAAAATAGATAATCTAAATGAAACAAAAGTTTAACAAATCAATGTATTTTTCAAAAATACACAAATAAGTACTATATGAATTAACAAAGCCGTGAAAACCTACCAAGAGGGTTAGGATTCTTTATGATATTATATTACTCTCTTGTACTCGTACTCTTGTCTTATCCTCTCTTGTACAGGAGCTGGCATCATAATTTTATAATTTTAAACGAGATGGCGTTATTGTTGTCGAGTTATTCCCTACCCTGGGATCCACATGGAGAACTCAATCGACAGTTGTACTCTGAAGAAGAGATAAAAATGAAGAGTTATTTTTTCTCTTTTAAAAATTGTAAAAAACTTTACATATTCTTCAACATCAATAACGAGAGCTAAAATACTCTAAAAGAATCATAACTACGTGAAAGAGTCAAGCTAGATGACATTCTGGACTATTGGTGTATTTCTTATACAATTGGACAAGTTATGTTTTTTTTTAGTTCACAAGAGTTAAATAGCATTATGATAAATGCCTATACATAAATTTTCACTATATAATGTTTTAGTTCACAAGAGTTAAATAGCATTATGATAAATGCCTATACATAAATTTTCACTATATAATGGGTTAGTGTAGGAGAGAAATATGTTTAAACACATCACTCGCATAATATACAGTACGATATTATATGTGGACCACTCCTAACCTTTTACAATGTTTGTAATAATTTACTGATGATTGGTGAAATTAAATAAAAATAATTTATTTCAATAATAATTAGTGAATCAAAACATTTATTGGGTCAATAACCAATATTTTAAACATATTGTAGAATGAAGTAATGCATCAAAGTACAGAAAACCAAGAAAGTATAGAATTAGTCTGGAATAAAATGTCATGATAGAATACACTACTACTGATGAAACAATTTGTAACACTGAGTCTTTTCTCTGAAAATATCTTTAAGTATTTAATATTCTTCTAGCAAAAAATTCTAGGGGTTTCCAAACTTTTTAGAAAAAAAAACATTCCAGAGACTGAATGAAAAGAATACACCTAAACTAGAAACAATCAGTCACTGGCACCAAATAAAGTTTACTTTCAGCTTTTAAAATATAATATAATAAATAACAATATTTAAAGAAGAATGTTTACTTCTACTTACTTGTTTAAAATTTTCTGCTTACAAAATTTACATCAGAAAAAGTACAGTGTACTTATTTCTTGATGATGTAAATCTCACTTGCAATAAAAATGTATCTCAGAACGATTGGTATGAGTATTATCACTTTTATTGATAAACAGAGAATCAACTAAACCATAAAATTTTAATGGCCAGTTTTGATGTAATCTCATTCTTTATAGAAGTTGCAACATCTGAAGCCTACAAGATGGTCTTAGAACTTTATATCCAAGACCAACCCCACTGATACACATCCCTAGCAACCAATTAACAACCCGCATAGAATTCACTTCCACCAAAATCAACTTCATGTTTAATAACCAAAACTACTGACACATAAATGGCCTGAGTATCAGGAATCCCGATGTTATGCACGACGCGCCAGTTGAAAGCCTAAAGACAGCTACCAACACGACGCAGCGCGATGTAGCCCCAAATAACGTCCCACGTCAGAGAGGAGTGGTGTCGTTTGATCCCTTGGGGACATTAGGGGACCATCAGGCAATAGAGGTAACGGGAGTTCAACAAAACTTCGGCTGACTTAGCGCGACATCGCCGTATCGCCGCAGCAGCGTTAAAATACCAGGAAGGAGGGTCAAAACACATGGGTGATTGCAGGCTCAACAGTACACCAAAGAGCCTGGGACCCGTGCAAACCAAGAAGCAAGTGAGGTGCCAACAGGGATGACCCTCCAAGGACAGAAAGCCAAAGGTGGTTGACAGAAAGAGAGAAGGACACTGCGTCAGAACACATGGCATGTCCAGACCTCTTTTGCAAGGCGGCAGTGTCAAGGAAAGATGAGACACGGATTCAGGCTTGCGACCCCACAGGAAGGCCAAGACATGACACTTAGTGGCCCATGCAATGCAGTCATCCAGAAGAAGAACAGCCCAAAGGTACCAGATCATCAGAAAGAGGATTGTCCTCACTTTTGTTAAGAGCAGTTGAAGTCGCCACTGAGGACGATATCAGCCTGTATAATTAAGAACCTATTCAAGCTCAAAAAGAAATGTTCCATCTCTCCAGACGGGAAAGACGCATAGACACCGACAAGCCAAATCTTGCAACCCCCAGCGACAACATCAATGTTTACAACCTGCTCCTCAGCATCAATAAAGAAAATTCTCATACCCCATGAACATGTCGTGCCAAAACGACCAGAAGGCATGGACAGGATAGCGGGAAGTAAATGAAAAGTTGTCCCTTCGAGAAGTGAAATGGGTCTCCTGCAAAGAAAATAGCATCAATCACAAAGCAGTTGAAGAACAAAAGTGTGTAGAATTGATTATCAATGCCACGCATCCCCTGGATGTTTAAGGTGATGCAGGAGAACCCCATCAACCAATCATAGGAAGAATCTGCTGCTTTGACTGCACTGACTGACGTGGGGTGTGAATGGCCTCTTCAGATCACCCAACCCCATCCCCGCTTTGCAGCTGCGAAACTGACCACCACTGCTGAACTACAGTGACATCTAGACCGAAGTCTGGAAGAGATATGGGGCTTCAGGGCTCCTGTTCCTTCTTAATCTCCATTCCCAGCTCTGAAGGACTCAGGAGACTGAGGAAGTCGCCGAGACAATCGAATGAGCTAGGTCAAGGGAGTTCACCCAACATAGGGGTAGGTACTTCAACAGCAACATGAGAGGGGACTGGCATACCCACTATACCTGAGGCTTGGACAGGGGCTCCACACAGCCCCCAACCACATTCCCACAAGCAAGGGAAGCCTGGGCCACCTCGAATACACCATCTCCCCTGAACGACCCACCCTGAACAGAGGGGGCTGAACCCCTCTCAGAAGGTCCCACCACAACACTTACTGGAGTTGTAAGAAAGGGGATACCAACACAGCACCCAACCTCCTCGCGGCCAGACATGAAGGCCTGAGCCTCCATAAAGACAGAAGACACCCCAAGGTCTCCCAGGCTGGTCAGTGCTCCCTCAAGGGACCTTATCAAACTAGCTCCAGCATGATGGGCCTGATAATCCTGAGAGGCACCACCCATCTAAACGGCTCCCGAAGCGCCTTCTTCTTCCGCAGTGGCCGAAGGTCCCTCAATCTTGGTGGTAGAGAGCTGGCCCTCCACTGAGAACTGAGACCCTCCTTCCCGAATTAAGGGTTCTGCTTGGGCAAGCACAACCTCAGAGGTCCCACCCTCGTTAATCATCGTTTTCGGTGGCGAGAACCTTTTCCTCCCCTTCCTCATACTTGGTTGCCTCACAGCCACAGTAACATATGACGCCACACGCCTCGGGCAATGTGTGTGGTCTCCTGTACATAATGGACACGTAATAGTACAATTATCATCCGAGTTTCTAAAAGCCAGACATTTCCCGCACCGCGGGGTCTTGCAGGCACCGAGTTGGTGGCCCTCAAGGCCACAGCGGCGGCAAAGCCCACGTATGCTCGGATAATTACATATTACCCAGAAGCCGTTGAGAGAAAGAAAGGCATGCGCTTGTAATCTGAGGGTCGTGGGTTCGCATTCGAGTCGCGCTAAACATGCTCGCCCTCCCAGCCGAGAGGGCGTTATAAATTACGGTCAATCCCACTTTTTGTTGGTAAAAAAGTAGCCCAAGAGTTTGCGGTGGGTGGTGATGACTAGCTGCCTTCCCTCTAGTCTTACACTACTAAATTAGGGACGGCTAACACAGATAGCCCTCGAGTAGCTTTGTGCGTAATTCCAAAACAAACCAAAGAAGGAAAGTTAGGGACAGGCTTCTTCATGTCGAGACAAATACGGCTGTTCTCCGTATTATACTGTCTAATATAATACTTTACATCACCTAGTGTTGTAATGATATTTGCTACAAAAAGAGTTGATTTTTAAAAGTAGAATTTATCATCTGTAACATAATACAAGATTAAAACATTTATCGAAATGATGAGTGAAACTTCCTTTTGAAGGATGAAGATGGTTAGGTTTGGGTAAAAGTGTATTTATAGAAAATATATGGACAAAAATTGTAATATGAATCACTGATATTTACCGGGATGAATGAACCATAAAGATGTTTATATTTCGCAGTGAGAGTAAATGAAATCAACCAACAAACAATAACTGAATGGCCTTCAAGTGACAAATAACGACTCTTATACTTACGACGTTATATGAATATTAATTTAAACTAAAAACAACGACAACAAGGGCACCTAAAAGCACTTAAGGTTACTGCTTTGATGCTTCATTAAATCTTTGTATCTGTTCATTGAAAGTTCATTAGTTCATTCCTGTTATAACTAAATTAATTCTCTCTCCAATAATTTGTGTTTCAGGTAATGAACTGCTCTTCATAATTACCAACAGTCACCATATGGAACTCAGTGTAGAACATGAAACATTTGGTGGTGAAAAAGGTTATGCCAAATATAGTAACTTCTTAGTACGTAGTGAGATATAGAACTACAGTTTAACGTTTGATCTCACTATGGAATTTTTCCGTATTACATTCTTTCATCGTAGATTTGTTTAGTCTTTTCCATTTTGAGCGTAATACAAATAATTTGTTTCACAAAATATTGTACTTATAACCAAACCTTTATTGCACATATAATAATGAGAACTACTATTTTTTGAATCGTGATAAAATTGTGAATTATTCAAGTTCTTTCCTATGGCAATTGTCTTTAGCTCCATTAACATGAATAATTATAGAGCAGTTAGGTAATCTCGATAAACCTAATTATATTTGTCATCCAGCATCCATCACCGCATTTTTTATTTACTTCCTTAGGGATCTTCAAGAATCAGAAAAGTGTTTAATAATAATAATAACATGTCCATGTAAATAGAATAAAACTAAATAAACGTTATGGTTTTAAGTGATATATTAGTTTAAATATTAGAGAATAAGCTACTAATATACACTCTTCTAATAAATGAAAATCCACAAGGGACTAGATAAGGAATACATATTATAGAAATTAAACACTAATGTTTCATAAAAAGTGTAATTAATTATAATTCCGATTTGCTAGGATGAAAAAGACATTCACTAAACAATAACTGTTCTTCATAAATTTAATCAAAATTATTGACATTTAAACACAGAAACAATGATAAACTAAGAATTAATGTGTTAGATGATGAAAAAATAATATATTCACACATACTTCAATTTTTTAAAGAAATGATGTAAATTGTGTATATATATAGATTGTTGTGTTCTACATGTAGTTGATTCATTTCCGTTGCACAACAAATGTGAATAACTTTGTGTAACATCCATTCGTGTGTGTTACACCACACACACAAATATTGTCAGATACATATCTTAACATTACACGTTATCACATACACTAGCATCTACAGACAAACAGCCTCTATATAGGTCGTGTGCTAATGCCGCCAATAGTTATGTTGATGTTAGATGCTGTCATTTAGGAGCTACTAAGCTCAACATGTTTTATCGCCATCAGTAAATAAGTTGTGATATATGCCACTATGTTGAGATTCTCCAAGCCAGAAGTATTTACTTAAGACAAGAATTCGTGACGGAGAAGGCTAGAATCATGTCATAGCTATTAGTTAAATTTCCTCCAATAATTCAAAATTTGTAAAGGTGAAGTAAAAAATCTTGGTAACTCTGATTACAGAATGGCGAATTACAGGAGGAAACTTTTTAAAATAAATCATGAATATAATAATTACAGTTAGTTTATTTAAAGGTTTTATTTTATTTTCATTCAAATTGTGTCACTGAAACAAAACTTTTAGTTTGTTTATAGTGTTTTATACATTTTACTTACTTTAAAATCAGAATTTGTTTTATGTAATCATACTTGAACTTAATATTTATACGTCACTGCTAGAGGAATCTAGTTTCAGTTACTTATACTGATATAATATAATTAAGTGGCAGACAAACTTCCATTTTGAGGCACTTGAAAATATAGATTAACTAGACGACAGAAGGAAAATTACCTACACAATAAACAAAATAATATACAAATAAAGCGTAAATTGTATTCTCCCATAATAACAGTAAATTTTCAGTTCAGTTTTTTTTTATGAATTTGAACGTTATTACTGCTTTCATTTCGCAAAAAAAAAACAAAAAACATCAAGACAATATAAGAAAAATGATAGATAAATCTGGCAAGGTAAGAGTTATTTGTCAATACCTCCGTTACCAAGTGCTTTATTTATTGATCAGTAGTAAGTTAACGGACTTAAAACGCTAAAAAAAACTAGGGTTTGACTCTTCACAACAAATAAGAGTGCATATAGTTCATTTTGTAGCTTTTTAAAGAAAATAACATCGTTTATTTTGCTTATAGGTAACATGATTTACAAGTCCTGAACTATATATCTTATTTCTTTTTATCCCTCTTTATTAATTCATGAGTTGTATATATAAATATAATTATTTTTTATTATTATTAAAAGACTGCCGTGCCACCTACATTTCGTTATGCAAGATAAGAGTCAGTCGTAAATTAACGATGGTATGTAACGTTGTAATTATATGAGCTGTTAAACTACTTTCACATTATATTTAAGTTTTTGTTGCTCATATATATTACCTGTATTTTTTGACTTTGTATTGTTAACTGTGTAGTCATAGTATGTGTGATATTCAGAGTTTTGCTGTCTAACCCTAAGATTTACGCCGGTACCGATAGCTAAGCCTAACGTTAGATCTGCCTTGCGTTTGTTTTTAGTTCTTATTCTAAGTTATTAATAAGCTATTTAATCCCTGGGAAGGTAGATATGAAATTCAAGGACAATAAAAGATCTGTTGTCCAGATCTGAAGTGTTTTATTACTATTATTATTAAGTGAAGAATGGATATCATAAAAAAATTTTGTGCGAAATTTTCTCTGTCATTTAGTTGGATTGAATCCCTTGTGAAGACGGTAGTGGTACCATAAAATTAATATAAGAGATCTGAAGTGTATTTTGGTTGATGTAAAAAAGCATTTATTTGCATATTGTATACAGTTAAAGTAAGCAGATATTGCATGTATTCTGAGTCAATATAAAAAAAAATGTTTCTGATAAATCGTATTTTGTAAATTTAATACTGCACGGGAAACATGTCATCTCCACTCCTGAGAATCAAACATTAAATTATAGACCGTTGGTCCATCGAGATCATCTCACTCCAATCTACCAAACTTTACAACAAAACAAGAAAAAATCACTCAAAGCTAATTTTTATCACTTCAATCCTTATTAACTTTAATGATTTCTTTAAATAGACTGCATTCGTCACACCTGAAAACAACACACTCCTAAAGCCAACCACTCTCAGAGAAATAAGTATATAAATTGAAGATGTCTCTTATTTTGTCAAATTTTATATTTATTTCCTTTATATGAATCCATTTGTTAAGCATCATCCTTTCAGCCAACAGCACCAAGACCTTAAATTACTCACCATTCATTAAATTTTGTAATTTGTACTTTTAAAAGCAGAATTCCTCATAGGAGTTCTAGTTTACATTTTGGTGGATAATTAAATTTAAAGTATAACATTTGTTGTTGTTTTGTTTTTTTTTAAGTAAGTAGAACCACTACTAGTGTGTGTACAACTTTTCATAATCAGTAACCTGTAATATTACAAACTGTAATTACTACTTGATATGTGTTACCCAGTAACTGCTGTAATGACTCTATCAAAATGGTTTACTTTGGACATAAAGTGCTATCAGCAATAAGAATTCCTAGCCACAAGCTTGTTTAGTCTTAGTTCTCAGCACTAAGTAACTTTTACATTGAACATTTAGAAGATAACTCAAAAACTAAAGATTTATCTCGGATGTATATTGATAATATAGCCACACAAACACATCTGACAGTATAATTTATAATGGAAATAAATAATAAAATTCTCTGGTGTCATGGTAATCTCTAGTTTTAAAGACTGATGTCAGAGACTGCTCAGCCTTCAGAATTAATACGATTTATAATTCAGATGTTAAAAGGAATGAAGAAGATGCATCATTACAATGTTCCTCAAAAATTGAATACTCCAAATAATAAAGAAGAGATTAAGGAAGACAAATCCAACAATAAGCATAGACAAAGACATTTTTAGTGAACATAAAGAAATTTAGTCATGTTAATAAATATGGAGAAAGACATGTTGCTAATACTGTTTCATATTATTACCCCATAGAAGATTTTGCATATACAATATATTTTCATCTACAACATATTAATAAAAAAAGTCAAAAAGCAACAGGACTATTTATACCAAACAGTTTAAAAATAAAAATGTTATAAGAAGCCTACAAACACGTTAATGTAGTGATGTGCATTTACTTTCACAAAAACAGAACATAATTGCTCAGTTCTCCTAAATAGTTTTTCTCACAATTGATAAATGATTATAACTAAGGAAAACTCAAGTTGCTTGTATGTAACTGTTTAACAGAAAAATATTTAGACTTAACTAATAAGAATTAAGATGGTTTAGAAAACACAATATTCACTTACCATGTTAAACATTGTCTTTCTTTTAACAAATATCTTGATGTTTGTCTTCTGAATATTATACATGAAGAATAAAGCAAAAAAGAAAAATTAACCTGTATGTGTTGATTTATTTAAAGGTCTTGCATAGCTTGGTGGTTAGGACATTTGTGTTGCAATGTGACTCTTACGAGTTGAAATCCCAATTGCTCAACATACCCATCCTATGTGGTTGCCATGTATGTCAGCCACTCAAGTGTGGACTTTCTTGGCTTACAAAATTACTAGCAGATCTTAAACTACTGTGATTAAGTTCTTTATGAAGATGTTGTTAATTTAACTTCTCATTGTGTATGGTGCATTTAAAATGTTAATTTAACTTCTCAGTGTTTATAGTACATTTAAAATGTTGGTTTAATTTTTTATTGTGTGTAGTACATTTGAAATGTTAGTTTATTTAACTTCCTAACACATGTAGTACATTTTTCATTATATTTTTTTCCTGACAAATGAGGACATTTCACCTAATTTTCAGGTAAACAATCATTAAGTACACACCAGATATCTGTTACAACTTTCTTTCTTTCACGTGCACTCCAAAGCAATTACATTTCATTGTTTTATAAGTATATGGTAAAACACTTATACGGGTTTCTTGTATACAGTTTTGTTACAGACATTTACAAGTATACACTGTAATTTATCTGTAACATTTCTTTGCAGCTGCCTCTCTCATTGTTGCGAACAGCTCAGAACCACCCTATGGTGAGTAATTTACTTTGACATATTTGTAATTAGTTTTATGGTACATAATGTAGAATTCAACATAGAACAAGAGACTTGTGTACCTACATCAAAACTAATTTAATTGTAGGATGTATGTAATTTGTAAAATGGGATGTTTTATTGTTTTAACACTTACAGGTTTTAATATGGTTATAAATATTTTCATTCCATTCATACATATTCTGCTGTCTCAGTGTAATGTTGATTATTGGGCTTGTGTTGTGATACGTTTTTAATATATTGAACGTGGAAACAAGAGAAAAGTTAGCACCAAAAGAAAAACATGAAAATAACATTATTTCTGATCATTGAAGAAACAGAAATAATTATAAAGTTCAACTTTGTTTCTTCATTTTTTTGTTTCTAAACATGCCCCTGATTGATTCTTTTCATGTAATTGCTTCTTGTTCTTAATTTGTTTCTGTTTTCTGTACTAACTCATTCTATTGACCATAAATTGTGGTTTGCCTCTTTTTCATATATATATATATATTTACCTGGTTATATCTTCAGGTTTGATCTCTAGTCACTCTGTGTGCTTTGTTCTTGTTATCATTCAGCTGTGGAGGAACAAAATGAGGATAACAAGTCAAAGAGACAACAGGGAACAATGATTTCAGTGAGGATAATAAAGTCTGGGAGAAAGTGAAACACTCATTTCTGTATATAGTTTACTTCAGGCTTAGGACATTTCAGAATAATTTCCATGATGATCTTTAAGACTTGAAAATTATCTGTATTTAAGGACCATCGGCTATCTTATTAATGCTGACTATACAAAACTAAGATATATTGGAAATGGTCCACAAGGGTCTCTATGAATTGACAAAATCTGAAAGAAGAAAAAATATTTGTATTAGCTGGACCAACCTATTAATGATATATTAAATTCAAAAAACTTGTATTGTTCCTTTATTGCACGTGCCTTTCTTTTGAAAAACATGATTGTAATACTTGAGTAAGGAAGCATAAGCCAGAAATATCAAATTTTTGCAACCTTACCTCAAGATTTCTCTTACAAAAGGCCCTCTATTTGACAGAACCTGTGTAACACTGGTGGAAAACTTTCACCAATCTTATCTATTAATAAGTGGAATAAGAATCTAAGTAAAGCATAAAAAAGGTTTTGATTAAATATCAGTTTATTTAATTAATAAGTTTTCAGACATTTTATTACAGTAAGTATTGGTTAAATATATTATATTCTTTTTTCTGCCATAATTATTTTTGTAGTCAAATTAGATTCACGATTTGTAGAAATATATGTCTTTTAAGTGCAAAATTCTACTCTTTAAATAATTCACATGAAAAAATAAATTCCTATTTTCCTTAATTTTAAAATGTAGGGAAAATTTACCATGAGTAATAGGTAAGAATGGAAAGTGAATAATAAAGCGTGGATGACAAGTGCTATATTCAAGGAATTTTTTAACAAACTAAACAGAAGAATGGAACAAGAAAATAGGAGTATTCTACTTTTTCTAGATAATGTAACTTGTCACCCAAAAGTTAAACTTTCAAATGTTTGCTTAACTTTCTATTTCCATGTACAACATCAATTCTACAGCCACTAGATAAAGAAATTATACAGTGTATAAAATTGAAATACAAAAAATTTGATGCTTCAGCATATTATTGTAAACATGGACGATTGTAAGAGAGTATATGAAATGAGCATGAAAATTGACGTGTTAGATGCAATTGTATTTTTAAGTCATTTAATCAAATGCATTAAAGATGAATGCATGATAAAGTGCTTTCGAAACTGTGGATTTATTTTTGATAATGGCAGAGATTGTGGAGAAGTTGTTTGTTATGACGATTCTAGTGAAATCCAAACTCTGGTTGAGAATGATGCAAATGATTCTGTGAATGTAGAAAGTTTTGTGAACATTGACTAGACTGTTTTAACAGAAACTGATGAAATTGAGTTAAAATCTATAACAGAATTGCAGGATGGCAACAGTGTAAAGGATTCAGAAGGTGAACAAAATGAAAAAGATCGTAAGGAAATAGAAGTTCCTACTTCTATCAAATTGTATGCAAAAATGGAGGAAAATGAACTTCATGAAAAGGCTGTAGAATTGGTGTTCTCTTAACTGCATGAGAAAGCCCATTAAAAAATGAAACAATTGAAATTAGACACTTTCTTCAGATAAATTTGATTAAGATTTTGTGTTTATGTATGTTTTGAATGTCTATTTTTGTTCTTATTCTAATAAATATAGCACAAACAATATAATAACTTTATTTAGAAACATCGTACTTTTCTGAAGTGAAGAAAGTATAACATAACACTAAAAAATTATATATAATTAAGGAAATGCATGTTCAGTATGTCTAAACTTGAAATTTTACTCAGTCCTGTGTGATTTTGCCCCAGACAAGTTTTACTGTAATAAGTCTTCCTAAACATCTTTTGCGGCTTGTAAAATGTTTTTCTGCAGAAATTCCCTAAAATGTCAATGACACATTTACAGTTCATGGTTCTTGACACTTATGTTCTAGTGCTTCTTTCTACCACAAATATCAGGAAACAGCCACTCTCTTTTTGTCTCATTTTTATTATTTCTCTACTTTCCATCTTACTTGTATATAACAAGGTTGTGTTCACTCTTGACCCTCTCATATTTCTCAATGTTTTCTGACACCTGTGAAATGCTCCCTGATGATCCAATGTTTTACTAGTTTTACCACAGATCACTTAATCATAAAGAATGAAAACTAGAGGATACAAAATAGATGTTGGTTTACATTCACCGTTGTAAATGGACGTATGAGGAACATACCTGATCCTTGGCAGTGGGTGATAATTTTGAAGTCTGTGTTAATGAATTCTCTTTTACTTGTCATGTGTTATTACAGTTTAAAGCAGTTCACTTTTGCTATTCAGGATATTTTCATGACATTCAGCATGTATTTACACACAAAAATGCCTTCAGATACATGCCTTAAGTAAATTGGAGGAAATGTTTCAACCATAAACTATACTATTGAGTATATTTATTTTAAGATTCACTCAGTTTTGTTAAGTATTTGCATTCTAAAAGGGGAAAAACGTCAAAAGATAGCAGTAACATCATTCGTAAAAGGATAGAAGTATAAATAATTTTAAATTCAAAACAAAAATTTAAATATTTTATGCCATTTAATATAACCTTCCTAAAATAATCTGTCAGTCAGTCATAATGGTTTGTTTATATTTTTTTAGTATTGTACAAATACCAGACCTTTTGGTGTTGCCTACCACAAGTTTCAAGTTGTATATAATTAGCATAATCATTCAACTTACTATTATCTGTAGTAATCAACAATTAATATATAGTGTTGTTGCATTCATAATAATCAAATATTGTTCAACAATTTTTATGTAGTGGTGTGACAGAATAATCAAATATTGTTCAACAATTACTATGTAGTGTTACATTCAGAATAATCAAGTATTGACTAACAACTAATATGTAGTGGTGTGACAGTCAGAGTAATCAGATAGTGTTCTTTAAAGATTTATAACAACCAGTTGTTTAGTTATGACACTACAAATCACTTACAGCCAATTACAGTGTTATTTTTTAGGGATACCTTGTTTTTACCAGATACTTATGTAGTAGATCATAGTTGAGTGTTCCTGCTGATTAACAGTGCCCAAATTTAGTCGGGCTGGATAATTAAAGGCTCAAAACAGTTGTCAGAATTCATTCTGTCTGATATTAAACTAAGACGAACTTATCACTTGAATATCATATTGAACAAAATAAAACCCAGTAATTTTAATCAAATATCCTTGTGTAAAGTTTAAGCCATGAGTTTTTTATGTTTATATTCTTACAGATTTGTACCAGACAATGAAGTATATATAGAGAAAAAAGGTTGCAAAGGAAAGTCATGAAATGGTTATATCTGATCAGCTATGATAAACTAATCAATGATCTTTATACATCAATTAATGTCCATATTGTTTTTAAACATACATTTTTATTTGTCAAAACTGCATATAAACTCATTTAGTATATTATATAATCTACCAATATAAATATGCTTTACAACTAGACTTGCACACCACAGTCCTGTGAAAACAGAAATATGTAAACTTTTATAATTAAGCAGGAATTGTTATCTTAATATCAAGAAAAGGAAACCTTTTATTCTAGCAGTGTTTTATATCAGGTAACTTATAGTAGTTTATAAAAATATTTGTAATTATTTGATGAAAGTTTTTAAGAAAAGGACCTTTCTGAAGTGTTATATAAGATCAAAGTGTAGTCAACCACAGTTTGTTTGTAGAACACTGGAAAGAACCTTTTATATTCATTTAGTGTTAGATTTGTGAGAGCTAGTTATTATAACTATGAATTGAATTAAAGGGCACTGGAGTAAATGTGTTTTTGTACACACATTTTTTCAAATGTTTTTTTGTAGTTGGTGGAGCTCAAAAATGGAGAAACCTACAATGGTCATTTGGTCAGCTGTGACAACTGGATGAACATCAATCTTCGAGAGGTTATTTGTACATCAAGAGTCAGTATAATTTTCCCTCTTTTATTCTGCTGATTTTGAAACCATGACTTTTACACTATATATTCACTAAGGATAATGTTATAAGTCAAGCAGTATGTTTCTCATCCTTGTGATTACTGGCATGTTTTACCTTTTGTAAATGACTAACAACCAGACTGTTCTCAGACTGTGTTTTAGCAGTCCTGTTATCAGGGAACAGAGCCTTTTCCTTTGTTACTTCTGAGATTGTTGAGCAAGATGGAATTCAGGGAATTATTAGGTATCTAAACTAAGATTTTGAAGTGACTTTGATTACATCAAATTCTTCTCATTATAGGTCATACCGTACTAATTCTGTCATCATTTCCATTATGATTAAGTTAACTTATCTTTACTTTTTATCATTTGTTTTTTATCTTTCCCCTTGGTGTGGATTCCTGTATGTGATTTGGAGACCTCTCAGAGAAGGTTCTGTTTTTTCAGTTTACCTCCTCTGGGATCTAAACATCCACCCACATGTTTGCTGTACATGGCAACCCGTGAAGGGGAGGAGAACATCTTGGTATGGACATTTCCTCGGGTATGTATTCTCCCACCCCAAGATGTAAAACAATCATTCGTTCACGTCCTCAGTAGCTGGTATCCTCTTCCAACAACAGAAACCTGTCCAGTTAGCCCAGAGAAAGATCCATGTAGGTTGATAGACCTCTCTCAAATAGAGAAAAAAGACATGGTCAAAAACACAGGGGCTCTCCACCCAATTCATCTACACATAAATAAAAATGGACACTTTGATACAATTGAACTGCTGAAGTTTACATTCTAACCAAGATGACATCAAAACACTGATTGCCTCTTACCATTTTGTGTGTCTCTTTTTACAGGAAACATTTCTGAAACCTGCCAGTACAGCCACCTTTAAGCAGTTTTCTTTGTACAGAAATAACAGGTTGTGTGATGGATGAGTGCATGGAGGGGTGCTACTGTAAGTTGATCACACCCTTGGAGGCGGTAGCCATCCTTGTTTCCTTTGATTGTACCCTCACTGTTTGTTTGTTCTCTCTACCTGTCTCCTGAAGCTACCTGTGATCAATCAAACTTTGATGCTCTAGTTGAACAGTTCCCATCTCCATTTTTATCGTGGAGGACTTTAATAGACATAATTTCCTCTCGGGAGGTACTGATATTGATGGGAGGTTTTGCTCCATAGAGTGTATGCTCTCAGAGCACAACCTTTCTCTTTCCAATACAGTTTCTTATACTTATTTTAATGCACCTATTTAGTCCTTTACTGCAATTTTTCTCTCAGTTTGCTCCCCTTTGCTATTATATCACTTTTCATGGAACGTTAACAGTAACCCACAAAGCAATAATTATTTTACTCTCATTGTGAGAGAGGCTGGTCATGATCAAGTACCACCTGACTTACATGAAAGATGGATTAAGTCAACTGACCCTTTTTCACTGTTCTCACAGAATTTGATCCTGCCATCATCTGTAAGCCATCAATAGATGACTGTGTGGCAGCAGTAACTAACTGTATTATACAGGTAGCTGCTCATTGTATTACTAAAACCTCAACACGTTTTCCATGATATCATCTTTGATGGAATCCTCCCTGCCACATGGCACAGAAGGCTCAGAAACAGGCCTGGATTACGTTTTATAGGTATCCCACACTCTCTCATTGCATCACTTTCCAGCAGGCCCATGCATGTACTTGTAGGTAAGACGTCAAAACCAGAAAGAATCTTGGATTAAGTTCACAACCAGCATCTCTTTTAGCACCAGTTCCAAAGTCTTATGGGATGACAAGATTTGAAAAGTCAGTGGGCAGTATAATTCGTTCCCCTTTTCAAACTTGCTCTCTGATGGCCATAAAATAGCTGATACCTCGGAGCATCACCAATACTTTTGGTGAAAGCTTTTGTCAGGTATCTAGCACTTTTGCTTCATCCACCACCTTCTTAGCCATCAAGACTTGAGCAGAGCGATCACCTTTATTCTATCAAACTGATTGTTTGCATGACAATAACCACCCCTTTACACTTGTGGAACTCAAACTTTTCCTTCATTGGTCTGGCAGTACATTAGTCAGATATGATGATATACACTAAGAAATGCTGTGCTATCTATCTTTTGCTTTTCTTGCTGTTCTTCTGATTATTTTTAACCAGATCTGGTAGGAGAATGTTTTTTTTGATGCCTCATACCTACTTTTCTATGAGCCTGAGAAGGATCTCAAGATTTCTTCAAACTGCCATCCAATTGCTTTGATAAGCTGTCTCCATAAGATCTTGGAGAGAATGGTTAATGCTCATCTTGTTTGGTTCCTCAATTCAAATAACCTCCTCTTGCCCACTCGCTGTGGGTTTTAATGACAGTGCTCCACCATGGACCACCTGATTCAATTTGAAACATCAATCAGAGAAGCCTTTCTTAAATGACAACATCTTATATCAATATTCTTAACCTTGAGAAGGCTTATGATTCTACATGGAGGTATGGTATTTTGCGAGACCTCCACTTATGTGTGTTACGTGGCCATTTGCCCATTTTTATTTAAAAAAAGTTAACAGACAGGCAGCTCCAAATTCATGTAGGTTTGAAACTTTCTTTTCTGTGGGAACTTGGAGTCTCTCAGGGCTGTGTTTTGAGTGTCACATATTTTAATATAAAGATTAATAACTCTCTTTTACTGTTGCAAATGGTTAACAACCTTCACATCTCATGTCAGTCATCAAGCATGAGGTATATTGACCAGCAGCTACAGACTACCCTCAATCATTTACGAAATGGACCACAGCAAATGGTTTTACTCTCTCTTTTTCTCTAAGATCATTTGCATCTACTTTTTCTGCCAACAGAGTAATCATCCTGGTTCTGAACTGTGTTGGTGGAGCTGTGCTACCAGTGGTCCCTGAACTAAAGTTCTTGTGGCTTATCATTGGGTATAAGCTGACCTTTATACCACAAATCAAGTAGCTATGTGTCAAATGTACGAGAGCACTTCCACCACTTGATGAGTGGATCAATGTTCTGTACTTAAGATATATTGTGCTCTTATCAGATCAAAGCTAGACTAATGGTTACTGGTCTATGGCTCTCTCAGGACCTTGGCCTTAAAGTTGCTGGACCCCATTTATCATCAAGGACTTCAATTCTTCATCAGGATTTTCTCCACTTCCCCAGTCCAGATCTTGTACATGGTCTCATGAACCTCCTCCACACCTCCATTATTTGCAACTGTCTTTACAGTTTGCTTAAAAACTTCAATCCTTACCACAGTATCCCACCTGGGGTTGTTTTCTTTCCTTGGTGGCCTTTGCATTTAGGTGCAGTTGGATGAGTTGAGTCTGTTCTTGGATAACATTGCTGTGTCCATTAGTCAACCCATTTGATCATGACCTATTAGAATCCCAAAATGTGACCTTTCTTTAAGTCATCTGGGAAAAAGCAGATACTCCTGATTGGAAATACTGTCTGATATTTGCTGAACATTTTTTGAACTATCCTTCCATTCCCATTTATACAGATTGTTCAAAATTAGGTGACTGTGTGGGCTTTGCCATAGTTTGTTGTAGTTTGGTGGTTGCACACAGAATTCTCTTTACAGTTTTTGTGTTCATTGCTGAACTGTATGCCAATTCTCTGGCCCTGGATTACAAAGAAGCTAAGCAGTACTGAAATTGCACTATTTATACTGAGTTGCTTAGTTCTCTACTGGCCCCAGAATTACTTCATGTCAGTTCTCACCAATATTTAAGATGACTAGCCCATTTCTCTTTAACATCTACTTCTATTCAGTGCTTTTGTATACCAGGCCATGTTGACGTTTGAGAGAACAAGCTCGCTGACACCTAAGCTAAGTCTCTCTGCTTTGGCACTATTACTGCTATGCCTGTTCCATGCATGGACTGTGGTCCTGCATTCAATGTTGACTCCATGTCAGTTGGCAGTAGACTTAGACTAAACAACATGAAAATAAGCTTTACCAAATAAAACCCTCAATTGGATTTTGAGTATGTTTTTTCCATAAGGATTGGCAAGAAACTAACTAGACTACATATTGATCACAGTTTAACTCATCGTTTTCTTTTATCTGGGACTAATGCACCAATGTATTGTCTATGTGATACTCAGGTCACAATATGCCACATTTTACTGTCTTGCCATCATTACACCTCTCAATGATAGTACCGTTTTAAACATGGTTTGTTCCAAGGTTTATCCATAACATTGTACAGTGCAGTTGGAGATGGTGACACTGTCCACCTTACAGTGGTTTTAGTTTTTTAAAGGCCATTGACTTTTTTTAATGCTATTTAAGTTTATAATTCATAAATTAGACTTTATTTTTAATGTGGTTCCTTTTTGTGAATTAAAGTACAACTAGTTAGTTTGATGTGAAATTAGAAAATAGCTGTGATGTAAAATAACTCAAAACCAGGACTGGAAAGGTCAACTTCAAGTGACTAACGCTGATGTTTGAACTTACTTGTTAGTCATCCTGGCTAGTTATAATAATTACAATTATGTTACAGAAAGTCCTTTACAACTTGTATTATTGTAGTTTTTCTCTTACTGCAGTAAACTAGATGTAAAAATTGATTTTAATGCTATTTATGTTTTTAATTCAAAAATTAAGCTTTGTTTTACATTAATTTCCTTTTATGAATTTTAATAATTTTAACTTTTTACTAGATGTTTGGTGCAGATAGCCTATTTGCTTTGCACCACAAAACACCAAACCAGCCAACCAATCCTTTATCTCTCATATTCTCTGACTTGAGAGTTAAGATTTTTAAAAGACCTCACATGAGGTACATTCTTGTTGATGTGAAGAAAGAATAAATTGTTAAGAACTACATATCATTAGGAAGTGAATAGAGCTGTAATACTTATAAAAGCTTTTATTCAATGAAGCACTAATGAAATTTTTATCTTTTAGAGAAAAGTAGAATAAACAATGAAAGAGCATTATTAAACATGCATAAACGTGACTTAAACATTAAGTGATAAGAGAAAATACAATACATTCCTCTTCATCCAGAAGGTTCAATTTTGTGAATTAATGGCTGATACCTCTTTAGTAAAAAACATTTGTAATTAGAACCATATCACCAGGTTATTACTACATGTCTTATCTACATATATGGAATAAACCATTACTTGGGTTCAGCTCCAATTTATTTTAGAAACAGTTATTACAACCACAGAAAGAATAAGTCTAGGCTAATGTGAACCCATGTAGTGAATGGAATACATGTATCTTTCCTTTTGGAAACACCACAACAGGTTTATCTTCTTTTCACATTAGGAATAAGGATGTTTACCTGCTTTCTACATTATTAATAAAGAGATTTACCTGCTATTCATGTTTGTAATAAAGAGGTTCACCTACTTTCCTAATTAGTAAAAAGGAAGTTTATCTGCTATCCACATTTGTAATAATAAAGAGGTTTATCTGCTCTCTTTGTTTGTTTGTTTCTTCTCTTATAGCTTAACACAAATGCCACCAGGTTTGTGAAATGTGATGTTCAAGATCTCGCTTTGTGAATGTCATCACTTGAGAAGATATAGTTCTCTTATTTTTCTCATTGACATATCTCCATTTTTTCGGGGAGTATTTCCGTGGTTGCCGTAAAATAACGTTTCTTTCATCATACAGTTAACTACAATTTTTGTGTTTGGAAATATAATACAACCGTAAGTTGTTATGAGATCATTTTTCATGTTATATATTTGGATAAAATTTTCTGAGGGAAAGAAAAGCTACAAAGCAAACATCCAACACTGTGGAACATACTTAAGAAAAGACAAAATGAAAAGCAGATATTCAAGTCCATATTGTCCTGCATTTTTAAAGGAATAGTTGAGACACAGCAGAATTATCATTTAAGTTGTCAATTGATATGTATCGCACCAAGAGCATTTGAATAAATTTGTTAACAGGTTTCTTTGTAACATATTTTAAGTCAAATTTGTTAAATTTAAAAAGTATAATAAGGACAGTAAATGTCATAAAGGAATCTTTTCATAACAATCTATAGTTTTTTTTGTAATAATCTTATTACAGTGGTTACAGCCCTTCTAGTCACTGAGAAAAACAGGAGGCAGCATTGTATAATTTAAACTTAAATATATATATATATATTTAAGTTATGGAATTTTTAATATAGATGTGAATGTCTATATAAAATCATAATTATAACTAATAATATTTATACACCTGTTAACGAGAACTGGCAAGGTTTTGTTTAATAATGTTTCCCAATTTACACATGAAATATATAGAAGCAACTAATTAGGTCATTTTAAAGTATCATATTATAATTGAAATTAATTAACATTCTTAGGTTAGTTTCATCCATGCTTAGAACAGTATTAACATGAAAGATGTTTCTGAAGTACAAAGATGAATTGATTATTGTGTTAGGATGGTGATAAGTTTTGGAGGATGCCTGAATGTTACATCAGAGGCAGTACCATTAAGTACTTAAGAATACCAGATGAGGTCATCGACATGGTGAAGGATGAAGTGTTAGCAAAGGGTAGGGGGCGAGGTGATGCCAGAAGAGGAGGAGGGGCTGGTCAAAGGGGTAGAGGAGGTGGCAGAGGTTAGAAAATACTGTCATTAACCTCACTAAAAGTTATCATGTATTTAAAATAAAGTTTCAAATCTTCTACACGGTATTTATGTCCCAGTAGCTGGTTGGTAATGCTTATTTGTAAATATCTCTATGTATGATACTTGTATGAATTTGTTGCTTCAAAGTTTTTACATAGATTGCATTATGAAATGTTTATTTAAAAACAGTTAAAAATTCTGACCTTTACTGTAAACTTTGGTAATTTTTTCATTTTAAAAACAACCTGTAGTTTTCAGTTTACTTTTTCTATTCATACCTTCAATCAGTAGCAGAGCTTTTAGCCAGTCTTAATACAATAACCATAAATATCTGTTTATTTTTCAGGTGCCTTTGGTGCACGAGGAGGAGGAAGAGGTGGTAGTGGTGGAGGTCCACCACGTGGTGGTGGTAGTTCTGGAAGAGGCAGTAGTAGACCAAAGCCAAACAGAGAGAGATAGTTGTTTCTATAGTCATTATATTGTATTATTTTTCATTTGTTAGAATTCACTTTTAATTGGTGGATTTTTTTTTGTATAAAAAGAAAACTGAAGATAAAAGTCTTATCTTTTCAAGTTATTAAAACACTAGTTTTCCATCCATAATACATCTGTATGTGTGAAGATTCATTCACTACATAGAGTTTTTGTTGTATATGAAATACTTTGGATCAGTTGGTATGTAATTTTCACTGTAAACTCTAAGCCTTCACATTTATTTTACTTTCCAAGTAACATGTAAAATCCAGTTTCTCTTGGTGAACTGTGTTTTATTTAAATATTTTTTGTGTGCATGTCACATACAAAATCAAACCTCTGTACAGAAAAGAGTATGTTTGCATATATATCTTTTAAATATTTAAAAATAAAGACCACATGTACCCAAGGATAACTCATTCAATTAGAATTTCGTAATTGAGAATGCTTCATTATTTTAGTAAAAATGTAGGTTTTATCAGAATAATGTAATAAACATTGACTCATGACACACATCTTTTGTTTATGGCAAACTGATCCTCCATTAGTTGATTATATTCAGTCAGAGGTAGAACGTACTCATACATAGTGATGAGATATGTAGACTTCACTCAAGGTGTAGTGAAAATCAGGAAAATTTATAAGATAAGAGCACCTTGTGTCGTGTAGAATCTTCTGTCTTAGGAGATATCAGTATTGGATAAACAGTACTTTGGAGGTACTGTGTAACAGTTGGTCTGGTTTATGTAATTTGAAGTTTTTAACTAGTTTTCTTTAAGTTAACAAGTGACGGAAGAAATATGTGAGTGAACAATTAGTTTTTGACACCACTGAAATATACTTGTTTGTAGTACATGGATATATTAATTGGTTACTTAAACACACAATGAAAATATATAGGCCTAACACTTTAAAAGAGATGTAAAATACAAATACTCCTTAACCAGGTGAAATGCTTTACATAGTTTATACATTGTATTATTCCATTAATGTGTCACAGTATCTTACATTGTGCACCATTACTGCCAAAAACACATTGTTTTTCTCTCTATGGAATCATGGGTGCAGTATAAGAGTGACAGCCAAATCCAACTATTTGATTAGAATAGTTCACCAGTTAGTAGTGGGTGGAGTTTACTTTCCCTGTAATCCATCACACATATACTCCCTTCCCAATGGAACGGCATTAAGGTTTACTGGGGGTTCAATTCTACTTGACACAGCAGATAATCTGATGAGGCTTTGCTACAAATGAACACACATTAGGTGTTTATCACTTCAAAATTAGGGATGGCAAGCACAGTTAGGTCTGAAGTAATTTTGCACAGTATGCAACAAAAACCAGCAATATTTTTGTATATACAACCCAAAATCTGTATTTGTTATACCACTAGCAACAGCACACTCCTACATTGGTTTAAAAGACTGATCAATAAAACACCAAGACCCTTTACTTCCATAACACTTAAGGATATTCACATAAAAATTATATTTTTTTATAACCCACATGCATTACTCTGCATTTATTGAAACTGTAATTCATCTGTTCACCTAACGATCTAAATGGTAAATAGCAACATCCTTGTCACATCAGACCTTGATATCACCAGCACATTATGCCATTGCTGTAAATAAGGAAAGAAGATAAAACCTCAATATTGAGCCCTGAAGCACCCTATTTACAATGTTAACTTAGTTTAACATTTTTAACAACCCTTTGATTTCTTCCAGGCTGTCATTTTTGATCTATTGAGCCAACTGAATCACCCATACCCTTAGAAATGAAAAAGCAGACATTTTATTTGCATCTTTCCCCTGATGATCCTCCAGTAGCATAGTGGTATATCTGCAAACTTAGTGCTACAAACCAGGTTTTGATACCAGAGGTGGACAGAGCACAGCTACCCGATTGTATTGCTATGAGCTTCAAACACTAAATTCCTTTCTCCTGGTGAAAACCATGCTAAACATCCAACAAAATTATTTACTGATGTAAGGTTAATATATCTTAAAATTTTAAGACTATTTTATTGTCTTCTTTTAGTCCTCTAGTACCTGTTTACTATTAAAAGACTTTTAGAAAAATGCATCATCATTTCCATACTTTTAGTAATTTGGCCCTACATTTCCAGTAACAACAAAAACTGCATAACTTTGTAGTTTAAAACATAATTATTCACTTAAGAATTTATTGTTGTACATTCAAAGCCTTAGCCCATAGTGCAGGAAATGTAGTGACACGTATACCCAGATTCAAAAGGGCTAGCAGACAATGTTTTTAGAATTTTCACATCTGACAGCAGGATGTTACATTTGCTACAAAAGTTGAGAGGTGAGTTACCTTTAAGGACTTACTAATTAACTTTGATAAATGTAGGTTAAAGTTCATGGTCAAATGTAGCATATCAAACTGTGGATCGGATTTTATTCAAAACTATGGTGCTAATGATGTGTTATAGTAGTGACAGTGAAATCCCACTGTGGTGTTGACAAGCTGCCTTCTATCTCATCTGTTATACATGATTCAGGCAAATATACTTTCATAGGAGACTTGATTGTTCTAAAACTAAATTTTGTTAGCACAGAACATGTTATTACACAATTTTGTGTTAATATATATGAAAAGAGAATTATAAATGTATCAATGAAACCTTATATGTGATTTTTATCTTTCAATGAGTATAATGTCAAATATATCTGAACATATAAGTTATTAAAAATGTAAACAATTAATATACCATTTTTAAACATGTTAATTATTACATCTTTGTCAATTTCATCACTGTATGTAATCTGGGAAAACCAGTGTAAGTCTTAGCTTCTGTGTTTATTCATTGGCTTATACTATATTAACCAATCCTGTTCTTTCACTTCACATCTTGCTAACCATCCTTGCTGTCTGTATTACTTCTTTGTCTGTCACCTCTTTTAAGTGCCCAAATACATGTTCTTGTCTTTCTGAGTAAGGCTAAGCTCAATACAACTATTTTTCTTGTAATAGCTTCGCTAAAATCAAAGTAGAGCCCCTGTTACTATTGGCAACCATCATGCATCTCATGGTGAACAGTCTTATGTATATTGTTTACTGTTGGTAACTATCATACATCTGGTGATGAATAGTCATTATGTATATTGCTACAACTTTTCTTATGTATACTGATCATGAAACAAAAAATACAATAATAAAACAAAACAGTCAACTTATAAAATTAACATAATAGTGTAGGAAACTTGTTATCAAGCCTTATTTAATTAGGTAACTTGACCGATATCTATTAAGCATGTCTGTTTTAGCTTAAGGTATTATTTTGTTGTTTTTAATAGTTCATCCCATTATTAAATATCAGGTGGATTAAAAAGACTAATGTTGTTAACTTTATGAGCCCGGTAACCTGAGAACTGGATTCAGTGATAGGAACAAAGTGATGACATTCTAATGAAACAAACTGGTCTCATTTCAATCTGTGTTTATCGGCTGAATACAACCTATTGTTACTGTGTACGTAATGATCAGTATTTCGTGCCCTATCAACGCCAAAAAAATATATAAAAAATTGTTCTCTACAACTTGAGGCTGTAAATATGTAGGCCAAACCCCACTATTTAAGCTGACAAAAGTTGACAGTGTATGATGTTCACTAGGTGCCTTCCCTTCTACAGCGCATGGAATCCAACAGACAAATCTTTCATTATAATGCGTTCTATGTGCAAACTTGACCAGAAAAACCAAGCCAGACTTCAAGAAGGTAAGTCGTTTATTAAAAACAAGGGATAAACGGAACTGACCTCTGTGTAATGAATCCATTGTCGACATAACAACTTTACAAGAAAAATAACAATATGAAATTGATCTTTAGTCGGGAGCCGCAAACAATCAACTAGCGAAACAATAATACTTGGATTTTCACGAACGGAATTAGGAACATCCCATGTTACCAAAAGGGAAGAACAACATTTAAGTAGTGGTTGGTTCAAGCGCCATCTGGTGAGTATTATTAATTTGGGATCTAATTTGAGGAGGGATAGCTCACATTTAAACGATGTATCATTGCATATTGTCTGTTTATCTGGGACTTACAACAGTTAACAGAACCATAGCTCGCTGCCCAACACACCTGTATAAATGAATCCCTCCAAAATTAATTGAGGCAGTTTTCTCATAAGTTGTCTTTGGCTTGGTCATGTTGCCTTAGTTAAGACTATGGCACAGTGTTATTGTTGTAGTACGGCTAACACGCAGACTGGTAGAAATCAGTGACCAACTGACCACGCTACTGTCTTCTGTGATGTCGTTTTTCCGTGATCATCACTACCATCATCTTCTGCAGGAGTTTGGCTGTTTTTTATACTGGTGCTTGAATCACTGCTTCCCTCGCCTGTTGATAAAACATATGCTAAGTAATTTAATAGGGTTACATCATTTCAAGTTGAACATGAAATTGTATATTGGTTAGAAAAATAAATAATTCATGAAAATTAAAACCTTTCATAAAGGTCTTCATACAGACACACATAAAAAATGGATAAAAACAATATTTGGTAATTTCAACCATAATGACACTTTTGTACGAGATAAGGCTATTAAAAATATAATCCGAAGATTAGGCTTAGCCATCTGTAATTTAAAACTACTGGTCAGAGAAAGGGATACTAATCAACAAATCTAGTTTTAAAACCAAAGTTTCATTGAGTAGTTGTAGAGAAACATATTGCGGCTCGTACCTTAGACCTTCCAAAGATGCTCAGGATATTGGGTTAATTGTATCTTTAAGCTGACAACAGATACTGCTGCTTACGTACAATGTTCTTCCCAAACCTACACAATGGTTTAATCATGTTGTACCCACCACTAGGGGGAACAGGGATTTTAATATAAAACTATAACTCCCGTCCTAACACGCCCGAGTCGCGCTAAAACATGCTCGCCCTCCCAGCCGTGGGGGTGTATAATGTGACGGTCAATCCCACTATTCGTTTGTAAAAGAGTAGCCCAAGAGTTGGCGGTGGGTGGTGATGACTAGCTGCCTTCCCTCTAGTCATACACTGCTAAATTAGGGACGGCTAGCACAGATAGCCCTCGAGTAGCTTTGTGCGAAATTCCAAAAAACAAACAAACAAACAAACCGTCCTAACATGAGGTGATTTTATGATACCAGTAACTAGCTTCTCAGCAAAGAACTTTTGAAAAATTACTGGTACCGTGAAACTGAATGTACAACAGGTTCGCCACATACCTAAATATTAAAATGGTACAAAAATCGTGCAGTCGTCTTATGAAGTATATGAATATGACAATTAGATAAAACTCCTAGTTGTTATAAACTAGAACAACAAAGAAACACGAACTACAAGTAAATTCTGGCTTTTGTTATTTCCTAAATGCAAAGATTATTGGTCATTTCAATCTTATTACTTGCTACCTGCCGGAGAATAACATAGTTTATAAAACTTCTAAGCATAAACAACTTCAGATCTTATCGAGCTGCTGAAGTCTGTTTTTAGGTATAATCAATTTGTTTTTGTTGGGTAATTTGGTAGACAAGAAGTGGCTCTTCCTTACATATTAAATGGGTCAATGGTAAGTGATAAATTTGATGATACATTGTAAAGCAAGATTCCAACATACGTTTTATTAATACCATAAGGTAGCAGTCAGCAGCAAATTAAAAGACTGATTGTAACTATTACAATACATCAGTACCTTAAATTGTGGTTGTTACATAAATCAGAACCCAACTCGCCAAATTTAACCACAAAGACAAACTTATTATATTGCTTACTGACTTGTATTTATAACCTAATGGCGTTTATAAAGTGCTCAGAGCTAAGAGAATGGAATGGATTCCCCAGCACAAGGTTGGTTTTAACCTTTGACTACGGTAAAAATAAACTATCAAGATGTTCACTTTTTAACTATAACTGAAAGTTTAATACACGTTATTCATGAAAAACTGCAATTAGTTGTTTTCACGGCAATATCTTCCAATTATACAGCCAAACAGTCTTACAAATGAAAGTACATTTATTATCACTGAGCCCATTATCTTATTCAGTCACTTATCCAATTTTATTATTAAATAATAATCCCATAACAAGTCCCTAAGTCAACCGAACCGCTTATGTAATGTTTGGTTACAAAACATGGTCGACACGAGATCTGGAAAAGCAGAAAGGTTGGAATAAAATGCAGGGATCTGTAGATCCTGATCTGGAAAACCTTTTCATGTGGTTTCTACAGACGTGTTGGTTTTCTATCATCCCAGAGTCAGCAAACCTCTTTGCTGTGGCCATGGCTGTCTAATGTTCCAAATATTCTAGGAACACAGTCGGTATGTGGGTAGACTTGGTTTCTTTCAGCCGACAGGCACTTTTTATTAACGCCCACATAATTTTTCTCTGGTCTTTTTTTTATTATTATTTTTGTGGCTTGCTGTATCTGACATTGGTTTTATGTCATGACCCCATCCATATCTGGTGCACTGGTAGTACGTATTGCACTTTGGCACTTTACATTAACTTGTAGTTACAATTTATTCGTTTGCCGAATTTCGCACAAAGCTCCTCGATGGTTACATCTGCACTATTTGTGCCTAACTTTGAAGTGACAGCCTAAAGCGAAAGCAGTCTGTCAACATCACTCACCATCAACTCTCTGGCTAATGGCGAGTAGTGGGATTGGCTATCGTATTATAACGTCCACATGGCAGAAAGAGCGAACATGTTCGGCTACGGGATTCGATACTGTCAGGCCACGTAAGACTTCCGATTGCAAGTAAGTTTACAATCTGATGCTTCTTACGTCTTTCCTCCGAGATAATGTGTGCAGAAAATATGTTGATTATCTTACAGTCACTGACTTCATGAGAAAGAACCTTTAACTTCAGAATCTCATGTAAAGTTTGGTAAAAATATACGTATATCCATCTACCAAAAACACATAAATTTTATCTCCAATTTTGGGACTGATGGATGCTGTTGTTTCTTTAAAAAAACAATATCAAAAACATCTTGCAAGAGAGTTGCAGAAATAGCGGTTGCGTCTTTTCTGGGGTTAAAATATCGTTTGCGGTCTGGTTGACTTAGAGTTTTGTTGTTTAATACGTTAAACTTTTTGAACACGTGTGCGAACACGATCATAACCGACCTTACTAAATCTTTTTTGTGTTATTTTGTTTTTCAATATTGTCTTAGTTCCTCCTCAAAATAAATAATAACATAAGTACAGACCCCTATGAACAGGCCAGGTATCTAGAAGATATCGTAAAACGTCGATAGGTTTCTGCAACTCGACACTTCTTTCTCCTGGCATTGTGTGACACATGACAATTGGGGCAAAACAAACTGCTAGGTTTTGGGAGGTCATCTTGTTTCTGTCGCTGTGACTGACCACTTGCTTAAAGTGGTTCATCAAACATAGAATCGTACACTAGAATATGAAAAAACACATAGTAGAACCTCTTTAACTAAAAAAGAATATATATCGAATGGCAATATATTTGATTTATATCATAGTGTTATCTGTTGCTAACTTAGTAAACTAAATTGGAAAGTCCTGTATTTATTGGATACCCTTTCACTTAAACCACTTTCACTCAGAAGACACATACGCAGTTTGTTTATGTTGGTGATAAAATTCCTCCAACCTTACAGTTTAATGAGTATGAGTTTCACAAATAATGAATATTAGACGCAAATATTAACACTTTTTATAACTATTACTTAAAAAAATCTAACCTTTCCAAAAACGCAAGAAAAATACGAAACTTTCCTCCTTGTTGGTGTTTGTTTAACTCTTTTTCATTGTAGAAAACAGTATTATATATTTATGATAAAGCTGCTAAGGTTATCCTACTTTTATTTCCAATTTACTGACCAGTATGAAAGCAGCCAATCAGTTCAGATGCATAAAAACATTATGAATAGCACTTAATATTTAATTATTTTATGTTGAGTATCAGTGGGAGAACAGTGTATTATTCAGTATTACTCCAACTAGTATTATTTTGTATTAGTTATTATTATTTATCAACAATGATCGTAAACTTGTTTTATTTTCAATCTTTGTCAAGGTTTTTTTTCTCTCTCTTACTTTGTTTTGTTTTAATTTCCACTTTCTTTTTACGTAACCCTTCGATGACCAACATTCCCCCCCCCAGGGATACGAGTATCATGAGAATCACTGCTCTAAAGGAATTTATTTTAAATGATTAAAAACTGCGATGGCGAAATGAAACTTTTTAACAACAGCATTTTTCATAACACGAAAGTACACAATCATATTCTTCTCAAATAAATATATCTATGTTTCTTAGTAAATGTTCTATAGATGGCAAGTAATTTCCCAAATAAAGATATACGTGTTTTATACAAAATATTCGTTAGATGCCAAATCATTTCTTGAATTTAAAGATGGAATCATTCACAAAATGGCTGTGCCGTTGATGTAACATAATACAGATCCCTCAAATGATATCTAATTGGTAACTCTGACTGCCTCATGTAGACCTAAAACCAAAACATTGTTATTAGCTGTAGAAAGAAAAATCAGTATTACTTTCACTAGGAAAATGAAGACACAATATCATTCATTTCATTTTTTTACATCGATTATTTGTTTGTTATTATATTTATTTGTAATATCAAGAGATGTCTGACACTGGTTGTGATTAGGACAAACGCTAATACTACAGTACTCGGATCGAAAATGGTTAAGTCCGACACTGGTTATAATTAGAACCAAAGTTAACACTGCTCCAAACACGTTGACGATTCGCAAGCTTATCTCATGGATAATAAATGATAAAAAAACGGTTGTTTCAAGATGCATTGAATTCATTATTAAAATTCTTACCCGGTTCACTTTCGGAAGGCAGTCAAGGATACTAAACATTAACTTTGTATTACCCTCAGAATCATCAGGTAAACAGACGCTAATGCCATCTACCAACATATCGAATAAACCTTTTGGGAAGAGGGGCTCGGGAAGCTCACGAAGATAATCCTTGAGAAGACCTGTGAAACAAATTGATAAATAAACGAATACTCATTAACGAAACTACTATTGTAATTTAATAATACTTTTAATAATACAATTTTCATTAATTGTAAGTAGGCAAGCATATACTACCCAAATTTCTTTTATAACAATATTTATAACTGTACAGTGTTTCCTTTTTTAACAATATATATAAGAGTTTCCTTTTGTAATAATACCTGTAACTATACAGTGTTTCCTTTTATAACATTAACTATAACCACACAGTCTTTCCTTTTATAACAATATCTGTGACTATACAGTGTTTTCTCTTATAACAATATATATAACTGCACAATGTTTTCTTTTATAACAGTATCTATAATTACAGTGTTTCGTTTTATAACAATATCAATAACTATACAGTGTTTTCTTTTATAACAATACCTATAACTACACAGTATTTCCTTTTATAACAATATTTTTATAACGACTGAGTTACAGGTTCTCTGTATATCTGTAAATATCTTAGTTAAAAGTTTGAGTTTGTTGGTTTTCGTTTTCTGTTTCTTTTTTATTACGTGATAACTAAAAACAAGTCTCAACCAGTTTCACTGAAATTACAGATTCAAACGAAGTATCCACTTTTATAAGTATTTTTAATCAATAGTAGTAATTTAACAAATTCATAATTCTAGTGTGAGCGATATTATCATTACCCCTTGAAGTTAGCTTTTTTACAGAAATTGGATGTTACTTTAAAAAGCTCAAGAACAGGGTGAAACCGGAATTACCAGTCAATAATAGATAAACAATAAATATTTCACTTAGAATTTCGTTGTATTTAATATAACTTGAATATAAATATAACCTTCCTGTATCTATTGAAACACTAAATTTAAAAAAATACATCAAATCAAAACTTTTCAACAAAAAAGTAAATGTAGGAATGGCTGATATCAATCATTCAAAACAAGATGGTACTTGTACTATCCCTACAAAACAGCACAAGCAAGTATTAACATATAAGTTTATATATGTATATAGAGCTGTTAAATCATAACCGACTTTGTTTTATCTTATTTTTGTTTAACATCTACTACCTTGTTTCCATTGTTTCTGAAGAACATATATCAGCCATCCCTACTTGTTTCCATTGTTTTTCAAGGACTGATATCAGCTATCCACACTACCTATTTCCGTTGTTTCCGAAGGATTGATATGAGCTATCCCTACTACCTTGTTTCCGTTGTTTCTGAAGGATTGATACCAGCTATCCCCACTACCTTGTTTCCATTGCTTTTGAAGGATTTATATCAGCCATTCCTACTACCTTACTTCCATCGTTTCTAAAGGATTGATATCAGCCATCCATACTACTTTGTTTTAATTGTTTCTGAAGGGTTGATGTCAGCCATCCCTACTACCTTGTTTTCATTTTTTCTGAAGGATTGATATCAGCCATCCGTATTACCTTGTTTCCATTGTTTCTGAAGAATTGATATCAGCCATCTTTACTACCTTGTTTCCATTGTTTTTTAAGGATTGATATCAGCTATCCCTACTACTTTGTTTCAATTGTTTCTGAAGGGCTGATATCAGCCATCCCTACTACCTTCTTTCTATCATTTTTGAATGACGTATATTATACATCTACAATTTTACTTCCATTGTTTTTGAAGGCATGATATAATCCATACATACATTTACTTCCTTTTTTGAATAGCTTTTATTTACCTATAAAAGCAGTTTCACAGTAGAAGTATGTTAGTCCTTAATAGTGACACGGAAAACCAGCTTTGTTTAATAATGATAATAAAAGCAGTTTAAAAATCGTTTAGCCCGTGAGCACGAGAACAATTTGTGTACCAAACTGTTTGATTCAAAGATCGAGGTTTCAGTTGTCGGTCGTGGATCATTCTAGTTCACTAGAAAGAGATTAACAATAATAAAATAGAAAATATCAACTTACCAGAATGGCATTCACGAGTTTTAACTTTTACTTACTTGTTACAACATTGATGTCTGGAACGTTCTCTTCCGTTAGATCAACAAGCCAGGAATTTCTTTCAAATCCGTCCCGGAGCATTTTCTTACTCAGAGCGGAACCACAGATGCAGTAGATACCGGGAAATGTCAGGCCTCGGAGTTCCACCTCGTCAATACACAGTTTCAGAATAAGTGGTACCCCTATGTTAGAGTTTTCTCTTGCAACGATGGTCTCCAGATCTACGCCAAACACCCCTGTGGAGGTGGGAGCCGGGTATCTCTCCAGTAATTCCCCGAGTTCCGTGAATTGGAGCTTAAGGTAAAGTGTTCCACACTGCTCCAGCTTCAGGGCCAGGCTGTGGCTAGGTTCTTCTTTAAGTAGACTGAGATTTATCGTTCCCTTATAACACATTTTGTGTCGGTACCGTGGATCCCAACTGTAGATAAGGAAAGTTAATTCCTGATTCTCAATCAGATCTAGCTCGAAGACCTCATCCCAGTCAAAACTATGTTCACCCGTTCGCACTGTTGTCCTTGCCTTCGGTATGTTATCACTCTCAATCACACAGTACAAATCTCTGAAATGGTCAAAATGCTCCATGGGGCGCAGGCCCCGACCCGTTAAAAGGTGCACTCTTAAGAGCCCGTTGAACGAATCCGTAGAAGAAAGTGTCCTTTCAAAGTCTTTCTGTGGTCTGTATTTATAGAAGTCGTTCGGATCTAGCGTGAGTAAGTGTAACTTCTCGTCAGAGTGTTTGGTGGGGGAAGGAAAGGGCACCGTTTGGTGATACTCGAACAAATGTGGGTGAATCAAGTGGGATGTTTGGGCAAATTCTTCTGCCCTTGGCCTGAGTAGAGAACGTCTGACAGGAACATAACGAGGATAGAGCCCACGTTGCCGCTTCTTAAAAAATAAAGATATTTAATAATGCTAATATTATATGCATGTGAAAAAGATCATAAAAAGTCCGTTGATAAACATGCACTAAACAAGTATATTTAAGTTAACTACGTTCACATGCTTCATAACCCATTTCATTGCTGCTAAATTACCCATTAAATTTATAACAACCTTGTGAGTAGTACATAAAACACATTTAATAGTCTTGTGTTTAGCACGTAAAACATTTCATAACCTTGTGATTAGGGCGTAAAAACACGTTTAATAACATTTTAATTAGATCGTAAAACACATTTAATAGTATTGCGGTTATCAGATAAAATAAATGTAATAGTTTTGAGATTAGATTATAAAAACACATTTGATAACCTTGTGATTAGATCGTAAAAACAGATTTAAAATACGTAAAGCGTATTTAAGTTACCGGGTCGGAGACTCTCAAAGATTTCAGCTTATAAGTCCCTAATTTTGAATTAAAAATCAAAATAATTAGAATCAGACAGAACCACTCGCCGCATCAAGAGCTTCGTCCATCAAAAGAGGGCTCCATATTTATCTTTTTTATTTATTGATGGTTTCATCTAAAATCTTAAGTTTACAGAATAATTAACCGCAACAACTTTAGTTTCTCCGTCACCATCCAAACCTTTTCAAACAGTTGTCTTGTCACCAACTTACATGGTTAAGCGAGTCCGGCAGGCTCTCGACACTGTGAGCGACCCTCGGCAGTGGTTGAACTTGACGCAAGCCTCGCCCTCGTCTCAAGCGCTCGTATATTGCTGACGTTGAAGGCGATCTGCTTAACCAGTCCCGATACTCGTCTGCTGTGAAGATATCAGGGGAACGTCTTTGGCGACCTTGGGAAATATTTAAACCTACTTCTGTTAACGTGATATAAACAAACAAGACAAGATAATACGAACGTACAAGGAAAAAGATATGATGACTACTGTAAGAACAAAAATTTACATAATTTTTTTTTTGATTTTACTGTTAAAATTACAGCAAGCTATTATTCTATTTGCACATTTAGGAATCTATTAGTAGATATACATTTGGCTGAAGTAATACAATTCACACATGTCAAATATACTTCTACAATATATCAGACTTCAGTTTGTGTTTATGATTTGGCCCGGCATAGCCAAGCGTGTTAGGGCGTTCGACTACCCTTCACACTAAACATTCTCGCCCTTTTAGCCGTGAGAGCGTCATAATGTGACGGTCAATCCCACTATTCATTGGTAAAAAGAGTATCCCAAGAGTTGGCGGTAGGTGGTGACGACTAGCTGTCCTCCCTCTAGTCTTACACTGCTAAATTAGGAACGGCTAGCGCAGATAGCCCTCGAGTAGCTTTGCGCAAAATTCAAAACTAACAAACAAAGTTTAACACATTTGAAGGAATAAAATAATTTTTTACTAAAATAGAAATGAACAATTTTTATAACAATTGACAACAAAATGTTCTTAAAAGTAAGATACACAAATAGAAACCAATAACAGAACGCTTTAAGCCAGATATGTCACAGAGACATTCAAAACTGAATAGAAACCAATAACAGAATAGAATAAGTCACAGATATATTACGCAGAGATTGAGAACTTTTGCAAAGAACTGTGCGAGAAAACTGGTAAACAAGACCCTAAACTGTAGCTGAGTTACAGCACCCTCTAGTGACAAATTTGGATGAAATCATGGTAGATTACATCAACAGCATGTCACCAATATAAAGTTACATACGCCATTGGTAATAATTTGGTGTTGCATTTTTCATTATATATGTTTTGGTATTATTTTGTTCTTATATGTGAAATGTTGAATTACACGTCTTTACACATGTGCCTTAACATATTGATAGTTATGTCTAAACGTCATACAGGGGATGGAATGTTAACTTCAAGGACAGTTTTTCTGCTTCGATGTATAGTACTATACTATTTTTGTTCTTGTTAACAACCATCTTCCCACATCTGGCTACAGACAGTGAAATGTGGTAAAGGCTTTGAACGTTATGGATTAGAGCACTCACATCTTGCTACAGATAGTGAAATGTGGTAAAGACTTGGATCGTTATGGACTAGAGCACTCACATCTGGCTACAGACTGTGAAATGTGGTAAAGACCTGGAACGTTGTGGACTAGAGCACTCACATCTGGCTACAGACAGTGAGATGTGATAAAGGCTTGTAACGTTATGGACTAGAGCACTCACATCTGGCTACAGACTGTGAAATGTGGTAAAGACCTGGAACGTTATGGACTAGAGCACTCACATCTGGCTACAGACAGTGAAATGTGATAAAGACCTGGAACGTTGTGGACTAGAGCACTCACATCTGGCTACAGACAGTGAAATGTGATAAAGGCTTGTAACGTTATGGACTAGAGCACTCACATCTAACTACAGACAGTGAAATGTGGTAAAGACCTGTAACGTTGTGGACTAAAGCACTCACATCTGGCTACAGACAGTGAAATGTGATAAAGACCTGGAACGTTATGGACTAGAGCACTCACATCTGGCTACAGACTGTGAAATGTGGTAAAGACCTGGAACGTTGTGGACTAGAGCACTCACATCTGGCTACAGACAGTGAGATGTGATAAAGGCTTGGAACGTTGTGGACTAGAGCACTCACATCTGGCTACAGACTGTGAAATGTGGTAAAGACCTGGAACGTTATGGACTAGAGCACTCACATCTGGCTACAGACAGTGAAATGTGATAAAGGCTTGTAACGTTATGGACTAGAGCACTCACATCTAACTACAGACAGTGAAATGTGGTAAAGACCTGGAACATTGTGGACTAAAGCACTCACATCTGGCTACAGACAGTGAAATGTGATAAAGACCTGGAACGTTGTGGACTAGAGCACTCACATCTGGCTACAGACAGTGAGATGTGATAAAGGCTTGGAACGTTATGACTAGTTGTCTTTCCTCTACTCTGTTACTGCTAACTTAGAGACAGCTGGTGCAGATAGCCCCCGTTAGCTTTGCGCAAGATTGAAAATAAACTATACTTTGAGATCCTGGTCACTATGGAAAGGTTTCGATTAGAACAATATCTGTGGATAAAGAACATAAGAAAAAGAAATCTTTAAAAAACTTGACATACTAGTTCTTCTTTGTAAAACCGAAAAAAATGACCGAAATCAGTAGACAACTGTAAGCAGTGAATAGGTTCTATTGGTTTTCATATCCCACTGGAATATGTTTTAATTGTTTAAAACACGGTAAAGAAGACAAAAATTAGCTTAAAAAATGGTTTTAGAAACGTTTGACTTCAAAAGTGAAAGTCATAAGAAAGAATCCATAGAACTAACGTAAACTTGTTTCACTTCGATTGATTGAGGGCCCGGCATGGCCAGGTAGGTTAAAGCGTTTGACTCGTAATCTAAGGATCGCGGGTTAGAGTCCCCGTCGCACCAAACGTGCTCGCCCTATCAGCCGTGGGGGCGTTATAATGTGACTATCAATCCCACTATTCGTTGGTAAAAGACTAGCCCAAGAGTTGGCAGTCGGTGGTGATGATTAGCTGCCTTCCATCTAGTCTTACACTGTTAAATTAGGGACAGCTAGCGCAGATAATCCTTGTGTAGCTTTGTGCGAAATTTCAAAACAAACAAATAATTCACTTCTATTGAACTTACAGCCTCCTCTAGTGGTACCAACACATTCTTCCCGTTTGCAGACTGTTAGTCGCACAATTACATTTTCGGTAATTTTATTTCATACCTTCATGGATCATTTTAACAACTGAATTACTTTTATTATATTCATCATTTTAGCTTTCTCTCTCTTAAGATAATCAATTAATCAAAATAATTCTGCATTTTTCGTCGTTTGTTGTTGAGTGTGTGTGCATGTTTTCTTATAGCAAAGCCACATAGAGCTATGTGCTCTGAATCCACCGAGAAAAATCGAACCCCTTATTTTAGTGTTGTAAGTCCGTATACTTACCGCTGTACCAGCGGGGGTACTTGTCTTTCATTTACTCAGCAATGACAAGAGAATTAGACTAAGCAAACATACTGGGCATGAGCAATAACATGCACGATTTAGACATAACATGCGGAATAACGTGGTCCAATAGCGTGGCCAAACTGTAAACCCAATAATTTATAGTTCGTGTTCTGTTATTGCAAAAATGCGGTCTGTAGTTTGGGTTGTTGGTATATTGTGAGTGTCAGTCAAATTTCATTATCCAGTCAGTTAGCGATGAGTGTTAGTAAAAACAAACCCTTGTCTATAAGCTCAATATTAGCGAAATGTATGACCGGAAGGCCGTGTAGATGTGTGAACATTCTAAATAGAAAATTCAGATTCTAGAACAATTTTCTTTAAAGAAAAGTCAATTTTTTGTAGACATCATGAAATGAATTAGATATTATTACAATAGTTTTTCTCAGGACATATTTCGTTGTTGAGTGTTGTATAAAATATGTATTAAAACTCACGTTACATGGTTAAACTAGTGCTACCATCTTCACAAAGATCGACCAGGAGTTAGCTTTTACCTCAGTCAAGAATTCCAAATGGATTCATTTCAGTTATCTGTTTAGCATAAGAATTTTCCTGACACACAATGATAGAAAAGAAGTGTTAAAACATTTATATTTTTTTGTAGAAAATTAGATTCCATTTTTCTCACGTATTCTACCGGCTGGCTCTGAGCGACAACATGACATCAGATTAGCCATGAAAGTAGATATTACCTGATATTTGTAACAACAGATTTGATAACATTTTTCTCTGCAATATTACCATCGATCTTTTAAACTGTGTTTTCAGAAATTAAATCACTCAAAGTCCAGTCAGGTCTTTAACACGAGGTTATCATTATTTGGTTGTTTGCAGAGTCTTTAATAAAATATAGATCCCACAAAAAGCACACACCAGAACTCCATCAACATTGAAAGTAAGAACACTAGTTATACTGTGTTTCTGACAGTAATTTTTTCTCAGAGCGAAAAGTTAAAATATAAGTTTCTTATGTATTTATAAACCAGTCAATTCGAAATAGGAAATATATAAATCCATAAGATAGGTCACTTTTAATAAAACAAAATTGCTATTCATAAGAAAAAAAATTGATTTATGTTTGACATTCATGTCCTGTTCCTCCTCACAATCAGGACAACACAGTGAATGGAACAAACTTCTATTCAAAAACTAGTTTCGACACATTCGCGTGTCTTCTTTGGTCTCGCATTATCATTACTTATTTATTTATTGTTCTAACATCTTCACACGATATTGTGTTCTTTTACCATACTCTTTGATTTAGGGCTGACCGACTAACTAATTATAAACACTTCATTCGCACGATCAAATAAAAACTGTTCAGAATCAAAAAGCTTGGCATAGACTGGCAATTAGGACATGCAGCAATCAATCTAAGGGTTTTAGGTTCCAGTCCACTCCAAGAACATTCTCGTAATTTTGGCTCTAAGGGCGTTATATGTGACGGTAAATCCCACTATTAATTAATAAAGAGTCGGCGATAAGTAGTGTTGAATAGCTGTTCCTTCTTCCTTAATTATAAATTAGGGACGGATAGAATACATAGTCTTCGTGTAGCTTGAAGCAAAATTCGAAAACAAACAAATTTAACGTTTCATATACACACACACACCTTTATTCCATCCATTTTGAGGTGTTTACTTAAAAAAAAATAAACGTTTTAAACACACACACACACACCTTTATTCCATCTAGTTGGAGGTGTTAAATTAAACAAGATTAATGTTTCAAACTTACACACCTTTGTCCCATCTAGTTGGAAGTGTTTAATTAAACAAAATTAACGTTTCATATACACACACACACCTTTATTCCATCCATTTTGAGGTGTTTACTTAAAAAAAAATAAACGTTTTAAACACACACACACACACCTTTATTCCATCTAGTTGGAGGTGTTAAATTAAACAAGATTAATGTTTCAAACTTACACACCTTTGTTCCATCAAGTTGGTGGTGTCTAATTAAACAAAACGTTCAAACACACACACTTTTGTTCCATTCAGTAGAAGATGTCTACTTAAACAAAATCAACTTTTAAAAGACACACCTTTGTTCCGTCTAGTTATTGTCTTATAATGCTACTTACCTGTTTAATTTTGTAACTAGCTATCTGATGCAATACGGAGCATTCTTATATATATAACTTATATGTATAAAATTCACTGTTCTAATCGGCAACAGTTTTCACATGTTTGTTCACTGAGAAGTGTCTGCTTTCTTTCTTCTAGGGTAAATAGCTGGAAAATGTATGTGTCGCTGATTGACTTGTGCAGAGTTTGTTTGTTTTCTTACTGGTACGTTAAAAGTAAACATGTGATGGATCCTGCTATAAAATAACAAAAACACATTACCTGAAGCTCTCCGGCCTGACCTGGAGGGTGGAAATTCTGGAGCAGACAATGCGCCATCGCTGTCCTCCTGAGAATCGTAAGACAGGGTTTTATTTTCAAAACGGACAGACTGGCGGCGGCGGGTGTCCTGATCGGTAGCTCGAGCACGTGGCAGTGAATTGCTTCGGAAATGATAGTGATCCCTGGATGGAGGCACACGACCCAAGCTGCTTTGTCTACGTAAAACAGCGGGTTCTCTGGTGTTTATGTGTACTTCGGTATCGGAACAACTTTCTATCACAGAGCGGCGCAGAATCCCAGCTTGTCGCGGACCTTCTCTCGGGGATCGGCGTGTTCGAATCCTGGGTTGCATAGTTCTTGTCCTTCGTAAACTAAGCCGACGGTCCCTAGCACCATATTTATCCTCTTCGTAGTGTCTGTCTCTTGGGATTCTTTGCTCGCTCTCTGCCCTCATAATTCTTTTTGGGCGACTACGAACAGAAGTTTCATATTCCTCCCAATATCTGCGACGGGCAGCGCTGCTTCTTATAGGTCCCGTATCCAGAGTTTTGTGAGAGAGGTGTGATCTCTTGGTAGGAGCTGGTGGAGGTGGACACTCATGAAAGGGGTGTACTTGTTCGGCTAGACTTTCTAACATTTTTGGATACTTCTGATAAGGTATTCTAGGCTGACGCATAACAACCTGGCGCCGGACTCCCTCTGGAACCTTTCTCCAGCGTTTCTCTTCTTCCCGGATTTCAACTTTCGGCACCCTGCGAAGTCGAGGGCGTGAGTTGTAGTAGAGACTGTGGTCGTCGTATCCTCTCCTTTCCCAGTCATCTAATGGAATTGCTACTGGTGGAACTCCTGATGGCAAACCTTTCGTTCTAGCATGAATTAACTGCCCGTTTTCACTGTTAAAGTCTTCCATCGCTTCCTCCTCCATCTCTTTTTTCCACACCACAATGGGTGGGCGCACCTCTTCTGCAAGTCTCCACTGGTGACGAGAGGGTATCTTCACAAAACTTTTGGAGCGAATGGTCAGTACTAGACGCCTTGGGATGGACATAATGATGACCACGTCGTCCAGACTCATGTTCTTCACATCAACCAAGTTAACAGCCAGAATTTCATCTCCTACTCTAAGTAGTCCACTGTTGTACACAGCACTTTCAAGAGCTATCCTAGAGATGTACACTCCCCTCGTCCGTCGGACCCCGTCCCCCTCTCGTATGTACAGACCTAACGTTTGCCCCGGACGTTTAATAATTTCGATAAACTGAACAGTTTGGCCAGCAATAGCAGCATTCAGGTACTTTTTACTAGTTTCGGCACCAGTTCGACCCAAGCTTCGGGGGTCTAATACTTGGATGATCATCTCCCCACGCCTTTCCACAGCTTCCAAATTAGCTGCTGTCGTAGCATCGTAGTCATTCTCGACCGCTTCAATCTGCCGAAAGACCTCCGAAGAAATTCCACTGACTTTTCGAAAATCTCTATGAACTACCATTTCTGGTATTCTGGGACGAGATGGGCCAGGTCTACCAATAACTTCTTCTACCACGGGGGGCCTTACAACTTCTTTCATTTCCTGAAGAATGGAGAAAAAACTCATAATTTAAAGACATCCAAAACCATATAAAACTATATGCAAAATTAATAAATGTATACATATGTATTGAAACGTATAAACAACACATTTACGTAACTAACATAAGCTGCATTCCCCACTCACTTCTTAAGCTTATTTTTCTAAACTACTTATGTACCAAATTGCTTGTAGATCTATGATACTTTTGGTTAGAATCTGTTATAAAACAATACTTATCATATTTACAACTTATCCTGCTATACGTTTCCAATGTCTTCATACTTTGTTTAATATTATCATTATTGTTTAACCTGAGTATTGCAATGTCGTACATTTCCAGATTTACAACGCTAAAATATCCGCACTCACACATATTTAATCTTTAACTTAAGAAAGCTGACGGGAGAGCACTATACCATCAATACTCCCCGTCCACTTGGTTACTTCAAACTTAACAGTAACAGGATTTATTATCACTTTATAATGAGTCCTCAGTTTATTTGTTTGTAGTTAAACACAAAATTACGTAATGGGCTATCTACGTGCTGCCCACCACAGTTATCGAAGACACAGTGTTCAGCGTTATAAATCCGCAGACTTACTGCTGTGCCACTAAAAGATGAATGTTCAGCGGCAGTAGATCTCGGATTTTGGACCTTGCGTTACACAGCCCAGCAAGCTAATCACTTAGCCATGGTTACGGAAATCTTTTTGATTAGTGACTGCTCCCAAGATGTATATTATAATTTATTTTGATTAACGATGTGTAAAAGCATTTATTGCAAATACATAAATAACTAAGATTTAAATTAAACAAATAATAGTTTAAAACCCATAGAAGCATCTTAAAAAATTAAAAGTTTCAAACTTTTCCAGCGATTCGTAAAAGTTCTGCAGTCAAGATCGTTTTAATTTTGTTATAACTCTAAAACATGAAACGTGTAGTACACATTTTAATTCTATAAAATAGATTATCAAACATGATAAATCAAAAACTGATTGCTATTAACCATTTCAATGCTGCCATATTTTTATCTCGGCCATACAATAAAAAAACCACGTAAAAATAACTTTTCATAAATGAAAGTAAATGTAGGGATGACGAATACCAGTCCTTCGAAAACAGAATAGCTGAGATGGCTAATATCAGTTCTTCATAAACAAGATAATATGGATGGTTAAAATCAGTCCTTCATAAACAAGATAGTGTGGATGGTTAATGTCAGTCCTTCACAAACAAGATAGTAAATATGGTTAATATTAGTCTTTCATTAACAAAATACTAAGGATGGTTAATATCAGTCCTTTAAAAACAAGATTGTAAGAATAGCTAATATCAATCCTCCAAAAACAAGATAGTAAGGATGGCTAATATTTCGTTTTCTGAAACGTTTTTTTCTTTACTTATTTTTAATGCAGTGTTCGAACAGACACAGGAAGGTTGTATTTATAGACAACTTCTAATAAATAAAACAAGATTCCAAGTGCAATATTTATTGTCTATTTATTATCGGCTGGTAATTCATGTTTCACCTTGTACTTCAGTTTTTAAAGGAACTACAAATTTCTGTAAGAAAGCTAACTACAAGGGGTAATAATAACATGGTTTACGCTAGAATTACGAATTTGTTAAATTACTACTATTTATTAAAAATACGTATAAAAGCGAATACTTTGTTTAAAACTATTGTCTCAGTGAAACTGGTTGAGTTCACTGTTTTTTTCTAGTTATTATGTAAGAAAAAACAACAGAAAAAACAAGAACAACAAACTTTTTATACGATATTTAGAGGCATTCACAAAAACTGACTAATTCATTATACAGATATTTAAAATACCATTTCAATGAACAATCTGAGTCCTTCATAAATAAATGGTGCTACTATCAGCCTGATAAACAAATGAGATATAACACGCCTTTTATTACTTCGTTTCTCGTTATTATCGAACCAACTCAGATATAAACCGTTCAGTTGTTAAAAAGTTTTACCAAAACAACTTTAGATCTCATTAAATGACTATTTAACTTACTCAAAATTATAATTAAAAGGCTCGTAATTCGCTATATTTTACCATAAAATGGCGCCCCGCACTTTGGACTCGAAGTAAATGTTCATGTTCTGTTATTCTGTCAGATATGTGTAAGCTATTGTTTGAAGTTTTTCTTAACTGTTGCCAAATAATTTCGAAACGAAATCCAACTTGAATGAATGGTGGCGCTTCACCCCAGTGGCTCAGTAGTAAGTGTGGGGTATTTTACGCTAAAAATTTCGTTTCGATACTTGAGATGTACAGTACACAGATAGCCAACAAAAAATTAACGGTAACCTATTGGTTATTTGATGTTAAATAAGGGAAATTTAAAGGAACAAATTTAAAGAATTATAGATGGCGCATAAATGAGGTACAGTGTTCCCTCGTGTATCGCGTAGATGCGTTCCAAAACCCCCCGCGAAAGGAGATTTTCCGCGAAGTGGGATCGCCGATTTTTACGTATATATTTATGTGAATTTAGACTTTTAAAACCCTCCCTGTACAACTATTTAACCCTCCCAATCAAAATGGGTAGTTGTCATTGGCCGTCTTTCATTTCTGCAACAATCATAGCCCGTCTTGCACATCGCTACGCTATGAAGCTGATCTCGCGTAGCCTTCGCAGACGCACAATGCGTACATCTATAGCCTTTCCAGTTGGTTCTGTTTACATTTTTACGCTGTTATAAACTCAAATATATGTTTATATCTCAAAATATACCTGTTTTTTTTCTTTACACTATTAATTATATTTATTTTTTAATATTTTAATGGTATTTAATGCTATAATTTAGATTTAATGTTTATTATTTTATATATATGTATATATATACATATATATGGGGGGGGTCGGCCGAGCCCGCGAAATGGCGAGGGAACACTGTATATGAAAAACCTGGAAAAGAGAAGACGAAAGATACAAACTGGAATAAGCTTCCAAAGAACGGTTGCGAACCTGTAAGTTAACCCTTTTCTTATTACTATTTTATCTATCATTATCCAGTTCTTTCGCTGAATTTCGTGTATAGCTACTCGAATATTATTTAGCTTCAGACTAAAGGGAAGGTAACTAATCAGCACCACCCACAGTGAACTTGTAATCTACTCCAATCGAACACTAGGATTTGACTGTCACTCTTACAACGTACCAACTGACTTACAGTTCTAAGCATAATTCGTTTTTTATATTCGGGAAGAGAGCAAGAGGACGCGACCCACGGTTCCACACGTTAGCCAATATGACGGACTCAGCTATTACAGGGTGGTCGCTAGAAAAGCGGAAAATTTGAGGGTCAGATGAGATCATGAATAAAATGCGTGCTTATTCATTTCTATTTTGATTTCTTTACATCATGAATAAAATGCATGATTTTAATATCACGGACGACATTTTGAGCATCCATGAGTGTAATATAACATATGCCTTTAAAAAACTTTGTAAAAGTTATTCTTTGTAAAAATAAATAGCTGTTTCACAAATTTTCCGCTTTTCTAGCGACCACCCTGTATTTAAAGATTTGCTTGGATTTATGTAATCTATTGATTGGTGTGAAAAAGGGAGAATAAACACTACATTTCAAACTTTTAAAACTCAAAAGAAAAAATGTTTCAAAACTTCTCCAGAAAGCTAAACAAATTCCACTATTGAACAGTAAGGGGCAGACCAAAAGTTGGAGGTAAGTTTTGTTAAGAAGCCTTTCTGCCTTTATCCTATCAGTTCTAAATTAAGAAAGGTCAAGAGCAGATAACTATTGGGTAATTTTGTGAGAAAATCTGAAACACACAAATAATCTCTGGGTGTTTTATAAAACATATTCTCGATTTTTAAAGTGATACTACTCCATATGCAGTGCTCGTTTTAACTTGGTGTTTTGTAATAACATATTCTACATTTTTAAAGTGATACTACTCCATATGCAGTGTTTGTCCTAACTTGGTGTTTTGTAATAACATATTCTACATTTCTAAAGTGATACTACTCCATATGCAGTGTTTGTCCTAACTTGGTGTTTTGTAATAACATATTTTACATTTCTAAAGTGATACTGCTCCACATGCAGTGTTCGTCCTGACCTGGTGTTCTGTAATAACATATTCTAGATTTTTAAATTGATACTACTCCATATGCAGTGTTTGTCCTAACTTGGTGTTTTGTAATAACATATTCTACATTTCTAAAGTGATACTGCTCCACATGCAGTGTTTGTCCTAACTTGTTGTTTTGTAATAACATATTTTACATTTCTAAAGTGATACTACTCCATATGCAGTGTTTGTCCTGACCTGGTGTTCTGTAATAACATATTCTAGATTTTTAAATTGATACTACTCGATATGCAGTCTTTGTCCTAACTTGGTGATTTGTAATAACATATTCTCGATTTTTAAAGTGGTACTACTCAATACACAGTGTTCGTTCCGACTTGGTATTTCGTTCAGACCACATTGGATAAATATGATGAATGATGAAAATTTTTCAACGTTTCCTGTCATTAATATTTAACTTTTGTTTACCTTATCTTTCACTTTTATGTTTTGTTTGTTTTTTCAGGTCAAATTACGGACAGAGTGTCTTTAATACATTGCAAACAGTTGTCGCCTGAAAGAACTAAAGTCAAATAGTCGCACTATATATTTCTGCAGTTTTGCTTTCGTTAACATTATTGGTAAAAATGTTTAACATAGCTAGTTTTATTACTTTTAACTTTCTCATTGTTATTGTGTTTTCATTGTTAGGTTTATATACTTTAACACTATTCCACATTATAAAGTTGTAACGTACTGGCGGTTACAATGTTTAATGTTCACATAAGATATATTTATCTTTATTATTGGGGTTAATTTGCATCGTTAGCTTTAAAGTAAATTTTGGAATAACCTTAAATCCCGTAATCTCGTGAAATATTATTGAGTTTATTGCTGAAAATATAATTAACAGCGAAGGCAACCAACTGATTAAACAATGCATTATAATATTTATAAGTAAGAACATACTACTTAATTTGATTTATTCATTAACATTTTTAGGTATAATCTAAGTAGGTAGCTGAATAACAATGTTTTGTGAATATGTGACGATTAATATATACTTATACTCAGATATTAAAATTAGGAGTAATACTTGTATTAAACAAATTTAAAATACATCTCTGTATCACGTAAAAATTTAACGACTTATATTATCTACCAAAGTGCAAAGTGTGGTGGCATTTCCGTTTATAGCCCACAACTGGAGCCCGATGATAAATGTGGCACGAAATTTCTCTTAAGCCTAACTCTAACAGGACCGCGTGATCACTGCTTTCTGTTCTTGATTTTCAATTAGAAACATACGGGTTACCTATTTTAACAAAAACGCAAATAACGACGAATCATAAACTTTTAGGTATGTAATGTTAAAGTAGACTGAAAGTTATTTTAGCTTCAACACTTTAGGCTAGATCTTTATCTATGGCAGATATAATACTCATTACAGAATATCCATTGTACATTCGGAACGTTTTGAAGTCATTAAATTATATTAAAGTAATATAAAAGGTTGAAAAATGTGTCTTAATATAAAAATGTACTTTTATTATTAATACAAAAATTGAGTTTATTGCAATTTAATTAAAATATTATCAGTTATTTAATCTAATAGCCATACAATAGTAGAAGCACGTGTTTTTCACGTGCTCTTTTCAGCTACCTCCCAAGAGCTTTGAAAAGGTTAATTAGTACTATTAAACATGTCAACATTTTCAGGTTTGTCTCCCATCAAGCTCGGCATGGCCAAGTGCGTTAAGGCGTTCGACTCGTAATCCAAGGGTCGCGGGTTTGAATTCCCTTCGCACCAAACATGCACGCCGTGGGAGCGTTATAATGTGACGGTCAATCCCACCATTTGTTGGCAAAAGAGTAGTCCAAGAGTTGGCGGTGGGTAATGATGACTAGCTGCCTTCCCTCTAGTCTTACACTGCTAAATTAGAAATGACTAGCACTGATAGACCTCGTGTGGCTTTGCGCGAAATTCAAAAAACAAAACAAACTTGTCTCCCATTTTGCAGTCCCTAAGAGTAAACTATAGTAAGCGTTCTATCCAAAAAAGAAAGCAACAGCATATATATTTACTTATTTATTTATTACTAACGTGATGAAATGATTATCAAATTGAATTAGCAATTAACCAATTACCCTAATTCGAATCACGTAATTAAAGTGTATAAAGCAAAAATAATACACATAAAAACCAATACATTAATAATTACTTTGTCTCAGGTTCACAACGTTTTAAAATTTTATACAACATTACCGAGTAAAGGACGTTGTCTGTTAACAGTTTCTGTGTAAAATAAATGTGGTATTCCAGCAGTACATAACGAGAAAACATACAATAGTGATTATAGTCGCTTTGTTTGTGACTCGTGTTACTAGAGTTAGTGGAATAAACAAAGTCGTGTCATGTAGTAAACAAACAGGTATCTTAACATCTGTGAAACAATCAAATAAATTAAAAACTGGACTTTTGTAAATACACTAACATTTTATACAAACAAGTCCAATGTTATTTATATAGCATAAGTACTGTGAATGTTGTAAATAATTTAACACTTATCATTCTGAAAAACCTTCAATAAAGCTGGTTTATTCTTTACATACACGAAAGCTGAAAATGTATTAAATGAAAATGAAACTACTGATCAGTTTAATTCTCTCCACTTTACAAGACAAACAACCCAACTTTGTGCAAATAAAGTTTAATTTCGTCATAAATTGAAGCTTTTAATGGAAATGTTATACTAATAAGCTAAAGGATAACATATCCACAATATAACCCATAAACTTTTCACCAGATATAAAGAAACAAATGTAACCTTTGAACTCTACTCTGAATCCACAGAAGATCGGATTAACCTGTAACCTCTCTTCCCTAGGTCTACATAAAACGGTTTACATGTTGAGTCTCACCTGTAAGTCTGTATAAAACTGCTTTGTCCTTTTGACCTACCTTCTAGATCTATAAAAAAACTTAAACTTATTTTAATGTTTATGAAGAATTAATTAAGCCTATTTATTAGATCAAATAAAACCGATGTAACCAATTTAAAATTTCCTATAGACGTATAGAAAATCATAATTCCAAAGCTTTTTTATTTTCAGGGAGCATATGATATGAAAACAAGTATAGAAACTTCTGAAGCCTTCATTATGAGTTATTGCATTTGAGAAAGAAGTCGCTGGTGTTATCGGTAACAAGAGATATTTGACGCAGGATGTTTAGGGACAAGCCTGCGAATGCAAACAATAAAATCTTCGTTATATAAAAGTCTGTGTTACTTTGTGATTACCATCAGCCCAGTGTTTCTGAGCAGTATGGTACAGCAGGGCTGCTAACGTTACGGCAACCGTTCATTCACCCCGCAGGTGTAGCCTCAACCGATCATTATATTTCCTGGATCAAAACAAGTTACTGCGGGAAGAGTCTGACGATGTAATACAAGTGATAGAGGTGATAAACAATTTTATTTAAAATAAAAAAGAGAGAAGATGAGCTTTGACCCGATATCTTCTCACATACCCAAGTATTCATAAGCCACGTGGTTCGCACAAAAATGAAATGGTTGAATAATTTCAGCGTTTTCCCGTATCACAATTTCGAACATTTGATGAATTCTATATGTGAATTTCAATTTATAGGAAATAAAAAGCAGTCCGATCCACTCACCTTCCTTCTTCATCCCACTTTAAGTAGAGCAATACTAATGCTTCATAACATTATGGTTTACAATGATTTTAAGTTGAAGAATAATACTTCGCAACAATATATTTTACAGACTTTCAATCAGATTTTTCTAGAACTAAACTTTTTGTTGTTTATATGTTCGTGACTTTTGTTACATTTATTAGAATATTGTAAAATTCATTCATTGTATATGAATATTTTAACACTAATTCGTGTTCAAGCAACGCCATAAGAACACTTGATCCAGACATAAACAGTTAACTTTATATACATTCTAGAATACATAACGTATTGTAACTGGTAAGCTACTAACAGACTGTTTAGTATATTTCATATCACCATTCTTTCTTCTAGTGAATGTTCCAGTGGCATCTTACATCAACAAAACACAAATCACCAGTTTCTCTTCGAGATATTTTTTCCTGACTTGTTGTGTACGTTAAGTAGTAAAGATTTAATGTGGGTTATGACTTTAATTATCATTCGAAACCAATAATACGTAGTTTTTATTCTCACGAGCTTAAGTTGAGTTTTGTTAATGGTTGACCCTTTTGACCCCACTCACTCACTCTTTGTTATATATAACATCAAAGTATAATTGTTTTTAAAACAGCTGATTCAAGCCTTGCTATATTAACCCCTCACCTTCTTACGTCCACAACACAGCATATTTGTCGGGAAAACAAAGTGGATTAACTTTGCTCTGAATCGTCCTGGTGGTGCTGGCGACTTCATGGATTCTGGGATATTGTTCCAGTTCACTCCAGACGGCGTATCTATAAAACATCAACAATTATCAGGTTCTTCGATTACTGAGTCCTCAAAAGCGATTCTCTGCTCTACAGCAAACATGTTACATCTTAAGAACTTGTTAATTATCAGAGATAAAAGAAGAAAAATTTGTTTTAAATAATGAATGGCCTTTTACAATCCAAAGCATATAATTTTTGAGACGTCGTGCATTTTATGTAAAAACAACAACTACACGTTACACAAGCACTTTTATTAGTTTTGCTATTCTGTACCATTACTTCAGCCTACGGAGATAATTATGTGCCAAGACAGGCCGTTTATAAAATGATTTTCTCTTATATCTATCATATTTTAATCTTTCCCTTTCAATTGAAGAAGAAAACGGGCACATTATCTATCTAGTCCTAACTCAAGAACTTTTATAATTCATAGTTAAGTTCATAATGGCAAAACACACACCCACACATATCAAATTTAACATTTTATACAAACTGCAATTCATAAAATAATTTGCATTAACAATTTTATTTACAGAATCTCTACAAAACGTATAACATGATTTTAAAATTATTTATATTTCACAATTATTTCACAACTCAACATGATTTTATAGTATATATATATATATATACACGACTCATATATATGTATATATATACATATATCGCAATTATTTTACAACTCAATATGATTTTATGGTGTATAGATATACCCTGCTGACCAAAATTTTAAGGCCAATGAACATTTTGCGTTGTTAGACTCAACCACTTATCTGAGCAGAGCTTCGAAAGATGGAAATAAGAAAATAAAAAAAAAAAATTTTTCAGCATTTAATAGAAAAAATGTGAACACTATGAAATTAGCCTAAATACTAACTGGTCAAAAGACCATACTGAAACGAAGCGTTAATCGGTAACCACATAACGAAATTTAATCATTTGTGTTCAACCATTAGCGTTGTCAACATCTTCCACTGACATATTCTGTGTTACATTGGGTAAAAGCATGGCAAAGGCTGAAAGACTGACAGAGTTTGTACGTGGCAGACTTGTCGAGCCGTAAAAGCAAGGTCTCTCTCAACGTGCCATTGCTGGTGAGATTGGGCGTAGAAAAACTGATGTTGCAAATTTATTAAAAGATCCTGAGGGATACGGAACGAAAATTTCAAGAGGTTAGCCCAAGAAAATTTCGCCGGCGATGAGCAGGAGGATTCGACAGGTTGTCCAGCAAGTCACTAACCGATCGTCGAATCAGAATAAGGTCCTTACGGATGCAAAATGCAGCTAAAGAACAATAAGACGGCATATACAAGAGAAAGGCTTTAAAAACTGTAAATGTTTTCAAAGGCCACGCCTCCTTTCACACCACGAAACAGCTCTGTTAAACTTTACTGAGAAGCACCAAACATGAGTCGTAGAAAAGTAAAAGAAGGTTTAGTTCTCCAATGAGAAACAATTTAACCTGGATGGTCCAGATGGCTTACAACGTTACTGGTACGATAAGAATATTCCATCGGAGACATTTTCTACACGACACAGTGGAGGAGGCTCCATCATGATCTGGAATGCTTTTTCCTTCCACGGAACAATGGAGTTTCAGGTTATGCAATGGCGTCAAACAGCAGCTGGCAACATTGGCATTTAGAGAGAGTATCCTTATTAACTGAAGGGGCTCGCTTGTGTGGAAATGACTGGATCGTTCAACAGGACAACACTGCAATCCACAATGCCCGCAAGACAAAGCTCTTTTTCATGGAGAAAAACGTGATTCTTTTGGACCATCCAGCGGGTTCGCTCTAACTGAACCCCATTGAAAATGTTTGGAGGTGGATGGCAAGGGAAGTCTACAGAGAAATGGACGTCAATTCCAAACAGTGCATAATTTTCGTGAAGCCATCTTCACCACTTGGAATAACATTCCAGTCAGCCTTCTGCAAACGCTTATATCGACTATGCTAAAGCGAACGTTTGAGGTTATTCGCAATGATGGCCGTGAAACTCACTACCGAGACTTTTTATTTGGCATTGTCTACCCTGTTTAGGACTTCTTTTTGGTATGGTCTTAAACTTTTGACTAGCTAGTATTTAGGCTAATTTCATAGTGTTCACATTTTCTTTATTAAATGCTAATTTTATTTTTATTTTTATATTTTTCCTTTTCTTATTTTCATCTTTTGAAGCTTTACTCAAATTAGTAGTTGAGTGAAACAATGCAAAATGCATATTTTTTCTTTATGTTCATTGGTCTTAAGATTTTGGTCAGCAGTGTAAATATATATATATCAAAATTATTTTACAACTCAACATGATTATATAGTGTATATCACTATTATTTTGTAATTCAACATGATTTAAGGTAAGTATACACATCAGAATTTTTGTGATAAGTATGTTGCTTTTAGAAAATTTGAAGTGAGCCACTCATCTAAACCATTTTTAGACAGATTGTGTTTATGTGTGTGTAATCCTATAACTGACGAACTGCTGGACTGATTGTCAGAAAACCAGTTACGTTCCCTCAAGGAATCTTTGGGACAGATACAGTGTTTTTCGAAGATAGGATACACTTCCCTATGTCACTTGCTCCATCGGGAGACCCTGCATCTTCACTGTGCGTCTAACGGGTACGTCAGTAAGTATACATTAATGGCGCACTTAATCACAGCCTCACCAAGCATCAAGTGTAATTATTTCAAAAACTACTTGATTAATTTTGACATGTAGGTATGTTTTAGGGAGTAAATGAACGTGAGTATTCACAGAGTATAGTCGTGTTCTCAAAATAACGAGTAGTCTTGATTACCACGTGATAAATCCCCAATAATAAAAGACAATCCTCCAAATGTCGGTACGTTAAACGTTTATCATACGGTATCAAAAATTGTTTTGAAATTTTACAAATTACACTACACAAAAAATAAATAATCCACTGAAGTTTACTACAAAGTCGGATCTCAAATCCGAAACGTCCTTTGGAATTTTGTATGTGTGAAGACGAAAATACTGCAGTTAATACCACGACTGCCTCGTTTGTCACGACTTGATATAACTGACATAATCATCTTCATCAACCAATACCAAATAATTTCCAAAAACGTATTTACGTCGTTATCTTAAAAATTTCCCCTCTCCCAGCCATCAGTAAAGATCCTGCAGTTATTTTCTAAACCATGTACAACATACTCACGTCTGGTAGATACTTTTGCATAAATTATGTATTGTACACCAACCCAATTTACTTTCAGTAATACAATAGTAAAAGAAATTTATAAATTATGTTTTGTACACAAACTCACTTCACATTCAGTAATATAATAGTAAAAGAAAGCTACAAATTATGTATTGTACACCAACCCAATTTACTTTCAGTAATACAATAGTAAAAGAAATTTATAAATTATGTTTTGTACACAAACTCACTTCACATTCAGTAATATAATAGTAAAATAAAGCTACAAATTATGTATTGTACAGAAAATTGTATATGTAAAAATGGTTGGTATGAGTAGAGAAAGCACTATGTAGAGGAGCGAACAACGTTTTGTCCTTCTTCGGTGATCGTAAGATTTATAAAGAAAAAAAGAGGTAACTGACCAATAGATGACCACACGTTTGAAGGTTATGTAATTGAGTGTAGGAATGTAGAGGACGTGCTTAGATGTTGGAATTATTTATTAATATAGGTATAAAGGTGCTCATTTGTACTGGTTTGTTTTAGACTTGAGTTTCGTGATTTTTTAAATCGTGGGGTATATTTACTTCTATTAGTTGATTTTGCTTTTTGTCTAGGTGTGTGTGTGTACGGTTTGTGAAGAAAACTTTATGATGTTTATCAAGTATTGTTTTATTTTGTCTAATTCGTCGTTAATTTTATCTGGTGAGCATAGTTTTATGGCTGTGTTTATGTGGTTTGTTAGTATGTTGAGTTTTTGTTTTGTTTCAAGTACTGAGTCCCAAGTAATGTATAGTCCACTATGGGTGATTTTTCAGTGGATTCCTGTTTTAAATTGTGTATCGGTTCTTGTAATTTTAAGGTTAAAAAATGATATTGGATTGCTTTCTTTCTGTTAACATGTGAAGTTAATGTTGGGATGTATAGAGTTAATGCGATTGAAAACATTAAATGTGTGTGTTCTGTGGATGTGAATACCGTAATCGTGTCATCTACATCTCTGTATCAATATAGTGGTGGATGTAATGCTGTGTTAACTGCTCGTGTCATAAAAATATTGGCTAGAACTGGTGATAATGGGTTGCCCAAGCTTAGGCCATTTGTTTGTATATAGTTATGGTTGTTGAACATGAAGTTTGTCTTGTTTGGCGGTGGGTAGTGATGACTAGCTGCCTTCCCTCTAGTCTTACACTGCTAAATTAGGGACAGCTAGCACAGATAGCCCTAGAGTCGCTTTGTGCGAAATTCAAAAACAAACAAACCACCTGACCATGCATACAGTTTAAAATTCCTCTTTGTCTTAACGTCAACGATAACTTAATCGTAATTATGAAAATACAGAAAATGAAACATGTTTATGTGCATAAATTCTCGGCAAGACTTAACCGAAAAGTGGAAATGACTGTAACCCATTCACTACGTAAATTGTGGGATGTGCCCAGAATTACATTTAGGCTTGAACCTTGTACCTTTCGATGCGTAGCTTGGAAAATTAACATCTAAGTATCATATCTCCCACTTTTTAAAGATTTCGCTTGGTAGTTGAGATAACATATTTTACTATGTTTCTTTTTGTACGTAAAAGACGGACATATACACATTTTGGTTTAAATATCCAGGAACTGTATAAATACTTTTTGCCACTTATACGTTCACATTTTATTTTTTTAGGTTTTCTTGTATCAACAGACAGAAACGATGAATAATCTGCGTACTAAGTTTATGCCATTTGTAATGTTTAACTTGAGAGAGAATTTATGCGACACATCAGGTTAGAAACCACCCAATAGCATCCGATACCTACGTAACGATTCTTAGTCGAATAATGGAACCGAATATAATTCTTATCACAATTTATTTTATTTTTCAACATATCAAGGATTCAAATCTTGGACCTCTGTTTAGTTTATTTAATGACAGCACTTGCTTAGGACGATGTTTAAAAATAGTTTGAACAACCACAATATTTTAGCAGTTTCATGGTTTCTGTAAGATCATAGCCCTTCAACTTAAATAGTTCATATAATTTATAAAAGTTCGATAGATAAATCAACATTATAAAATACCAGTCAAGTTATTTCAACAGTATGAACTGGGTCAAGAGACGTAATCACCAATATATTTTTGGACTTCCTAATATTTTAAAACATTCCATAACTTTTTGTTTTTCAGAGATTGAGAAAGTGGGGAAAGCCGATCTATGATGTATTGTTGTATTACTGCCATACTTTAAAATATACACGCGCATGTACATAGCTGAAGAATATTACACACACACCCAGTCAATCTGAACATCTTTCTTCTCTACTAATGCATGATTCTTCGAACCAACTATTTATTTCTGAATAATATAATTTTTTTACGTAATGTCCTGAATATGCACATTTTACATCTGTGTATTTATACTGGTCTATCCTTAACTTCGTGAAAGTCATGTGACGGCTTAAAAGTGCATAGGTATATAACTCGAAGCACACAAAATATGAGTGTATATCAATCTACCTACAGACGAACTAGGGCTGAGAAAAACTTATTTTCTTACATGCTTATTAACCCTAAAACATATTTTAATCTTTACATCAGGCTTGGGTTTTTTTTTTCTTTCCAATGATGCCTGTTTGTCAATAGGTTCAGAAATCAAGAAGTTTTGGCAGCTTTAATGTACGAGGAGTACAAACCACGAGTTACGTGATTAAAAGATATAATTTCAAAAATCTCATTCACAGATAAACAAAGATTATTTTTGTTGGCTTTTTCTCGCTCTTGTCGCGAAACATTTTCGATATGACTCTTAGGGATGCTTCTATCACAACTCGTTCAATAACAATTTCTTGAGTAGCTTATGGAAAGTAGTTAAATAGTCACGTGATTAGGACAACTGATGTTTAAGTTGAGAGACCATTACAGCCAATAAGAATTGCAGCATTGTTGACGTCATTTAGGCACTTTAGTATTTCAACAGAGAAAGTTCCAGAAGCAAGAAAGGTAACCAATAGGAACACAAGGATATCTGGACATTTTAAGACCTTTATGCAAATAAGAAACAGAGCTTACCTAGGATTGGTTTAAAAATTATTTAAAGGTAACCCGGTTGGCTACAAACTGTAGTAACAGCAAAACCCTAAATGTTGTTGCTGAGTGGTATCCTTCTGATTTTACTTCACGTGTTGTTACACATACTCGGTTACAGTAAGACAACAATGTGTAATATTCGAATGATTGGAAACTTACCTGGAGCAGTGACG